>CM071878.1:26124247-27374247 GCA_036759885.1 Tetranychus piercei
GCTCATTTTGTAAACATCGATCTTATTTGTAATTAAATTTACAGTTGATTGAGTTTTAAATCTGAACCTTGTTTGTTTCAATGGGATTCAAAGTGTTTTGAAAAGCTTCCAAAAAAGGCATTTTAATTTTATGATCAACCATTTGAAACATCAAATCGATTGTTCTTAAACTTAATTGTTGAGTTAATTGGACAAATTATAATATTTTTGGACATCAATTTAACCCAATTACAGTGTTTACATTTGATGATTAATAAAATTTCAATTTACCTTTTGATTGATAGTTACTAACTTTCCTTTTTTCCCTGTTGACTCAGTGTATCATTATTATAATATTAGTGATTATAACGTTTGTAAACTAATCATTAACCATTAACTGGTTCAAGTTAATTAGATTAAAAATCAATGATCTTATTGACCCCGGAAAATAATGAACAAAAAGGTTTTAAATAGTGATGAGTAAAAATTTTCAAATATACATTTGAATAAAAATCATGAATCAGGATGAAACATTGAATGTAAACAAATGATTTTAAGGCTGTTTTAAAATTAATCATTTGTATTGGCTGATTGCCAATTGAAATTTGATTAACAATCGTCAAAATTGATTTTAAACTTTTCATCAAACAAATAATATTAGTGGCAACCAACAATAGATGTAAGATTGATTCAGTTGAACTGTTGAAAGGCAATTGATAAATTGATTTGTAATTGCGATCTATCGATACATTTAGATTATCATTTTAAACTTGAATAGAAAGCGTGAAAAATATTGATTATAAGTCATTAAATACAAATCAGTCACTTTGATTGGGTTTAATTTTTGTAGCAAAACTAAACAAGTCAATTGAGGTCAACGTTAACTGTTAATTTAGTCAACTAAAGATGACAATTGAAAGATTTAAAAGTCAATAAAACTGTATATCTTATTGTATCTTATTGAATCAAATCTCAATTGGAATATCTAACATCATTGGATTGTAAAGGGCGAAGTTAAAAATTGTATCTTATTATTGGTTTCAATTTTATTTAAAACCAGTTTAGTTAAACAAAGCTGATTGAAATTATAAAAAGGGTTTAATTTTACCTCAAATTGAGTTATCATTGTATCTTCATCCTCATTAATGTCATTGTTATATCAGCAGAATGGGCTTGAAATTGGTAAACAAATTTTATAATTTTATTAAATTCTTGTGATCAATTATTGTTAAGCCTTAACTGAAGAAATTGTATCACCGAATCATGCTAATTAATCGAATTGAAACAGACTAAATCAATTGTCTTAATTAACTGTATTATAAGTACTTGTAAGTACCAACACTACTTTGTAATTCAATCTTTACCTTGTCCTTGAAGGTTCACCCTTGAAATATTGTGTTATTGTAAGGTTTTTAACCTTTCAGACAATTTGTCGGATGATTTCAATCAATAATCATATAAAATAAACTGAATGGTCAGTCATTAGATCAAGAATTATCCTTCAACTTGCACATCGATTTGTTGATTTAGTTCAACTTGGTTCAATATTGTCTTGTGTCTTTACAAATGCAATCAAGGCAATTTGAATCAAGCCTGCTCTCAATTTTATCAACTAATCTTATTAACTTAAAAGTGTTGATGTAATTAACTGTTGATTCAAAAGAATCAAGACTTCATTTTTTGACTAAACAACGTCTGTCAGCCCAAAATAACAATCTAAATGCGTAACTAAATTTAACCCTGACATGTTCAATGATTTTTATGTATTATAACACTTGTTTTTTATTGCTTGATTAATGTTGTCATCAATTTAATCACCCTTTTCCTATTCGGATGTTGGACTCTCTTGATAACTCAAAGCTTTTGTTATTATCACATTATCGATCCAGCTCTTGACCTAAATTATCTTGTGAAATACATTTTCATGGGACAATTGTTGACCTTGAATAGTTACTTCAACCAAAAAAGCAACTTGCATCTTCAGGTTCATCAATAGTTCAATATTTGAGCTCATCAGTTGATAAACATGAATGGTCAACAATAGTCTGTAGTTACAGTTTCAATTGTAGTTTAAATCTTTGAGTTGATCAATATCTTTTTGTCAAATTCAAATTTTTCGAAATCATTCTGTAGTTTCTGTTAACTTTTTTCAATACCAATTTGCTAGATGTTCAACAATAAATCATGTTCACATAGTCATTCAGCTTAACCTTTCTCCTGTTGATGTCCTTGTTTTGATGAGTAGTTTTTTATTAACTCATATATTGCAATAATATAGCTTTGTATTTTCACTTTATTGTTCAAGTCCATCATAGTTGCATTAATTTCCAGTGGTAGCATCCAAACATTAAATTACTTCTAGCTTAGCAAATGGTAATACATTGTAATAAAAAGTAGTCCAATGTTTTTTAACTGACAGCAATGAAAATGGTAACCGTCCTTACCACAGTAAATAACATTTTGAAAATTAACTTTAACTTGGCTTTAGTTGATACTGCTGTATATAAACATTAATCGTTAGTTCATCACATTAATCATGCAATATCAACCATAAAGAGATTGAGATGATTCCAAAGATTTTTCATCGATAAGTGCATGTATCTATTGCTACCGTGATTAAATGTCCGCAATTTATAGTGATTGGCTTGTTTAAACGTTAATCTGTTTTTTTTCTTCTTTTTCTCTCTTTCTCCAGGTGAAATGAGCGAGAAAAATAAACCTGTGATTATTTTGCATGATATTGAATTCAATGCTCTAAAATTGTTGATTGACTATGCATATTCCGGTGAAATTGTCATCAGTGAGGAAAATGTTCAAGCTTTATTACCAACTGCAAGTCTCCTTCAAATTTCTCCTGTTCGTGAAGCTTGCTGTAAGTTTCTTTTGCGTCAACTTGATCCTTCCAATTGTTTAGGAATCCGACAATTTGCTGATGCACATTCATGTGAAGAGCTACATCAAACATCGGACAAGTTTGTTGTTGAAAATTTTCCCGCCGTGGCTAAAACTGAAGAGTTTCTATTGTTACCATACAGTGAGGTAAATTATTATCTCAATTGTTAAACAAATAAATTTAGTCAACACAATTGATAGTGCGTAAAACGTTGAAAAAACCATAACAAGCTAACTCAATTGTTTTCCTCCATTTCAGGTTGAAGATCTCATTTCAAGTAACCATTTAAACGTTCACGACGAGAATGAAGTTTATAATGCAGTTATACGGTGGGTTAAATATGACCTTAAATCACGGGAAGGAAGATTAGGTTCTTTGCTTCAACACATAAGATTTCCGTTAATCCATAAAAATACTTTGTTAAATCATGTTTGTAAGGAACCCTTGATGGAAGGTAATCCTGATGGTAAAGATTTACTAATTGAGGCAATGAGGTATCATTTGAGTCCCGAACAACGAACCAACATTAAAAACATACGAACTCAATATCGTCGTCCGAAAGGTTTAAAGACGTACATTTTTGCCATTGGAGGTGGCTCATTGTTTGCTATTCACAATGAATGTGAATTTTATGACCCTGTTAGTGATACATGGTGCTCGTTTGCACCCACTTACAAGAGACGATCTCGAGCCGGAATTACTACTTTAGGACGACATTTATATGCAATTGGAGGTTACAATGAGAATAAAGAATTGTCTTCAGGCGAATTTTACGATCCAATAGTTAATTCATGGGAACCCTTGGCACAAGATATGGGAACTAAACGTAGCTGTCTGGCTATAGCAACGTTAAATGGTCTCATATATGTTGCTGGTGGATATGATGGAGCTTCTTGTCTAGCCTCGGTGGAAAGGTTTGACCCACTATCCGATATGTGGGCATCTGTTGAAGCCATGACCGGCAGACGAAGACATGGGCGATTAACCGTATTAGATGGCTGTCTCTATGCAGTTGGAGGTTATGATGGAACCAATTATCAGGCTTCAATGGAAAGATATGATCCAAGGGTAAGAACAATTAACAAATTGATTAATATAAAAGTGCTGAACAAAGAGTTAACTAACAGTCTAAAGCACTTTTTCATAATACTTAGTCGCCATCTTCCGCAAAAAAAGTTTAATTAAAAAAGAAAGAAAAATTTTCCCCTTTGATTTAAATCAATCTATGATTAAGGGGTTTCCTTCGATGAATGGCGCTAAATTTACATTCGAATCTACGAGATTTACCGTTTTTTCAGTGATTATCAAATTCATGAATTCCTATTAGCAACATCTTTTATTGCTACAGCGAAAAAACAAATAGTTGACAATTTTTATTACAAACTGCAAATTCATCTGTTTTGCTGTTGAAAATTTATTTTTCAAGTAATATATCATTTCCTCAATTATTTTGTATTGGAGGGAAAACAGATGATTAATTATTAAAATGTCATTAGCCTTGGGTTTCTGTTTTACATTTTAGATACTTGAAAGGTTATTGAATTTCTTGTATTCATCTCATCTTCAATGAACAAAAGAAGCTATTTTCATCTGTTATTCCTAAAGCTCGTCCATCTTTTGGTGTTGTGGTTCGTTGAAACGTCAATTTATGTTTCCAGGCATCAACGATCGATATTATTCCCAGTAAAAGGTTGATTAGAAACTCTGTTGTACACTCTCTCCTTGGTTACTAACATTTCATGATTGTAACCTTTATTTTGAAGTTCATTGACATCTTAGGGCCAACTCCCTGTAAAGCATGTTTTTGTTATGATTGTTGCTGCCTTCAATTCCATTAAATATATCATCATCATGATACTATTTCAACATTTAACCGTTACAATTATTGTTCCCATTGGTACAGTTGTTAATGGAAAATATTAACCACAATTGAAAGAATTGAAAAACAATTGAAAAGTTACAATAGCAGGAATCACAGTTGATTGACGGAGAGAGCAAAAGTGAACATAAAGATAAACATACACACAATTTACGAGTTTAAAGCACTGCATAGATCATACTAATTTGATTTTGAGATGAACAGGCAAACCCACATATTATCAATTAATCAGTCCTGTTGAAGTGTATATCAATTACATTTTGATAATATACTTGCTTTGTCTATCATCATTAATGCTTTTATGAACATTGTAACAATGAAATTAAACTGCTCAAAGCATTTTATAACAATAACTAATATCATTGTTTGATCTTATTATTTTCAGGAGGCTCGCTGGCAGTTAATGCCTCCAATGGCCAATCGGCGTAGTAGTTCTGGAGTTGCTACTTTGGACGGTAAAATATACGCAGTTGGTGGCAATGACGGCAGCCTTTGTATGAATACAGTTGAAAGATTCGATCCAACAAAAAATGCTTGGGAATCAGTTGCACCAATGCATACTCGAAGGTGAATAAACTGTAAACAATTGACACTATGATTTACTAAGTGTTTTTTCATCTTGACTATCTTTAGGAGTACCCATGATGTTGTTGAAGCCGATGGATTTCTTTATGCCATCGGAGGCAATGATGGAAGTTCAAGCTTGAATACTGTAGAAAGATATGAAATTAAAGGAAATCGATGGATTCCAATTAGTTCAATGATGTTAAGGCGATCCTCTGTTGGAGCTGCAGCCTTGGAATGTCCAAATATGGAGAAAATTTTGGAAGCTTTGACTAATCAAGAATCGTGATCTGTGTGATAATTAGAATTCGCTGCTTAGATTTTTTGTTCTTTTTTGTCTTGCAGTTGCAAAGATTTTTCCGCTTTTCCCTATTCCCTCTTTTTCTTTATTCTAAAAAGATCATGAAAAACCAACATCGATGATCTACCAAAAGAGTCATCATGAAAAACCACCGCAATGACCATTCTTGTCACAATTTTGTCATTTTCATCATCTCTTTTCTCTAACTTATGTTATGACTGCGAGTAAGAAAACATTGACCCATCATTGAAAATCATCATTTTTACTGGCAAACCACCAAGAAGCCTTGTGCTTTTGTTTTTTATAAACAATTAATTTTTGATTATTATTATTACGATGTAAACTAAAGTTGAACAAACCACTGTTTTGTTTTAGTTTCTGTCAATTATACACCTATCACCAATCCTTGATGCTTGATGGTTCCCATCTTCATCTAAGAAATGCATACCAAAGGACTCATGATCAACATGAGTTGTTGTTTTTCTGTCTTTTCCTGCTTTACAAAAGATCTTTTGTTATTAATTATAATTTTCAACCACAATTTTTTTGTTAAGATTAACTTAAACAAAGTATCAAGCTAATCAAATTAAAACGCTTACCTTCCGAGAAACTGTATTTGAAATGCAATCAAATTGCATGTAGAGTCTTAAACCATTATCACTTTCTTGGACCAATTTGTGCAACAATATTTCAAAAATCTAATAAAATAATGACCGAACCGTTTGATTACAATCAAAACATTCATTATTAAAATTTCACTTTCTACTAAGCTGCCATCTATTGACCTTTGACTCGTTCCTTATCTTTTGTACTTGACTAAAATATATTCGGTTGATTCAAGTTTGAACTTGTTTATCAACAAGTTTTTATTGTTTTATTTGTGATTTTTTTATATTTTTTTCACTATAAATTCAACTATTTATTTCATCCTGTGTTCTTATTAGTATAATGTGGTCAACTGAACCACTTGATCCATCTGAAAGTTCAAAGTTTAGTGATGCGATCGCAAAATATGATCAAGAACCTCCATCCACAGCTGCCTATTTTGGTTATGCCAAAGAATACTTTCCGTCGTGTCGTGCCTGTGTCTTGGGTCAGCCTGACCAACAGATCGATAAAAGGTTGAATGATAAACTGATTTCTTGTTCCGATTTACGTGTTGAAGATTTTGCGGATTGTATACACTCACATGATGCTATTGATGTTATTGATGTTATAGATGATGAAAATCAGCCCAATTCTAAACGATTACGACTTCGAAGTAATGGTTCAACCTTTGGTCCTGTCTCTAAGAAAATGTTTATAGATGCGATGAAAGTTGACCATATTATTGATATAAGTCTAAACCATTCACCAATTGCTTCTTTTGATCATTCTATGTGGTTATTGATGAAAAATATTGCTCATCTTTCACTTGTTGGTTGCCATTTAGAGATTGTTCCAGATGAACTCAAGCTTTTCACAAATTTACAAACTCTTAATTTGAGTTATAATCAGATTCGGTCAATACCTGAATGGCTTGGTTCGTTTTCTCATCTAAAATCACTGAGTTTGGACGGTAATAGGTTGAAAAGTCTACCCGATACAATTGGTGATTTGATCCATCTCGAATATTTATCGATTGGAACCAATGAGATATCATATTTACCTGAGAAATTCGGTCGATTGACAAAACTGAAAGCTTTCGACGCTTCTTTCAACAAGCTTAACAGGTTGCCTGATTCTTTTGATTCTCTTAACTCCTTGGAAATAATTGAATTGGGAAGAAATCAGATTGAAAAGATGCCCGATTCTCTAGCTGGATTATCTAATTTGATTATTCTTGATTTGTCGGACAACAATCTAGAAAAATTACCAAATTCTGTTGGATTCAACGGTACAATAAAAAATATCCACCTTGACAATAACAGTTTATATAGTTTCCCTGAATGGTTCAATGATCTGCCCAATCTTGTTAGATTAACTTGCAAATGCAACAAACTGTACGGGGAAGTTTTTTCTTCGAATTTCCTTTTGACTAGCGAAAATTTGCAAGAGCTTAACTTCAATGGAAATTTAATCAACACTTTGCCGAAAACTTTCTCCTCGTTTAAGAAACTTGTTTTCCTTGAGTTGGGCAGTCCACTTATGTTTCCCGAAAGGAGACCCGATTTGAAGAATGGCAATCGTTTAAAGGTTCTTCCTGCTCAATTCGGATTGTATTTGAGTAATTTAATGGAATTACGATTAGATGAAAATGAATTGTGTACTTTACCTGAACATTTTGGCATTGGTTTAATTAATTTACGAAAGCTTAATCTTTATCATAACAATTTAAGTCAGCTTCCAGACTCCATATGTTCTTTGAAAAATCTTGAAGAGTGCATTCTATCTTATAATGGATTAAGTGAACTGCCAGAAAACTTGGGTGATCTTGTAAATCTAAAGATACTAAAGCTTGATTGTAATAAGGTATTTATATTTTTCCCTATTTATTTGATATATTTTGTTGTGATAATTCAATCACCTAATTATTTTGTTAATCACCCAATCACCTTTCTATTCATAATTTTTTTAGCTTTACAAACTCCCTCATTCGTTCTCAAAACTATGCAATCTGACCAATTTGGATTTATATGCAAACAAATTCGATCGTTATCCAGAAGAACTTTTAAAATTAGAAAAGATTAATTATATTGGAATTGAAGCTCGAGATGTTGAGTCTGATGAAGGTTTGGCTGTGGCTGATGATCAAACAATGGATATTAAATATGAGCAAAATTTTTCACAAAACTACACCAATACGGATATAACTATAACTTGGTAAATTGAAATTTGGATTAAAAATTTGATTTTTGGAAAGCTGAATCACGCTGTCTTGTGGACTTAATTTCTTATTTGTGGTGCGTGACGATGAAAATACAGCATTTGTAAACGTAATGATTTCCAAAATTCATATTTAATTTACAAAAGGGCAATTTTGAAAAATCTGTGAAAATGCAAGTACATTAAGAGTCACCTCTTAACCAACATCATGATTATTTAATTCAGCTGAAATGTAAATTTGTCATCAACAATTCAACATAAATTGATATCTTTAATGCTAATGTAATAGGCAGGAAAGCGAAGAGAAATAATTAAATATATTTTCGTCAAACGTAATCAAATATCTTACAAGTCCCATCTTCGGACGAAGTTAATATTAAATCTTTATCGAGGGCAAATGAAAAATCTAAAATTTGGTCATCGTGTCCAGTCTTGGTAGAAACCAAAGATGCATCTCTACCGTCAACGATCCTTAAATTGCCATCAAGACCAGCACAACAAATCAAATAAGGTACATTTGGACACCATCCAATCTTTGAAATCCCCTGATCACAATGGAAAGTAGATTTTTTCATTTGTGTACTAATATCCCAAAATTCAAGATGCCCATTGAGTGATCCTGTTGCAAGAACTGAATAAATATTATTGAAACCCAGGCTTTCAACTGAATTGGATGTATCGATCGTTTTATCATCTTCACTTATTCCACAGGCAAGATTTGCCACCACTTTACCAGATTGGGTGCTGATTAATTTAGCTGTTGAGTCGAGCGATCCAGAAGCAATCAAAGAATCATCTTTGCTTACATCTAAGGAGATGACTGCATCTTTGTGAGCAGAAGGATGTTTAATTGTATGAATTGGTTTGGATTCCGTCAAATCCCATATTCTTATTTTACCATTTTCGTAACCAGTTACCGCCTTTTGTCCATCATTAAAGAATATTCCTGCTGGATTGTCGGCACCAGGACCTCTCAAATCTTTAGTGGTATAATCAAGTGAAAGAATGTAAGAAACTTCTGTTTGAGTGCCAACCATTAAGGTTCCTGGTTGATTAGGATGCCAGCGCAGCCAATTGATATCAGCTCCAATGTCATAATCATATATTCGTTCACCATTTGATAAGCTGCAAACTTGGATATACCCCTCCATATCAATAGCAGCAATTAAACAATCATCACAGTTGAACCCAACATCAATAACTGAATCTTCAAAATCTAACTGGCCTACCACTTGAAAGTTACTTGTCCTCCAAATGTAAGCTTTATCATCTTCACCTCCTGAAACTGCAACATCACCTTTACTGCTGAGGGAACAGCAAAAGACTGGACCTGAATGCCCATTAAACCTTTAAAAGGATAAAAACAATAATTTCTTCAGACATATGGAAACAAAAACAAAAAACATGTGATATTGTAGAAAATTTGCACTTACATGATTTGGATTATTTAAGTAAATAGCTTTTAAAAGAAGAGTACAATGATCTAAAGAAAAACTTATTAAGATTGTTGAATTGGTGTCATTCTGGTTAGGCTGGTTCTGATCTCTTCAAACTTGGATACCACGTGATCTTCATTCTTTTAAGTAAGACTTTACAAGAATCTGTCAACTAACCACTTTTAAAGTTTCAGCTAGCTAAGTCGATACATAAGCTAGTGAAGGTAACAAGTTTAAAGTTAAATAATTGTAACTCAATTCAGTTAGAACAGACTAAATTAAGTAATGTTAGATTGGTTTAGTTTAAATCGAGTTCGATTAATTCGCATCAGGTTGCATCAGCTGTGAAAGTCGGTATCCTTAGTTTAGTAAGCTGTAGCTTATAAACGAAGAAGTAAGCTGGTGGGTTGTTCAAATTCAATTCTATAGGTTTGGGTTTAAATATCACGCTATGCACTCACTAATTTCAATTTCTATCTTTTACTAGTCAAAGTAACTTGTGTCCATTAATTCGAACAATAATGTCAACCAAAGTTTATATTATTTCTCAATTGAATGCTAAAAAAGTTAAAGATGAATTAGAGAAATTTTATCCGAAAGATGTTACTTTTGAATTGGTTCCAATAAGTAAGGCCAAGGAAGGTATATTTATACGTGACTTATGGTTGGAACAAGAAGATTTGGACAAACTCAAGGATGCCGAAATAATTCTTGGTGATAACATGTTTATGCCTCAGATTTTAACATGTTGTCCAAAATTGAAATGGATTCAAGGAACCTATGCAGGGGTAGATACAGTTTTTCATCATCTTCCTAAATTTTTCAAGTCGGGAGAGTATCCATCAGTACCGGCAACTCGATTCTCTGGAAAAAGTTTTGGTAAACTTATGTCTGATTACTGTTTAGGTTATATTATTGCTGTTGAAAGAAATTTCATAAAATTTCGAGATAATCAACATACTCGAGATTGGTCAATATTGTTATCCCAACAATCTGGTTTAATTTACCGAAGTTTAGATGAAATAACAGTAACTGTTCTTGGCTTTGGTTCTATTGGTAAAGATATGTGTAAATGTTTCTCTAATTTAGGTTGTAAGGTGACTGCTTTTGCCCGTAGTCCTAAACCTAAAGAAGATTTAGAATCGTGCGGTGTCACTACTTTCACAACAAATCTTTCTGATGCCTTATCCAATACTGATTACATTGTTGCCATCTTACCAGATACACCAGACACAATTGGACTTTTAAATGGAAATGTTCTCAGTGTTTGTTCAGCTAAAAAGCCAACTTTGATAAATGTTGGTCGAGGTTCTCTTATTAGCTCAGTTGATGTAATTAAAGCTCTTGATAACGAATGGATTTCAAATGCTGTTCTAGATGTTTTCGAAGTTGAACCGCTGCCTGCTGACAATCCTCTATGGACTCACCCTAAGGTTATAATGACACCACACATATCCGCCTTGACTAAACCTAAAGATTTAGCTGAAGTTTTCCGCAATAACTTTGAACATTTTAAAAAAGGTGAACCCTTAGAATTGCTAATTAACTGGGAATCTGGTTATTGATTTAAAAAACCCGAAACCAAGCCATAAAATAAATCTTTCCATTTAGCTTGTTTGATACAAATATACATTTATATTATCCAGAAATTTTTAGTTATTGAGATTCCTTTATTGGTTTCTATTTATTACGACTATAAAATATATTACTTGTATGTTGCAGTTTTAGTTGAACTTAATTGTCACCATGTTAAATCCACTTCAATAGGTATTTTAAGATAACGATTCACAACTCCAAGGATATCAATAATCTATTCAGTTTATTGCAATAATAAAGAAATCTTTTATACACTTCAACCTTTTGTGAATGTAATCTATTGATCTCTCGTTGATACATGTATTATGATTTAATAAGAGAAAAACCAAATCTCAAACGCGTCACATTAATTGGATTGCACCTGTTGCATTGATTGTCATTTCAATTTCAAGTCAGTACAGAATTGGCACACAAAATTTAACAAATTAAATCAATTATAATCTCACTTCGAGACGTCCCGAACACATCAATGTCAAAATAATTCTTCCGATAACAAAAATCGAGACTTCAAATACTGCGGTTTAAATTTATCGATCAAACCAAATAAACTTGTTTCTGTAAATCGTATTGGACGGACTGGATATCTACCGAAGCTCAATTATTTTCTTGTTGAAAGTAACAATCATTTCTTATATTTTTAGATTCTATTATTTGATAGAGCTCACAAGATTGCTAGTTATCGGCTGCTTGTCACAGATACAATTCACGATAAGTTGAGTTTTTCGAGGCCAAAGGTCACAGAAAATCGATTCAATAAAGAAAAAGTTGACGCATCCACAATGTTTGTGCTTGGTTTGTCCGAAAATTTTGATCCAATGCATAAAAAATCAAAAAGAAAACACAATTTTAAAAATTTTTCTGCTCGAGGATTATGTACAATCATCTCTTTGTTAAAATACCATTTCATATTAAGTGAAACTTTGAAAGGTTAAAATAATAATAAATCAATTAAAGTTATCGAAATCAGGTTGATTTTCAAATTCAACATTTTTAAGGGAAATTAGAATTGAAATAAATCAAAAATTTATTTTAAAACAGTATTAGGTTCCATTTTTAGAACATAAAATCTAAATTGCATGAAGAAATAAATGATGAAACATTAATTGTACATGATGGGCGATTTAATCATCAAGTTGAAGTGAATTTTTAGATTTAGTTAGTTTGTGTCCATTGAGAGTACAACAATCTCATAAGGGAAGTAATGAAAGTGAAAATATGGGTGTTTACAGTAAAGTAACCCTTATAAAATTTCGATGGTCTTGAACTATCGAGCCATAGCTGTGAAGGGGGAAATGCCATTTCAAGACATTCTAATTGATCAAAAAAGGGTTACTTACTATAGGTAAATAATGGCGGCAAAGGTTGAGATGAATTTAAAGTCGACAAAAATGTGATGGTAAGATGGAATCCTAAATATATTCGTTTTTACTTTCAATTGGTTTAGAATCGAGTCAAAAAATGACTAAACACGGTCAACTTAGCTTAAGTTAATGAAAATTACAAAACTAAATACAAAACAATAAACTTGAGATTACTTTAAAAATCACCATTGGCCTACTCAACTATGAAATAAACCCTTTGTCATTATTATTAGCAATAGAAATTTATTACCATCAGAAATAAGCCGATGCTGACTGTTAAATTTAGTGAGATTTTGCTTTCGTAACTGGTCATCAAAATCTGGTGGCTCTACTTTCATTGACTTGTGCTAAATCTGCAAGAAGCCATTTTGGCTCACCTGGAGTTGACTGGAGTTGAAACAGATATATTTAGGCTCGTTTTACCACCGATAATAATTTATATCCCTTGTATTTTTCAATTATCGTTTAACATATGTATCAATGATTTCTTTAGATAAAGGCTTGAGGAAGATAATAGGATTATCATCTGTACATTCGATGGGTATGTCAGGATCAAATAAATCAGCATCTCGCCAAAATGAACGTACACTACTGGAGTTAGAGTGATCCATCATACTACTGGGTAAAAATATGTCATCGTCATATTTTGGAGATTTTTTATTGTCGCTCATAAGTGTTCTTCTTTTTGCTCTTCCATATTTGTTGGCCTTGTTTGATGTTTCATTTGTCACTTTGGTCTCTTGTTCGTCGTTTAACTTGATCTTGTAATCAGACAAAGATCTTTTTGAATAGGTTCGCGATTCCCTACTCAATTCATAGCTATCTTTAACATCGTGTTCATTAGATCGATGAATGAGAAGCATTATATTTGAATGGAAACTTTTATCACAATCGGTGCAACAATGCGCTCTTTTTGGACTTCGGGGACGACTAACACCTAATTTTTTTTCCAAGCCAAGACTCACTGGATGGTCGAATTCGAGATGTTTGGCAAGGGAAATCTGCTTAAGAAAAACTTTGGAGCATAGTTCACAATGAAACTTTCCATCATTTGGGTCTTTGTCTGGGATTACTCTATCCTCAAAAGATGATTCAGGACACCCTTCTTCGCCTTCATAATAAAACTTTTTCAAGGGTTTACGTGGCGTTTTAGTTTTAGGTCGACTTCGACTAATCGACTTGGTAGGCGAAGTTCTGAATCGATCATACTTTGAACGCGGATCTTCAGGTACTCCTTCGGCTGGTTCCATCAAGTCTTTAAGGATTTCTTCGGTAGATCTCATTTCATCTTTAGGAGCTAATTCAGAGTAAAGTTTGTGCATGGCACTAACTGCCCAGTCTAATCGTTTGAGATCTTCTTCAAACTGTTTCTGAAATGAGGCTATGCGAGAATACATTTCCTGAATGTTTATGGGTGTTCCAGCGATGGTTAGTTTATACTCAACTTTACCAAGGCTGATGCAGCTTGAACCTAGTTGTTTGAGCAATAATTCTCGGCGAGCTAATAGTTTTTTCAATTCATGAGCCGCTGTATTGATAATTGCTTTGTCCGATGTTTGGATATTTCTGGAGGCGATAACTTTTCTTACTTTAGTAACACCATCATTTGACTGCTTTTCTTCGACTGACTTTTCTTGAGTAGAATTGGTTTGATTATCGCCTTTACTTTTTTTGAGCGCCAAAAGTGAGCCTTTCTTCACGTCGTTTAAATCAGCCTTGCGTCTGCGAGTTGGTGTAGTTGGTGTAGCATTCAATGAAGGAACGTTTGAAAATTGCATTGTATTAGTACTTTTGCCACTTGGATCGAATACTGAGTCATTTTTCTCTGAGCCAGACAGAAGATGGTCTTGAGTTATGACTGGGGATGATTTTTCTATTAATAGTGTCGGACTTCGTTTTGAATAAGTGATCAAAGTTTTCATTTGACCAGTGTCAGCTTTGGAAGTTTGATTGTTATGGCTTTGATTATTATTTACTTCTAAATTCTTAGGTGACTTAGATTCACTCATTGGGGTTGCTTGTTCAGAACTTGTACTCGATATAGTCGGTTTTTCTTTAACTGGAATTTTATTTGGTAAATTAGTGATGGCGAAAGGTGTCTGAACTGTAGGAGCGAACTGAGTAGTTGGAACAATGAAGTTAATCTTACTGGGTGAAGTGATAGGAGCAGTTATTTTAGAAGGTGTAGGTTTTACAATTGGTTTAATCATAGGTTTTGAATTCAACGGAACCAAGCTAGTTCCAGCTGGAAGATTTACATTTGAAGCACCAGATGGCATCGGATTAAAAGTTATTGTTTTAACTCCAGAATTCAATGAGAAATTTGTTGCTTGACCTGTATTAGGATTTTGTACAGTCTTTTGAGAAGGAATGAGTATGTATTTGAGCGGAGGGGCACTCACAGGTCCAGTCGTAATTATATTAGTGAATGGTTTAGCAGTGCTTGTACTGACTGGTTCAACAGTAGGGTTAGTTGTAGTCACTAAAATGAAGGATTGGTTTAGAGGTTCAGTAGTAGATTTAGATGCATTCGCCTGCGATGTAATAGGCGAATTTTTCACGATATACATGATGAATTTAAGGAAAGATTGGCTGGCTTGAACTAAAACGATTCGAGTAACAAACAATTAACTTTTTATTATTAAAAAGGTTCAATAAAATTGAAAAGAAAAATTTGGAACAACGAGAGTAAATTCACGAGTAAAAACAAAAAAGAAATCTATGAACGTCTAGGAAAGCAACAGATGGCGTTACAACTAAAGGGACCATATTCTAATAGACATTGAGTTAATGTCCATTGAGATTCATTAAACATTGTTTGCCGATGATTTAAAAGAAATGATTAATTGGATTAATTTATTTCATTTTACCTTTTCCCCATTTCATTGTATCTGAAGTCGAAATGATAAGCTGTTCACAACTGATTCAAAGTTCACAAACGGACTCTAAATATGACTCTGACTATCTTAATACTTTTGTTTTGTTTTGCGCCAAGATTGAAATGATTGAAATTTATTGTTACGATCTGATTGTTGTCTGATCAATGCTTTAGCTTGATCAATTTCGCAACAGTTTAATTGTATTAACAGCAAAGTTGTAGACCATTAAAACAACGTTAATCAGAAAAGGAAAGTTAAATATTTTTAATAGAATCATCAATTGATTTAATTTTTCCAAGTGGTATTAGACCTGTTAAGTGTTTCAAACTATTCAGCAATCTTATTTGATTGTTTGGTATGAAGATGATGATGGATGAATGAATAGAGAGGATAACTCTTTTGTTCTCATCTTTGATGGATTCAGGAACATTTTTGTTTGTTTTGTTGCCCAAAACCAGTCAACATCATGACAATATTTACCTACCTTTTACCTTTTCTTGTAAAATCACAATTCTTCCTCGTCAACATTGAACTCAATCAAACATTATTATCATCACAATTCAACTATTAATATTTTATATTCAATAATAAATACAATCAAATAACGTGTTTCATTTACTTCCTATTTACTCCTTACTAGGCACAACAATTGACACGTTTTTGCTTTACATTACAAATCAACAGGTTTAACAATGAGAAACCTTTATAGTCAACAGAAATTAAATTTAAAACAATTTAGAGCATTAATAAGATATTTACGGAAACCATGACCATTGATATAAAAATAATCAAAAGTACCTATTATCGCTCTAAAATGGCGATAAAATGTGAAAAAAGCATTTTCCAAACAAGAAAAATTAATTTGCCAAGATTCATACAACCTTGATCTTCATAGCAATTTCAATTACTGGTGTAGATAATTGCTTTAAACAAATAAACTTGTCCAACCGTTAACATCGATTAGCCACGATGAAGATGTATGAAGACTAGACGATAAAAAAAATACAAACACAATTCAAAAATTAAAACCAAATAAGATAAACCGACAATTATTTTGATAAAACAAGCCTAAAATAATAGACACTATGTAAAATTAAAATATTTGATGTAATTATGCACAGATGAATTGAATAGTCAAACTTGAAGGATTCCAGGATGAAAGCAAAGAACCTTGTTAAAGTATTCAGATTATCGACTCCAATTGAAAATGTTTTTATTAAAAACTGTCGATAATGATCGGAAATGATCAAACATTATGAGTAAGTGTTTAAATTTTATGATTATTCTAGTAAGATTGAAGTGCAAAAGTGGGTTATTTATTCACTATTGAACCATCCGTTATCGCTCAAAACATGATAACTACAATAAAATTATCGTAATTCATGATAAAAATTGATTTTCTCTAATTCTTTTGTGATATGCTTTACTTGTGATTAGGTCAATATGAAAGTAAATGTATCTATAATGTTTCGTCCTTTTCTATCTTCGTGTATCCAAACTAAGACTAAGTGTTATTTTATTATTGTTGACCAATTTACTTTCTCATCATTCTTATCCGATTGTCAATTCGATATCAATTGATTGAATGATGAAGTGAAGTGAAAAAAAAAATCCTTTTCGAGTGGTTTTTAATGCAAAAAAGCGGAAGTGTCCCAACCTCCCAAATTTGTTGATAAAGGTGGGTTACTTTTACTTTTCTTGGGCCTTCCTTTTAACTCTGAATCATCCTCATCCCTATCTCCATCTCCTGTTGTCAAGTTTTAGGTTGAAGGAAGTTATTCAAGTGATAATAGCAATTGTAGTGAGCTATAACAACAGCAGCAAAAAATAAAAGGCAAAAATTAAAACCCGATCTCAATTAGAAGGAGTAAAAGATGATAATATGCTTAGATAAATATTATAAATTATAAATCTACATTGTATTCGAATGTATGTGAGATTTCAAGGAGGAACCAATAATGAAGAGGAGAGACAAAAAATGAACACGATGAGAACGATCAGGATGGAGCGATCTGATCGATATAAAAGCCCGAAACATGTTCATCCATCGATTGCAGATGCATTTGCTTGTCAATTGAGTTGATTTAGTGTTAACATCGAATTTAACGTGAAATTGCAATTGTTCTTGTTCCTTCGTTATGGTTATGTTTCAGTTTGAGGTTTAAAAGTGAAAATTGATTGGACTTGTTGATTTTTACTTTTGTTCAATTCATCGTCCAGAATTGATAATTTTGTCACCTGATTCTCCGTTGAATTTAAATAATTTAATCCATCCTTTGTGTTCAGTATTCACAACTTTTTTTAACTCAACATGAAGTGTTGTGGGATGAAATTACACCATCGTTTGACTGATCGTCCAATAGTCATTCTACTGCTTATTACTCTCTGTTGGCTTATATTCTCTGAAAATATCAGGCAGACTGAAGCTGGTAAATTACTTGCAATCAAAAAGTTGAAAAAGATTCTTCCACTTTTAGCTTTAATGCCAAAGTAAGTTGATCCTGCATTTTTTTCACCATTTGACAACATTTCACCGTCAATTTGAACTAAACAAATTGCTTTCTTTTCATTTCTAGGAAGAAGACAATTCTATTACCACTTCCAATACCATTACCAATGCCTTTGCCGTAAGTAAATTTGATATTTTATTTTGTAAATTTCAAGTTTCGATCAAACAGCAAATCTATTTGATTGTTAAATGTTAATTTATCACTTTTGTCAGAGTGTTGAAGTTCACTAAACAGAAAGAAATGCCTGATTTGAAAAGCTTGTTAGCCAAGTTTATGAAAGCCAGTGGAGGTGGTGGCTGGGGAGGCTCTGGTGGTGGTGGCGGTGGATGGAGCGGAGGCTCAGAAATGATGATGCCAATGATGAGCTCACACGAAATGGAAGGTCATAGCGGTGGATACTCGTCTGGTGGTCATTCATCCGGTGGTCACTCGTCAGGTGGATACTCATCTGGCGGGTCCATGGGCGGCTGGGCTTAACAGGTTAACACTTGTTTTTTGAATAATAATAATGATGAAAGATACCGTTGTTTCATCACTTAATACATGTATGTATTTACATATCCTTTAAACTAAATTTATGTACAATCAATTTGTTTACTCTGTTGGCTGAGCCACAAAGTTTGGAGAGTTTTGTTCTCAAAAGAAGATTCAACTCATAGTTTTAAATGCTCATATTGAAGATACTTTGGATGAATTTCGTGAGAATAAAATATTCATATTTATTGTTTTACTGTGAATCAATTTAAATCACATGTCGATCAACTGCTTGAAAAGTGCGGTTTAGTAAAAGCTCCTCCTTTTGCATACAAATATTGGCGGGAGAAGTGACGGTTTTTGTTTTTGTTTTGCTTAACTTTTGTCAACTGTAATTTTCCTCTCATTTAACGTTTTATTTACATCAATGGATAATTCTGAAGTGACTTTAGAATCAGTGTTCAATGAAATTTCTCAGAAGCTGATAGGTGATTATAATTTCAACAGTAAGTTGGTCAATGCGAGGGTTGCTCGTCTTGATAAGTTTACCAGAAAGGTTGATGACGTCCTTTTTGGGTATTTCAAGGTATGTTTTGATTTATTTTTTTTTCAAATGCTGTGTATTAATCTTAATAATTTTCTAATTATATTCAAATATTCCTAATTAGAAATGTGTCGGAGATTTTCTCGAAGAAGAAGAAAAAATTTATGAAGAGATCAGTGGCAATCTTGACGAGGATGAATTGCTTACAAAGCAAATAATTGATTTATCTAATGAAATTGAAGAAACAATCGATGATACTCACAAAATTATTGAACAATCTCACGAATTGAGTCGAGGTATTTTGACTATTAACAGCAGAATACAATCATACAACCAGATTCAACAGATTATCAGCAAATTGCAAGAAACTGTGAAGCAAACCAAAGACATGGTACCAGTGGAACAAGAAGCAGTTATTATTGATGAATTATAGATACTATTCAACACAAAGAATATGACTCTTTGATTCAACATCTAGTGAATTACTGACAAGGTTTAGTGATAAATTGATTCTCACTATGAACATTTCTTTATTGTTATTCTTCGATGGAATTGTATAACTTTAAAATATTTTATAAATTATAGTATATGATAGCCATGTCTCCTCACAAGAAAATTGGTCACAAATTAGGTTAAGCCAGATAACTGTATTAGAATATTTGATATTTCTATCATTCTGATTATGAATATTGCTTTATTTACAAAGCATCATAATTGATTGATTTTCTAAAGGGTATATTGTATAAAGTGAAATATTGAGAGAAAAGGATTGACATTTTCTTACCTGATTATGATGATTATGATGATAAAGATGAAATTAATTTTAAGATAAGACGAAAATAATGCACTCTGATTTGTTTGTTTGTTTTTTTCGTCATTAACCATTTTCATCTTGTCTTAAAATTAATTTCATCTTTATCCCAATCAGGTAAGAAAATGTCAATCTGGTGCTACCAATATTTCACTTTATACAATACACCTTTTACTATTAAAGATAAATTTCAACACGTTAACCCTTTATTTAAGATTGGAATAACATTTGGAGATTTATTGTAATGTTAAGTACCAACGCGGACCAATGATAAATCATTAGTCAGTCAAATCAAACCTAAATGGTCAATATTACAAATTTTATTCTTCAAACTATTTTTATATAAAGCTATTCTTTTTTCCTTTTTCCCTTTTTCTTTGTCACTTGTGTGTTTACCATTGTTTGTATTGCTACTACTCAATAATAAAGTTTCCTTTCCATATTCCTTTAAAGAAATTCTTAATTTCTATTTTTAAATCTCTGGTACCAGAATCTATTTCTACTTTGTAATCACTTTAAATGTTCAACTAATTTACTTGACGCACAATTAAATACTCTCTCAGTAATAATCTTTACACTAATAGTGTGATCTATTGATTTAAGTGAGTTAAGATGTATTCAAGTTTAATTAATCTGAAACCCAAGGTTTCAGGACATCCTCGGTCCCGGTGCACAACCGATTTAATTTTTGTTTGTGGTTCAGTTACGGAACCTAACCCTAACAATTAAATTAGTGGTTTTTTCAAGATTCAGTATAATTCATGGGAAGATTTATTCAAAGTATCTAAAAACCAAATTCTTAAGTCAGCTTGACCATCAACAATGATGTAGCAAATTTAGTAGTTGGTTAAACCATAGCAAAATACTACACAATGCATACATTTGATTTGATTTTTGTATACTTTGTAAGTTATTCGAATAAACTTGTTAAATTAAAAAACCTTTCTAATCATCATCGCTGTCAGAATCTCGATCAACACCTAAACAGGTGTAATGTTTTCTTGGTTTAAAAGATTGTTTTCTCGGATCTGATTCGAGGTTTGTTTTGATTGCACCAGTCTCTGAAATCATCCATTCTAATTCTGAAAATGGAAAAAATAATCAGGAAAAAGAAAAGAATCAATTTATGGTTCTTAAAAATTCTTGATTAGTTTATATCATTACCGTCTTGCTTGAGTTTAGTGCCACCAAATGAGTCTGAGCCGAGAATTTGTTTTTTCAATTCGCCCTCGTAATAAACAAAAATTGCTGGTAAATTGGCTTCCGGAAAATTAGGAATACAAAGTTGCACCAGACTTTTGATGAATTTGGTGTGTGCAAATTTCATTGCTAGATATCTAAGATGATTATTGATCAACGAACACAAAGTGTCACTGTAAATAAATAAAAGAAAGTAAGTTAATAAATTTTTGTAAAAACAGGTCTGAAATGCTCAGCTATAAGCTGTACTAATTTCACAATGACAAACTAATGGAAAAGTTGCAAAAAGATGGGTGGAAGACTAATTACTAAGATTTTTAATGTAAGCAATGTCCATGTTTACACTGATAAATGCAATCGAACTGTATAAAACTGTCGAGTTTAATAGTATCCATTAGTAAAATCCAAAATACTTACCCTTCTCGATAAACATGGAGAACCACCCAGATACCTTCACCAGCTTTATTTACTTGATCAACATAATCTTGCTTAGTAATCTCAATGACTTCACCAAATCTTGGTTTCATTTCTTGTAATCTCAACTCAGCCAGGCGCTTTTGCCGGTACTCATGGAAAGCTCTTTCATCGTCTTCTCCTAAATGGTCAAGGAAATCTTCATCATCGTCACTATTTTCATTAGAATCACTTTTGGGTTGTTCAAAGTAAGCCACAATTTTATCCTGGTTATCATTAAATCCACCCACCGATGATTGTAAAGTCAACTCATCTTGATCATCGATAGTGGCTTCATCCTTCTTAATGATTCCTTTCCTTTGTAAAACATCAATCCATTCTGAACCAGAGGCCTATTCAAAGAAAACAGTTAACAATTTTAATTAAACATCTAAATAAACAGATTAAATTAAATAAAATGACTTACCATTTTAAAGTGAAAAGAAGCAGCTACACAGCACAAATAATAATAAACAACAAGCCAAGAACTAGATGTTACCTTTTTAGGCGATGATTCAACCAACACACACCAGTCTCACTCGTTAGTCAAAGCAACATGGCAAACATATGATTGCAGTGATTTCAACTCACAATGATAATAAGGTATAACTTTATTTTCTACTAGCGGGCTTGCGATCATGACTGATCACAAAATTGTTTTTAATTCTTAACACATTCAATGTCATCCAAAGGACTATAGCCAAAAACTTTGACTTTTTGGGTTTGTAGTGGCATAAAAAAAGTCCATAAACAAAAGTAAAAAATTTTTATGACCATTTAAAATTTTTGCAATAAAATTGAGTCAAAAGTTGCAACTTCGATCTCCTTTTTAAAATAGTCAGGAATCTGAATTCAGAGAAAGTCCTGACTATTTTTCCTAATTGTAGTCTTAATCGTAGATTGTGAATTTAAATTGAACTTTTTTATTTCGAAGCAAATCGAATGCCAAATTTCTGTCGCTCAAAAGTCATGAATTGTATGATTTTGCCTCTAAAATCAACTTTTAATTCATTAATTAGGAAAACAAATCATGGAATGAAATTTAATGGTAAGAAATTAAAAATCTGAATAGCAAAACAAATCGATTTTTGACCATCATTTTCTTTCTTATTCACCTGAACCAAAACTAAAAAAATTAAAAACAGAACATTCAAATCTGACTCAATTGTTTGGTGAGGATAAATGATAATAACCATCAACTGCATCAATATTGATTGTTAATGTGATCACTGCTTGTACGCTTGAATTTAAAGCAATAAAGCTTTGTTTTATGTCAAATTTTAACGTGATTTGGTTTGTTTTATTTGCAGATCAATAACAACCATATCGGCCTTTTAAATTGTCACCCTTTGAACCGCAAAAACAAATGAAAATACTTAACTGGCGTACTGCATAAGGAATGAAATGACAATTTAAATTGTCATTAATAGCAATAACGAGGAAATTATTCCACTGATTCATGATAAGTTGAACAATACAACCTGTTGGTGATGATTGAAAGTAATTATTATTGGCGTTGAAATGTCAACTCGATTTTTTCCTTTCTACTAATTAACTGTCGATAGTGAAGAAAAAACAATTACACTGAAGCCCATTGACAATTAACAATACAAACTTTTTAAGTTAATGGTAATTAGTAAAACAGTGCAAAGTATGAATTAAGAGATTCATATAATATCTTCGGAAGTTAATGGCTAAACATTTAGTCAATCATAATTGTATGTGATTGGGAAACTGAGCTTGACATAAAATGGGTTCAACCATTTTAGGTCTTAATACTTCCTCACAATGAAGATAGCTGAAGTACCTTTAATCTAACTATGCTGCTAATTTAGCGACCTTAAATTCTGGTTATGGTTTAACACCTGACTGTATAAAGCCAGCAAAAGTCAATCTAAATTAATGGACGACAAAATTTGTATAAAAGTGAACGGATTTCTTGTAAAAAGTACAGTTCAAAACATTTCAAGCAACCAATAACAACCAAGTGGATTTAACTTTCAATTTTACTTTGTTTCCAACCAGAAAAAACCAACAAAATTCAAGTGAAAATGATGAATAAAATGTGCATCGTAATCTTGATTGTTTCATCAATCATCCTTTCATCAGTTGATTGTGGTGACAAAAAGGGAACCAATATTGTGATCAAAGACAAGCACAGCCAAATGATTTTAAACACAAACAAAAAAGGCGGTGATAATATCGTAATCAAAGACGGATGCCACAAGAAGGAACACCATCATATCCCTCACCATGAAATGGTTCATGGTTGGGGTCACGGTTGGGGTCATGGATGGTAATTTAACCCTTGATTTACCTGGTTAATCATCAATCAAACAGTCGACTAGCAATTGTAAAAAGTTGCAAAAACAGTTTATTGGTTTATCCAATTATCTGGTTATAAATTTGGATAAACTGTTTAAACCAGTATTCAACTAGAATTATTATTGTCCATACTTTGTCAGTCTCTCATCCAATTCACCCTTCAATGTTACCCTTTGCCTACCCATGACTGGCTGGGACAGTTAACTAATTTATTGTTACCCTCTTTGTTGCTTTCAGATTGATGATTAAAATTTTTTTATTAAAATTGATTCTGTCCAATTCTATTCGATTAAAGGTAAATTTTAGAAAAAATCATTTGTCCAATTGAGAAAAATATCAATTCAGACGGGAAACTTAAGACTTGTCGATTAAATTGTGTTTAAAATGGATATTATAATAGCATTACCGACGTATTACAGTTGATATCAGGAATTCATATCTATTAATCTAATATTAATCTAATATTAAGGGGGCCAAAACAAACGAGTAAGTTTTCTTTTGAAAATTGCGCATATGTATTCATATGTATTGGTTAGCAAAGCAGGTCGGGTTATATCGGGTTAGAAGTCAAATTAAAAAATTGAATTATCAGGAATTTGTTTACTCGCTGAAATAGTTTTATTTTTTACTAGAATTTAATGAGTTTTAGAATGTCTTTCTGGTAAATAGCTGCAGCCTGAACTTGAGCTTCTAAAAATATCTGGAATGAAGCAGCCTCTGAGTTTCAAGAATAACAATAATTAAATGTTTTCTCAATCAAATTCTAACTTATTGAGTTTTCATCAATCTTAACACTTACAAATTAATTAATGGAAATATGTTAATGGAAAATTCAACAAGTAAATCAAAATTTTTAGTCTTAAAACCTTTCAATGTCCCAACATCGCAAATAAATACATTTTTAATAGGTGAAAACAATTGTATTTCATGAATTAATTGACTGTCTTAAGGTTTAAACTCGAAATTTCTCATTAATATCAAGTAAAATTAGTAATAAGCAGACTCATAAACTCATCTTAATTCACAGCTGTAAATAAATCAAATTGAATATGCCTACGAATCCATTGCAAAAGCAAATTACTCTCAATTATAATGATTTAATTTGACTACTAAATCAAGTTAAGAAGTGAATTGGATGTAAATTGGCTTAATCATGGATGGACTATAATCAGTCCAACAGTAATACACAGTTAAATAAAGCAGTAAAGTCGATTTAAATTATGACTAAATTGCTGTACATTCAAACACTAACCTTAAATAACTGGCTTCAATTATGAGGCCTTCAATCGGACCAAATTTGGTTAACCACTTGACACGAAAAGAGCTACTTAAATATGATAAGATGATGACTATTAGTTGATTGTAGCATCACATATACTAGATAATTGGTATCTTTAAGCTACGATTTCGGTCATGCAAAATGCAACAAGAGATTAACAGCTTGGACGCTTTTAATGAAACGTTGAACCCAATAAGGTATTAATTAGAAATCATTTGCAACATGAGTTACATTCGAATGTTCATTGAAGATAAATATTGTGATCATTTTTGGATTTGAGTACTTAAATGAGATAAATAAACACATCACTGATGAATTAATTGAATTTGTAACCATGAAATTGTGATTATGCTTGAAGATCGTAATGCTTGTAAACAAGTTATAAACTATGGACGCTGTTTAGAAGCTGTCAACATTCAATTGAATTATTGTGGTTATGATTAATAATGAAAACAATTTAAGTGAGTACAAGAGTTTTTTAAATGACTTTGATTATTTGTAGTTAACATTGAAAGCTGTGATTAGTTTAAGTAAAATTGGGAATGGGTTGGTTGCTGATATTGAAGCTAATAAATCAAGTGAAGAAGAATTGATTGGATGTATTTTGAATCCTAAAAATAAATTGATAGGCGAAAATTGAGAATGAATATGATTTTGTTTATTCAAACTATAATCAAAATTAAGAAAAAATAGTGATACATGATATGTTGAGTGAAATGGAGAAGAAAAGTTGAAGATGAATCAGATGAGCCGTAGATGCGTTAACTTGATATTTATACGGTGCAACTTCATTTTCAGTGATGAATAATCGATTTCAAAAATAGCGCAGCTAACAAGTAAATTAGCAACATTTTCAAAATCACTATTCGACCCGAAACATTGCAAAAAGCATGGATATTGATCGGTAAACAATCAATCTTCTAATAGCTTAAAAATCTAAGAGTTTATGATCAATTTAATTTCCATAAAGCTAACATCAAAATCACCAAAATCTATCAGTTAACTCAATAGTTTGACTGTAAGATATCATGAATGATAAATCCAATTGAATCTGAATTGTAATCATCTGATAACTCATATACGATCAGAATTATTACTAGATAAAGTTTCAATGGCCATAGTTGAAGAGGTTAAGGCTTCTCTAAGAGGGGAGATTGATAAAAAACAAAATTGTATCAATTGATGGCTTACTCTAAGATACTTATTATAATATTAATTAAAAGTTGTACATAAAAGAAGATTTAGAAAAATTGAAATAAATTAACGAGTAAATGTTTAAAATATTAATGAATGTTATTTTCAATAAGTTGCTAAATCATTAACATATGGTGAAGAAATTATATTGTTGATTGGAAAAAGATGATGACGATAAAAATAGTTATTTTTGAAATGATTTTACTCATCAGCAAAACACTGTAGATGAGGCAGAGGTTGGTTTCTTGCAGTCGAATGGGTTGTTGCTGTTGATAATTTGCTTGGTGGGTCATCTGTGGTTGAGGTTGTGCTTGATGGTGATGGTCATTATTATGGTGGCTATTGATAGCATTGGTTTGTTTAGTTACTTGATAGTTGAAGTAACGTCTTTTTCAGCCTTATTATCGCGGAGGGAAGGTTGAGAGAGAATCATACATCATCAGAAAAAGGTTAAGAGGTTCGAGAGTAAAATAAATTCTGTTTTGATGATTGAAGATGAGGTTACAGAGGATTGAGGGAAACTAAGGAGAATGATGATGAGCTAAAATTTCTAAAAAGTATTGGTTTCTAGGACAGAAAAAAATGCGAGGAAAAGAGTTTTTTTTCTTGATTCTATTCATTGGAGTTAAACATTATGAGAATGAACATGTTGTTCACTTCGTGTCCGAATGTTTCCAAATAATAATCCTGCTGCTGCGAAAACTGGATCCAAAAGACACCGAACAACAGCGTTCCAATACTGAATGTAAAAGGAAAGAATGTAACATAATGTAATTAATTTGCATGATTAAATTACTTGATTATGGGAAGAAACGAGATAAGATGATGATGGTTGGGAGATGATTGAGGGTTAATTACAGTAGATAGGCTTTAATAAACTACAGTTTCAATTTGAATAATTTAATTTTTATTGTTGTGTTTTTGCAAATTCCTGAGAAACAGCTTGATCAAAACACAGATTCATTTTTTATGATTGGCAAATTGAATGCAAATTTTTCCTTGTCTTGGTTTTCTCATTTGATAATCATTAATAATGCAACCTAATCACATAAGACATCTACTAGCAAGCAAGACTTCAATTGAATCAATTTATTACTATTCTTTATCATGAATGAATTCATATTGATTGGGAAGAAATTATAAAATAATTTTCTTCGACTTCCCTTCTCAAAGAAACTTAGCTGTTTGATTAACTCATATCTAAATGACTCGAAAACAGGAGTTGAATTACTTCAGTGCCCAGTGCGTTTTCTCACAATTTAGTCTTAGTTCCGCTGTTTTCGCCTCGATGGTCAGGTTTAACAATGGCCTTGATAATAATGATGCTGTTTCAGTCTATATTCTGGATTCACCAGCAACTCTGGAATTCATTTTAAAATTTAAGTACAATTGCTAACAATAAACTTTGTACAAAACTACTCATCAGTACAATACTACTTCTTGAAATTTGTATACACAAATTGTTTTATTTATGAAGTACATCACAGCAATAGCATCATTAAAAGCTTGTTATTATAATTAAAATGAAGGAAATATATTTCAAATCAAGGTTAATCGAAGAATTCAGCTAACTCTAATGATAACTACTGACAATAAAACTTGATAATTTGAGGAATATTAGCAAGTTGCAAGTTTGAGCTATGTCAAGCATAAATGTCTTAAACAATTGAAAGATTCCCTAAAGATTGAATACTATAGATAATCAAGTAAAATAATTAACTAATTGTGGAACAATTTTATTCCTGTTATGTTAACCGTAAAATTCAAAATGATCAAAAAATGATGTGTATGCAATGATCTGTAGTTTTGTTTAGTTAGCCTAGTGGAATTGTTGAGTCTATTTAAGTGATTATTTAAGGGTCTATTGGAAGGTGAAATAACAAAGAAAGCTGACTATATATATAGCTAATTGACAAAATTTAACTAAAAGGTAATGAAAGTAGGGAGCATTACTTTGTCATAGAAGATGCATATAATCAAGCGAAAATGAAAGCGTAGGGAACGAAAAAGAGATGAAAGTAAAAGTTTACTAGAGAAGGAGATAGAGCTAGTAATTAGTTTGACTAGATTGGGATGGTTCAACCGGAAATCCTGACCAAAAATATCTCATGTGGAACCAAATTTACTTGGCTTTATACGCCAATGATGGAGGGGAGGGAAAAATAGGAGAGAAGGTAAGTTGAAGCATTGGGAATGAAAATGACTAAACTAGATATTGTCTGAGTCAAAGGGAAGACGATGATTGAGCTGGTAGGAATGAATATGATTATGGTTGATGGAGAGATGGTGATGAGGGTGATGATTGAGGGTGTGTGCGTTTGTTTTCTTCTCTCATACAAATTGATGTTATATGAGAGCAAATCTGATGAAGTTACATACCTTGTGTGCATAATGAATTGTTATCTCAAAAAGTTTGAAAAGTGGCATCAGAACCCAAACCATGGTGGCTGAAAAAATGGCAAAGATTAAAGCCCAAAAGATGGCTAAGAAGGGTGCGAGAACGGCTGTAATCAAACCATAGAACCAGCATCGTGAATTGGTGAAGATGAGGTAAGTTACTCTCCAGATGAATTCAAACCCATGAAGAGAATCAGCTTCAGCAATTACATCTTCAAAATAAATGTTCACATGGTCATTGATGTGCTTTTCATCTCGATCCAATACATTTAACCCGATTGTACAGTTTTGAGCACAACTGAGAGGAGTCTTTTTGGGTCCTTCTTTCTTCTCTTTGGGAGTCTTTTCTTTTTTAGCCTTCTTCTTGTCTGTTAAGAGGATAGAGTTGTGCAAAAATTCAAATTGATTAGAAATAAAAACAGATGAATCAAAATGAGAATATAAGATTTAAAAGTTTCATGTAGATAATCAAAAAGCTGTTCAGCCATTTAAATAACAATTGAAGCGAATTAAATTCAAAAAATGATCAAATTGATACGAGGAGGGCTAAAAACAGCCTGGATGGTCTGTTTAAGGTCACGTAAAGAGAGGGAGAACCTAAGGGCAGCAAAAATGAAAGATCACGAAAGGTTGCTTTCAAATTCTTGTCATTGTAATGTCTATTTAGACTTTCTCTTCTCATTTTCTATCTCATTTCTTCTAATTTTGAAAACTCAACTTCTTTGCTGTCAATGCGAAACTAAGAAAGTGAAGACAAGTGAAAAGAAAGGCGGGTTGAAAAAGGGAGGAAAGAGCAAAAGGGGCGTTGGGTAAGGCCAATGGAGGCCGTTAAAATATGGCCGTGTTTATTATCGTTTCAAGATATCTCTTTTTTAAAAAAAGAGATATCTTTTGCTCTCAATGGAAGCCATTTTTAAATCAAATGTTATTTTGTTCGTTAACTAAGAGAGTTGCGGTTTAAAAGCGAAGTCAGACAAAAAAAGCGTTAACTAACAACATTTAAAAATCAACATACGGCTAAGGATTAATCATCGGGAACGTTTCTTTGGAAACGGTGATCATAATTTTAAAACATGCAACATTTATATTACGTGAAATCAGTAATGGCAGCAATAAAAGTAATCTATAAACTATTTCTAAGGTATTACTATCAAGACTAAATCATAATGAAAGAAGAAGAATCTAATGCAACAAAACTATGCTGAACTAATGACTAAGCACTGCAAGCTGCATTCAACTAAGAAAAAATAGATATAACTGCTAATGGTCATTTTGATGGGGTAAAATTTTAAATAAAATATTGATAGCAAAAGGAAAAATTACACTAACATGTAAGGGAAAATCATGAAAGATTGATGAGGTTATGACGCACGACGGTTGAAAGTTGCAAATGGTCAAGAAAATAATAATTTTTCATCAATCTAAGAGTTGAATATTTGAAAATAATCTTACCTTTTTTACCGTCATCATCCTTTTTATCGTCGGAAGATTTTTCATCCTTGTCACCATCTACTTTAGATTCCATTTCGATTTTTTCTTCTTTCTCAGGATGATCAATTTTACCCTCCTCTTCTAATAAAGGGATATGAGATTCATTTAAATTGGGCTTTGATCCACTCTTGTTAGTATCCATTGTATTTTGAAATTAATTGAAATCAGGGAAAAGTTCACAAAAAAAGTAGGCAAACGTAAGAAAGAATGCAGTAAGTCCTTAGACTAAACGAAATAAGGGTTAGGAGGGAAGTAAAAAGTAAAAAGTAAGTTGGTTTATTGGGTTGGAGGTAAGAAGCTTGACTAAGTTTTCTAGAAAAACTTTTTTCAAACTTTGTGGACTGAATACGAAGACGGTTGATGAAGAAGAAGATGAAGGCGAAGAAGATAAAAACTGAAGACAAAGAAGCAGAAAGAGAGAGAGAGAGAGATGAAAGAAACAAGAAACGATAAATTGAGAGACAAACCCAGTTGAAGTAAAGGCTATGGCTAACAAGGCTGGGCCAGGGCTTACTTTCTTTTGACATGCGCAAGACAAATGTGATTTTTTGAAAATTTTCAGGTTAAAGATGTCACTTTTCCGATTATCGTTGACGCTATTTATAAATGATTATAATTTTCAATTATTATCCTTTGAACGAAGTTTTCATCGATTCTTGTGTTTTCTTAAAACTGTCATCATTTATTGAAAATTTGGAGTCAACAGTTGATCAATTTGGCTGAAATCAAGTTGATCATTTAAATGTCAAGCTAATTTCTCTTTTCTTTTAAAAGTGTTGAGTCTGCTTTAAGCCTTTTCAGCCATGTTTGTTAGGTTGACAAATGTGTTATCCATCTACCAAAACTTTTGATTATTGCGAAGAACTGTCTATTGAAAAGTAAATTGTAAATATTGAAACTAACAGTTTGATCTAATATCTGGTCATGGTTAATTGTGCCTCTGCTTTTAAACTTTATAACTAACTAGTTAAACATTCAACTATGTCAATCTAATTTCCTGATAACTGTTAACCTTACTCCTGTTTCTCTTTGTATTTCCTATTTGATTGTTTAAACACTTGAATATTTTTTTTATAATCGCTTAGGCACAATTAAGTAAATAATAGTGATAATAATCAAACGCTAAAGCTTTTATTAATGGGTAGCAATCTATTAATTTTAAAAGGTACAACTGCTTCAAGCTACATTTAAATTCAGCAAAAGTTGAATGGTGAATGATAGAGGCAAACAATACAAGAAGGGATCCAAAAATGATCAAGAAAAATCTTTTATACTCAATGATTAAAGTGTAAACCTGTTTCCATACAAATTGATAAAGAAGCAGAAGCCAAGAAAAGCGAAAACATTTTATTATAATTTTTTGCTGTCTCTGTAATTATATTATAAATCAACAGAACACACTTGATTAATCAACGCCACACAAAGTCACTTCTGTAATTACCGTATTACCTGGCTAATGATAATTTTCAATCCATCATGTTGGGTGAAAGTGAAAAACATTTTCAACAATTGTCTAAAATGATAAAGTTAATGCTGTTGATTGTGTTGCCTTTTTTAATAAATATATTTGTTTGTCGAACATATTTGAAACAATTAATGACGGTCATGATGAATTGGTTTAATCATTATTATCAGTATCATTAAACAATAACATCTAAACCATATGCTGTTGATTATAATTTGCTATTTTGTGTCTGTTTTATCACCAGGGTTATCCAGATTGAGATTGTTGAGGCAATTCTTGATGGAAAGGCATGAAAACATGAGATAGGCAAAACACTGAAAAACAAAATTGTATCCACAGTTTACATAATTACTATCAAGGAATCAGTTATTGAATTAATTTGTGTGCAACTAAAAATAGATGAGTTCAAGGTTTAACTCAATCATTTTGATTAAATTTTCATTGAAACACGATCAAAGCATCATGCACCTTCAGCCTATCAATGGTTTCATGGACTATGAAAGGTTAAAGTCTTAATCAATCTAACAAGTCTAATCAATTTAGATTGTTGGTTACATCCTTGTAGCTGGTAAAAACAAAAGTATTACATGTTTATGTTAATTGGCGTTCCAGAGTCTTGTAACCCAAACTAATCTTTTGGGTTAGCAACAAGTTGATGTTACCAATAAATTTAATTATTTTACATTCCTTATCAAATGAAGACAATCAAAATAATAATAACTAATTCTCACTTCAATGTCAACTGTTGAACTTAAATTGAATCCAATTGATTTTAATTTGCACTAGCAAGTTTAATTCCTAGTCAATGGATTTTGTTTGCATTTTTGTTAAGCACATGTCAAACCCAAAACTGGTAGCTTAATCAGTCAGCTTTCCAGCTACTTAGCAATTTTAAGCTGAAATAGATTAAAACAATTGGTCAACCAGAAATGGTCGAAGTAAAATGTTAGCCTTTACTTAAATTGGATCAATCATTTATTCCTGATTAATTTGATCCTTTAATTGGATCATGTAAAGCTGCCGGTGTTTAATTTAAATCCCAGCAAATCTGGTGCAGGGATTCAACTGCTAATCTGGTCAAGTGGATAAAGATAAACATTGTTCTTAGAGTCTTTGAATTAAGCAAAAATGTTAAATAGTTTAATGTTTTTAATGTAATTTACAAGCGGCTTTTTCTTTTCGTGGTTCGATAAAAGATATTTGATTCTGGTAAATCGTAACAAATACAAACACAACAAGATGGAAAACGAAACCAATCAGCAAATATTCCTCTGCATTCATTTTTTGGATCAAAGGCAAGTAATCGATGTAAACGGTATTGTTGTTCACATCGACAACCATCTCGGCAAAACATTTGACTATTTTCGTGGGCACATTTTTCCCAATGAACATATTGTTCGAAAGGATAAACATTGAGTAGAGCCAATATTTCACCACGAGTGTTATTAGCCCAGTATGGAGCGATCACTTCTTCACGCACTGGACATGCATTGACACCTTTACTCTTTTGCTGTTCTACTGGATCAGGAGTTATAGGTGGTTGGGAAGGTTGACTGTCTTCACTTGAACCGTTATCCGTTAAGGGATTTGGAGCGGCTGAACTTGTGCTTGTCGATGATGTTTTATGTTCACTGCTCATCGGAAGCATTGTGGACGATGATGTTTCAGGTGCCTTTTGCGCATTACTTCCAACCATGTAAAACCTTTCAGCAATAGTCATACCTGGGTCCAGTGATTCAGTTAGTGAATTATAATCTGGTGTTGTTGTCATTGCTGCCTCTAAATATTCACTATCACTTGGAGAGTTTTGTACATTTGTTGATGTCAAGGTATCTGATGGAGTCTGGATGGTTGTTGACTCTTGATTATCATCATTTTCACTGTTTTCTTTGAGGATAAACGCTTGATTGTAGGTAGTTCCATTGTTGACTGTTTTAACATCACTCTGAACATTGTTTTCACTACTGACTGTCCGATTGTCGATTGAAGATGTCTGTGTTTCATTTACACTTTTAACAACACTATTGACCACATCATCATCTCTCTTACTTTCCACCTTCTTATCTTGTCCTCCCAAACCTCCGTAAGTGCCCTCTTCATCATCGTCTTCACCTTCTTCCACAAAAAATGATCTCGGACGAAACTGAGGTTGATATTTATTGAATGGAGTTTGATGTTGAAATATGTGATTGGATTCGTAAAATTTAGTCTCCTTGTTATTGATGAAAACATTGTCATATTTTTCCCTTAAATCTTGAATTTCATTAGTCAATATTTGATAATGACGCTGATCTCCATACATACGCCTGAGCAATCCTTGGTTTTCATAAATATAACGCCGGACTGCAGCCCATGGATAAATGGTTCCAGATAGTTCACAGAAATTTGATTTACTCATATCACATGGTATATCCATTAATAGACGAGCACTAACTTTAGGACCACAAGTTGATTGAGTCAAGATTGGAGTAACGTGGTGAAACAATACGGTGATCACCTGGAACAGAGAGAAATAAAGGAACACAAAAGCAAAACATGAGTAACATCAACCCAAAAGAAACCCATAACGAGATGAGTGGACACAAAGCGCAAAAATGGCACTTGGTGATTACGACAGTGGCAGTAGTTGAAATAGACAATTTAAATTGAAATCTGATCAGCTTGTTTATCCATGTCAAGGTTAACAATCAAATGTCATGGTAAAGAATCAAAAGAAGTAGATTGTAAACAAAGAGGTAAACGTTAACTGAACCAGAAACATCACTTTCACTTAAGACCTGGTAAATATTATACATTTACCAAGTTATGTATTCTTACCTCAAAAATGAATGACATCAACATTGTTGCATTTAACTTTCCAATCAATGTTAATCAATTATGTTTATTGAAATATCTTTCCTCACTCTTTTTTTGCATCAATCAACTACGGACACCAACTAATTTTTGGACAGCTTCCTTTCGACTATCAAGTTCAATGTCTTCATGGATCTTTTTTTTCAACAAAACTTGGTTTTCAAGTTTACAATCTTATTCTCTTCATCATCTTCTTCTCCTTCTTGCCTCTCACTTTATCATTATCTAATTCTTTCTTTACCCAATCAATGTTACTTCCGTATTTGCGCGTATTGACCGTCAATGGTACTAAGGTTCACTCATTAAATATTGTCTCTTCATCATCTTGATCACCTTTCCCCTGAAAGTATGTAAACATGTAAACACGATCTAATTTTGAATAAGATGACTCCATGACGACCTCCTAACGTGAAAGTTTTCTTGATGTTTACCTGTTTCTCTGTTTCAATCTTCAAACTATCATTAGCATCAACATCATTATTGCTTTCTCTTCAACCAATTTATCCTAATCGTTACTTTAATCATCACATAATTGTCTTATTGACCGATAATAACAGTTGATCAACAGAGTAACATGCTTTTGCTGACATCTCTCTCATTCCCATTCAATCAAACCTGGTTTACCATTATTATCATCATTAGAAAAAGGGTTTCTTTAATTTTTCAATGTTAATTACAGTTTGATTTAATATTTTTGACAATTTGTGTTTTATGACTTGTTACTTGTAACTTTGGCAAACAAGTAAATAGTGAAACAGGTTTTCTTAATAATAATCAGTAACCTCAGCATCAAGTTTAATGTTGAACTATCGTTGTCTTGAAACCATTCAGTATTTTGTCAATAAGAATCAGTGATTAAATATTTCATATTCATTCTCTTAATTTAATATTGAATTTTACTTTAGTTTTATCACCTTATATTTGAAATTAGTTATTACTTGATACAAACATGAAATAAGCGTTCAATAACACGATAACAAGAAAAGGTTCACAACCCAATCAATTGTTATTCAATTGCTTCTTGAAAAGCAATCAACTACTGTTAATCAAATATTGGTAATAATTGTACTTGAAGCAAGTCCAACGTAATTTACCATTGGTCTACGTTTTGGTTTATTGACATCATCGATGAATCTCTAGATATTAATGATCTTTCGTTTACAGTTACAATTTAAGTTTACTCAAAATATTTGGCAAAATTTGACCTCAACCGCTGATAATTAATGGTGATTGATATTCAGGGCTCTGACCTGTTCCACCAATCTGTTAATCTTTACATGGATTAGCTCAAAACAACGCAATGGTTAGTTTAAAAATTACACAGAAATCAATGAAATATTAGAATAATAGAATGAAAGTTTTTTACGAATGGTTTCGAGCAAAACTGATCTAAACCTGATCTAACCTAGCCTGAACCTGAACCTTAATATAAAAAAATCTTAATCTAATGTTAACCTTCTGAATGGAATACCATTGAACATAATTGGACGAATCTAATTCTGAACACGATCTCTGAGAAATTTTCGCTTTCTAGCGTTGAACCCTTCTTTTAATTAATTTTTGTTTGTCCAAAAGTTTGAATGATCCACTGTTAATAGCCTTTTAGTAAGAGATGTTTGCCTTGAAGCAATTTGATTAAAGAGTCTCACATACTCTATTTCAAAGAGACATCACTTGGTTTTGACCCAGAGTAATGATTGTAAACTGTTAATAATTTAAATACAAGTACTAGATTGTACCAAAATAATTATGCAAATGTTATTATATTTCAATTGATTCTAGAGTAACAAGTATTTAATGTATTACATCAGTCTATGGTCAAATTGTAATGACTTTTTCTTTACAACTGACTAATCATTTCACTTAATGCTTCTCTAACTGTAAGCATAATTAACCTTGATAATGATAATAATATATTTAATGATAGTCAATATCATAACATAATTTGATAACAAAATTTGTTTTAATTGTCGCAACTTTTTTGCTCAAATATTGGGCTGAGTTTTTCTTATAAAAACGTTGCTGAAAAATCCATGAGATTTTGTTTCACTAGGTCAGACGATCACTCGCCAAAATCGGAGTGTTAATGAATTTATCTGACGTATCCATTGGACAATGATTTTCTTCGGCAGATCAATCGGTGCAATACCATTCTTATCAATAATTTCGGCAACATTTGATGGTGGGTTATCATGCTCATGACGTTCATCAAAGCTTGCTATCAATCGCTGTATATATCCACGATTGGACTTCCAGCTGCGTAATGAGCACAACAAAATCTGACATTTCTCATTATGTAAAAACAAGAAACAGGAAAATATATTGGTAAGTATTTGTGATGTAAGTATTTTTTTGTTAGTTTTGATTGTTTTATAAACCACTGAAGATTAATTTAAAGGTTGGTACTCATGCTACCAAGGTACTTTTAACGTGATATACACGATAGCCCTTTTTACCGTATTAGATAATTTTATTCCGAGCAATAGTATTGTGCAGTTTCATGTTGGTCATCAGAAAATACGTTTAATGATAAAATGTGCTCCATTATTACATAAAAAATGATCGGAGTGTGAACATTGAGCGCTATTTTATCGAAAACTATCGATTAGAGAAATTCTTTGATTGCATTTAAACTGGTCAAGACTGAGACCTAAAAGTAGCTTAAAACTAATAGGCCCTTTTGGACATTCGCTCTAATTTGCTCAATTTAACGGAACCCTTTGATGTAAAACACATTTTCCACCCCTTCCAGACCTTTCTGGTAGTTTTTGAGATAATTTTGCTATCGACTTCACCATAAGATGAAATCTTTGCTTCTTTTCAAATCCGAATGTTCTGTTCTAAGACTAGATTCCAATTAAAGATTTGTTTAGTAGGCGACTAGTTAGAGTTAAGCCTTTCCAACTTCCACCAGACCAGCTCTGGGTCGGTGGGAACATTGGTCACTAGTCATCACCTTGATGGCAACTTTTTGGGTTATTTGTAAAAAACTAGAGTAAAAAATAGCGATGCCTTTTTGGGTCCTTCAAATGTTGAGCAAAATGGATGATCAGGCTGTTTGGGTCAAAGGAAATGGTAACAAGATGATGAGAGAAACGTTTCTCATCATCAAATTTGCCTCTTCAGTTCTCATCGACTTGTAAAAACATATGAAAGTGATTCCTTCATTTGGTTTACAAATAACAACATGTTGATGTCAAGTTAATACTGACCAGAGCCTTTAAAGCCTTCAACATGCAATGATAAAGGGAAAGTAAACAAGCAACTGTTGTGAGCAAGATGATGATGACGAAGAGGGATGAAGAGATGATTTGAAGATGAGTTAGAAAACTATAATTTTGTTTCTTTTTTTATCTGATCAACTGAAGTTACCTTTCAATGGATTCATGATTAGTCTGTATTTTTTGGCTTCATTTTTGCCTATTATTGTAGACATTTTGAATTTTATTTTTAAAAAAAACTCAATTCAAGATGGCAAATATGATGGCTAAGACAGTTTAATGAGATAAACTTAAATTTAAGGCGTAATTTCAGTTTCAACGAGAGTTTATTCAGTGAAAATTGTTCAAGCCTTTAAAGCAAGAAAAGGCTATCTTGCTTTGACTCACTACAATCAGTTAATCATAATCAGAATCAAAAGTGATTCATTTTCAAGGTTACTTTTACATTCACAGTCTTCTACTTCTCCTCATCAACATCATCATCAGCAGCATCAGTTTAATGTTTTTACCCGATTCGTTTAAATATCTGGTGAAATTATTCACTTGGTTAGCCTTTTGATCTTTTTTTGCCTAAGTCTATTCAATGCTGATTTTGATCAATCAGCAATCATAGTTTTTCACTCTCGATTGTTTTCATGTTGATTAATCGGTAATCAAGATGAGTTAATAGCAAAGTATGAGATGCACTTTAATAGTCTGTTACTTGTTTTGTGTAGGTTTACGTAAAGAGTATAATTATCAATGTAAAACCTATGCTACAACCGGTCATACATTTTAGTAACTTCATTATGAATTTAAGTTTTAATAAGATATTATTTTTAATAAACAACTTAGCTCATTCAAATTATTTTGTCATGTAATCATCTCTTAACAATTGAAATATTTTGATCCGTACAATTGATTGTGACGAGTTAGGTTAGTTGATTTTGTACAGATTTGTTAAACATTTTGGTTGAATAGTAAATCCGGTCAAATTAATTGTCTTCCATCTTTCACCTGAAATGTGATTCTAATCAAGTATTTATACGCTTTTGGGGGATTTATTATTGATTGGTGATGAATTGAATTGAGTTCTTGTTGATTTTTCAGTAGTTAAGCTGTAAAGATAAACTGATTGTGTTGATGGGTTAAGAAGATGAGTATTGTAAGAGGATAAAAATAGCTGAATTTACTGTAAACAGTTACAAATGGAGATAATTTTTGATGACTATGATGATGATTGTGGTGATGATTGTAATGGTCATAAACAATATTGTTACAGAATGAAAATAATAAAGTAAGACTGGCATGAAAGGAACCATGAAAATGGATTATTATTATTTAATGATTGTATGAATATACAATTAAATTTGATGGATCATTGTAATTTACAAAATATCAAATGATACAGCAGAGAAGAGGCCTGAAAAAAGAAACATTCAACTTCTATTTGAGAAGCATTAAATTGCATTAAAGATTTAGTTCATTTGATCGATCAAATGAGTTGATATCAATGAAAAAACAATTACTATCTAAAGGCTATAAATGTAAAATATTAGCCATGTAATCATTGACAATTAACCTGAAAATAATGGCTGAAATAGAGGTGAAGTGAGTCAAGTTTCTGGTTAAGATCATTGTGATCCAAGCTAATATAACTTGAACTTTGTTTTCCTCTTTTTTAGAGTTGTTTTTCTTTCTCCAATGTAAAATTTACCAAATTTTTGTCTTTTCAAACTGTAAACATGGCCCAGAAATAACCTACGACCTTTGGAAAGTCAGGTCATTGAAGAAGGAAGAGCCAGAAGAAGAAGAAGAAGAAGAGCAAGATGAAGAGCTAGAAAGAGAGGAAAGTAAACCTTTTCAAAAGTCAAGACCATTTATCAAGCTAACAGCTAATTCCTGATTTGACATTAAACCAATTTAAATTATTGTAATAAACTAATACATCTAACGGCTTCACGCGATTCCAGGTCATTTCGTCTGATTATTTTGGAAACATTTAACCCAGGATTAACTATGGTTTGTTAGGTTTGGTATCCTAGCTTGTATCAATATGTTGAAAACGTGAAACATATTTAGCTTTAGGTTTACTTTGCTTTCTGTGTGTTAAAATGTACGTTATATTATACTTCTTGTTGACTCGACTTCTTGTTGATTTATATTTTGAAAACTCAAATGTATATTCAGATCGGCCTTGACTATGGATTCATTGGAATTTTGATTATTATCAGCATTCCATGTTTGCTGAATCAACAACGCCAAAAATCATATAAACCTGGCTGAGTAAAAATTAAAGCTTGTCCATATTATTTCGAGCCCATCAAAAATCACTTAAGTCTTTCCTAGATAAGATAGCTTCCAATGAATTAGCAATTTTACTCCATAATTTGGTGTTAAACCATAATCAGATTTCGAGATGATATCGGGATAAACGTAATAATCAGAAGTGTAATCCTTATTAAAGCTCCATTAATTGTGCTTGGGAATTTATACTGGCTTTGGTTGTGACTAATGAATGCCCACACAAGTCCACATTTAATGGCATCAAAATTTCTCAATTCAAATGAAAGCAATGAAAGTTTCACAGTTTCCGGCGAAATCCAGCTATTAAATCATCGGACAGGAATGTCGTGATTAAAAGTAAGAGACTGATTTAAATGATAATTTGAGTCATTGTTGCTCATGCCAATCAATAGTTCCATTGCCAAGTTAGATTGATTTAAACGCAACATTGATTGTCCATCAATTATCAACCACAAGTGAAAACAAGAAATGGGTTTGGTTCTGTAAAATGGAAAGTGAAAAAAGGTTCATCTCAATAAACATGTTAACATGGCGAGAACTTTTAGCTTAAAGATACAAAGAGGCTCTTATTTAATCATTAGCTGGATTTAACTTTTACTCTACTAGACTCATAACAATTATAATTTACATGTAATATTAATAATGAAACGCTTTAAATACTTGTGTGTGGCCAACGCACAAGACATTACTGTAAATGACTTGGCAGCAACAATAGCATAAACAACGTAAGAGTAGGAAATTTTCTGAACATTAAAATTGTCCAGTGAACAAAAATACTATCCAATGATTAATCGCCGAGAAACCAGTTTTAAAAATCTCCCAACAACAGCAACCCATTAATTGTAAGCCTGGTGAACATCAAAATTTAGGCTGTTTGTTTTCTGGTTCAATCCATTTTATAATAAAAATTGTTGACCAAATTTCTTGCTCTCTAAATTAACCAACCATTATTATTGGGTTAACATCTATCTCTCTCAGGCAAAATTCACATTCACCAATAAAGGCATACAACTTACCTTTTTTTCAATCATAATCATGTGTACTCACCTTGTTATCTTGCTTGTTCAATTTGATTTCCCCTTTTGTTTGATTCTCCATTGCTTCTTCATCTAAAAGGTACATTGAACCAGTAATTCCAAGCTAATCAAAAACCTGGCTAGTCTTTAACATGGGTTGGTCTTCTAGGTTTTCATCAGCTTTTTTAGTTTCGCTTTACCCAAAGTAACCAGTTTTGTTTTCCTTTCGTTTGCTCCTTTCACTTTTCATCTTACATGAAATAATATTAAACCTGTTAACAAAGGGCTAATCAAGAAAGTAAAGGCTTAACTTGGACGACAATAGAAGAGTTGAGCTTTCTAATTTAGCCTCAAGCAGTTATCAAGGTTCTTTTTTGCTTACCTTATTATTAAGATTAAAAACCATGCTAGTTAATACTCCATAAAGTGTAAATGAATTATTTTGTTACTTGGTAATAAAATTGCATCTTATCCTAAACTTGCACCTTGCTTTTTTAAGTAAGAAACAGCGATTTGTTTTTTTTTATTAAAATTTTACTCTTCTCTATAAATATAAATGAAATAAAAACAATAGAAGATTAAAGATTTAATTAAACGCTTAATCACATTTGTTAACAAACAAGCTTTAAATTACTCTCATTCAGTTCGTAATTTGTACTTCTAGATACACAGCACTGATTTGAATGAATATTAGTATAATATAAAAATAGTTAATTAACAAAACAAACTTTTTCAATCAAAGTCATAATAAAAATCAAACAATCGTTGTAATAAAATGACTGTAACGCCATCTAGCGCTTTTGTTTCTTACAAGATCTGGTAATCGGGAATTTTTGCTTATAACTTTAATTCAATTTTTGTTATTTTCAATAATAATTGATAAAACTATTCATTAATTTGTCATTGTTTTAATAAACATACAATACTTGAAATGAATTCATCAAATTTTTGATTCCAGGATTCTTGATTTTGATCATTCACTATTGGTAAGAAATTTCAATGCGAGTAGGTTTTAATTCAAAATTTTATTAAACATTCAAAATAAGTTTAAACTTATGATATTTATAAATTGTTACACGATGGTATGAACATTAAGTGATAATAATGGCATTTCAAGTTGTGGTACATTCTCATTAATCCATTGGATCCAGAAGAAACGATAAATTAGGAAAATCTTTGAGAAAACAGTTTTGCATGAAATCAAACCCTAGACCGATTTTGCATCTGAAATCAGATAATTCAGGCCAATCTCTTTTTATTTGTTTGTTCCCGGGTTTGTAATAAAATTTGACTGTTCTGTTACTCCGTTCACAATAATGTTTAACCTGTTTAGCTCCATTTCTAGTGATTCTTGATGATCCACGTAGATCTAGCAGGACAAGTTCGGGCAGCATTTTTATTAACCTAACCATGTATCTATTTCGGGCATATCTGTTGTTTCTTATCGCAAGATGCTTGATGTTCGGATATTTGGATAATAAATTCAATATTTCTTTCCATGAGCCTAGTTGATGATAAAAATTATAGTGCTGTAAAATTGAAAACAAACATAAATTAGTAAGATCAGAATGACAATTTAGAGTTTAAGACTCTAAGTTTATAACGCTCAAGTGAAAAGGGTGCAAAAAATGAACCAAAATAAGCGCCTTTCTAGCAAAATGAAACAGTTAAAGATTTAATTTACTCACAAAGTCGAGAACTAAATTTTGTAGGTTTTCATTTATAACTGATACATCACAACATATTTGATTGCAGTCAAACATGATATGAGCACTTTGTAAATTTGGACAGAAATCCATAAAATGTAATCCAAAGAAAGATTCCCGACCATTAAATGCAGTCACGAACAGTTCCAGTATCTTCATTCTTTTGAATCGCGGTCCTCTATACAACTTGCCTGCAAAGGTAAAGAAAAGGAATAGCAAAAGTCATGATAAAAAGTTGAACTGTTTAGACTGGAATTACCTTCGCTGTGGAAAACACGCAGTCTTTCCAGGTTAGGAAAATGGTGAATAGATTCTTTGAAATCTCCAAGAGTATAGGTAGCATTGCCACAATAATTTATAAGATCAAGCTGTCTCACTTTGACACCCTCTTCCTTCATGCTTGCCTCCAAATAACTGCTTGAAATCATTTCAAGATTTTTAAAAAATTTTGCCATCGGTCCATGATGTCCTTTTGCTGTGTTGATCAATCCTCTCAACTCTTTTATTGACGCCATCGTATTAGTAACGAAGCCACAGTTTGTTTTTAAAAGTAGATCAGCAATGTCAATGACCTACATTGGGTGAAATTTGAAATTGAATTTCTTGATTCTTTTAAAAAGATTAAACTTTCGTTAACCAACTCTTAAATTGGGATATAATCTTCTCAGGTAAATTCCTTCTTTACTTCGGCACTCAGGTCTATAATAGACAAATTCAGGGTGATAATTTTGCGAGAAGTCGGGTTGTTTGCCTGAAAAGGTTGGTATATTACATTTTATTAGAAATGATTAGTTAAAGCAATCTAATTGTTGTTAGAAGCATTTTTTAAAAACAAAATGAAATAAACTGTATCTTACATAGCAAATATTTGGCCTTTCTGGTTCGCTCAAGAATTAAGAGACGCCATCTCTGACAACCTGCAATGGGAAAAATATTAGAAATATTTAAATTAATTTCTTAGCGATAAAATTGTTGGTCTTAATTGGGTTAAAGTTCAATAGCGCCAAAACCTGAGTAGAGACTGCAAGCATGTTTAGTCTTGGGTTAAAAAGTACCCTCACAGCTAAGCTAGAGCAAGCTAGAGTCTAAACAGGCAAAGTATCTGACAAATGACAAGAGATAGATGACAATCCCAAATTTGTCGCAGTTAGTTATAAATATAGCATTGCAAAACAGGTATAACAGTATAATTTCGTTATTTACCTGAATAACACAACATAATGTGTTCAATAAAAACAATAGGTGCACTGTTTTGGAGGCAAGCCAATTATTTTAAGATGATTTAAGGCTCTAAATTGTTGCATTTACTCAAAATTTGTTGTATTTGCATCACTTTGCAAATACTCAAAGCTTGCCAAAACAATTCTTTAATTTTTAATGATTTCACATGTGTTGCTGCTTTAGCTTGAACTGTATATAAAACAAATAATAAATTATTGATTGGTTTATCTGTCCATGTATTGGTAATTTGATCAGTAATAAGCTTTGCTTTTTACTTACATACATAACATCTGAACAGGTCGTCCATATCATTAAGATACTGAAATATTGCCCTTAAACAATCATCGTGAAGATCATTTAGTAACATTTTCAGTTTAATCGTTTTGAACAATAAGCATAGAAACTGTTGAAATGATGGTTAGAGAGAATTAAATACAGATGCTTCATAAAAATCTTTGAATTCAGATTCGACTCTCAGCGAGCTCAAAATTACGAATCGATTATATCGATCATCTATACACAGAACTCAGTTATCACAACTATACTGAACATGTTATGTTATCAGTCTTGAAACAAAATTCATATCGTACAGTACTTGGTTATACTGAGACTGATATATACACAATATGCTGATCAAAATTAACCAGAAAGATTAAAAAAATTCCATTCGACCCTTAAGATGTTTAATTGCTCTGCCAATTCAGTGACAATCTTTCCAATTCCACTTGACTTGATTTAACCCAGAACAAAACAAAAATAATAAGAGATCGGTTTTAATTTTGTCTCACACTTGTCATGTTAAATGAAATTCATTCAGATGAGGTATTGAAAAGGAATTCGAGAAAATTTCAAAACAAAATCAAAAATTTCACCTAAAATATCAACTCTGATCCTTGCATCGCTTATAGCCTTTAAATCTTCCAATGATTTTCTTTCGCTTTCGATACCAGTTTTTGTGTCGTTCTGCTTCTTGATTCATTCACTTTTCGCCATTCTTAATTATTCCTGAAGATTTCTCAGCTCTTCCAGTTCTTGCTTATGTTTAGTCTGATGCTACTTTAATTGCAATGGATTTTTTAGTGAGATTTTTCAGGCTTGTTAATTTTCGCACATTAAGTACTATCCATGACCTGAATGCAAATGAACATTTCCAAAAAAACATGGTTCCTCTAATTGTTAACGTTTCAATAATTTGTTAAATGACAATTTCAAGGACAATTTAATAGACAATTGACAAATATTATTGGTAAACAATTGGAGCTGCAAATTTCAACAATGAATTTACAAGCTGTCAACTAACTGGCTAGAGATTGGATTCACGTCAATACAGGTATTAATGGTCATTTAATGTTCCACAAATTTTTGATGTTATTATTGAGTGATTTAAAAATTACCTTGTAACTGATAATGGCGAGTATAATAATGTTTTTATCAGCGTTAATAACAAGACGAAGCTAACAATATATACAAAAAAGAGAGAAATGGTTGAAATTGTTTTTTTTCAAACGGAAATACTGTACAGTACCAGTAGCAAGCAGAAGTGTCAGTGAAAAGACACTAGAATGAAAGAAGTTAATTTTCATGGTGATTCAACCAGATAACCTGACATATTCAACATTAATTGTAATTTTAATGACAAGCTCATTATCCATTTATAAACCAAAATAACGAGCCTAACAATTATTGTCAACTTTTGGTATCTTCCAAATTTTCACTACATAACTATCCCATTACACAAACAACGATTTACATGGGTGACCTTAAATAGAGATTTTCAATTCTTTTGCAGATGATTTTTTTGTTTAGTGAGACTTAAATTAAATTCCGTTCCACCCATTCAATGTCATGTTCAAATACAAATTTCCTTATTGTTGACAGCAATTAAAACTTGATTCAATCTAATCAGTTAGCTCATTATTTCATAACATTTTTTGCTACATTCAGTCACTTGTTTACAGTGTTAGCGGCAACTCCAATCCTTTACCAGTAACTATTGCGTCTACTTTTGATGGACACGCATTGAATTTCCAGTTTATCCATTGGAACCATTCAGTCCAATTATTATCCAACATTTAACAGTGTCATCTTTATCCTGATAATGTCTAAATTGGAATCTAAAAGTAGTTTAATTTCTGTTATTATTTTTCTGTTGACAACATCTTCAGCTATTTTCCTTGCTCAAGTAAGTTTTGTCAAAATTATGTCGAAGGCATGTTAATATCTGATTGAATTTTGACCCATTATCCTTGTTATTTTCAGAAATATATTCAATTGTGTGTTAAATCGGATCGACCAAGCATCCAGGTGAATTATAATCGTCAAACAACTATCAAAGTAAACAATTCCATTAATGTTTTCCTTTATTCTTTCAGTCTATGTGTGTCCTTTGTGATTACAAGCAGTTTCGAACCATGGTAAGTTTATTCATCTTGCTCTTCATCCAATGTTGACTAACTGGTTCCTCTGCTTGTATTTTTATTTATTTACAGTCATATGTTTGTACCGGTCAGGTAATTATTGTAACATTTACTTTATGGGTTGTAACAGTTTAAATTAAAGCGTGTTTTTTATATGTAAATGTTAGTATGCAATACCGATGAATTCAACCCAGGAGCAAGCTTTTTGTTTGATCAGCACTTGTCTGAGAGTAAGTCAATTTTAAGTTAATTATGTATTTGCACAAATAATAATTGTTTGGAGTTTAATTAAAATTCAATTTAGTTTGCTATCCATTGTAATTTTAATTTAGCTGTGTTCATCTTATTTTTTAACAGCAAGTCCCAGGTCAACAAGGAGTCCCAGTTGGACGCAAAAGACGTGAACTTGAAGACGAGAGGAAACCGATTGCAACCTATGATATAATGATTGACGATGATGATTACTGATTATCTTATGAACTACACTTTATACACCAAAACTTCAATTTTTATATAAATTTACACTGAAATCTTTTAAATTGCTATTAATTTCTCAACTTGAGCAAACTCAATTCCGGGAAATGAACGATTGTCTTATCAAATTGTTTTTCTGTTTATGCTTTTAATGTTATTTTATGTAACTCCTGAAATGTATTTATCAGATATTGTTACATTGACTATTGATAAATTCAATTGAAAAGTTTAAAATGTAAACATTTTCACAAACTATGAATTGAGTGATTATTGTGACGATAATGGGTTTGGAAGATTGGAGGAAAAATTGTATCAATGAGCAATGATTCAAAATTAATATTTAAACAATGGATTGATTATACTAAAAATTAACTTGCGGTTTCATCTGTCAAAAGGCTATTTTAACATTCAAATCCTTGATTCTGATTTTTTTAAAAAAATGAGTGAAAGATCATGTGAATAAACAGAGAGAGTAGGGAAGATTATCCGAGAAACAAATAGTGATCTTAAAATCTGTGCTGTTTATAATCTATTTTTAGTTAAATTAGGTAAACTCTTTTAACCACGATAACTCTATTCGTGTTGACTCTATTTGTATCTAACGACAAGTTATGATTCAATTGGAATAAGCTTATTGCATTATCGGATCAGCGCCGTGAATCTGTTGTTTCTTTTATTTATTCTGCTAATTATTTTTCCATTTTACTTGAACAACAGATTTTCATCAATTCTGCTTCTTTTCAGTCACAATATAGTGTAATATATTATAATAAAAGTTATCAGGAACCGGCAGAGTGAAGATTTAAGAAATGCCATCAGAAGCTATTTCAGAATCCTCAAGTTCAATTGGATTATCCTTTGAATTTTTAATTCAACTCAAACTTGTCGAAATATAATAGTTTAAGACAAGTTTTCATCTGAATTATAAAAAAGATTACCAAAATTAAAGCGACAAAGATGATAAAAGGAGGATATTCACCTAATTTTTGTAGATTTGTCTGAAGAGTAAAAAGTATTTCTCAGTTTTTTTACAAATGTCGACCTGAAAACCTTTACAAAGGTTTAATTTAGATGCAAATGATCTACAGGAAAAGCAAACTCATTTGGCTGCCAAAAATTTTTCATCTAAACTTCCAACAAGAATAACTTCCTACGCCAAACCACATAGTCTTTTTGTCGTCACAATTTTCATCTTCATTTATCCTCATCTTGACTTTAACATTTTTTACAACTTCCTACTTGTTCGTGTGCACAAAGGTTTACAATAAGATTGGTCCAAGTTAATGGTAAAAAGCTTGTCTTGTAAGGAAGAAAGTTATATTTTAACTCGTTCTGTTCACCATGTATCAAAGCAGAATAAAGGAGTCGCCGATAAGAACTATTGGTAAGTAATTGTCTTGAGTGTTTCAATTTTGGCTGATCAATTTTCTCGATTTGTTAGGACCACCAATGCAAGGGATAACGATGAACCAAACTAGTCAAAGTAATTGTAATTTATGTGGAACTTTGGGAAGTTCAGTTAAATGTGATAGATGTGATTGTAAGACTTTTTGCATGTCATGTGATGATATGTATCACCGTCATCCTAAACGTCGATTCCATCTGAGAAAAGCAATTAATCCAGTAAATCCGGTGGGTATTTGAAGGTTCACGGTTTATGCAGCATATTTACAACATTATAATGCTGTATGTTTCCATTTTTTGTGTCCATATTAGATGTCACAACGATGTGATAATGTGTCGACTTCAGTCCTTCGTCCTCTACAAGTAACTCCCTCACCATCACCAACACCATCATTAACTTCACTGTCATTAAATAATCATTCCGAGATGAAGTCAACAGCAATCAAATCAACACAATTCCAGGCTACAGCAACTCCACATCATCCATCAAAAATGCCGATTCCACCACCTAGAAGGAAAAAGAAGTTACTCGAGGTTAGTATCAAGTTGATTGGTAGGAATTGAAGTAATTTTAAGCTCATTTCTTTCAACTAGGATCCTAATCGATCATGTTTGCCTCAGTTTGGCCAGACACGATTAATTCAATATCACCCTGGATCCAATAGTCAATCGGTTGATCAATTAAACCAGTCAGGACGTTATTTCAATGAGCAACAGCAACAGCAACAACAAATGCGGCTTAATCACAACTATCTTCGACCATTTGAAGAAGAATATCGAAGAGAAACCTTGAACAATGGCGCAGGAAGTTCAAATTTGTCAAGTGCAAATAGTAGCAGCTTATCAAGTGAACAATGGTCAAGCGAAGTTGGATCATCAGGAAATGTGCCTCCAGCGCTTCCAATAAAGAAGAAATGGTCTCAATCTTTACCAAGAAAAAATTTAAGTCTTATGGATTTAACTAGTTCGTATATGAATCCTAACCCAAATGCTTATTATGCTGGAACTGGATCACCAATGCATATGATGCCAGGACAAATGATCAACCCTCCTCTTCCTCCTAATTACCCAATGAGTTATAGTCCATCACCTTATCACCCTCACCATCAAGGACCATATATGACATCAATTTCATTAGCCCAGAGTATGGAAGATTTGGGTGTTGATGATGGCGAAGATCAAGTATCTGATGAAGATTTACCAGATCATGGTACATTAACAAGGAACAAAAGTCATTTATCTTCCATGATGAGCAGGAGAAATGGATCAATGAAAAGATCTCAAAGTTCATTTTTGGTTAATAATCAATGGCAACAGAAACAGCAACAAATGGTTCAACCTTACTGGATGAATCCAGTCTTTCCGATGTATCCAGGTTATCCAATGATACCAGGAACTCATCACCCTCCATTGCCCCCATCATCGCCATTCAACAACAATGCTCGCGCTTCACCTTCACCGTCATTAAGATCACTTAACATGAATCGTAAAACTCGAAGTGTTTCCAGTAGAGAGCAATCAGTTCGGTCATCCGTTGCTCGTGAAACTTCACCAGCTATGGTGAGGAAATCTTCCTCTTCTTCTCATCATCAACATCATTCTTCTCAACCTCGCAATAAATCTTTTGATCAAAGATCAACTTCGATTCCGAGATCACTCACATCATCTCGTTATTCAATGGGAGCAAGTGAATCGGATGAGGAAGATGATGGAAACCAGATGAGAAGGAAACACATCGATAACACTGATGATGATGAAGGTGATTATGCATGTCAATCGGACGAGGAGGAAGATAATGAAGACGAAGATGAAGATGAAGAAGATCGATATAGTCAAGCCTCATCATTGGAGCCAAATAAATGGTGGCATTGTTATGCTTGTACCTATGTAAATAAACCGAACTCAGATATATGTGAAATGTGCGGCAAAAGTCACCCAAGCAGGTTAAAAAAGATTCGTAATAAAAGCAAAGTAACGAAAGAACCAGTCAAAGAATCAAAGCCCAATCAATCAAATAATGGCCCAGAAGTGGTGATAACCACTGATTTGATTCGTGAACAAATGGAGATTGAAAAAGAGTTGCGACGACGATTAGAAAATGAGAAGAGAATTGAACGGGAAAATCGTCGACTTGAAAAGAAAGAAGAAAAAAAACGAAATCAATATCTATCAACACCTTCAATTGATGAGAATTATGACGTTGGTGACAACAGCTTATCAAGTCCTTTGGTTCCTTCAACTTCAAACTCATCAGTAATACCAGCAACAACGACAATCAGAACCGAACCGATTCAGAGAGTCGATTCTATAAAGGCTAAGAACGATTCTAAAGTGAGTTTCAAAGCAAACAAAAACTCGAATAGCATAAGTTCAATGGCTAATGATCATTATGAATTTGATGATGATCTCAATAAGGATAATTTATTTCAAGTTAAAGCCTCTGGTAATACCGTCGATGAGTTAGATTGGCCTGACTCTGTGATAAGTTCAGGTGATAAAAATCGTAAAAAAGGAGGCGAAAGGTCATTGAGTTCTCCAACAAATTTTCAAGATATTGAGGCTACATTTGCTAAATTAGAACTAGAAATTGATTCAATTAGAAATTCAAATAAAAAAGAAACTGGTAACAAAGATATTTCTTTGGATGAAAATAAAAAAAATGAACCTAAAGATGACAATAAAAAATCAAAATCTGATCCACAAGTCAGTCTAAAAGACGTAGATGAAAAACCGAAAGTACAACCTTCAACTGCAAGTAATATTGGTGCAAATAGTAATCAAGAGACAGAAAAAATCACTAAATCTAACAATAATGAATCAAGTGAGATCAAGAAAGAAACAAAAGATGCACAATATAACGAATTAAAAGAAGCAGTTGATGAAAAAGCAAGCGATACAACTGTTTCAACAAATACTTCACCGCAAATGGTGAATCAACCAGTGAGTCAAAGTACACAACTAATACCTAGTTCACAAATTCCGATGTCTCTACCTGCAATTTACCCACAATCAGGTCAGCAAGTGTACCATTCGTTCACAAATCAATACCCGATGATGGGACAACAATTAACTCCAATGAACTCTAATCAGCAGATAGTCGCATCTGGTTCAGCTTTTCCAAATTATGATGTGAATAGGTTAAGATCCAACAATTATGTGGGATTGAATTCACCACCGACGGATATCATTAATCATCCTTTAGCTATTTATGGGTCCAATTATCAATCTCCAGGACCTTCTATGTACAATTTTCCAATGAACAATTTACCGCTAAATCAATCAAGTCCTCATATGATTCTAGATTCAAATTCATTCTCTTTCCGATCCGATCAAAATGCTTTGCATAATATGGGACAGCTGGGTGGGTTTAATGCTAAATACATGAGCAATGAGAATTTATCGATTGATAATCGTTCTAATCAAGGGTTACCTTCAACGTGTACACAAGGAGTAGCTACAGTCTCTTCGGCTCAATCTCAGCTACAGTCTGGCTTCCAAATGTTTAAATTGCTGCGTGATGCTGAGAAAAAAGGTTTCACAGCAGACGACATTGAGATAGCATTGACATTTAATTCAACTTCACCCTTAGACTGGTTGGACGAAAATTGGAATAATATGGTTGAAACTGTATTAACTTTGTCAAATAATCAGCTGGTGCAAAATGAAAAGAAAAGACTGGGTAAAAAATATAAATTAACAGCCATTGATTTAGTAACAACTAAAGATGCCAAATCAGCTCTTCGATCAACCAAAGGTAATATTTGGCAAGCCATTGATAAATGTGTCCAAAAAAAGGAAGATGACAAAACCGTTGACAAAAAAGATATTAAATCGTTCAGTCTTGATATTGAAGAATCTGGTTCAGGTAAATCAAATATGGATGCGGTTCCAATCAACTTACTTTCTTCCAATGAGGCGAGTCAAAACTTAAGGGCAAAAAGTCCTACATTAAACGAGAAAGACGAGAAACCAGATGAAATATCAATCTCGAGATCTTCTTCGTCATCCGGAGAATATTTTTCTGAAGTTTCAGAAGAAAATGATGATGATACTGATGGCCGATTATTAAATGCTCAAGTCAGGAACCTTGATGCTTTTGATGGGACTGAAGATATTGAAACTCAAGAAATGGAAGCAAAAGATGAACAAGAATTAGAAGTTGATGAGGTGAATGAGGTTGTTGAACATGAGGAATACGAAGAAGAGGAAGATGAAGAAGATGAAGACGAAGGCGATGAAGATGTCGATAATGAGGAGCTCGTCAGGTTACGATCAGATTCCTTTGAAGGTGATGATGACAATGGTAATGATAAAAATGCTGACGAAGATGAAACAGAGATGGAAGATTATGAAAATTTAAGAAGAAGTTTAGAGCGAAGGTTGACGCAATTAGGCTTAAATAGCATTGATGAATATACTGACGGCTCGGATGAGGATAACCAAGATGATGAAAATAACGATAAAGACAATGAGGTTGGTCAAGAATTTGAGATTCTCAATAGAGACGACTTTAGTTCAAACGATTCAGACAAATGGAGTGATCAGTCAAGCGAACAATCAAGCGATCAAGACAAAGATAACGAAGCAATTGACCAGCTGACACTTCCACGACAACTGGTAACAAAAGAACGTTCAATCTCTCCATTAACCATCGACTTGGAAGAGACACTTAAATCATCGGTTGAATGTTTAGAATCACTTTATCGAACCTCACTCCAAACGGACCCTAATCCACCAAACCAGTCAATAGATGAGAATCAGTTAACTGCAATAAATGAACCAGAACAATCACAAGAAACAAAAACAACAAACAAGTTGAAAGAAAAGCGTACAAAAAGTTTAATCAAAAAGCAATTAACCAAAGAGTTAACCAATCAAGAAAAAGAAAAGGCTGAATTGCAAGAGCCAAATTCAAATGCGACATCATCATTAAGCAAAGACAGTCGTGATGACAGTAAAGGCCAGCAAACTTTAATTCCAGCGATTCCAATTACAAATTTACCGGTTATTGACAAGGAATCACTTAATCCACATTTTGGTTATGCTCGGTCAGCCTATGAGTGCGAATTATGTGCTGGATCATTTCATATTCGTGATATGGTTTCACTTATTTCCTGTACTCACAAAGCTTGTATTAACTGTTTAAGACAATATTTTGCGGTTCAAATTCGTGAAGCTCAAGTATTTATTATAAAATGTCCTTTCTGTTCGGAACCCAATATATCTCCTGACGATGAAGATTCAGTTTGTGACTATTTATCGCTACTTGATCAATTGGTTAAATCATTGGTTACAGCTGATCTTCATGAGCTCTGGCAACGCAAGGTTCGTGACAAAGTTTTATCAAAAGACCCATCATTTAGCTGGTGTACCAATTGTTCATCTGGTTTTATTGCCTCCAATCCTGCTGCTAAAACAATTACATGTCCTGATTGTCAAATAGTTACTTGTGCCTCTTGTCATAAGGTAAAAGTTGTATTCAAACACCTCTATTCTTGATCTATGTTGATTATTTAACTCTCAATTTACTAAATTTCCGTTCTCTTTTGTACAATTAGGTTTGGGAAGAGCAACACAATGGAATTACCTGTGAACAGTTTACTGAATGGAAACGCCTGAATGATCCTGAATATTCAGAAAACCAGTTGGATCTTCATTTGAAACAGTTTGGTATAGATTGTCCCAATTGCCATTTCCACTATGAACTATCTAAAGGTGGCTGTATGCACTTCCATTGCATTCAGTGTTCCCATGATTTTTGTGGTGGATGCATGCAGCCTTTCAGATTAGGATCAGTAAGTTTCTTTTACTCATGAATCCATCACTAATATCAGACTCAAATTGGTGTAAAATTGGAACTGATTACAAAGCAGTATTTTGAATCATAATTTTCTTCTCGAGTTTATGTTTTACTTCTAAATGTTGAGATTTCATATTATTTTTATTTTTTTTTGTTTTAATTTTTCTTAAAGAAATGTTCAGTCTCTAACTGGTGCGATAAACTGGGTTTACATGCACATCATCCTCGCAACTGTCTATTTTATTTACGAGATAAAGAAGTTCATGAATTACGGAAATTATTAGATGTAAGTTAATAGAGTTTTCCTTGACTGACTTTTCAATATTTGTCTGAGCGTAAGCGAAGACTATAAGATGAAAAATGTGGGGAAATTACCCACGCTAGGGCCGAAACTACTGAGCCAATCTCAACCAAATTTTTTATATGACTTCTCTATGGTGTTGAGCATTGCAGATAGAAATTTGGTTGAGATTGGTCCACTTTGACAAAATTAATTATTTTGATAAAAAATAGATGGCGTTTTTAAATAAATTAAATCTTATATATTAGGTTGTCCGGGTCAAAGTGGCGGAACTTTGATTAAAGATATTTTTGCAAAGAAAATTCGGAAGTCAAATTTTAGAATTTTATCGGCATACACAAAACCAATTACGAAAAAGGACTTTAGACAAAAACTTTGATTTTTTAGTTAAGACTTGCGACTTTGTGGGTTTGTAGTGATAAAAAACTGAGTCCATTTAAGAAATATAAAAGTTTTTATGATCAGTAGTTTTCAATAAAATCCAGTTCTAAGTTGAAAATTCGAAAGACTTTTGTACATTTATGAAACCAGATTTTTTATCAAAATCATTTTCTGGTTATACTTTGAATGGCCAACCAGAAAATGTGCTTATTTTGGAAAATAAAGTTTACTGACTCTGTACAACAGATCACTTCGATTTTCAATTATTGACCGCTTTCTGTGGCCGTAGAAGTTAGAGGGCTGAAACATTGATAAAACTTACTGGTGAAGATTCGAGTCGGAAACTTTTTTCGCTTTATTGTTCTATAGTTAAAACAGTTCTCTTGATTAAGGATATTGGCTTTAAAACTTTGAGCCTCGATATTTAGAGAACGGTATCATTCACAATAATCATTTTTGCAATAATAATTTGATTTTATTGTAGGCTTTAATATATTGAAATATCAGACGATTCAAGTCGTGATAAAAAAAGTTATAGCATCGAATTCAACTTGTTGACAAACCTTATTCTTGATAAGTAAAGGCGAATGGCTACTCAAACACAAATCTTATGATGTGTTAGAAGGATATTCATTATGGAATGAATTAGCTCAGATTCTCAACGATATTTAGCATAAGATTTGAACCTCACCCTGAAAATCAGGAAAAATCATGTGCAAAGAGACTAATATAGACAGTGAAAATAAAGAAAACCCCAGAAGAAAAATAAAATGACACTTTTACTTTTTTGTATTATCGTAAAAGGCTACAAAGGTATATTGATACAAAATCTAGGCTGAACAGTGTTTCTGAGGTCAAAGGTTTAGCAGATAATTGCTGCATAATTAATTCAAAAATCACTGAATTTTGATACGTTGGCCATGCAATCAATGTTAACTCTTTTGTTGCCTTTTTCGTTTCGATGCAGTTACAATAGACTAGATTTATGATGGTTATCCTAGGACAGAAGTGATTCGGCCAATGGCCAAATTCAATAAAACTGTTGATAAATTGGCATAAGCAAGGTGGAGGTTAAAAATCACACACTTGCATTAACCAATTGTTAATTAATGATAATAAACAAACATATTTTAATTATTATATTTAAGTTTAACTGCTTTTTATCGTTAATAATGATCAGTATTTCATCTCTATCAGTTTATATTGATTTGTTTCAACAGTGGACTTTTGTAATAGCTAACAATTAGTTCAATCATCATTTTTTGTTTTGTTTCCCATTCAGATTGAATTTAAAAAGGTTAACTTAATTGGATTTGACATTAAATGTCCCATGGTGCCCCTCCTTAGTCCTCAAAACCTTACTCTTACCTTTTTATTATATGCACGCTCAGACTTCACTGTTATCAACAGTAGTCTAGTTCAATCTTTTTTGAAATTTGATTATGTACATTTTTCCATTGGTTTGGGATTCAACCATTTGTTTCCAGAACAATAGTTCAAATATATTAAAAAAAATTTCTTTTTATGTTCTTGTAGATGCATAACGTTGAATACAAATATACTGAGGATAAACAATCAACAAATGAATCTCGGGTTTGTATGATTATGGAGCAAAAAGAGTATCCTGAAGGGTTAAAAGACATGCCTTGCGGCAGTAATCTCGAGACAGCTGGAGTATGCAAGTAAGTTTTTGATCCCTATCTTGAACTTTTCAAATGTGATTAGTTGTTAACAGTTCAATTTCTCCTTCCTAGACAACATTACATCGAGTATCTTGGAGGACTTATCTTTGAACATGGAATAGATCCAATTGAAATATTCACAGAAGATGAATTGATTCATGTTTTAAGACGAAGCAATGTGACTCTTCCGATTAAAAAATATGGACAAGATTATCGGAATATTCTGTGTGAGGTGAGCATGGTGAACGTAAATTACGCTGGTTCTAGCGATATAAAATGACTGAACCTCTTATGTTGATTGGCATTAATTTAATTTTTTCCCTTTCTTTTCAGACAATCAAAAAGGAATGTCCATTGATTAAAGAATCCATCAAATAACAATCTTTTTAGTTTAATAGTTGGCTATTTTGGACTGATTGATGTTAATATGTATACCAATGGCAAAATGATTATTAATGCCTCAAGATTAATGAATTGTATTACATGATTAAGATGAATTTTGCAGCAAGAAAGATTGTACGCCATCAAAACAAACCTTATAAATGTGATTAATTATTATAAAAATATGTTATCAAAATCATATTTTACATTATTTTTACTCCCAGAGTAAATGGTTTTAGGAAAGAATTTTCTTGAAACGATAATTTGGTAAAACAAAAGTGTTACTCCCAGAGTGAACACTTTTTGGTGAAACCTTATTGAATTATATTTCCCATTTTCAATGCATTAGAAGCAAATGCAAAAGAAGTAAAGCAATGAACTGATTGACTTCGGATTTGGTGTTTTATCCTTTCATGTATAATCTAAATATTTGTCATTTGTTAAAATTCAAGAAATAATGCTGTGTACTTACATTGTATATCTTATATTGTTTCATTAGTTATTAATAAATTGAACTGTTGAAGGTTAATTTTAAGCATTTTACTTAATCTTTTTACCAACTCTGACTGGAACTGAATCAATCCAATCTTATTATTTAGAGTACGATTCATTTACCAGATTAACTTACTGTAACTGTTTATAAGAAACAGATGGGATCTTATAATTCCAATGAACTCAATTAATGTAGGATTATTAAGCGAAATATTGATAATCGTTTGAATAATTTCCAACAAAATATCTCAACTTTGACTTTAATCAATGCCAATTTTTAATTGAGTTTAAGCCCATCTGTGAACCAGTTTTTTTCAGGGCAATTTTTAGGTTGAATATTGACCAATCATGCTAATCAATGGGCAATGTTATTGTGTTATTCAGGTAATCAAGCATGATTTTATTTGAATTGGTCTGTATAAACTCGAAAATATTCAAACGGTTGATTGAATGATTATTCAAACCTTTGCTTCAATTACTGTACAAAACAATTGAGAGGTAGTCTAAAAAGACAGAGTTGTTGAAAGACTCTCTCCAGAAGAAACAAAAAAGTGTTGATCTAGTAAATATGAAAATGTGTGCCAATTACAATCTATTTTTAGTTAAATTAAGTAAACTCACTTGAAAGAGAGATGATCCTTCACTTAAAGCTACATTTTAATCATCATCTTCATCATCATGTATATCTAAGCAAAATCCTAATTCCGTTGTAACCTCCTCTTTACAAGATTGAAAAGTGATCAAGAATTTTTTGTTTCTTTTGTTATTCCTTTTTACCTCCTTTATGTTAGCCATTTTATTTCACTTCACCAACAGTCACATATTTCGAGTAACAATCCTTTTGCTATTCAATTGTGACAATTTAAAAAGCTTTTCTTTGATCAACAGTTAATAACAAACAATTATCATCACAAACGGACCATAAACCTTTCAACAATCTCAAAGACAATGTATACATCAACAGCCATATCTTCAACCAGTACCTATCATGTTTCCAGCCTCAGTGCATCTTCTCCAGTCAACAGAGTTCTCGTTCAAATTGATTTTGAAGTTTTCGGAGACTTTTCAGGTAAAATATTATTCAATTGTCCCCCATGAACCACTTCAAAACCATCATCTTTCAATTAGACCCTCAAAATTATCAACAAAATTTATTTTCTCTTCTTCCTTCCTTTCACCCTTTCGTCAAATTGCGTCCACATGGATTATCGATATTGGCTTTTCGTTTGATTCGACCTTTTGTCCCCCATTCAAATTCATTAAAAGGAGTCTATTTCACTAAGGTATTTATTAGATTGAACTGTATTCATGTTATTGTGCCTTGAAATAGTCTTAAATTATCATTTCTTCAATTCGTATGATTCCAGTGTTTACACACCAAGCAAAGATCTGAATAATGTTAATACCTGGTTAGCATTTTTGCTTTCGCTTTTTGTATTGAGCAGCCAAGCTATTTTACATTGTTAATTGTTGAATTAAACAATTTCAATACATAAAACTGTAAAATTAATATCAGGCAAGCAACAATTTGTGTCCTACTTGGATAAAGTCCATTGTAAATCTAAAAATGCTGCAAAACAAGTAAAATGGAGCAAGACTTTATTGTTTGAAATTGTTAGCAGTTGAGTAAAATGATGAATCACCATAATTAACCTTCCATGGTATTTTTTAGTCTTAATGAATCCTTTGTGTTGAAACTTTGATGAGACTGCGAGTTATTGTGTTTTTTCAAGGTGGCCTGCTGAAATAAGATTTCCAATCTAACAGTTGTTACCAAAAACTTGTAGAACCAATTGGCAATCGGAAATCTTTTTTATTTCAAGATCATCCTCATGTTTGATTGCTAGTTTTTATTCTTTTGCTTGGCTTTCAAATTTATTTCTCTCATTGACAGTACACGATAGAAGATGATCCAAGAAAGAATTGGAATCAATTGAGTGATTTGTTTGTGTCAAAGTTGAAATTTTCATGGATAAACTTGGAGGAATTGTCACAAGTTGCAAATATTGGCTTCACTTTAACGTTTGGAAATCAGATTAATCTAAAAAAATTGTTTAGTCGTTAATTATTTTCTTGATTTTCATCATACCTCTCATGCTATTCTTGCATTTTGAGAAAATGATTACCACTTGTTTTTTCTTGTCAGGACTCCAGGAAGTGCTTTTCCTCGTTGTGTTGAATAACCTTGTCCTTTAGATTGAGTTTTCCTAGCAGCTGGAATGCAAAGCATTCCATAGTCTTTATTTACAACTTTCATTGTTAATCAACGGGTGTTCACCTAATTTGACTCTGATTGACCATTTATGCCGAAAGAATGGAAAATCAGAGGTAAAAAGAAACTCTTGAAATGATAATGTGTAGCTTTTGAGCAATAAAATGATAATGCTTGTGATTATGATGCATGTAAATCCTTAAACCTTTTAATTTTCTTTTAATATATATTTTTTAATCCACAGTATGCCAAAGAAATGAGCGAAAAACTTGGTCTCAAAGGATGGGTCATGTTATCTCGACGAGGAACTGTAATTGGACAAATTCAGGGAGAAAAGGAGAAAATTGATGAAATGTAATTCCAAGCAACGCTTTTTTTGAAAACCTGAGTTAAAATCAACTAATTGTTTTCGTCTGTCTTAGGGCACTTTGGTTAAGACTTCAAGGAAGTCCAGGATCACGGATTGAACATGCAAATTTCACCAACTGGCAAATAATTGATTCCATTACTTATCGTAATTTCAGTATTCGTTTCTAATGGTTTGGATTGAACGGATGATTGGTGGTCATCGGTATCTTCCAATCTCTAAATAATTTAAAGTTTTGGGAATGTTAATAAAAAAATGATCGCAAGATTCATTTTTAATTTTTAATCCAAAAATTCATACAGATTCAAAATTGAGATTAAAAAACAATAAGTGTATTCATGTTACAGTCGCCTTGAGAATCTACACTCAATTTTTTCAAATGTCTCTATTTAGCCCTAAGTAAGGGTTAATTTTTAACCAAATTTCATTTCAATTTCTTCAATTGTTAACTAGCTTAATTTGTTTTCCTTTTGTAAAATATCAGTCAGAAGACTCATGAAATCAGTTGAACGTTGAATGATATTTCAAACTAAACCTTATCAAAATTAAACACGATTGAAAATCATGAAATCTGTAAGAATATTTGTTAAATGGTTGTTTGCTTGATGAAGTCTTGAGTCAAGTCAAAATCTAACTTTAGAGTTGAAAATTGAAGACTGTAACTGGAAGCTATAGCTAGTTTTTTAAGGACATTAACTCTTCACAGACTATTTGGTATGATAGCTGGGTCGCGATTTTTTAGCTCGATCCTCAGAAGAAGAGGGGAAAGTTGAAAAATATACGCACTGCGAATGTAAGGTCTGGATATGACTTTAGATTTCCAAGCTTATCGGGAGAAATAAATAACTGAATAATGTTTGCATTATTAAAATTGTCACTGTTCTACAATGTCTTGTATTTAAAGTAAGATTATATTGTAAATTAAATATTCTTATAAAATCGACAAGAAAAAATAGTGAAATATTGAAAAAAGAGACAAAACCATATCTAATAAGATAATACATGATACTGGGCCAAAGTAATCAGGGGAGTTATAAGCGAATGAGTGGCGAATTGTAAATGTTCCAGTAATATTTTAAGACTTTGAGCAAACTTTGAACTGATTAAAAGAAGAGTTAGACTCTGAAAAGGAAACTTTTTTAGCGACTGTTTACAGATTTTTGTTCAAGTTTCGCGTTTAACAACGCAATTAAAAATTTATCATAAATTTTAGTCATTTTGTGTATTTTTTGTACAGTGACTTTCTTTAAGTTTAAAAAGATTAGCAGATTGGTGAAACAAGACAGAATAGGCTGGTAACCGCCAGAAAGTCGGAAAACAACTGCTAGTGAAACATACAGTAAAAAGAGTTTGTTGGAATTCAGTTTCAAAACCATTTGTAACATTTTTGACTTCATATCGAGTGTTTTCAATATTTTCATTTCTTTTGTTTCTTTTATTTTTAAATTCCAAAGATGGGTAAAAGATCTAAAAATGCTAAAAATGTAAGTTTTGATTAGTTTTTGTCATTTGCATTAGTGATTCTAATTCATCATTACTTTACAGATAGAGTATAAAAAAATCAAATGGCCAGTGGAAGTGATTGCCTGCACAGAAATTGATGGCCAAGTGAAATATAAATTAAGAGCTACATGGTATGCTGCTCCAGAAGTGATTACCGATTATGCAGCTGTATTCGATGAAGATTTGCCATTTGAAGTTCGTGATGAAACTGTAAAAACTGTTGAGGAGCTTCAAGAAATGTCCACGGGTGCAAGAAAAAGGATAAGAGGTGGACCCATTTACAAATGTCCGCTTTGTGGGAAAACGTTCGCACCGGGGAGGAAAGATTCTGCTGACTGCCATCTAAATGGACGACAAAAAGGAGAAAAGCGTAAAGCAGCATGTCCAGTGCGAAAACAGGATCCAAATGATGACCTTACTGGTCCAAGCGGAATGCATGTAATCCCAATAAGTAATTAATTATTTTTGATAAACACAGCTATTTTAGTTGGATACATGTGTTAATTAATGTAATAAAGTTTTATCCATAAACCAGATTGTGTGTTATTAAAGCATTATGTCTTTTTCATTCCACAATTTTCTGCCAATTGTGATGATCATATCAACATGATCGTATCTTTCACAGTACAACTTTCCTCTTTTGTCAACAACTGAATAAATAAGAACCATCAAATTTAAGAAAATTAATTTTTACTCAATTAATTTTATAAATATAATCATCATGAATAAATGATCGGAATCAGAATTCAATTTTTCATCCAACGAGTCTCAGCTGATTAAATCTGATTGAATCCTTTATAATTTAAGTGTTGCTCCCATCCTTTTAAGAGCCAATATGGCATTAACAGCTTTCTGTGAATCAAAATCGAGAGAGAAAAGGTTTTATTAACAATTTTACATGAAGACTGAATTTAGATCAAATTAGATTTTAGAAATCGTTAAATAATCGATTTTGTTTGTTCAACTAACAAAATTTAGAGCAGTATAAAGTTCTTAGCTTTTAAAACAATCGTAATAAAAATTGATATAAGTCAGCTACAGAATAAGAAAATTGTCTGAATTTTCCGTGAATTTATGCTGCTTGTCACGAGATTGCAGAATATTTACTCAAGAAATTTTCGCAAAAAATTCACTAGGAAATCGCAGGATCGCAGTAAATAACGAAAAGGCATCAAATGAATCATCAATCATTTTCTTTACATTTTCATTCGTGAGTAAAAATAACAAACAACTTTGTTTGTTTTTGTTCCTACAGATGATGGAAGATGCAAAGGAATCAATTCTTTTGCATCCTCGGGATTGTTTTGATTTTGAATTTCTGTTGTCACCTTGCATTATACAATTCAGAGTGAATCAAAAAGCTTATCACAATGAAGACAGAAAAATCGTCAAAAAGTCTCAATTTCATTTGGATAGAGTCCAAAACCGATTAATTACCTTGTTACATTTCAATGTTTATTGTGACTTTTTTGGTGTTGTATTACAGTCAGTTGACATTGAAAAAAATTCAAAGTCAAAATGAAAAATTCATGTCACCCAGGATCTGCTGTTTTATCAAATTGTATAAAAAGTCGAGTATCAAAAACATTCACGGTTAAAATTTAACCAAAGCTGGATATTTCGATCAAATGCAAAGTAGTAAACATCAAAATCAGCAAATTTTATCGTGTTTATGAAGAGTTGTCGTATAACCATTGAACATAACCTCAGTTAGAAATGTCATTTGTTTCATCGCAATGGAACCACAAATTTTGCAATTGTTTTCTAAATTGATTTAGATTGAAACTTTTGATTGTTAAATGCAATACTAAATCACGCTGGGGTTTATATTTTTTGACAATTTGGCAAATCAAAGTTGCCGTTCATCTTCGCAAGCACATCTGATTTTGACTTAAAAATTTCAGCCTTTCATCATCATTATATTATTATCAACATTATCATCTTTATAATAAACACTGAATGTGACTAAATATATCAGGATTAACCATAGTAATTAACCAACCTTGACTGTGAATTTAGTAAAGAGTGGAAAAGTAAAGGAAAGTAAAAAAGAGTAGGAAAGAGTTAACTGAATAGAGTAACAAAGATTTCACTTATTACAAGAATCTGAGACATTCTTGAAGTTGATGAGGATGAGATTGTTGATGATCTTGGAGATAATGATAAATTGATGTTAGCAAGGTGGTCAAGGGCACCAGTTTTTGGCTTTTCAATATCTTCATCTCTAAGTACACTTGGTCACAATTAGAGTTGGCAACGCTAAAAGCTAAATCAGCCTTTTGTTTGAGTTGAGCACGTTTGTTTGTCTATTTTCATTGTTTGATTATTATTTTTACATCAATTCACCAACAATATCAACCAAATATGATTATATACTTGATTGACTGTATACTGAAAAGTAAATGTGCAATGTAAAAAGTTCAATGTTGAAATTTCCTCAGAGCGCAGCTAATAGAAGAGCGAAATTATAAATTCATTAGCAAACTGACTTTGATTAATTATTTAATTAACAGTCGATCTTCAGGGTTAATTGAGAAAGCTTGACAAAAATTGGTGTTAACGGTAAGGTTGAGAGTAGCAAATGAAAGGTTAACAACATTTATTGCTTACAATTTCAAGTGATCAACAATTTCACACGCTGAAATATGCAGGGAAACATTCATTTTTAATTCAAGTTTAGCATCTAAAATTAGTGATTTAAAAAATGAAATGAAAGACTATTTTTAATATTATTATGAACATAATTTAGGAGGGCGAAAGAGAGCGTAATTAATGGCAATGTACTAAACAAAAAATATATTCAAAATAGTTAACGGTTGGCGTAATTTGCAAGATAAAATGCTCATAATGTAACACTATGAAAATGTCGTTGGCTTGATGTTTAAATGAGTACAATTTGATAATTGAGTGATGAAATAACTTCAAATATTCCCAACTGTTCAACAATGAATTGGCTCATTAGTTAACCGCTTTCAAATTCAAGTTCACGTTGATCGGGGAAAAGATCATCTCAGGAGTTTATCTTAATTATAACCAAATTTTTGCCTTGTCTAATTGGGTTGAAGGCAATCGGAAATACAATTTGGTGCGTAACGATGAAATAAATTGTTTCACATTGATTTCTGGTTTATTGGATATAAGTTGTATCAAAATTAATTAACTAACAGATGAGTAGGTTGAAGTAAATTTGTGATTTACTTTACACATCGTTGGCTTATGTGCAAACAACCACCAGAAATCAACATGAACATTTGAGGCAACGCTAAAAAATGAGTGAATAAAAAATAAAAGCAACGAAAAAAAGACAATTAAAAATTTGGATTATTGCCAATAACTAAATCTTTATTCGGATCAGTTGGTATTATTTGTATTTTCACTGTTTTTGTTGGTATACAATACAAAGGATAGGAATTAAGATCGTCATTTTGCCTGATCCTGACTACATACAGTTAAAATATATGGTTATTTATAAATATATGATATTTTATATTATAATTTACAATTTAACCTCTAAAATTTAACATATATTTTTTGTTTATCGGACTAATAATTAACACACAACAATAAATGTATATACGGATAATATTTGTTTTTCAAGTTTTCAATAATCAACATGCATAAAACAAACCAGCAAATGACGATGAAAATTGAATTTGAATCATTATCAGCGTAATAATAATGTTAATAACAGTATATTTAAATAATACAACGAATTTAACAGAAAACAAAAATAAAATTATACATATGTGAAAGTAACAATTATATATGATTCTTTGGATTGCGTTTCTCTTCAATTGCATCGTAATGTAAAAATCTGTGTTGATTTCAATTGTCATGATCATGGGCTGTTTATCTCATTTCATCATCATCATCATCTTCTTTTTAATCACGGGATGTTTTGTTTCCCAAAAAAGAAGACACAGAATAAAAGCGATTTGAATGCTGTCTGGTATAATTTGAATTTTCTTGTAAACTTCATCTTCTCCTTGCAAATGTATTTTACACTTTTTTTTAAAAAATAGCTCCAATTTCAAACAAATTTTATATTAATCGAGAAGATTTGTTTATAGAAATGTGAGTGGCCAAGACTGAAACAAATATATATATAACAAGTATCAGTTAATCAGTTAATAAATGCTTCGATGTTAATGTTAACTTGTGTTCGAGTTAGTTGGAAATAAGCAATCAGGATGAAGCACGAAATCTTCTAGGAATATCTATTATAAATAAAGCCTGAAAACAGCTAAAACACAAAAACATAAATCTAATGATATGATAAAGCACACACCAGAACATTATTTCTTGAAACTAATAATCGGCATACAATGAAGATTTAATGATTGATTGGCATAATAAACAAAAATCGATTGTCTTTTCAATTGTTTGAATTTTCTAATCATCCTAAACGAACCTCACTATGAATTTAATTTAAGCTGCTGAAACTGAGCAATTTGATAGAATCGTAATGATATAATGTAATTTTGATCTCAAAATATCATGTTGCCCTGAAGTTTTGTTGCTTTGTTGGCTCTTCCGGGTTTGAGTGGAAAGGTTATCAGGTAATTTTTCAACTCACCTGCCATCTCCTGCGAATGACAAATTTTTTGAGCTTCGATTTATCGAGAACAGCCATTGAACGACGTTTGGTAGACTTTAAAATAAGATTATAAGAAAAGATACATTAGATCAAAATAATTTAATAGTTTCTTCTGTAATATAATTTACCTTTAGCCAAGGATGGTTCAAACATTCAGTGGTTGACATACGTTTCCTGAATAAGCGGAGATATTATAGACAAAGGTAATGGATTGATTAGTAAGAATTGAACAGAAAGAAAGAAATAATTACCTCATATCAGGTAAAAGAAGTTTACTAATAAAATCTTTGGCTTCTTCTGAAATAGCATCAAATGCTTCGTCATCAAAATCATATTTGGTGCTTGTTACGTTGGCCATAGTTTCAAGATCGCTGTCCCCCATGAAAGGAGAAAGTCCTGATAAACTATAGGATTGTATGTAAAATATAAATATTATAATTAACAAAATTGAAAATTGAAACCTTTCTCATGTAAAATAAATCTAGACGAAGGTATCGTTGTTTTTGCTTATTGAGTTGAAATTATTTATTTACTAATAAACTCACAGAATGTAACAAATTACTCCAACAGCCCATAAATCAGTTCCAAATCCAACTTCTTCATAATTAACGACTTCGGGTGCCACAAATTCCGGCGTTCCAAACAAGATTTGAAGTTTCTCTTTTGGATTATATTTTCGAGCCAAGCCAAAGTCAATCAATTTAATCCTGTTCCCGGTTCTACTTACACAGAGTATGTTTTCTGGCTTCAAAAGATGAAAAAGGTACAAATATGAAATAAGTCAATCATGAATAACTCAATGAAACCTCAATGGTTCGTGAAATAGTAGAGTGAGTAAACAAAGTCAAAAATGACCGAAAATAACGCGAAATCAAAGCTTTTGCTCGATGTTATCTTAATTTATCTGTCTAGCAAAATGTTTTATATAAATTGACCAAAAGTGATTTAATTTCAATATTAATAATAATACTTGGTTAAGGTTACCTAAATCAATACAAACCTTCATGTCCAAATGGAGGATGTTTTTTGAATGAATATATTCCAAGCCCTCACAGATTTGCCGCATGAAAATGGAACAGGCTTTTTCAGTGAGAACAAAATCATCGCAGATAACACGTTCGAAAAGTTCACCCCCTTCGATACTGTAATTTGAAAATTGTTGAAGAGAAACAAGCAAAAAATAGAATGTTATTTTTTAAAATATCAATGACTATTTTGAGAAAATAATAAGACTCTTTATCAAATGAAGCTAATGTTATTATTGTAAATTTTCATTGGAAATTGAAATCTTGATGCAAAGGTTCATGATCAATCTATTTCTAGAGGTAAATGCAATCTTAAATTTGTTTGATAATACTTTTCGCTGAGTGATGGTTTGAAGTTAACGATAACTTAATGGGTCTCAACTTAAGAATGAGTTCGAATGTTATCCTTCACGGTTGAAGGTTGTTGGTTTGGCTTCGGTGAAAATTTGAGTGACAAATGTATTAATTTCTGCCACTGAATAAATCAATTTACAAAAGAAAAAAATGAAACAAACAAACAATTAACAAAAATACATGAACTTGGTCTTCAAATACCATGTTAAGCATAACTTTGTATACATTGATGTAACATTAAGTTAAACTTTTCTGTTCATCCAATTTTCTATGCCAGTCAAAAATAACTTGAGCCTCTGTGTTAAGCAATTAATTAAGCAAATTAATGATAAATTTGAATACAAAATGTATAATTTAAACTTACAGTTCAAGGATTAAGCACATCTCAGAGGTACCATCATCAAAAGCATCGTACAATTGCAAGATCCTTGGGTGCTGTAATTGTCTCATTAAATCAACTTCTCTGTCAACAGCAAGTCGATCATCTTTACGATCGGTATTGATAAATTTAGCAGCAAATTGTCTTCCCGTTTTTTTCTCAACACACCTATAAACAATACCAAATTTTCCCCTGAAAGATAATTAAAATTACCATACTGAATGATAACCATAATTAAAAAAAACAATGAGAACTAACATAGCATTGGTCAAAACCAATGAGCATTGAAGAAAAAAGCGCAACTTTTACAAGGCGCTTAAATTGAAATGCATAAAAGGCAATCTTCTTTGTCAATTTTTGAATTAAATTCAATGTTTAAAAAATTTAAATCCATCAAACATATCAATATAGCTTACCTTCCCAATTCCTCACCAAGTTTATAATCGCTTTTTGGGTCTTTCCGTTTAACGAAAACATTTCTGGGTTCAAAAGCTAAATCATAGCCTAAAAGATTAACAAGAGGCAAAAAATAAAAAAAATTGCTATCATATTGTATCTGATTGAAGCAAGTTTTAACATTTTATTAACATAATTATTGTAAATTATATGATAAAATATTATGAAAAAATAAAAATTGATTGAGCTTTCAATCGCAAAATTGCCATGAAAATGCAATTTCATCGTGGATTGCAACCCAAGTTGCTATGATTTTAACACAATCGAGTATCTAATTTTGTTTCTTAACACGATTATTTCAAAACAAATCAAGATATACTGTTATTTAAATATATTGTTTATGTTAACCATGACTTAGTGAAAAGTCAAATAGAGATCAAATATTTGATGATCATTATATGAAACCATTTACTTTAGCATTCATTCAGTTACATCTAATTTTGAATTTGAAGGATACAATAAAAACTACCAATCTAATCAAGACTTGATCAAACTATATCTTACCTTCTTCATCTGGATCGGCTTCACTTACGTATATCATGTTGTCATGAAAAATGGTTTATGAAATAATAAAATACAAAGTTAATTCAATTTTGACACGATTGATGCTCAAAATAAGGCGTGAAAAACATCCATTGGCTTGAAGTTGATAACTTTTTTGGTGAGTTTGGTGCTTTTATTGAAGTTTATCATCTAGCTGGCAATGTAGATCGTACTTGAAATATCAAAATGTTAAATTAAATGTTCCAATTAATCCAAATGGATAAACCAATTTCAATCAAGTTTTCACTTGAAGTTGGGATGATCACGATGAAAATTATTAATGTTAATCATTTCACAACAATTTGTACTTTTCTCGATGGTTGTTGAATTTATTCTGAGCATAGGAAGAACCGATGTTGTTGTTAGTGAATAGATGATCCAAAATGGTTTTGGGTTGTAATTTAATTTGATGGTTTGGAAGTTGATTGTTTTATGGTTTAACAATTGATGATAATGATTTATTGTGTTGTTGATGAGACGAAAAAATGAAATGATCAAATGAAAAAAGTAAAATAATGGTAACGGAATAGCAATTTGCAGTTATCGGTGGCACAATATTCAATCATCAATATAAATGAGAGAAAAGAAGGGAAAAATCGGAAGAAAAGGAGAAAATTTGTAATATAGCTAATAAAGTTAATCAATTTGGGTTAATTGTTTGGTCACATAAATCTTATTTTATCTCACTGGGTTGAAGTACTGATCAAGATAAATTTCTGTGACTGCAGTTAATAAATTATCCTTCAATGTTTTGGCAAACAAAAAGCTCGACTTGAAATGAGCCGAGGTAACCTTATTTTGAGAAGAACAAGAAAATATGAATTGTTAAAGCAAACAAAACAAACCAATCAATTAAAACAAAAGTTAATTAACATGGTTAATATTATCAAACGGTATTTCAAAGGTTAGTCAATAGACAATCAGATTAATAGTTGGACTAATTGTGGCAACGAAACAAGGATTGAAGGTATTTTGTAGCTAAATCTTAACCCTGCCTCTGCTTGCTAAATCTTTATCTGTATGTTTTACACAGAAAATTTGAATCAATTTGACTCAATTTCAATCAATCAAGACAAATTAAGTCTTCATAGATGAGATTTTAATTTGGCAAAATAATTTGACACTTTCTGAGTTACCTTGAAATTACACAAATCGCTTAAATATTTTGTAAAAATGTTCAACTTTTACATTTTCCCTAAAACATTAATATTTTCTGTAATAGTCAACTTTTACACATCTGTTATTAACAAGTGTTTGGTAGCTTTGACAATTGAAACTGTCAATGGTGATGATTGATTCAAATTGATTCAAAATTGGTCAGGTTCCATAGGATATAATAATTATTTGGTTTCATTTTAATTACTTACATGGTGTTCAATATATTACAACTTTAAAGGAAGGATCACTTGAAGGAAGATTGTGATTCCTATGGATAATTTCACTTGGTATAAGTTGTTGTATAAGTATCGACACAGAAGATGCAAGTTAAATTAAACACACCAAAATAAATAATTAATCCATATTATTGAAAGTGTTAATAGCGTCGATGAACCTAAACTTGTATCAAGATGGTAATGTTTACAAATGCAAAAGACAAATACAAAAAAATCGCTGCAAAATGAACCGATGAGGATGTTTTTAGCATGCGTACTTACTATGATTGCACATGATTATTCAGTGATTCAATTGCGATGCCAGATTATTCAAGGAATAACTTTTGGTCTATCTTTTGTCACCATTAAGCTTAAGAAGTTCAGTGTAACTCTATTTCGGGATTATCATCCGGTTATAAATACTGTACTCTTCTCTATCACCGGGAAAACAAACAAAACAACCAACACGGAGGATCAACAGCAACAAGTGGAAAGGCAAATTGCCAGCAACAATATCAACAATTGTGAATAATTATAACGTTTATAGTTGATTTTTTAGCATTGTTGAACTTGTAGATCTGTTGTGTAAACTGGCTTGTGAAAAAATCATTATTTAGCTCAATGGAAATAATATGATCGATTACCGTAAACCAAGTTTCGTTATGCTTTTAAATTGTTGCTTTGCTTAGCTATTTAAATTTGCATACCATGTCAATCAGTTTGGAAATAAAATTCCAAGTGTAAGCTGATTGTTTAATATGGGGGTAAAAATTAGCTCAAAAATCATCAGATTCAAACATTCTGTTTGTAATATTAATAGAACAATATAAAATGATCTGATACAAGTAAAGTCGGGAATATATTGAAATTTACTATTTCCCAAACTAAAATTGATATCTTTATTTTAATAATTATGCACACTATTTAATAACATATAACACCTATTTATTTTAAATTATGCGTAATCATTAATTTACTGGATATACTTTTCAATTTTATCCAAGACCTTCCTCATATTTTTTCTGGTTGAACTCTTTTAGACTTTCAAGGCTGTATAAGGCTAACCAGATAATGTGAGCAGGAACGTAATTTATGAAGCTTCCCTAGTGGTTTGTCTCAACAAAAACAAAGTTGTATATTTTGTGTTATGTTATTTTTTTTATTCTAATCGCTTATTATTTGTAATTAACTTTTTGCTATTGTAAATTTTGATTTTATTTAACTCGTTCACCATGACTGAGGATAAGGAGTTTTTACGAGAAATATGGTTTGCGAAAATTCCTGTTTGCTTCCATCTGGCTTCTGAAGAGATTGTTAATTTTCAAAAACCTGATCCATATTATGTTCGTTTGTTGTTCTTTTAATCATTTTATTTTTTTATTTTGAATACTAATTCAATTTACCTTTTATCTCTTCTATGTTTCACTTATTTTAATACAGTTAATGTGCCCAAGAGTAACATACTTTCCCCTGGTACTGGATAAGGTTGTCAAATACTTTTCTAGGTTTGTTGACTCTTCAAAACAACAAGGTATAGACATTTGGATTGAATATGAAGGAAATCCAGTTAAATGGTAAATGCTTTATTTTTATTATGATTTTATCAATCCCTTAAAGATGCCTTTGTGTTTAATGGTAACATTTGCACTTCAGGCCGATTGCAATAAATATATAAGAAACATGTACCGGAACACTGGGTTTATTTTTTTTACCTTTCTCAAAAGAATTTTCATTACTAACAAGATTCCTTTTATCTCTAATTAGGCACTATCCAATTGGACTATCTTGGGATCTCATTTGTGATGAAGCTAGTCTGCCTTGGAACCTAATTATTCACTTTGATGTATGTATTTGGTATAGGACTATTTGAATGACGAAATAATAACACTTTTCCTCTTCATTGCACCCACAGAATTTTCCAGATGACGAATTAGTGAGATGTAATAGTCGAGCGTTGGTACAATCAATGTTTATGTCTACAATCAAAGAAGCTGATGCATTAAAGCACAGAAGTCAAATAATTAGTGCGATGCAAAAGAAGGAGCATAATCAGTTATGGCATGGTTTACAGGAGGAAAAATTTGACCAATTTTGGTCAGTTAATGTGAAACTGATGGAACATACCAATAATGAGCTTTTTCGCTGTATACCATTTCGTTTCTATCAACTTAATCAACCATATATTCAAAGACTTTTTAAACCATTATCAGAGAATGGTACACCTAACACACTTGGTGATCTAGTGCGACAAGTATTTCCTAGCTCAATTGAGGATGACAATGAAAAACTTACTGTATTAACTCATGGAATTCAACCTCCTTTTGAAACCCCTATTCAGTGGATGTCTGAGCATCTAAGTTATCCAGATAATTTTCTTCATCTGTGTGTTTTCCCAAGGAAATCTTGTTCCGGTAGCGATCAAAAATCATCATAATTTTGCATTATCAATAGTTAATTGATTTGTGCCATTCTTTTCAATGACTCTCTTTAGCATAATTTCTTCTTTCCTCATTTTGAGCAAGACAAAATCGATCCATCAAGACATATGATCTCACCAATTAAGACATTTTCTCACTCAAAAATTCACAGAGTAATTACAGGTATCATAAATATGATTTTGGACAGTTTTTTTACGCTCTAAATGTTACAATTTTGTTTTACTATGAAAACATTTAAATAACAATTAATTTTTGTAAAAGTATTAAACAAGTTTCACAAGAAAAGGCTAGAAAGAGTTTCAACAAAAATTTGGTCGTTGAAGCTCTCACCCAAAAAGAAAACTATCTATTATATGGGAACATGAAACATTTGTAAGATTGACCCAAGCTTTTTGCAAAATTTTTAACACTACGGATAAATACGAGTACAAATCCATCATGTATAACCTCAATATAATCAACATTGGTATCGCTTGCACATGGTCATCAAATTGATCCATGGTATAATTCATTGTTGGTGGTAAATTTGATTTTTTTAACCAAATTGGAACATATCATTAGATCAAAGCTGGAGATCTTTACACTTTATATATTTGGTGAAAGAACGAGAAGAAACACCACGGAAAAACGGCATAGAAGAGGATCGTCTCCAATATTTTAACTTATCATAACCCTTGCTCAAGCTATTAATAATGAAATGAAAATAGCAAGTTTAACGGATATAAAACTGTTTGATTAAATAATCTCCAGAAACAAAATCATCAAAAATTCTGTCAATTTAGCTTGTTCGATGTGGTAAACCATTTCAGTTTTCAGTTTTTGTTTAAATTGGATTGATTTATATGCATCAAAGAGAGAAACGAATTTTACTTCATTTAAATTTGAAATGATGTACACTGTAAAGTACAAAAGTTCAGAGAAAATGATGAGAAAAGATACGTAAGATAGGTAGAATTAATATTGTTTACACATTAAATATTTTGTGTCAACATAAACTTTTTTGAAAAAAGTGTTAATCTAACATGATATTGATAAACGATTATAATGATGTGGACAGATCATTAAAATTAAGACTATATAGAATCACATTTTTTAGGATTAAATGGTCTGTTGAGAAATGCCTTGGCGTTTCATGTTATCAAGTAGAAATATCGAGTTTTATTAAAGTAGAATCAAATATTTTCGAAATGAACATATTTGTCATGATAATCATTGCACGTGGAAAATTTTTGATTATACTTTCTGGCAGTGAATTATTAAAATGTATTGGCAATTTTAATGGGTTTTTTTGCTAGAAATTCATCAGCAGTTGTTACCTAATCCTTCTCTTTCTTACTGGCAGCTTGTCGATAAGTTTTCTTGGCCGTCTTAGCTTTCTTCTTGGGTTGAAATTCAGTGATAATAACCGTTACATTGTTCACTGTAACAGCTTGAGCCAAGAAGTTGGTTCGATCAATGTTTTTCAATTTCATTTTTGATTCCATTTTGCTAGATTTCACTGAATTCTCACGAAATTTAGTAGTTTTAGTTGAGTTGTTAGGCGAATGGTTTGTTGGTGAGGCATGTTGATGATGATTGCTATGATTTGATGAAACATGAGATTGATGATTGTGATTATGTTGGTTAACACTTGGGCCAGCTTCATCTACTCCCTCGTCAGATTTATTACTAGATGATTTATAAGCTCCTTTACCTCCCTTAATCCGTGTTTCTCTATGTTCTTTGCCTTCACCTTTGGACTCTTTACCTTTGATCTCGATCGTGTGATCATCTTGAACTTCTTTTGATTCCTTGAGTAAACTTTTGTTAGATTCTTTAGATTTTGACTCTCTGGTTTCTCTGCCATCAACCTGAAAATGGATGGGAGAAGATAATAAACAAAAGATTAATAATTGAGCTCAATCTTTCGGCGGGAAAAATTTACCTTATCAGTATCTTTTGAACTATTGAAAGAATCACTTGAATCTTTCAAATCAGAAAATGATTTATTTGATTTTAAAAGCTTTTGGTGAATTTGTATCTGCTGTTTTTTCACTTGCTGAGCAACCAAGTCGTGGTTATATCTTGGTTTCCTAGTGCTGGTTCCTTTACAAACATCACACATTAAACATTTAAAAGCTTCTTGTGAATTACGATAAGTACAAACTGAACATTCCCAAGTATTGTCATCCTCAATCAGCATATCAGCATCACTATTACCACTTGAAGGAATGTTACAGGCTTTTTTGCTTGGTTTATTTGATTTCTTTCCACGAAGATGGGCTCGTTCATTTTTATCCATAATAAATGGTAGATGGACCAAATAACAACACTGCTTTTAATCTCCTTCTTCCTTGTTCCTCTTTTCTTTTCTCGTATTCTTTTTCTCAGCTTATTAAGAAATAAGCTTAACATACAGTCGGTCTTTTGAACTTCAAAAGATCAGAAAACAACCTGGAATGGTAAGAAACAAAGAAAAATTACAGTTCACAGTCATACCCTGATGGGATATTATCGAGGTTACTCTGTTTAGTCTATGAAAACTAAGCATTTCGACATAGCTAAAACAATTCACAATCAATTTCATCTTCTCTTAGATCATTTAAAGTAGTCAAAATCATAAGAAAATTGTTAATTAATTTAATAATAAATACAACAGTGGAACTATTACCCATTTTTTCGTTTTATTATGAAATGAGAAAAATTAGGGTCATAAAACCTGCGTGAGTAGTGAAAGTGAATCTAAAAAGAGAAGTTTGAAGATGAAGCAGAAAACATTGAAAACTAGAGAAACAGAAATATAAAAGCATAACTTACCAAATAAAATTGAGAATCACACAAAATTACATGCATTTCGAGAGAAGTTGAAGTTAAACATAACGAAAGTCCAGTTGGAACCAGGCTGACAAACATAGAAGATCAATGAACTTCTGTTATGTGATCTATTCCTAAAAATCTCATATAACAGAGATTTTTTCTTGTTGCATTTGCGAATGCGTGTTACTCGCATAAGTTGCCATACTGAAAGCCAACTCGTAATGAACCATAACTTGAAAATCAAATTCACTCCAATATAGTGTATTTAATACACTGATGAAGTTTAAGTTTAACCCAAAAAAAACTAAATTTAAAACTTATTCTCTTGAACATTTGAACATAAACCCTTTTTAAAATCGATAGATATCGATATATTAGTTTAAAGATATTTTCGATATCAGATGACTTATGATTAAAAAGATTTGAGATTCTCGTTTTACCAAAATAATACAATAAATTGTTGGTCTATGAGATTTGTGTAATTTAGTGATAACTCTAACTAGAACTTATATTGAATCATTGTCTTTACAATACATGTAGTCCGTTCTGCTTGTTCAATTGAGGAAAAGGTGTTAACAAATGTAAAGTTTACATTTACCTTTTCTTCTGCAATTTTTTATCTTTTTATGACCTTATTCAACTCACTATTCTTCAACAAAAATTTTTTAAGAGTTTATGTTAATAATCACCTCGTTAACAAGTCGATAAACTAATATAAATTGAATAATTAAAACACTGGATCATTTAAAAAGTTGAAAGGTGCAAAGTTACAGTCTATTGGCTAGTCAATATCTGATATGGAGGTATCAGCATCTGATATTGCATCAATAATTTTTTGTTAATGTAACAAGTTTATTTACAATGGTGCAGTTTCTCAACGGTGACTGCATGCCGAATTCCTGGCTTTAATTTTTTTTCGGCAATCAATAATTAAAAGAATCTTCAATGGAATTTAGATTATGATTTTTAATTTAAGTACAGACTCTGTAGTATAGAGTAACTTGTGAAGTGTAACTTGAAATAGCTTATTTACAGAGCAACTGCTATTCATTAGGCAACAATTGTAAAATTAATCGAAATGATCTAAGTTAATTGTTGGAAACAGTTTACAAATTGTAAATAGTTTACTCAGGCTGTTAATTGAATTTTTCAGAATTCAATTTTCTTGCTAATATCTTTATAAATGCAACAAAAACTTTCTTTATAAACAAAGGATCTGAGGGACTATTGAATAATCTACTGAATTTGTGGTGGTTTTCTGTAGATCATTTATCAATTCATGTTGTTTATTGTACTTGAAATATCTTGCCACAGTTCGTTATTTATTGCTAACCCACCTTGGAAAGGATTGATTTCGAGTTTTGTTTTCATTGTGAAGTCAAAAATTTTGACTCAAAATTGTTTTTTAAACCTTAACCTTTTAATATTTTGAACTCATTTGACAATTTTTTTAAAAGAAATGTCTTCTGAAGAGGATAAACAAAGTATGATCACTTCTCCTGTCAATCAACAATATTCACTGAACAATAATTCTCTCAATAGCAACAACAAATGGGTTCGATTAAATGTTGGTGGATCTATTTTCATGACCACTCGATCTACTCTCTGCCGTGATCCTAAATCATTTTTATATAGGTTGTGTGATGAAGACCCGTCACTTGGAAGTGATAAGGATGAATCAGGAGCTTATCTCATTGATCGCGACCCTACTTACTTTGGTCCCATTTTAAATTTTCTTCGTCATGGTAAATTAATCATTAATAAGGATTTATCTGAAGAAGGTGTTTTAGAGGAAGCAGAATTTTACAACATAACTGATTTAATCAAAATATGCAAACAACGGATATCTGAGTCAAAGCAAAAAAGTGACCTAGAGAAACATGTCTACAGAGTTATCCAATGTGGAACTGAAGAGCTTACTCAAATGGTTTCAACTATGTCTGATGGTTGGAAATTTGAACAACTTATCCCGATACCTAATGGTTTCAGTTCTGGGGTTGAGTTTTTATGCGTTGTTTCAAGAGCATTTACGAATTCGATCAAAATGTTTGACGAGAACTCTGATCGAGCCAAAATGATTCAACAAAAAGCATCGAGAATGTAAATTTTGTACTTCAATCATCAAATTATTGGTTGAGCTAATTATTATTATCTATTTGTATATACATCTATATATATCTATATATATATGTATAAATTATTACTCAATTTTATATTGAACCCTATTTTGAAGTTGGTTATTCTAGTTAAAAAATCATGTTGTAATCAATCGCGGCAATAAGTCGTGATCAGTGCAAGTTTACTATGTGGTGGTTTGATATAAACCTGATATAAAACCGAAATTTTTATTGAATAAATTTTACAAAGCAATAACCATGTTACGAATGGATCTAGGCTTGAGTGTTGTTGCAATTGGAACTTTAGCAAAACCCTTAATTGTCAGATCGATATTATCATTATTTGTGTTGATAAGGATCAGGACCATTTTATTGTCTGGTGTAATGAATGAAGTGGTGTGAACATTGGCTGGTGCATTTTCAATGCTGCAACCAACTCGAGTTGATCCGATTGGCAAAAATTTGGTAAAATGAGCCAATACATAATACATCGGATTCTTGTAATACTCTTGTGCAGTTGAGTTTATAACAATGGTTGCATCCACCCAATTTTTAGCCCAATTTGGTCCACCAGCAGTGTTAACTGCTAAAGCCCAGTCAGTCCAACCAGTTGACCAATGTTGAAGACCTTCTAATATATCAATGGCGTAATCTTCTGCTCGATTCCAAGTTCCTAAAAATTGAGAAGCTAAACAGGAAAATTTATTGCATTATTAAAACATTTAAAACATTAAGTATAAAATGTCAGTAATTTGCATTTTGATAAAGTCTACTTGATGAAATCTCATTTGTTACTTACCAACACCAAATTCACCTGCTTCGGAAGAAAATAAAAAGTAGTTTGGATATTTATCATGAACTTTGGCCAAGATTTGGTATGAAGATGGGTAGTTTCGGGAATACCAATGATAAGCGATACCAGAAACATATTTTGCAGCTTCAGCGTCATCCAGCAAAACTGACGAGTAACTTTCAATATCATTGGTATTATCATCATTGATCATCAAAGTGAGGTTATCTTTACCCCAACCAGCAGCAGTAAGAGCTGGACCCAAGTCAAGTTTCACAAAGTCCCGTATCTCTTCAGGAGTCATTGCCAAGGCATTCCAGGCATAACCTTGTCTAAAACCTTCGGCAGGCTCATTTTCAGTGGTCAATCCCCAGAATTTGAATCCTTCATTCAGGTAAGCATTCAAATATCTATATTGAAGACAATTTTTAAGATATTTTTAAAAGTCAAAATTTGCTTATTTTGATAAACTCATTATGATAAAGATTTGATTGGCTATCATTTTTGTAAGCTTTGAACCTCCAGGATGTAAGGCAACTGTAAGCTAATAATAAAAAGATAGCCAATCAAATCTTTATCTGCTACTTTTATAGTATTAAAATTGTCGAAAAGGGCTGAATCATAGCAATTATTTTTCGACTTACTTTACATAATATTTCGCCCACAGCTTATAATATACATCCCCAGGTGTCCAAATCAACCCACCGGCTCCATTCAATGCGTGGTTTACTTTCATCCAAGCTGGTGCTGACCAAGCAGAACCGAAAGCTCGAAATTCCGGATTTATTTGCTGAGCCAACTTCAACATGGGTAACTAAGAATGAATAAATGGATGAATGATTCAATGAAAGAAACACCATAGAAATCGAAAGAGAAGAGTGCTAGCGATGAATTTACCCTGTATTTAGTGTCTTCCTCTGCAAGAGCGAAATGTGACAAATCGAAGTCAAATTCTGTATCATCCAAAGAGTATGCTCGAACTGATGAATCTGAACCTCCGATAGGAACCCGTCCAATGTTGTATTGTAGGCCACTTTTACTGAAATAGTCATTCATAAACTGTTTAATCAGATCTTCTGAAAGAGTGTTGATGTTAATAACTGCTCCGTCAGTAAAGCAACCACCGAACCCAAGAATTTTTTGCTTCAAATCGCTAGCGTCAACATTTAGGACAAACGGATTGGAATTGTAAGATTTAGCCTTTATACTGTCGACTGGAGTTTCACTTTTCTCAAGACGAGATGATTTCTGGTCAGTGTCGTAAATGTAAATCACATTTGGCTCAACTTTGTCCTCAACATTCAAAGTATCACATTTCTTGGCATCACAGACACAGACGAAAGTGTCCCCTGAATAGGTTCGTTTAACACAGTCTGACGCTTTAGAGACATGAAGAAGAAGCAAAAGGTTAAAGAAAGTTAAAAGAATCATAATTCAAAGTTGCTAATAATACTTTGCCAATAGAACAAAAAGTGATTCTTTTTTTCTAAAATCAATTTATATTGAATTGATATCGATAACATGGAGTGAAATTATCGATAAAAATTTTGAAAACAAAGGAAAATTCTTGAGATAAATGTTTTTGTTATGAGAAAAAACAATTATTATTGTGGAATTGGAATCAACCTTTGATTTTCCCTTTGGTTATTAGATAATTTTTTGGCAAAACATTGAAACAATATAAGTTGTTTAACCTTGATTCAATTGAATGTTAAAACTTATCACTTAACGTAATGCGTTAACGACCAATAAATGGAACTTGAACTTATTTCAATGAATTTATCTGATTAATCTGATTGAAAAGACAACAGACAATAACTAGGAAATGCTCTATGCTGTTGGCAGGTCGTTACTCACAGGATTGATTAAAATAAATCAATAGTACTTTTGTTATACAGTTCTTAACAGTTACTTTATAATTTTGTCTCAAACTTTTCAATGTCTTTTGGCCTATTTAATACGAATAAGATCTCTAGATTTCAACCAGATCATCTTTAATTTTTCCGAGACTTTCGAGTAAGAATAATCTTTCAAAAATGAACATTTAACCATTATAACCAATTCTGAGTTGAAAAATTAAATCTTAATTAACATTATTTCAGATTTCTATTGCAGTCTTTTTTATCTCTACAAACTATTAACACTAAAATTAAATAATAAATATTAATAAATTGCTCGAGATGTTACATCTGAAAATTCACTTTAATCTGACCCTTTTTTGTTATTAATAACTTAACTTTAAGTCCTACTGTACTTGCTTATAGCCTTCGCTCTGTTATGACTCTTTACTAAAGAGTTTTACACTTGTTAAGCATTGAAAATGAAATTTGAGATTAATAGTAATTCGATATTGAATTGTAAATATCTAAATTTGAATAAATTTATAATTTAGATGAATAAAAAAACCGAAAATGATAAACCAAAATGGATTGGTAATAAACCTTAGTTTTACTAAAGTGATACAAAATGTACTCTAAATTGTCTTTGTCAAAACTTTCATTTTACAGTACATTGAAGTGCTACAAATATATTGAATATATTTACTTTTTACTTTTTACTTTCTATTTTTTCTAATTCTTTCAAATCTCGTTGCGCTTCCTCTCTTCTCTGTCCTTTGATATCATCGTCTTGAATACGCAAACTTGATTGTTCATTTAAGGGAATCACCCATTTGCTCTCTCTGTGAGGTCTTGGGCAACCGTTACGCCATGGATATCTGCTAGGATATCGAAAAAAGGCTGCAAATGGCCAAATAGGGTAATCGAGATCTTCATTGTTATTGAGAGGTTTAATGGCAGATGCATTTCGAAGATTTCTCCATCTTCCAAGTTTGTTACGTTTCTTCCAAATGGTGTTCCACGTCCAACTTGGCATAGCAAATCGCTTATCACTACCAGGGACTCGAGGATGTATATTAGGCGGTAATTTGGGAGGGTGAATAATAGTTTTATAATCAAATGGATCTATTTCTTTCAATCTCTCTAATATTGCTTCCTTATTCATTTCTTTCGGATCTCGATAAGCATCTAGATAAATGTTAAAAGCTGCAGAAGATGGATATTTAGCTTGATCTGCGAGTCTTTCTTTAGGCTGAATATATTCATATGTTGGTTCTCTCATGTTCAAAATATTGTAGAAAATATCCCGACAAGATTCATCCCATGAAGATTGGAACCACGACAAACCCACAGGGGTTAATCCCTTGTCCAGTAAACTATTAAGATTGATAACTCGTTTTTTCAGTTCAACGTCGTTAATCTCGGGTAGCTCTTTTGGTTCTTTTGATTGTAATAACATAAAAACATAACGATGATAACCAAAACCATTGAATGCATAGGGAGGTATGAAAGAGATAACTTCTTTATGTACAGTTGATCCATCAGGTTGGTTATGAATGTTAGAAACCATCCAATGGCAAACAGGATCGGATTTACCAAATTGAGAATCTAAATTGAATAATGCTAGAGTGTAAAAATTATTACTATCACCGATTAGATTAATCCCATTTGGTAAGACTTTTTGGAAATCCTCAAATGATAATTTTTTTCCATGTAAAAGACTAGTATCAATGACAACATCTGGTTTAACTTTTGTGTAAAAAGGTTTGATGTGATTTCCTCTATAAACTGTCGAGACTGTCAATTCTTCAGATTTACTATCTGTGTCAACAGCGAACTCAATGGTCATCGGTACAACTGGGTGAAAATATTTAACTTCCAATAAATTAGGAGGATCCACTTTTCTGCTACCAGGACTGAATTTGACAAGTTCGTCTTCAGTCCATTCTCTTTCCATTTGGGGCCAGTAATCAACTTTTTTGTGAGGTAAAGTTTTATCAGCTATTCGCTCAACATTGTTACTAAAAAAGAAAAAGAAATACATAAAGCAAATTCAAAAAATTTCTAAAAATATAGAAACTTACCTGAATAAATGTTCATAAATAGCATAATGGTTGGCCAAATCAGTTATAGCATTTATACCTGATTTGCTACGAAGATAAGCATAGTTTAGAGCATCATAAGAGTAAGACAATTTGACCTGTTTTGTTTCCAACATCTGCAAAAGTTTATCTTCAGTCAGAGTATCTTCAGAATCGACAGTTGGGTTAGATTTCTTAGCACCAGCAGCAGCCTCACGCTTTTGTCGTCGGGAAACTGGGGCTAATGATGGTATATCCAGACCGACGTTAACCAAGTTAATACCTTTTTCATATTGATTTTTTTCTCTCAGAATTGATTCCAATGATGGGTAAAACACTTGATGAGACTTATAGTAATTTGGAGGAAAGGGTAAACCAGGATTTTTGTACCAATAACGTAATCCTCTGATTTGAAGAGAGAAAAAACAATTATCTTTCAAAAGAATTAAAAGTTTGTTAGTTTTGGAACCACATTCTATTAATCTTGGTAACATTTTTAATTATAAATAATAAACAATGTAAAAGTAAATAAAATTCAATCTAACAATCACATTGTACTCATTTTTTCAGTCATATTTTTCTTGTGAATAACAGCTGGGCTATTTTCACAGCTTTCGGTTCAGAGTAAAATTGATAAGATTTGAGATTTTTAATTTCAATCTCTTTTCAATCTCTTAAAATCTGTTTTTACAAATCTAATTTTGTTTTAGTAATTGCTATTAGTTAAAGATTAACTTTTCTTACAGTACATTTTAAACCATTTTTTTACTATTAAAAATCATTGGTTCAACGACTTTTTTGATTTCTTTTTTGTTGCTTAACCAGATTTGTTATTGAAATAAACCTATCAATATATGCCAACCAGTGGTGTAAATATATCCTCCTGATTTAAGATGAATTCTGAAAATTCGATCCATCAAGAAAGATCTTCCATTGCAGCTCATCTGGTTGTGCCTATTCTAATCAAACCGATACTTCAAAAGTTGGAGCGAGAAAGTACTGATTGTGCTCATGCCATAAGATGTGCCTTGATCAAGGTAAACATTTGTGGCAATCTTATTGGTTAAGTGACTTAATTAAATCTGCATCTTTTCTTTGTTTTCTCATTTAGGCTGAGAATTCTTCTCCTGGAATTCTGCTTGAATTAGTGAATGCTATGGCCAAGAAAGCTGATATCTCGGTCAATATTATTGAATCTCTGTTGAGGCTTCAAGGGACCATTCCTGAATTTGATGGTTGGTAATCGTCTATTTTTGTTTTTGTTTGAACGTTGATAAAACTAAGATACTTATAATGACAAATGCTCTTCATCGTTCACATTTACAGATTATTTCATTCGTCGTCGTGAAGAGCCTTTTCAAGAATTGAATAAAAAATCAGTCATCTTAAGGAAAATTTTATCCCGCATACCCGATGAAATTAATGACAGGCCAATCTTTCTTGCCACTATAAAGTAAAGTCATTTTCAAGTCAGTAAAAATACGAATTTAATACCTTTTTTTCTCAATAATTATAGAGAAATTGCTAGTGCTATCAAGAAAATTATGGACTGTATCAATGGAATTTCAAGCTATACTTATGACATTTCTGACAAACAAGTATTAGACATCCGTAAACGTGAATTCATCAAATATTCCAAAAGATTTAGCACCACACTTAAAGAATTTTTCAAAGAAGGAGAGTAAGTAAAATGTGTAAAAACTTTAGAATGTTTTGAATTCTTTTAATCCTCATATAATCCTTTTTTTGCAGGTGTACAAGCGTTTACATCAGTGCAGCTCACCTCATCCATCAAACCAATCTTCTACATATTACGGTCAAAGATAAATGCGATCATCTCCATTAATAATCTATGCAAAACTGTCCAAAACTTTATTAGTTATTGTTAAAGTAAATACGTTATTTAAAATTTTAATATGAATATTTATATTCTCTGCTAAAAAATTAAATGATTAGATCACTTTTTGATAAATCATATTATATTTTTTCGCAAATAATTGCTGAACTATTCTCATGGCTTTTAAATGCAGAAATAAAGTAGACAAGCTTTGCGTATCACATCAGTTAAATTCTTCCCTCATAAACCTAATTATTTAGTGTATGTTTTTATTTCAAGATTTATTATTGCTGTTTATCATAATTTCGTACATTCATCACCATAAGAAACAACTTCATATCCATTTCATTTATGCTGATAAAAAACAATACTGTTATTGTTTAACAAATTTACAGTCTATCAGTATTTTCATTACTCTGAATATGTTCAGATTCGTCATGATGCAGCAATGCAGCATATTTATCAATATAATAAAATCTTGATTTTACTGGTGAATTAAAATCTAAAATTTGTTTACTTTGCGTTTGAAAATCGGAAATATTATCAACTTCTTCAGTGTCAAACTCCTTGAAAAAAACTCACTCCAACATTTTATTTTTAAACTTCCCTCTAATAGTATCAAAAACCGGTTATAATAACCAGAGCTGGTTACTCTTTCTCCCCCCAACCAGGTAACCGGTTATCAGTAACCAGTGACTGGTTACTAGTCGTTACTGTGGCCTTTTCAGCAAAAAAATAAGCTTTAGTTTTTCTTACCTATAAATTCGTAATCCTTTCAGTTTCTCATGCTTGAGTTTCGTCTATAATTTTCATCCCTCTCTTTTCCTCTTTCTCCGGTTCCCTCTTTTTGTGTTTCTTTGATTCAGCAATTGATCAAAATGTAAGTTTATACTGTTCATCGTTGATGATTTTCAAATATCTGTCATTGATATTGGGAGAACTGTCATCAGTGATTACTTGGTTGCATTGTTTTCCCTCTGAAATATTTTGTTTTGTCCTATGCTGTTTCCCCGTGTTGCCATTTCAGATGTTATACTGATTATATTGTTAATGGATTTATTTTTGTTTAAATGAAATTTGCTTGTGTTAATTTGTTATCATTTTCTCTATTCTCTTTTTCATTTTCACAGGAGATTATGTAGCGGTTGCAGTAAACCAATTATTGACAAATATATGTGGCAAATTAAAAACGATGATCGATTTTTTCATTGGAACTGTTTGAAATGTCAATGTTGCCAAACTATTTTAAAAGATCTATGTCATGTTAAGGATGGATCTATTCTTTGCAAAGAGGATTACAATAGGTTATTATACTTAATTTTCTCCTTCACTTAATTGTGGTATTTCTTATAGTTTTTATGTCAAAGAGCAACGTGTTCTAATTTTTCATGTCCTGTCAAGCAATCGTAATTCATTCTATCATTTTCAACTGTAATTTTTTTTCTATTCTTTAGACTCTGTGCAACACGCCAGTGTCATGGCTGTCGTAGTTACATAAACAATAATAAAGATTTGGTAATAAAGATACCGGCAGCTTCGAATAAACCATATCACAACACACCAACAAGTGGATCCTCATATGTTTTATACCATCTTAGATGCATCAAATGTTGTTATTGTGCTAAAGAACTCAACCCTGGGGATCCTTATATACTTAACAAGGCTAATCAATCTTTGGTTTGTACTTCATCAGCTTGTGTAAACCATTACAACTCAGCAGCTTATCCCTCAGCCGTTTCATCTCCCTATGCATCATCCATGCCCCCTTCGCCACTTCAACCTGCTCCTCCGCAACATCCTAAAATGTCTGTGCCAAGTGGAAGAGGAAGACGAGGTCGTGGTGGAGGAATGTACAAGAAACAGTGATTTTGAAATGACGAAAAGATAAACGTTTTTACTATTTTAAACTTAAAAGAGCGGAATCAAGACTTGACCCTTTGACATTACAATGCATGTTCAAGAGATTTATCATGTAAATAGCAACAGAGAATCAAATCTATCAATGGATTTACAACATTTTAATGCACTTAATTTTACAAAGAATCCCTGTTCAATTCTTTGAGTTTACTTATTACCATCAATTCAAAACTATTATTCAACATTTTTACACTTATTGTATTGAGATTGATAATTCATTTTTCAGCTCAACATCGTTAATCTCGGGTAGCTCTTTTTGCTCTTTTGATTGTAATAAAAAACATGACAATACCAAATTATTGAATGCATTGGAAGATAAAACAAACTTCTTCATTTACAGTTGATCAACCAGACTGATTGTGAATTTTAGAATCCATCCAATTACAACCATAATCAGATTAACAAGATTGGAGCCAACTTTTAAACTGAATTCACAGTAAATTATTAAAATTAATGATTAATCTCATTTTTGGAAATCTTCAAATATTATAATTGTTTTAGTTTGTATCAATTGCTGTTATTTATGCATCATCTGACATCCGAGGATTGGAAAATGTTTTAGCATCAATAACGATTCAATAGCTCGGAATCATTATTCAATCAATATTAAGAATATTTAGAATCCGTTCATTAACGAGCAAAGTGAAAAATTAAATAAATTTCTTGCAAGTTAGACTTCTTCTGAGAATTGACAGAAATGCCTTTAATCAAATTTTATAAATGAAAGTTGATTATGGAAGAAAAAAATAGATTTATTTTATAATCAATGTGGAAGGGAAATGATGAATGATCAATACGTTCTGATTGTAATCGTTTAATGGCCTCAAAGAGCAGTGAAATATTATTTTTTTTTTAAATATTATCATGCATTAACAGATTCAGGTGAGTGTTTTTGTTTCTTCTTTTTCTTGTCCTTCTTTTTCTTTTTCCTTTCTTTATCGTCTTCGTGTTTCCTTTTATTTTTATGCTTCTTTTCATGCCCTCCAGTAGCAGAAGTTTCCGCTATTTCAATTTGAGACTCATGGTTCGAGGTTTCCTCCGATTTATTTTTACTTTTCTTTGATTTGTGTTTCTTTTTTATAATTGGCTGGTGCATAAGTTTAAATTGTTCAGGTAACTGTAACAAAAGAAGAATAAATTAAGAATCAGAATAAATAAGTGAGGTATGTAAAAAATATGAGAAATGAACTTACAGGACCAGGATGAAGCCTAAATCCAGATAGTTGATTTTGAGCAAGAGGTAGGATTTCTTTTCCTCCAATTGGTGGTTTTTCCATGAGACTCCTTAAACTATGGATGCGGAAGACAAAGATTCAATTAATATCAAATCAGACCGAAATTTATAATCAAACATTAATATTACCTATCATTTGGAGTAGCAGGAACATCAATATTTCCGGGCAAATTTGGCAAAAATGCACTTAATTGGTCCTTGATTTTTCGTCCGCAACAGAATTTATTGTAAGAATGTTCAAGATTGTAATGTTTAATTAGATTTGTAGCACCAGTTAATTCACTTTCACCTGAATTTGGAGATAGAAAGGAAATAATGAAATACCAATATTTTTAGCTGATTTTAGAAGCTTTGATGGAAGCGTACTTACTTCCAGTCTCTTTCATCAAATAGAATGGCCCACTGTGCACAATTGTAGGTGTTTTCCCCAGTGAAATGGTTGTTTTTAAAGTGCCCGTTGTGTCCTGTCTGCTATTAGTAACCAGCGGTGATCGACTGCCTCTCGGACTTGACTTAGGAGAATATTGTTCACCATTGGTCCGACGAACAACCTCAGTAATCATTTTAAGTTGCGCAAATGATAAATATTTGTTGAAAATCAATCAACTGAGAAAATAAAATTTACATAGATCTTAAATAACTTATTCTCTAATTTGAAATCAAATATAAATAAACCAAAACAAAATGATTTAGGTAGTTTAGTCAATACTTTTAAAGAATCATATGATTTTTATTGAAGCAAATGCAACATATCACATTGCACTATCAATAAATACTATTTTACTATCTGTCAAATATGTTGTCAGGTCATAGAGCAATTCCATCTGGTGTTTTTACAAGAAAGGACACCCAACTGGCGGTACGATCAACCATCTGATGCTTACAAAATAATCAAAATAAAAAATGTATTAAATTAATGAATTGCAATTACTGTATGTTCGTCCTGACTATTTTATTAGTTTAATATTTTGATTATTGTATCAAATTTGTTATTTAATTCAAATGATGATCAGATTTTAAAATTTTAGGGACCGATAACTAAGTTCTTATCGTTCTTACTTTGGTTTTTTAAAAAACTTGACAGTTGACATTTTACAATTTATTGAGCAAAGTCACTCAGGAAATATACAAGGGATTTTTCAGCTATAATTAACTCTTCAGCTATACTTAATAATTTTCCAGTTGAAATTTTTTGTAATCTATTAAAGCTGAATACAATAGTGCCTCGACTTTTTGCAAAAAAGAGATTGACAGAGAACACTAAACAAGAAATAGCGTTAATTAAAAGAAAAAATGTTTATGTCGCTTGAATGGTATATGGTGATGTTGTTATTGTGTCTATGAAATATTATAAACATAAACAACCACAAGTTACCATTGTTTACAATTGTTAATTGTTATAAAATTATATTAGATCTTATTGATAATTGAAAGAGTTTGTTAAAAACTCAAAAGATACTGTCGTTGTTCGGTAAAAACAAGTGCTTTTATTTAATATGTGTTTTAATGAATTTTTAGTTCTTCCAGTTCTTTAGTTCATTTCCTCTAACAAGAAGAATTAATTAAATTTACTTCTGTTCAAACAATTTGAATCTTTTCTCTTCATCGACCAAATTTTGTTGTGAATAGCGACTGGGCTATTTTCACAGCTTCTCGGTTTCCAAATAAAGACAAGTCTTGCGTATTGAATTTTTTTCAGTTCAAAATTTTCTCAACAAACCTAATTCTTTCAGTGTTTGTTTTTGTTTAAAATTCATTTATCATCATTTCGTAAAGTTATCATTATAAGATACAGTGTTGTATTTTAACTCACAAAAATGACAATTGATTATAGCAGCCAATCTACTAAGGACTATTTATTGGATCGCTTTTTAAGTTATGGCTTAGGAATTGGTGCTATTTTTCAATTTGTTTGTATTCTTGCCGTCATATTTTTAAGTTCTGGTGATTCAAAAAGTAAATCCAATTTAGAATATAGTTCAGAGGATGATATGAATAATGGATCACATCATCATAATGGGTCCAATCATCATTGTCAAGCAGGATCAAAGCACAACCATGGTCATGGACGAAGGAATCGCCATGAAAAGAAAAAGAGGAAATAGTTGACCAATCAAAATGTAATTTCTATTTCCCACCGTTTATCTGTGAATAAGAACTACCGTATCGACGCGCATAGTGGCGCCGTGCTTATAAAAGAGTACGCCATCATATAAGCGCCTTTGGAGCTACTGAGTCTGTGTGAAACTAGAGTTTTGTGTGCATTTGTGCCTCTATTGGCACAAAGTTGTGCCTTTAAGAGTGACATTCTCATTTTGAAGCACGGCGCCACTATGCGCGTCGATACGGTAATTAGATCCTCCATGTTTGGTGCTTGGCCTCTAAATGGATTTCGCCCCAATATTCCAGATTGGCAAATTTTTCTGCTTTTCCCCAACATTTTATGAACTTGAATGTTGAGGGTTTGTGACAATTACAATGTTTTGTTAGTACATATTTACATGTATTAAAAATCAATCTCATCCAGTATGATGACAGAATTGGTTCTGCAATCTAGTCAATCCCCAGTTCACCAGTTTTATTATGCACTAATATGCTCAGTTTAGCCCTGTCACAACATTGAGGCATTCAAGAACTAAGATTATGATGTGAAACTCTTAATGCAATCTCTTTGAATTTACTTATATTATCTCGAATTACCTTTTTATAAATAAAAACGATAATCTTAACATCTTGTAAATTTATGTGAATTTTTACGCTCAATAAATGAATGACTTAAATTTACTTTGATTTTTGTTTTGAAATGAATAATTTTCCATAGTTTCCATAGATTTTTTAGCTATAAATTTAATTGTGTTAAACACTTGATGAATATTAGTTAATATGATGGAGAGATTAAAGTTAATCAGATTACTATAATCTATTGGAAAAACATTCGTCAATCGCCTCAACTCAGCTGTTAAATTTCTTTGGAAGTTTAGACGTTTTCTTTATTTTCACAGCTAAAAACAGCATCGTTACATGATTTTTTTATAAATTCGTCTTTATTTGAATTTTCGTGATCACTGGTGCCGTTTAAATTAAATTATTAATCACTAAATCGTAAGTAATATTTCTTTCTAACCTTTATACACTTTATATTGTCTTTAAGGGAAAAAACGCCAGATAAAATAATAGTCTTACAAATAGGCAGCATGTCTTGTCAGATGATTTCTAAAACATTATCAACAATCTTTCAATCGTAATCAAATTAACTTCTGTTCGTTTTGCAATTCTTAAGATTTAACTTTTATATTCTCTGATACAATATTCTTCTCTTTTCTAGGGTTCTCTTGGTTCCACGTGTCCATTCCGGCAAAATGAAGAAGATAGCCATTTTAGGTGGTGGAGTTTCTGGGTTGTCCTGTGCTCATTATCTTGCAAAATTGGGGAAGAAAATAGGTCGATCAGATCGTATTATTCTTATAGAAGCATCAAGTGCTGTTGGTGGATGGTTAAAATCACACCAATTTGATGATGGGGTTATTCACGAATTAGGACCCAAAAGCATTCGCGCTTCAGGATTACCAGCTTACAACACACTTCTTATGGTTAGTTTCTGTTCAACATAATAAACAAAATTGATTGGTGCTGTGACAAAATTGAAATGTTAGCTAATAAATCTATTATCTCTAACTAGGCTGAAGAATTAAACCTTGCACCGGAAATAATCAAAGTGAGAAACAGCGATGCTGCAGCGCGAAAGCGTTTGATTTGTATAGATGACCAACTACACACTTTACCTAATAGCTTGAAAAGTTTAATTTTTCGAACGCCGCCATTTTCGAAGCCATTGATCACAGCGTTTTATCAAGATTTTACGACTAAAAGACTACCAATCAAAGACGATGAAGATATAAGTGTTGATGATTTCATGACATTAAGATTTGGTGCAGAAGTGGCTAAATATTTGGTAGATCCGATGTGTCGAGGCATTGCGGCTGGTGATAGTAAAAAATTAAGCATTAAATCAATGTTTCCGCCAATTTATTCAGCCGAACGAGAAAAAGGATCTGTGATCAAGGGAATGTTCAGCCCAAAAAAAATTCCTGCCTCAATAAGTGATGAGATTGCGAAAAGCTCGCTTTTGTCGAAAGTAAAATCTGAAAAATGGAGTATCTGGTCATTGAAAAATGGACTTCAGCAGTTGCCACAAAGACTTTATTCAAATTTAATTAAAGAGTCAAACATTGACATTCAGTTAGGTCATAAAGTTGATCATATTATGTTTAAAGATGATGGAAGTGCAGTCTTACATGTTTCCAATTCTACTTCAATCAAGCCAATTTCAGTTGATTATATTTTCTCGGCCCTTCCAGCAGCCAATTTGGCAAAATGTATTTCTGCCAAAGCATATCCAATTATCCATAAAACTCTAGAATCGGTTAAATCCGTCAGTGTAGCAGTTGTTAATCTTGAATATTCAGGATCAGTTATCCCTAGAGATATGGGATTTGGATTTTTAACTCCCTCATATACTAATTCAATCATATTAGGTATTGTTTTTGATTCATGTTGCTTTAAAGATCATGATGCTGCTAGAGATATAACACGATTAACGGTATGTAATTATCTAAATTTTAAGTTTTTGTCTCTTCCATAATTCTATAATCAGAGAAATGCTTTTGTTAAAATTCGCAGGTAATGATGGGTGGCGAATGGTTTGAAGACCACTTTGGAGATCCTGTCAATGTTGACCAGCAACTGGTCTTGAATGTAGCTAAAGATGCTGTTAAAAGACATTTAAAAGTTCATGCAGAACCAATTAGAACCTTAACTAATATTCACAAGGTATGTTTTATTGCTGAAAAGTTGAACAGTTCTAAAATTTATTTTCCATTTTTTCCAGGAATGTATACCACAATACTATTTAGGACATGGATCTAAATTGGAAACGATAAAAAAAGAAATTGAGTCGACAAGATTAAATCTAGAATTATTAGGAAATTCATTCGCTGGTTTAGGCGTGAATGACAGTATATTTGATGCTAGGAAAAAAGTTGAAATCTTCATAAATAAATAGAACTCATTATTTTTAAAATAAAGTTTGTGCTATGCATATTGCGTTGTATATTATTACAAATAAAAAATTACAAGAAAGCGATTATCAATTTTGTACAAAAAAATTAATTGAAGAAAATTAATGACATAAGACTGAAACTCAACATAACAGAAGATTCATTTTTAGCATTGTTTTTGCGCTGTTTTTTTGCTATGACTGTTTTTCTGTTTCTTTTAACCTCTCACTCTCTTTCTTTTCCCTTCCTTTTCTCTCCATTTCTCTCTTTTACTTAGCCTAGCCTCTATATCTAAAGTGAAAATGTCTTTTCCTTTCCATTCCTTTTTCCTGCCTTTATTTTCTTAATACTTTTGCGAGAAAAGTAAATCTATCGTGCATCAATTTTGAGTTCGAACATTTCAATAACTATTCTGATGTATTAATTTTTTAACGCAGGTTATCGCATTTTATCAAAATCATCAAAGCTGGCTGTGATATGGATTTGCTTACATTAGAACATTTCACAACCCCTTTGACGACTCGGAGGAATGCTCAAGTGAACTAAATTACCAAATTTAAAATGAAATACAAAACAATATTTCATCATAATTCAAAAAAAAAGGAAAGTTGTGAGTGGAACAAGAGTCCCGCCATCATGATGTTCCCATTATATTTAAGGTGTACTTTTTCTATTTTTTGTTTCCCACAATAATCACAGTACAGTATCTTTAAGTTAACATGAGAGCACAAAACGAATGGACATAAACCAATTTCTAGTCATTGAAAGTTGATTGATTATAAAAAAAAATAACAAAGTTATAAAAATATAGCAAATAGGAGGCAAAAATAACGTTTGAATGTGTTTAAATTTTACATAGAAAGGAAGAGAGAGGGAGGGAGAGTAAAAGAAAGAGAAAAAGATAGAGATAGAGAAATGTTAAAAAGAGAAGAAAGAGAAATATAGTGATAGAGAGGGAAGACAAGACCAGAATTACAGAAAAAAGGAAAGAAAAAGGTTTTTGGATGAAATAATTAGGAAAGGATGTCCTGGATGGATCCAAGATATAAATTTAGTCTCTCTTACCTTTTATATCATAAGATGACCGTTGACATAAATTTTAAAATCATCATTATTATAAACACTATTATCAATACAATTTACCTTTATATTAACCAAAATAACCAGCACAATCAACAGCATGATGAGTCATGTTTGAATTAGCGCCAAAGACAAAGTAGTGAGATGTTAGTTAAATTAATTACAATTTGTTACATCTCACTACCCATGTCTTTCACACCAAAAAATCAAACAGTAATATATAAAATACGAGTTGAATATCTACAATTGATATTAAATAAACTATCACAATATAAATAATAAGACTAGATATAATTTCTAATAACAATTGAATAATATAAAAAAAATAAGTGAAAAAGTACACCAAGAAAAAAAGAAAAAAGATTAACAGTAAAACTGCAAGAGAAATGGCATAAGATTGAAAAAAGACAGAAAAAGTAGAAAGAAGCGGATTTATCATCCAACATTGGATGATAACTAACAATATCTTCAAGCTGAGCAATATTACCCAAGCAAGTTATCCAAAACCAAAATGGAGGAGAAAGACTTTGCGCAGACTTGTTTTCAACTTGCAGTTATCCTCCTTAGTTTTTGTGCCTTTATTATATGCCGCCCTGTGCCGTCCTCATCATTTTGTATTACTCCATCTTTGAAGAGACTCAGTCTCTTTCTCTTTTGTCTTTTTCTCATCGATAAATTTCTTTCTCTTTCTCTTTCTTTTCATCATCATGATCATCATCTCATCTTCATCACTTTCATCATCAACCATTTTCACTGTGAAGAAACGAGAAACTTTGCGCAGTTTCTCTCTCCTTATGTATCGGCTAATTGAGCATCCTCAATAAAAACCTCCATTTTGGTTTTGCAGAGTTACAGTCTGCTGTTTCTGTCTTTTTCTCCTGTCTTCTCCTGTCTTCAATCTTTATCTTTTGAACATTTCTCTTCCAGTTTTACTGTTAATCTTTCTCTTTTTCCTGGTGTACTTTTTCACTTATTTTTTTATATTATTCAATTGTTATTAGAAATTATATCTAGTCTTATTATTTATATTGTGATAGTTTATTTAATATCAATTGTAGATATTCAACTCGTATTTTATATATTACTGTTTGATTTTTTGGTGTGAAAGACATGGGTAGTGAGATGTAACAAATTGTAATTAATTTAACTAACATCTCACTACTTTGTCTTTGGCGCTAATTCAAACATGACTCATCATGCTGTTGATTGTGCTGGTTATTTTGGTTAATATAAAGGTAAATTGTATTGATAATAGTGTTTATAATAATGATGATTTTAAAATTTATGTCAACGGTCATCTTATGATATAAAAGGTAAGAGAGACTAAATTTATATCTTGGATCCATCCAGGACATCCTTTCCTAATTATTTCATCCAAAAACCTTTTTCTTTCCTTTTTTCTGTAATTCTGGTCTTGTCTTCCCTCTCTATCACTATATTTCTCTTTCTTCTCTTTTTAACATTTCTCTATCTCTATCTTTTTCTCTTTCTTTTACTCTCCCTCCCTTCCTCTTCGCTCTCTCTCTATGTATCATTCAAACACACATTTTTATGATTTTTCATCCAGCTTCGGTTCCGAGATGTAAAACTTGGAACTAATAGCCTGAGATGTTGAGCTTATCCATGTTGCAACACGTTATGTGTTACCTCATCGACTATAATTTTACCGCTATTTTATGTCATTATTTGAACTTACACATACTTTTATGTGCCAAAATGGCTTAGAGGAGTAGACTTGGAGCCATCCAGCTCATTGTTTATGCATCCTTAGTGATTGCACTTCACACATAACTCAAACACATTCAAACGATATTTTTGCTTCTTATTTGCTATATTTTAATACTCTGTTTGGAAATTTGGTTTGTTCATTTGTCTTGTGTTATTAAAGATACTGTACTGTGATTATTGTGGGAAACAAAAAGAGAAGAAGTACACCTTGAATATAATGGGAACATCATGATGGCGGGACTCTTTTTCCACTTACAATTTTGATGAAATATTGTTTTGTATTTCATTTTAAATTTGGTAATTTTGTTCACTTGAGCATTCCTCCGAGTCGTCAAAGGGGTTGTGAAATGTTCTAATGTAAGCAAATCCATATCACAGCCAGCTTTGATGATTTTGATAAAATGCGATAACCTGCGTTAAAAAAATTAATACATCAGAATAGTTACGAATAAATTGATGCACGAGGTTTCATCATGAGGCCTTTATTAAGCTAAAATTTGAAGCTGCGTCGAGAACCTCCACTTTTGTAGCAAAAGTAGAAAAATAAGTGAAGGAAAAGTAGAAAATGAAAGAAAGAGAAAGAGAAAAAAGAAAGGAAAAAAGAAAGAGAGGGAAAGGTTGAAAGAAACAGAAAAAGTCAGTTGTAGCAAAAAATATAGCGAAATAACGTAATTATAAATTTGCTGTGTTATGTTATGTTGTGTTTCGTCTACAGAAATTTTATTACTTATTTCCAGTATCTTTTCTATAATTTTTTCTTTGACAATACAAACACACAAACAAGCTTTTCATTTATATTGCACCGTATAATTTGCTGTACTGTGTGGTAATCTTATTGACATTCATTTGCGCAAATTTTTTCATCTTTTGACAGATTCAGATCTTGTAACACATTTCTTATCATTTTCTCTGTAATTGCACTGTTAAGTTGATTGTCTTTCACTTAATTTTAAGCATCAAAAACGGCCAATTGCCACAGACTTACCTTATGTAATAGACTTTTCTTCTAATTGACTCTGGTTACCACAACAGTTTTTACAAAAATCTGGGATTATTTTGGGTTCAATGTTCTCCGGTCTGGTCAAAGCACTCACCGCATTGCTCACTTATTAGCATAACTTTTACTGGACTTTTGGGACTTTAGAAACAATTTAAATGAAACAAAATGAAGGCGAAAAGCTGGACATTTACTGAAGATTAGAAAAAGATGGATCCACTAACTATGCCTCGAGATTTAGGGATGTCCTTCCAAAGCTGATGTTTGCAAACACATTAAAAGAAGAGATTAACTCGAAAGTGGAACCATTTTATTTTTCCCTGTTAATACTGATGTTAACGGGATGAGCTGGAAAAGAAGGAGGATTCATTTCAAGAAAGGGTCAAAAAAGAAAGATCCAAAGAGAAAAGATCCAAAAAAGATGAGCAAAGATGAGGATAGATGATAAATAAATGAAGAAGATATCGTTAATAATGGTGATATTTTTGTTGTGTATTTGTGACTCTATTGTGAATTAACAAAGGATAAAAAGCTGAATTGAGGAGCAAATGAGTTTATATTGGACAAATTTTTGGGATACCTTAACTGGTAAATTGAATAAAAAGAGTTCAAGTTGAAAGATGATGATGATGATGAAGTAGAATATGATTAAAGGCAAAAATGGCAAGACTTGAAATAATGGATTGGAGGTAAAGAATTTCAATTCAAGTCTTATCTAATATAGTGTTTGGGATTGACTATTGGGTGACAAAACGCAATAATAATAAGCATATGCTCATGTTCACTTTATGATTATCTAATGCAATGAATATATCTGAGAAATGAAAAAAGTGCCACTCTCATTTGAGCTCAATTTTTCCATTCAAAAAGTCGAACAACAAGAAAAGAAAAATAAAAAAACTAAAAAATTTTTAGTGACAATCATATTGTAAAGTGTTGAAGTCAACAGGCAAACTTCATTTCATGATTAAAATGGTTCATTGTAACCAACTTTAACTTACTTTTCCTTGTTAACCACATTTTTTTGCGAACCATTGGACAACAATTCAAGCACATAATCAACTAAAAGTCAAGTTTTATCCATCAATAGTTGATTACTTGGAAAATAAGAGAAGAAAGGAAAGAATATTTGTAACAATTTGTGTGATCAATGATAATTAGTTGTTAATAATCCAATTGTAATTAGTTATATTGGAATGTGATCTTAATATGGTTTAAATTATAAAACAATATTTGATTTGTTTATTTGCCTCTCTTATAAAAGAATCGCCAAAAATGTTATTATTCTGTTTTAATTGTTAATCAACAATCGCCTTTCTACTAACAATGAAATTAAACTATTCCAATAGAAGATATTATTGCTATCATTTCTACTCAATCAACTGTGAATTCTTGTGAAAAGATCATCAACAGATTAGAAAATAATCGTTACAGCAATCGGATTCAAAGAAAGTAAAATGTTTAACAGTTATTTAAAATAACAATTGTTTAAGTTGTGTTTAAATTATGCGAAAAAACGTTTGTCTGACTGAAAGAGCATCAACATCAACCTGTTGGAACAAATTGAATGAAGTTTAAAAGCGTGAAAAATGAGAAGCTAATCAAGCCATGGATGATGATAACAGCTCAATTCAACCCAAATTAACTGTGAGTTTAAAGAAGGCGACCAAAAAATTGTTTAGTGTTTCAAAACTTTCCTCGAACACAGTCAGGTCACAATGTTTCCACCGTGACGATGATCAAGATATTGACTGTGATGCAAGACACAGTGGAAAACTTGCTTCCCTCAGAATCGATCCTGTCGAGAATAAACGAGAAGAATGGGACAAAAAGATTGATTTCCTATTCTCGATTATTGGCTTTGCAGTTGATTTAGCAAATGTTTGGCGTTTTCCCTATTTATGCTATAAAAATGGCGGTGGTAAGTAAAAGATGAAAATATTGCTGGTTTTCAAAGTCACAATAACCTAACAACCCAAAACCAACACCTAGATTAACTTAATGAACATTAAAACACGTAATTGAGCAAAATTAGCCTTTAATAGATCCTAATCCATAACAGCCTTCCTTTTCAGTTAATCTTAAATGTTCCTATGGAGTGATCATCCCAAAAGTTGGGTCTAGAAAGAGATGAGAATGAATGAATTATTTTCTTTTCAGGAGTATTTTTGATTCCATATACCTTAATGCTACTTTTTGGAGCTTTACCACTTTTTTTCTTGGAGTTATCACTGGGACAATTTGCTAAATCAGGTCCAATAAATGTATGGGATAAAATGTATCCAGCTGCAAAGGGTGTCGGCTATTGTGCCGTCCTTATCTCGTGGTATGTTTCATTTTATTATAATGTAATCATTGGTTGGACCATATATTACATTATAGTAACATTGACTTCAGGTTTGTCTTAAACGCTAACTATTACCTAAGGATTGTGCGATTCACAATCAGCTCTTTAATAATCCTAATTTTGCCTTATTTTGCCCTCGTTTTTTACTCGAACAATATGGACAATCATTTTTAAACAGGAGATTTGCTTCCTTGGCAGCATTGTGATAACGAGTGGAATACGAAAGGTTGTTTCGCTGTGAATAAACTAATAAATTGTAAAAATTGCACCAACATAACATCACAAAATTTATCAACTTCAGCACAAGAATTCTTTGAGTAAGATTTTTGATTTTAACTAATTGACAAACTTATTGTTAAACCTATTCAAGAAAAGCCAAACAATTGGCTTTTTTCATATTTTACAAACATCTTACACTGAGGTACTTTTGATTCTTGATAGGCCTGAAATTTTCCTTGAATAATTAACTTACTATTGATTTTTTTTAATAACGGTTATGGGAAGATATTTTACCTTAATAATAAACAGATAAATTGGTTTACTGAGATACCATCCATCATCATTTGGTGTTAAAAGAGAGTTAAAATATATTGCTTGGTTCGCAAGAAAAATAATTTGTAATTACCTTTCAGTCAAAAGATCAGCATTTATCAAGATAATCAAGCGTATGATTGAAATAACATTGAATATTAATCCATCACAGAATAAAGGAAGTAAACATAAGTTTATTAAAAAAAGTCCAACAAAACAAATTGCTCTCTAATCAAATTAACTTGTTTATAACACTTTTAGAGAAAAATCATTCACTTTCATACTCTTCCATTTTAATAGGTGTTATTTTCACTCACCTTGCTGACAGATTGAAGATACCGTTGACTCAAAAACGGAAAATACTCAATATAAAGAGTAAATCCGAACAGTTGCACTCGTTGTGTTACGGATCGATCGAGCACAAAATAGTCAGAGTTAGCATTGAAAAACAATAAAAAATTCAATCATAGTTTTTAACAAAAGGCTTAGATCAAAACAATATTTTAAATCAATAAGAATAGTTTTTGGTAATTAGTTGCGATTTGTTATAAGTTTGTGAAGCATTCAATGAAACATTTTGCTTTGCAATCATATTGGTTTACTTTGTGTTTACTGTTTTTGAAGTTTTTCAGTGATTTTGTTGAAGTTTGTTGTTAAATTTTTCCAAATCTCATTCTCCTTTCTTTCCATTTGGCTATTCTCTTGTATCTAGATCAAATCGTTTCGATTCTTGTTATTTCTTAATAATTAAATTATAAAATAAGTAAATATATAAATATTTAAATAAGTAGATTATTGTATAATTTCATTCTGTCATTTGAAGCTAAGAGAGCCAGAAATAGAGGTTTTATTGAAAGGAATTGAATTTAAGATTTTGTATGGAAACCATTTTCACAAAAAAACTAAACTTACCTTAGTTGTTTCAGGCCCAGATAAATTAAAATTTAACTTTTTGATGAAATGTTTAGTTGCACAAAGTATTGGAATGTAAATTAAAACATTAAAAAATGAGAATCAACTTAATTTAACGGAAAATCAGTCAATTGTTTGGGCTTGAAGAGGAAACTAATAGATGGCGTAATTTGTTTCTACGCCATCTAGTGTAGGCAATTAATGAATAAAAAAACTATTTTATTTTGTTTTGTTTTTTAGGCACAAATTATTACAAATTGATGCATCTAGCGGTTTTAGCGACCTCGGTGCTTTAAGACCTGAACTGGTTGGTTGTGTTTTTCTCACTTTTATTTTACTCTATTTTTCCCTGTTTAAAGGAGTTAAATCTTCCGGCAAAGTAAGCAATAGATTTCTTGTCAATATTTTAAGTTTAATTGATCTATTTTTATTTTAATCACTTTTCAGGTGGTATGGGTCACTGCCACAGCGCCATATGTCATACTTACAATCTTGTTGATAAGAGGAGTATTCCTACCTGGAGCAGGTTTGTAAGATTATTAATGATACAGATATTGATGTATTATTTCTCACCCGTTGAAGTTGTATTGTTTCTGTCCATCTAATATTATTTGTTTGATAATCTGTTATCAGGGATGGGGATCTCCTACTATTTAAGTCCAAGACTTGAAAAACTTCAACACCCTGGAGTTTGGACTGATGCTGCTGTTCAAGTCTTTTACTCAATTGGTGTTGGTTTTGGAGTTCACCTTACCTATGCATCATTCAATAAGTTTAACAACAATTGTTACCGGTAAGAAAAAATTTACCGTTGCTCAAAAATTCAACAATCCTTCTATTGATTATACCTTAGCCTATCTTAATCTGCCTATGCTAACTTATGCATATAATAACTTGACTTTTCATGCAGAGATGCTCTTCTAACGGCCTGTATAAATTCATGCACATCATTTTACTCTGGTTTCGTCATTTTTATTTACCTTGGTTATATGGCTCAAGGTTTACAAGCTGATATTTCAACTGTTGCTAAAGAGGGTTATGGTTTGGTCTTTCAAGTTTATCCTGAAGCAATTTCAACCTTACCTTTGGCTAAATTCTGGTCCATCCTTTTTTTTGTAATGCTAGTTACTCTTGGTCTTGATTCAGCGGTAAGCTACCGTTTTGGCTCTAGTATAATCCAGTCTTTCACTGTCTTTCTTGTCATTGTAAAATTGTTCATTCAATTGTTTTGTTGACCATTAGTAAATTGTATTTAAAGATTTGTCTTGTCCTTTGTGGTTGCTTTAAGTTAGGCTTAAGCTAAGCGATTTATGTAATTCACAACTAATCTGAACTTATCTCTTTCCTCTCTCTAATCTACAGATGGGGGGCTTAGAAGCTGTAATTACTGGGATTATCGATGAATGGAAGATTAAAAGCATAAGCCGAGAAGCATTAACAGCGCTTGTTTTAACCAGTTCATTTTTGGTTTCTTTAATCAATTGTACTCAAGTGAGATAGCAAATTGAAGCTTTTAGTTTTAAATAATAATGAATAACATACTGATTCTTAATTGATTTTCAAATTTCAAAGGGTGCAGGATACACAATGGTATGGTTTGACAGTTATGCAGCCGCAGTCTCCTTATTATGTTCAGCCTTATTTGAAGCTTTGGCGCTAGTTTATGGATATGGTGAGTAGTGGACGTTTTTATTAAACCGTTCAATGGTCTTCAATAATTTTAATTTCAGGTATTGATCGTTTTATGCTCGATATTGAGTCAATGCTTGGCTTTAGACCATCAGCTTTTTGGCTAATTTGCTGGAAATACATTTCGCCATTATTTCTTGTTGTAAGTGATTCCACTGTTAATGGCTACGTTTCGATTTTCCAGTTCAAAACTCTAATTTATTTTGATATTTTTCATAGACCATAATCATACTTTCGGTTACAAAACCTGAGCCCATTATATTCTTGGACTATACGTTTCCTTACGAAGCTAATGTTCTTGGATGGATATTTGGACTTTCCTCTGTATTTTCGATTCCAGCGTTCGGCCTTTTCTATCTTCTTAAAAATTGCTTTTTCAAACGCCATGAGATAGGTAAATTGAATCTGATTACGATATTGGAAATTTTCTCATGTATATTTTTCTGTTGCAGGAAGCAGAGAGGTTAGCGATCGAGAAGTGATTGCTTGTGTCTAGATTAGGTGAATAGCGAGAAAAATTCAGAATAAAACACATTAGTTATTTATATGGCTGATTATGATTTTGAGAATGTGAACAAAGTATGTGAAAAGCTAAACATAAATATAAACACACCGTTAATCGTGTTATATCTCTAGCAGCATCATGATCTTTAAAGCAACATGAATCAAAAACAATACCTAATATGATTGAATTAGTATATGAGGGAGTTAAAAATCCAAATCCCATATCTCTAGGGATAACTGATCCTGAATATTCAAGATTAACAACTGCTACACTGACGGATTTAACCGATCCTAGAGTTTTATGGATAATTGGATATGCTTTGGCAGAAATACATTTTGCCAAATTGGCTGCTGGAAGGGCCGAGAAAATGTAATCAACTGAAATTGGCTTGATTGAAGTAGAATTGGAAACATGTAAGACTGCACTTCCATCATCTTTAAACATAATATGATCAACTTTATGACCTAACTGAATGTCAATGTTTGACTCTTTAATTAAATTTGAATAAAGTCTTTAAGGTAAAATATTAAAGACAATTCTTTAACTGACCATTTATACACCATTATTTGGAAAAATTTTTGTGATAATTTACAAAATGTAATTCTGATTTGCCTTTTAAAATTGAAACTGGCTTCTTTTTCAGCTCCATTTTGCTTTGTGAAACAAAACCAACATTTCACATTTTGATTATTGTCAATATAAGTAAAATTGGTCCATTAAAAGACAAGCATGTTTTTATCGATTTGTGTTTCCTTCAACTTCCAATATTGTGAGACATTTTTGCAAACTAAGATAAGTTTTAAAGCTATACTCAATAATTTGACTGACTAATACCATGTTAAACTAAATAGCCTAACTTCAAATTAACATTCATGCCATTTTTCAACAAGCCATAAAGCTCAGCAGTCTATTTTTTGGCAATTTTTAGTCTTTTTTTCGTGTTTGTGTATGTAATTACCGGTTTTGCTCAGTTGGTTAAGCTTTCAAGCTGACCAAAAAATATTTAACTTTTGAAAAGCAAAAGATCAGCAAAGTTAACCAACGGACTTTAGTCGATACATAAATATCTGTAGATCATTATGAACTTGTACTAAATTATGTAGCGGACTATTTTGGGCAGTAAGTTGCAATTCAAGTTGAATATTAGAAATACTTTTTACACAAATCTGTGTTGGCAAAACGTCCACCTAAGTAACCCAGCGATCTAATGAACTTATGCCTTGTAATATATTCATCTTTACCATGTCTAATTGTGAAATAAAACTGTTTAATTCGATCCAGTTAATTGGAAATTTAGCAATCGATATTCACTTGGACTCAAAAACTAATTTTCACCAGTTTGTTAGCTTTGAAGTGACATATTAAGATTGAATTGTGTTTAACCAAATTATAAGTGGCTCAAAATATATGATTTGCCAATAAAAATGCAATCAATGAACAAAAAACATCCTTATATTAAGAATTGAGTTATTTTTTGATTATAAATTGTAAACATGAAATCAAGATTTGTTTTTTACTTGCATCACGTTTAGGTTATAATGCTTGATTTAAAAGCTGAATTTTGATGCATTAGCCTTTGAGATTAGCTCAACTTAAAACATCCAACATTAAATTAGCTAAGAACTGATCGATTGTTATCAAAACTTTTTATTGTGTTGATATCAAACTCAATGGTGTTTGATGTATCTCAACGCTTTATATTAATGAAAAATTGAAAGTAAATTACTGGGTAATTTTCACACAAATGATATCTTCATGATGATTGTTAATACATTAAATTGCGGAACCAATTGAGAAACTTCAAGTTTCAGGCTTTATAATGCAGATGCAATTACAATAGGATAGGTGCAAGTTTAAGGGTCCAAGAGTTGAGCAAAGATGAGCAAAGATGAGGATAGATGATAAATAAATGAAGAAGATATCGTTAATAATGGTGATATTTTTTGTTGTGTATTTGTGACTCTATTGTGAATTAACAAAGGATAAAAAGCTGAATTGAGGAGCAAATGAGTTTATATTGGACAAATTTTTGGGATACCTTAACTGGTAAATTGAATAAAAAGAGTTCAAGTTGAAAGATGAAGATAAAGATGATGATGATAATAATAATAATGATATTGATGATGACAATGATGAAGTAGAATTTGATTAAAGAAAAAAAACAAGACTTGAAATAATAGATTGAAGGTAAAGAATTTCAATTCAACTCTGATCGCTTGCATTAAGGCAAAGTCTTGAGCTATTTATCACAAAAAAAATCAATAGTTAGCCACAAAACATATTGTTGTTTAGTCTAAAATAGACTTTAGTTTCACCTAATTTTCTGATTGAACTACTTATTAGATAAAACTAGGAAAAGGTTGATTTTTAAAATAAATCAATTATATTAATGAAAAAAATGTTAATATTGAATATTATTTCGTAAAAATAAGTAACAATAACTAAGCTTACAAAAGATTAGATTCAAAAGGACTAAAATATTTAATTTTAGCGCTTATTGTTGGACTTGTTGTAACCAGGCAACCAGTTTTATTAAGTTTTTTTCGGTCACAGTCACGTTTAAATTTGCTCCGTGAAATTTTTAACTAATTTTGCTAATTGTGAACAAATTGAACATTAAATTGTCTCATCAAACACTCAACTAACATATAACAACAACCACCATCACCAAGAATTAAAAAGTAAGTTAACAAACACTCAAAAAGATAACAAAAACCCAATACCCCAAAAGCCACGTGCGTCCCACCACTAAAACAAACAACACTACTTATCTTATCACAAGATATGCAAACAATACTAAACTAAAACAAATTAAATAAACACAAAAAACATCTAAAACAAATATTAATATAAATTCTGTTTAACCTCAATTACTCAATTAGATATGGATTACACACCTGAACTCAACACACAAATTCAACAACTCAACCATGACTGGACCACAAAGCCAGCAGAGGTCATCAAACAACTCCACGACATTTACACAGATCCTCAAAGACAATTAAACTTTAAGACCTACAACTCAGAAATAAACATTGATAATCTGATAGAAAAAATCTACGCCATGCTAAAGAATGAAGAAACAATAGGCAAACTAGAACCACAGACAATCGTAGACGGCAACAAACTACTAAGACTCTATGCATCAACACACCCAAAAATCAACAACAAAAACAAAGATGGAGTCAGAAAAACTCGCAACACCACCAAAAGAAACTACGACTCAAGCACAGTCACAAACCCCACAACAATAACAAATCCAACCACCTCCAGCCAACCACTCAGAAACAACACACCGAATAACGCCACAGATCACACAGAAGACCCAAACGACACAGTCCCAATACAAGTAAGCAGCCTCAACGCTGTACAAGACGAAAACAACTTAAGCCAACCAAAAAGAGCAAAGATAATCAGCAAAACATACCAAACAGAACAAGAGGACATACCACAAGGCTGGTTTAACGTGAGCCATCTAACATCCAAACCCTTCATACACCTCACAGCTAAAGACAACACAGGCAAAGACATCAACCCAGCCAAACTTAAAGAACAAATAAAAGATGAACTTGAAGAAGAAGTAGAAGATTTTGGAGAAATCCTGGATATTAACAAAGCACATGATAAGGTAATAATAGAATTTGAAAACATAAAAGAAAGAGACAAATTTATAACCTTCACCAAAGACAAAAAAACCACATGGAAAGCCATCATACCACCACTCAACAACCCATGCATCAGAATCAACGCGATAGAAATCAGACATAAATTAGAAACTGACGAAGCAACAATAGACGCATGGATAGATAGAATAAGAGCTAAAAATAAATGGTTACCGTCAACAAAAGACACAGTAATCAGAAGAAACTTTTTTATCAAAAAGAATGACAAATATTTTGTAGGATTAGAAGTATCACCCAATGTCAGACAGGCAATCTATAATCACAAAGGGAAACTATTCCTAGGCCTAAGAAAACAAGAAGTCTACGATAATTTCAATATCGTTGCATGTTATAACTGCGCCAACTACGGCCACAGCACAAACACTTGTGGTCAACAACCAAACTGCATCTACTGCACCAAACAACACAACAAAGTCTGTCCTGTTAAAAATGAAAAAAACAAACATAAATGTAATGCTTGTAAACTCTCTGGTCATGCCTTCAATGACCCTGCCTGCAAAGAGTTTCAATGGAGACTCAAAAGTGAACTCCAACAAATTAACACAAACTATGAATATATCATGACACCCAGAAAAATCTAATTACTCATGACCTCCAAACTAACACAACAACAAAACCAACTAACTCATCCAACACCCCACGCTTTCCACACCCATAAACACATACTATAACCAAACCAATCCATGAAAAACTACAAAAAAAAACTCATAAAATGTAACCTCTTTTAAAAGAATATCAAAAAAAAAAAAAAAAAATAAAAAAATCATTTCACACCCCAAACAAACCATGAATCAATTCATTTAAAACTTAAAATTAATCCAAATTTTCTCCATCTACTTAAAAACAGAGCAATAAACACAAAAAAACAAAGCCACACAAACATGACCACACTTACGCCATGGAACCACTCAAGACAAACACAATAAGGGTTAATCAACAAAACTGCAATAACAGCCAGAAAACAACAGAAGATCTTATCAACAACATGAGGGAAAAAGACATTGTAATCATGCAAGAGGCGAATTTAAAAGCTCTAGAAACTGCAAACAAAGACTACAGAATAGCTTCAACAAATGACACAATCACAGTGATTCATAAGAAACACTCAATACTCAACAACATAATCTTAGGAAAAGGCTCAATAGCAACAAAAATACGTTACTTTGATGCACAAATCTTAGTGATAAACGTACATCTAAAGCCATGGAAAGCAACAGAATGCGAACAAACACTCAAAGCAATAATAAACACGATTGAAAACAACCATAACTCACCAATAATACTAGGAGGAGATTTCAATATAGAAAACGATTTATGGGCACCAAAAAGACATATCAGTGATGCACATATCAAGAAACAAAATTACCTTAACAAAAAACTCGAACCAATACTTACAAATGAAACACACAATTTCAAATCAGCCTTCGAACCTCTTCTAATCAATTTTACCAGAGCAGAAAGAGAAAGACCATCCTACATTGACGCAACCTTATACTCCAACAAACTCATTCTAACCAAAAACAATATGAAATACACCACAGCCTCAGATCATAAACAACTAAACACAGAATACATCTTTCATTATAAAAAAACAGATAAAAAAAACAAACAAATCATCATCGATAATTACAACATCGGCAATGTTAAAACAGAGAAACTCAAAGATGACAATTTTCTGAGAAAAACAGTCATCAAAATCCTGAAACTCCCAAACAGCCATGGAAAACTCTCAAACTCACACAGACACTACAACAATCACTTCGATAAACTAAAAAAGCAAAGACCAAATGAAAAGACAAGAAACATCATAAAATATAAAATCAGAAAATACAACCCAATCAAGATAATGAACAACACAAAAGACAGCAAAGAATTCTGGAGAATAGCAAACAAGATCATCATTCAAAAACCAGATCAAAAAGAGATCAAACAAGAAGCTCAAAACAACAAAAAACTCAAGGAAAACATTCAAGATTTACTCCAAGACTACTCAGAAAACAAGCCAAAAAAGAAAGCATATAAAGCAACAGACAAAAGCACAACAAACATCACGGAAGAAGAAGAAGAACTAATTTTATCATGGAAGTCCAAAACCTCATCAGGATCAGGAGACGACTACACTAAAACTCAATGGAACAAAATGATGGACAAAAATAAAAATATTATAATGAAAGTAATCAACCAAATATTCCTAAATCAAAAATTCCCTACAGAAATGAAGGTCTCTGGAATCACACTGCTACTTAAACCGGACGGAACATCACTAAGACAAATCAGATTACAACCACACCTAATGAAAATTTGCGACAAATTACTTACCAACAGACTGCATAATTACTTACCACGACTAATCTCACCCAATCAATACGCATATCAACCAAAGAAGTCACCACAAGAGGCAATAATTTACATCAATGATCGTATGCAAAAAGACACTGTCTTAATCAAATTAGATCTAACCAAAGCATTCGATAACATAGACAAAACAATCATCTTCAACATACTCAAAAAACACATAGACACCCAAACATACAATCTCATCACTGATTTCTGTACCAACAGAAAGACAACCTTAATTTATGACAACACCAAGTACTATGGAAATGACCCAAAAGGAGTACCACAAGGATCTAGCCTTGGGCCTTTACTTTTCATAATAGGACTTGAAGAAGCAAATCGAAAAATGAAAAAGAAAATTGACTTTGTCAGCTTCGCAGATGATATAGCAATAATAAGTACAGTACAAGAAACCAAAACATACATCGAACATATAATACAAAGTTTTAAAACTGAATACGGAAAAATTGGCCTACAGTTAAATGAAAACAAAACGATAATACAAACGCAAAACCAAAAAGACCACAACGAAATCAAAGAACAAATCGACAAATACAAGATAGAAACTGGAATTAATTTCCTCGGTATCAACATAAAACAAACAATTACAGCAAGCAAACTCCTCGCAATAATAGAAAAGAAACTCAAACCAATCCAATACAAACAGGGAATAATAAACAAACTTAACTTCGACAAAAAAAGGACTTTAGTCAACGCGTACGTCCCAACAGCCATCAAAACCATCCTACCGCAACTCATCATCAATTACAACAACTATGACGCATTCTATAAAGTAATAAAAGAAACCAATGCCAAAATCAACAACACACTGGGAATAACATACGAACATCACTGGAACATCTTCACTTACATGGGAATTACAAACCCTTGGATCAGTGAAATATCCAACTTTATCTACCAACTATCCATTCACAGTAACAAACAACACAAAATACTACAAGAAATGCAAATAATCCCTGATCAAACATACAGCAAAAAAATAGATCCCCTCAAATTACAAGAAAAACAAATAGATATACACCTGATAGACACAAAAAAACAAATATCAATTCAAAACAGCCAAGGTGATTTAATAACAATATCGACAAACGATACTCACAATCATTACAAAATAGACAACCCAGTCAGCAAACACCACAAACTACTAACGGGACTAATTATAGCAGTGAATCTCATAAGAAAAAACAAAAATAAACTACACATAAAAATTCCCAAAACCATCAGCTCTGGACAATCTCAAGCAGAAATACAAAGAATACTAGGCTCAATAGAAAACCTAGAATGGAGTTGGAGCTACTCTCTGGAAGAATTCCAACTGGCTGATGAAAAAATCAGCATACCAGTCCAAAGACTGGAAACAATATCCCTGCGAAAAGCAGAGATCACCAAAAAAACAATCCAACTACTACAAAGAGGAGCCAACAAAGAGGAATCCATAACCCAAATCTTCAACCCGGAATGGAAGATACTCAAATGGAAACACGGAAAAATAGGTAAACACAACATCAAATACTTCACCGTACTACTGAGAGCGATCCTGCTGAATGGAATCAAATGCTGTGGAGGCAGATCAAACAGGAACACCAAACATTACCTCACTGAATGCGAACTCACAAGGGAGATATGGGAAAATACAGACTGGGATTTCAACCACAACACAGACTACGAACAACAAAATGAAATAATAAAAAAATTGGAGGAAATAGAAGACATCATACGCCAACAGAAAAATAAACAAAACAGAGAAAACAACATCGAAGAAACTAAGGAATTCAAACTACTAACATGGAAAAAGAGGAGGTACACCAAAGAACAACTATTATCCAATATACTAGAACTGATAAATCAAGATCCAAACTAGGCGGCAATGCCTAACAAAGAGGGGAACCAATCTTGGTTGCCTGGCAGCCTAAAAAACTGTTTTTTCGCATAAGCGGACATTAGAGCTGAGTTGGTTAAGGCTTGGAATGGTTGGTATAACCAGTAACCGCTCAATTTCCCCCCCACGGTTATACTAACCAAGTAATCATGAGTTACTGAAGCAGGTCAGCGCCATCTAATGATAATTAGAATAACTTCGCCAAAACGAAGATCGAATTTCGTGTGAGATGAGCGCCTCCAGTGACAGATCAACTAACTATTATCGTAAACAAACTCGATTTCAAGCTCTCTTTCTTTTTCTCTTTCTAAGCTGAGACGGTTACAACTAACCGGTTAACCGTTCTATAAACGCAAGTAACCGGTTAGTATAACCATTAACCGGTTACTTCTCCTCCCCCAATAACCAAATCATCGGTTAGTGGTAACCGTCTCAGCTCTAGCGGACATCAATGTAAACCATTTGATGCAATAAAATTGTCGGTCTTTCATCTGATTACTTCTTCATTTGTTTGTAATTGTGTTTACTTTTGTTTATCTAATCTTTGCTTCGGCTTTTTCTTACCTGCGACTTTGGAAAAAATCTAATTTTTCTATGTGTTTGGGTTCAATCATGGATGACAATAAACTTGCTGCTATTGTTGAAGAATATCTACCTCTTCTTGGAAGTACTAAAGAGAAACTTGTAATCGGTGAAATATTAACATCTCTGCTTAAACTAATTACATCCCATCCGTATGCTGGAAATTGGGAATTGTTTCTCAAATTAATAAATGCTAGTAAACATCTTCTACTTACTCATAGTAGTAATTTGATTAAACGTCATGCTTTAGTTTTATTGGCTCATCTTGCGCCAGTTGCCAATGATTCTGATATAAATGAGAATGTTTTGACGAGTGAAATGCAAAGTGAATTCTCTGTGATTGTTAAAATTTTACGTGAATTTAGTCATTATTTTGATCCAAGGGTTAGATCAGCGGCCCTAAACTCTATTTACAGCCTGCACCAAAGAGGTGCCAAGCTTGACATAAGTTTGTATTGTGAATTTTGTGAAGGTTTAACTGATGATTACGAAGATTGTAGAATGGCATCCATAAAGTTGATGGAAGTATTGAGCCACAATTATGCCGATTGGTAAGTTTTTATTGTTATCTTAAATTCTGATTTCTACTATTAATTCATTTATTTCAATCTACAGTCTTGTTTGTGTTGGAAAAGGAGATGAACAAATTCGTCTAGTTGATGATGCTTTTGCAAAGATTTGCTCAATGATGAATGATTTATCCATCAGAGTCCGAGTTCAAGCTGCCTCTATTCTTGGTAATTTTACCGATGTCTCGCCAGACTTTTTAGAGCAAACTTTGGATAAGAAACTTATGTCTAATTTAAGGGTAATTCAAGTGCAATTATTGCATTGTATTTTTCATTTAAAACTTTGAACAGTCTAACAACTTCATTTATACATTTAACTCTTCAAACAGAAAAAAAGGTCAGCGCATGAACGGAGTCGTGAAAACTTTAAGTCCGGTGAATGGTCAAGTGGTAAGAAATGGGCTGATGATGCTCCCCTCGAAGAGTTGGATCCCGAGGCTATAAATCTGATGGATATCGGTGCTTGTGGTGCTTTTATCCACGGATTAGAAGACGAATTCCTTGGTGAGTTAAAACCTCTTGTGAGCATCATAAATCATTTGCTAATACTCATTTTTTGTTATCCTCTCAGAGGTTCGCATGGCTTCTCTTGAGTCTCTCTGTAAATTGGCTATATCGTTTCCTGCATTTGCTCAACAGTCGTTAGATTTTCTAGTTGATATGTTTAACGACGAGATTGAAGATATCCGTTTAAAAGCAATTCAATGCTTAAGCCGGATTGGACAACAGAATATTACCCTGCGTGATGATCAAATAGACATAATTTTAGGCGTTTTAGAAGACATGTCTATCGATATAAGAGAAGCACTCCACGATATGCTTGGTAATTGCAAAATTTCATCTAAACAGTCTCTTAAAGCCTGTATTGAGAAGTTATTAGACAACTTACGACGTTATCCGGAAGACAAGCACTCTCTTTGGAAATGTTTCCAAAAACTTGGCACTAATCACCCTAATTTAGTTGATCTCATTGTCCATGAACTCCTCATGATCCATCCTTTCCTTGACCTACCAGAACCATCTTTGGAAGATGATGCTTATATTTCAGTGCTAATATTGGTCTTTAATGCAGCAGCACTTTGTCCATCTATAACGACGGTTTTTCAACCTCATACTTTCAAACATTATTCTTATCTGCAATACTCTTATCCTCAAGAAGTACCACATATTCCTGATATTGATAGTGGTCTTGAAAGAAAAAGAGAACCGTCACAGCTGTGTGAAGGAGTTTCAGAATCTGCGATGAGTTTTCTTTCATCGATATTTGAACGAATTAGAAATATAATGTCTTCGCCATCTGTTTCACTAGAAACTCAAGCTGCTGTGATAGAACTCTCGATTGGGTGAGTGTAACTTGGCACAACACATCGGTTAAAACTTGAATTTACATTTTATTTTTATCTCATTTTAGTGATTTAGAAAAATTTGGTGAAATTGAATCTTCTATGTCTCATGCTTCGGATTTCTTAAAACAATACTTAAAATGTCAAATGTCCCTGAGAAAGGTATAACTTATACTCATTAGTTTCTTCTAAACTTTTTACTAGCAATTAATATTATCTCATGTTCTTCTCCTATCAGATATTATCAAACAATAATTGGATTAATACATTTCTTCTTTCACCTCTACAATCTAATTCATTTCGATCATCTCTTCAGCAAATTTTGCAAACAACATTTTGTCTAATTCATCAATTCCACGGTCTTCATCCCTTCCATCTTTCACTAATTTTACAAACTCGAGTCAAAGCTTTAGCTCTTCAATTGATTGCTGTCATTCATGGTAGTAACCAGTCTGCATTAACATTGTGTGATGCCTTCTTGGAAGAAGTGAAAACACTGCAAACGCACCTTAAATTAAACGGTATGGATCCTGATCCTCTAACTAAAGAAATGATTCAAGAAGTAAATAAATTGGGTTCACCTAAACCTGGATCCGTTGCCAGAGCTCTCCAGCCTTTATTCTTATCTTCGCCTAAGCTTATAAGTCAGGCCGTTGACCTGGTAAGAACATTCTATTCTATTTTTTAATTTAATTATGGACAATGCAAAGTTAACATTACTTAATGGTTTGTAAAGATTAATATTAATATTATAATTTTAATTCAGACACAGCTAGTCTCTAGTAGCACGATAGAATACTTGGAGCATCTGAGGAAATCTAGTGCCTGTATTAATGAACCAAATGGAAGATCGGACAATCCATTAAAATTCACAGCTGGACTTATTCTAACTGTTCGACTGGACGCGATGATTTACAACATAAAAGATATTAAAACAATTCGTTTAATGGTAAGTTTAATTTCTTACACTTATCTTTGCTATTTATTTAATCTATTAACTTTGATTATCCATTTCAGATTCATTCACCTGACCAAACAAACAATTTTATTCTACCTAAATTAAGCGATTTTCGACTCATGGACAATAGCTCTCGTGAAAGCGAAATTCGCAATTATCGTTTATTAACAAACATCTATTTATCCCACACTGTATGGACGGAGCCATGCCATGTTAGCATTAGTATTGTTTCAGATTTCCGAGAAACAGCATCTTCATTTGGAATTTCTCAAACATGGGCATCAAAAACCGGATCAGGAATACGAGCAAGACCCGAAGAAAGTTTAATTATTGAGCTCTGTAAGCCAATCAAACTCTTGATTGCACCAAAGCAACACAAAAAAGGTTTCTAATATCTAAAAGGTGCAATATCTAAAATCTTATTTAATCAAGTATTAAAATTTGTTGGGCTTTAATTTCACCACCAATGAAGTCAACTTAAGTTTATGATGAAACAAAATTGTAAAATAACCAGTCAATATTAAAAATAATTTATACATCCTTTCAATCAACCAATCAAAATTATTAGGTCTGGCGAATAAATTATTTGCCAGCTTGTTAAAGCTAATGGTATAAGCTTTTAATTGATGTGATATCATAACTATTGTGAACTCGACTAATGTATTACATTAATCAAAAACAGTTGAACATTGATTAATAAAACCAGAGGTTTTATTCAATCCAAAAGTTTTTATTACAAAACTGCTCGTAATCCAAGTTGATGACCATTGATTATTAACCTATTGGATGTTGACACTTAATGAATAATTAAGTCAACATTTTGGTTCAATATTCTGTTCAAATAAAAAAATATTCAATGTTAAGCAACCAGAATCAATGAGACTTTATCAATAAACAAACAAATATGACGAAGCAAAAGATGTTCAAGATTTTTATATGAACCGTTATTCCTCGTGTTAATCATGTTTATGATTAATCATATCAACCTTGATTTATTTCAACCAATTGTTTTGTTTTCTCTTTCTTTTTTTCAATTTATTGATTACTCGGCTTCTTTCAAAGTGAAGCTTCAAAATCAAGATCACAATAATTTCAATATCTTTCACTTTTTCATACATTTTTTGACAGATTTGCTTATTAGTATTGTTATTATAATTTTTCAACTCTTTTCTTCATCTAATACATTTTTTCTTTCAATTGTTTACTAAATTATTTTGATTTCATTCATTTTGATCCCTACTTTATTTACTACTGTTTGTGTGATGAACAATAAATTAATAAGTAAAGACTAACCTTATGGGTGGAGAAAGCTTCAAAAACGTCATAATTTTGTTTGAAACAATTGAATGATCTACAATTAATATACTAAATTGGATTCAATTGCGAACTGACTATTAATACGATTGATAAAATAACTTTTGAACCAATTACTAGTAAAAGTGGCTAAGTTATAATCAAAAGTATAGTCAGTATGAAGATAATATTTTTAATAGTTAATTTTACAATTTATGTGACCTGTGTGCAATCATTTTGTGGTAAGTAATGACATAATGTGACTATTCAATGTGTTTAATTTGATCAAAAATTTAAAAAATGCAATAACGATTAATCGATTGATTAGTTAATTAAAAAGTTAACAAACGTTCTGTTTTGGACAATTTTATAGATTGTGGTCTTGAAGGTATAAGATCAAGAATTTACAATGGAAAGGTCACTCAGACACACAAGTTTCCTTGGATTGCTCATTTAAGGTAAGTTATTTATAAACAATCAGCGATAATTTTAAAATAAATTTTAATTTTTGTTGTACGATAATAGATTCACGCGACCAAAAAGCACATCTTATTCACAGTGTGGTGGAACTTTGGTTGACAATCAACACATTGTTACTGCAGCTCATTGTTTATTTGATTCAAATGGGAACCTTAATCAACCTGCAAATGTCCAAGTTTATCTGGGAATTTTGGACAAAAATCGAGATTTCAAGACAGCTTTGGCTGTTGAAGAATACATTTATGATGTTCGATATGCATCTTCTTCACCAATGGACTATGATATTGCCATTTTACGCTTAAAAGAACCGGTAGAATTTTCTGAAACCGTTTATCCAATTTGTATTCCATCTTCGGACGATCAAATTTATCGTAGATTAACTGTTGCTGGTTGGGGTAATATTGATTCATCTGGAACTGGAAGTGCAGTCTTAAGAGAAGTTGATGTTGATTTTATTCCAAGTAAGTTATAAATCAATTTATTTCATAACCATTTGCTGGAATTAACATTGTCTAACGATTAACTTCCATTGTCAAATTTTATAAGATCTCTAGAACTATCGACTAGTAGTTATTTTGAATTAATTGATCAGATACTATCAAACTAAATTAGGTTTACTTAAGAAAATCCCTTTCAATATTGAAAGTCTTGAAATATTGAAGTGACTTGAAGATTCAACCAAAGGCATATTATAAAGTCTAATTTCATTTTTTATTTTGCCACAGAATCAACTTGTAATGAGATGAAATATAATTATGTGATCAAGAAAAACAATTTACCATCATATTTCCGATTTAATGTGCAGCCTGTTCATGAGAATCACATTTGTGCTCTTAATACACTAACCGGTGGTGATGCATGTTCAGGTGATTCGGGTGGACCGTTGATGTTCAAAGATCCACAAAATGGTCGATGGTATCTGATTGGTGTTGTTTCTGGTGCTTGGGATCTTTGTGGAGTTGATTTGGGTGTTCCTGGTCTATACACATCTATTTCACCCTATCGATCAACTATTGTACAATCAGCTAATGGGGTTTGTGTAAGACCCTATTAGTTGTTACGAAATGAAAACAATTACCTTCAAATTATTGTTTATCCAATCAAATTGTGATCATCATTTTTAAATTGCATTAAAATATTTATCTGTTTGTTAAAAGTATATTCAACATACAAACACAAACATGTATTGGTATTTATTTATTATTTACTTAATATGTTTTTAATCTTTCGATCAAACAGTTGTTTATCTTGCTTACTGATCTTAATTGTTTCATTTTTTTGTTGAATATAAATTAAAATTACAAAATGTGGACGCTACTTGTTTCTATACCAATAAATGATATTGAAGGTGAAAAGTTCTACTGCAATCAAAACTACTCAGTCGTTTAGCTGAATGGATATTACATCAACAGAATTTGCTTTATTATGAAAACAGTCTATCTTAACGTTGACCGTCTCTACCTAAACTAATTAAATCGTCACCTCAATCATTATACTATTACATCAAACATATAATTTAAACTCGTCTACTCAACATTTTTTGAATGCAATCGTCAGAAACTGTTTTAACGTTTCAAAAAGTTAATGCAGTTCTGTCTTGATTCTATCAATTTTCATTCTCATATTTTCATTCCTATTCATCCACCAATATTAACATATCTAACAATGGTTCTTTAAAATTCAACATGGTTTACAATTTACCGTTGGCTCACATTGTTACTATGCACAATCATCTGTTTCAATAATTTGCGTCTTATTTCCATCAGCAATACAATCTAACAAATAAAATAAGAGCATAAATGTGATAAGATTATTAGAATTGATCTCTTCATATACTTTGTTTTGCTTAGACTGATCTTCAAAAAGATTTTTTCGTCTAATGATATAATTCTAATTGTTAGAGTCAAGTTTTATCAAAAAACAAACTTTTTTGAAAAGCTTTGTAACCATAGAATCTCCTAGATGGAGATTGAGTATCGATACCATCGTTGAAAGTATCGAGTACTTACATTACTGTAAAGTTGTATCATTACAGTTGTACATGAATAGTCACAGTCTACCGTAAAAAGCTTACTTTCTCTTTCTTGTTTATTTTGTTTTCATTCAATCTCTCTAATCTTATTATCAACTAATTAACTAATATAAATCATTATGGCTACATCTAATACTGCTGTTTTGAACGAACTCAAGCTTAAGTCCAAAAACAGTCGACGGTCAAGAGGCAGATACGGACGAGGTTTGCCTAAAAAAGGTAAAAGTCTAGTAATTTCTTTCATTTTCTTTCTTTCCCTTCTTTTTCTTTCTTTCTCTTTCTTTTCATCTGTCTCTCTTTCTTTCTTTTTGTGGATCCTGTCTGTCTAATTTTCTAACTTCAGTTTCACTGTCTGTATTTTTGCACAATGTATTATTGAAATAGCTTTCTCTTGGTTTCGATTGATCGGTTGTTTGTTTCTTTTCAAGGTCACTCAATATTTCTTTTACCATACTCTTAATTTTTTCACTCTTGCTCTGTCGCCATATGTGACTGATTCTCAATATATCACATGATGTTCAGTAAATGAATGCTTCCATATCCAATCTGCTTGCTAATCTTTAAATTATTCTCCAATTAAGGTGGTGCAGGTGGAAAGGGTACCTGGGGAAGGCTTGGATCGGAGCTTGTTGGTGTTGAACGAGGATTAGACGATCCTCATGATCCCAATTATGACTCTGAGTCTGAGGAGAACTGTAAATTGGATGTCATAACTCCACCATTGGAGGAAAATGAAATTGAGAAATACGTTGCACCCATAATTCACGAATACTTCGAACATGGAGACACTGAAGAAGTAGCAATATCGCTGGAAGAATTAAATTTGGGTGAACATTTCCACCAAGTCCTTGTCATCATTGTTTCCGTTGCAATGGAAAGAAAGGCATCTCATAGAGAAATGGCTTCAGTTCTCATATCTGACCTCTATGGGCGCTTCCTCCTTGAAGAAGATTACGAACGTGGATTTGAAGTTCTCCTCCAAAGTCTCCCAGACCTGATTCTTGATACACCCCAGGCAGCAACGGTTAGTATCTTATCTTTCCGTTGTAGACTTTATACTTCACCAAATCTCACTGATACGAAGATCCTCTATCATTGACCGACAACTCTTGTTTGTTTTCCTTAGGCAATATCGAATGCTAGGCTTAATTTTTGTTATGCATAAATTTTATGTTTTACTCAAGGCTATAAGTTTACTCTTATGAACCAAATTAACTTTTTCTTTCATTTTTTTATTCGTTTATTACCTTCGAAGTTTATAACTTTATTTTCGAGCTCAAAATTCTCCATCTCACTGATTTAGCAATGAGTAATATTTTGTTTACCTTGGTTTTTGGCTCTTTAAATCTTACTCTTTATCTTATATATTTAGGTTCTTGGTAACTTTATTGCCAGAGCAGTTGCAGATGACTGTATTCCTCCAAAATTTGTTCAAAGCCATGTTCAAATGAGCGATGAAAATGCCCGACAAGCTATGGAACATGCCAGTGCTCTGCTTAATATGAAACATGGTCTGGTCAAACTGGATAGTGTGTGGGGAGTCAGCGGGGGCATGAGGCCAGTTAAATATCTTATCCGTAAGATTCAACTTCTCCTCAGAGAATACATTTCATCACAAGATATTGATGAAGCCACCCGCTGTCTCCAGGAACTTGAAGTTCCACATTTTTACCATGAATTTGTTTATGAAGCCATCACAATGGCTATCGAAGATATGAGTGACCATGTCATCGATTTAATTCTTAAGCTACTCAAATCTCTCACTGATGCAGTTGTTGTAACCGTTGACCAGCTCAAAAATGTAAGTAGTTCTCTGATATAACATGAGCCTGTTTTATTAAGTTTTTCAAATTATTTCTAGTTAATTATAATCTTGCATTCTGAAATTTTTAGTGTTCATTTTGAAAATTTATCTTTATAATGGACACTTTTAAACAAACGAATCTAATTTCCAATTTTATGCATTCAAAAATTGCAAGTTTGATGACGCACTATTAACCATATTATTCATTACTGCTTTCTTAGGGATTCAACCGAGTATATGAAGAAATGCCTGACATTTGCATCGATGTACCACTTGCTTATCAGATTTTGGAGAAATTTATTAACAAAGCCACTGCATTGGGATTCTTACCAACTGACACAGTTAAGAATATGCCTACAAGGTAAGAACAATTACTCATGATATTTCGTAATTAATTTCTAAACCATTTAATCATAATTTTACTTCCTAATTTATCACAGGGGTCGAAAACGATTTGTTTCCGAAGGAGATGGAGGCAAGCTTAAAGTATAAAATATAAGACGCCATCAAATCAAAAAGACGACATATTTCCCCATAACGAAAATTTATCTCCAGCTTTTTTTCTTTACGATATCTTCCACTGGTTGTTTTGGGGACCCTTATGATCCATTCGGTCTCATTTTCTCAGCGCTTTATAGTTTTCTTTTGGGAATTAGTTGAAACTAAAACATGACCATATTTTCCAACAAAAATACTTTAAAAAAATATATCAAACTCAGAGACTCAGTGAGAGAACCAGCTCTTACAAAGTATGCTTTACTATGACAAATGGAATCAGGATCAAAGAAAAGCTGTCACCGTCATTTTGAATTTCAAAATTTTTTGGCACCCACTTGACTTGTACACTTTGAACCCTCAACTTTTTTCATCTGTTCGACTTATTAATTTCATCACAAGTGACTAGAAATGTCTATTGCAGTTATTTGGAACTTTTGGATACTCTTGTCCCATTCTTTTTGTGAATCGCTCGCTCTTTTGGCTACAAGATGATTAGCTCTTTGGAAATCGTTTCTTTTTGGTATCTGATTGATAAATCTCTGATCCTTTTCCCCCTTTTCATATATTTTTTTCGTAATCTCTGTTAATTTAGCAGATCTGTGGTTTAACGGTGGGATTGAGGAAATAGACTGTATTCAAATTTAATCAGCGATCACTTCATTTTGAAAGAGAAAAATCCTTTTGGGTTTCTAAGTCAGATTCAGGGCATAAAATATAAACCATTAACATTTATCATTTACGAGGGAAATTGCTCATTAAATTTAAACCCCTTTCCTCAGCGGTGATAATGTTTTACAAGGTAGAAATTCAAACGATCAAGAAAAGAATTTAGCATAACTTTGAGTGTAAACATACAAACAAGTAAACAAAATCCTATATTTGAAACCATATTTTTGATCTTTTGATGTTTCATCAGACTTAAAATTAAAAACTGACAATTTAAATTGCAAAACATTATACCCTTTAGGCCTGTTTGATCATAAACTAACTCAGCATTTTCCATCCATTTCCCACTTTCCCTAAACCTGATATTATGGTAGTTAGTTGAAACAGAGATGTAATCCTGTTGACTTTAAATTTTTAGCTCTCAAAAAATAATTCAATAGCTAAAAGCTTGAACCAAATGCTATTTCTATTTCTTCTTTCTCTTATTTCTCTGATAAAAAATATTTGGTTTATATTAGCTTAACACTTGAAACATTTCAACTTTCTTGAAAGTCCTGATGATTATCAACTCATCATTTCAGGTTTCCTTGATGTTATACCTGGTTGATTAACTCAATCTTGCCCTTACTATCTTTATTTTTTCTCTTTATCATCTTTATTCTCTGGGATAACTACTATTGGCGACAAACAAAAAAACAAAAAATTGTCTGTACAAACAAAAAAATGCGTATAATTAAAAACAACCAAAAACAAATATCATTTTATTGCAAATAACTAACAGCTTTGATGTCTCACCCATTACTCTTTGAATAGGTGTCGATGTTATGTGATATAATAAAATGTATACACAAAATACTTGGAGGCAAAGGGAAAACAATTTACCGCACACTCAACCAACTCGACAATTCACTTGATGAAATATTGTCAACCATGAAATATAATTTTGATTGAATAAAAAATATTTCAAAATTTCCAACTATGATTCCATTCGTATTTTAGCTTAATTTAAATTACTATATCCAGCATCGAAAGTAAAGTTAGATCTGGTTACGTTATCGTTGTTTGGTAACCAAGTTAATTGACCAACAACAGTTGACCAAACGATTGTTTTAATAATGCTATCGATTAAATCAATCCAGTGTAAACAATCATTTTCAAAACTCACATCTAAAATTTACAATCGTTTTTCACTACCGATTGCTTTTGGCATACTTATGTAATGGACAACAATCTGTAAAAGGTTTTGTGCACTTGTATGTGTTTTCAATAAAATATCATTACATCTACGACATGACTTCTAATTAATTTAATCGATAGTATTATTTAAATCGTTTGGTCAACTGTTGTTGATCAATTAACTTGGTTACCAAACAATGCGCTAAAGATAAAGTAATCAGATCTTATTTTAATTTCGATGCTTCATTTTCTTTAGCTTTGCAAATGCAAATTGCAACAAAATATTTAAGTCACTAGTTTGGATTTAGATAAAGACAAGGTAATAAATTCACAATCTGTTCAAGTTTATTAGTTAGAATTGAAAAATGGAATGATCAATATTTCAGTTTTCTTCATCGCTTGAAAGTTTAAAAATACAAAATTTAAGTCTAACTGGCTGACTTTGATGAAGATGCAGCTTCTTTAACGTCTTTAACGTCTTTATCAATTCTTAGTGATTCCAGTAAATGGGAGATGTATTCATTACCACCGAGTTTAGTACATTCCTCCTTAGCCTGTTCATGGTATTTTGCAAGAACCTCTTTGGTATATTTAAATGATCCAAGTTCCTCTAGTACATTAACAGCTAATTTCTTGATCTCGATATCATTTGTACGCTTCCTAATGATGTCTGTAGGGCGAGAATGGGTTAGAATTGTGATTAAAATCTAGTTGCGGTTAAACATACTCATTATTGTAGATTTATCTGGGTAACTCTTAATTGCATGGACAACTGGAAAGGAAAATTTTCCTTCTGATAGATCTTCACAGAAGCTTTTGTTTTCTTTATATTCATCTGATTTCAAATTATTGTAATCATCACGGATTTGAAAAATAACTCCTAAAAGAAATACCATTTGAGATAAATCTTGCTTATTTTTACTGAATAACTGCAGTAAATTAACACCAAGCCCAAAAAGTCCACCCGTTTTCATGCTTATCATTTCAGTGTATTCCTTTTCAGTAGGGCAAACAAAACTGTCTCTCCAGTAGATTTCCAAACCTATTGATGAAAAAATTGATAGATTAGGATGAGAGTTGAAAATTATGAGGAAGAGAGTCAGTCACGTACTCTCAATCACATTGCTAACACACCTTGTCCTCTATGTAACTCTAACATTTGATTCGTATATATTTTAACAGCTTCTGTTACTTTATCAGTTGGTAATTCAGTGATAATCTTGTGAAGAGCTAGAAAATAAATATAATTAGCACAGTTGATTGTTGTAGCAAGTCCAAAAACATTATGAGCAACTGGAATCCCTCGTCTTAAAGTAGAGTTATCCTCAATATCATCCACCAATAGACTTGAATTGTGTAACATTTCAACAATTGATTCAATTTTAGCACATGTATCTTCGGGTACATTGAGCCAAAAGTTAAAAGCCTTAAATCAAAATGCAACACTAATTAGATTGATCCATTAATGAAAGTTTTAACAGCTATAATATACCTTCATCAACTTGGTCCGTATTTGTTTACCAGTTCTTTGAGTAATGTACTCATAGGGTTCTAAAATCAGCTGCAATAAAATAAAGTAGATATAGACACAGTCTCATGTTTCTTTGTTTATTTACCTTTTTTTCAGAATACCAATTAGGTGATGGTTCGACATCAACATGTAAGGCCATTTTATTGACAGAGCGAAATGAGAATTGTTCAAATTGACTACAAACTGAATTAAATAGAGCGATAGACTGTTCGCAAGATGAACCGGTAAAAGTTTGATGACCCTGTAAAGAAGGATATAACTGTTGATGAAATCACGTGTAAAGTGAAATGAATTGATGTATTTAATGTTACACTGAATGATTTGACTAATCAAATTTGAAGTCACTGATGTAGTTAGACTTGGCTGAAGATAGAAATGAAGGTAATTTTATTTTACACTGTAAGTATATGTACAGTAGTGGTCAGGGTTAAGTTAACAAAGAAGGGTCACACAGGGTAATTCAATTTTTATGTGTCGCCATACTTTTGTTAAGATAAAAAAAACAATGTTTTAAAAACTGAACAAAATAAAGTTCGATCTTATTGGTACTTTCATTTACTGTTAGATGACGACTATGAAAAATCTTGGATTTTGTTAACCCTGACCACTCATTGATAAAAACGGGTTAAGCAATAGGGTTTTACAATTGGCTGACATTGAAATGTAGACTGTGTCGAGTTAAAATTTAAATGACACAATTAATTGCAGTAACACCAATAGAAAACAAGATTACATAATCAATAACAGAATTAAAGGAACACAACGATTTAGCTAGAACAATAGACAAATAAGATCAGCTGATGAAGAACTCACGCGATTGTTTATCATTTTTCTACCTTTTTTTGTGAAAAAAATACACAATTAGTTTATGAAAACTAGCGTTTTACTCGATGAATTAATTCATATTAAAGGGTGTTGCGGATAAAAAGTGAAAATTATCTTACCTTAGATTATGATAACAATGAAGATAGCAAAATTGAAACAAACCAACCAATGGTCTTCAATTTTGTTATCTTCATTGTTATCATAATCTAAGGTAAGATGATTCCCACTTTTTATTCGCAGCACCCTTTAGATTGAAAGTTTTATACTATAAGTTGTATATAAACATTTATATAAGTTGGTTAAGTTAATGTAATTAAAAATCGACAGGTAGACTAATCTAAAGTCGAGTTAGCTAAGATTAACTTACTGTTACTAAGAAATTGTTCCCTAAAAAGATATAAAATATTCTGACTATTGACTCTCACCGTGATAAATTAACAGTGTCAGTTAATAATTAATCAGTCAATGTACTTTATCATAATCAAGCAACTTGAAAAATTGATTGCTATAATAAAAGTCTGGTCTGTATCAGATTAAAGTATTAAAATATCTTATAATTTCAGTCGAAACAGACTTTACTCATTTCTGAAACGAATCCTTTGAGTTATTTATAAATGGTTAAAATGTATTATAAATGTTTAGTGTTAATATCAGTAGGTGTAGTTATAAACTTTGACCATTAATTTGATTATAAATAAAGTTACATGGAAATTTCTAAGTACATAATGTATTTAATGTTTATAACGAGACAACATTCGCGTCTTTCATGGTTCAATTAGATGATTTAGTTATTAATATGATGCTGAGATAAGATTATTACATTTGTAAGATTGTATAATATATCTTTATTGGAAATTGAATCATTAATCACAAGTCTGTCGATAAAATAGCATGCAATTACCCCACAATTAAACTTGGTTTGATTCTGAAATTCTCAGGTCAATCAATTAGGCAAGACGAAATGTGATTGTAATAGTTGCAGACAACTTACAATAGGGTGAGGTTACAAAGTAAATATTGTGTGTTCAAATAAAAAATATTGATGATTTAAGATTAATAATGATAATAAGTAATGCATTAGTTGTTTACATTTTTGTGCATGGAATGCTTTACAGCTTTTTAGGTGAAAAATTTGTTGAATCTCAACAAATCTTTATAATTTTAACTTAATCTAAGCAAGAATAAATTTAATTGTAAAAAGACTTCTTATTTGTCTGCTTCCACAATTAATTGTTGCAAAAACCTAACCTTCCGCCATACATTAGCAAGAATTTGCATCTGGTCAGATAATTGTCCATTGATTTACAATATTCACCTGATTCTGCAATGAAACCTCTGGATGAATGCAACGAACAAAATCTTTCAATATTGAACCTAGAAATACATGCATCTGAAGTCTGATTTGAAATCTTCCACATTAGATATTGATTGAGCTTTTGCAGCTGCTCCGGCACTTGAAGTAGTCAATTGAGCCAATATCTCCACTTGTTCAATCATCATGTCTTTAGTCACAGGAGCAGGATCTTTTCCCGTATCAAGTCCAGCTATGATAGCTTCTCGTTTCCTCTTTTGCTGAATACAACAATTTAACATCTATGTATGAACAAATGAAAATGAGATGAAAAGCAAAAATAAAACATAAAATCAACAACAGGTTACCAAAATGAAAGCTAAATTAAGTTATCACGAAATATACATAAACATAACAATTTGCATGATTAGAGTCATTTTCAGGCTCAATCAAAACCATATAAAATGGTTTAAAATTTAACAAATATATATAATAGACAACTCTAGTGCCAAATAATATTGTATTAAATTTTATTTCCGATCTATTATCATAATTTGAATCAATAGTGAAGAGTGTCCAGAAATGTAAATTTTTTCATATATATTTTTGAACATATTTTCCATCCGATTTTGTCTGTAGATTCAACAATGAGAATTGCATAAGTTGCGTCCTCAACCGATAGAGTGAAAATTTCCGGAAAGATTTCTTCGGAGGACTTTTAAACTTCATGTGTAACCCCGATGTGAATGAGACATCAGTCTAAGCTAATGCTTCGAAAATAATCATGTAATCAAATTAAACAAATTACTCTTTATTTAACCAATGAGATTTGTTGATTTTAAATATTAATCAGGTAAACTTCAGACAGAAAGTATAAACAAAAAGATAATTTGATTGATTAATAAAAAATTGCAATAACTCCCAACTGCTTGCAAGACTTGGGTCAAAGGTAAATAGTAACAAAATATGTTATGGACAGAGATTAAGACACAGATAGTGACTAAAATACCAATTAACATGATCAAATATGTGAGATAATTTATCTAAATAAAGTGTCTTGTGAAAAAGCTCCGGAGACTCTGAATTCATTTGGAGTGATCAATGCAAACATCCGTTGAGGTAAAGGTTTAGATGTGATTGAAGGTCTTGGACATGTACTTCGAAGTATATACTCTTTAGCAATCGGTTTAGGAAGAGCCGATTTATCATAGGCCTGTGAATATCTTTCCCCGACTGTGGTCCTTTCCTCATACAAAGCTTGGGAAGATTCAGTAAATAAAGTAATCATTAATCGACCCAAATAACCCTTAGATCCACCAGAAATTTCCATTTCTTTTTCTTGAATAAGACCCAAAATGAAAGGATTCAACGTATTCCAGTTGGGTGTTTCTTCGGAGGCATCGTAAAAATTATGAGCTACCGTAAACAATCGTTTCAATGATTCGGCTTTGATTATACGGGTTTCCAGATTTGCCAAAATATTTAGACACTTGTCATAATCTTCAGTTGAACAATATCTGGTTAGATCGTTTATGTTGAAACCAAATGTAGCCTCTGAATAGCCAATAGTTTGTAGACGTTTACACAATTGACTTGTTGCACAGTGAATTAGACAAGGAGCTAAATATTTGACTAAACCAGCTAAAGTTAATGATTCAAAAGAATGCAAGATTTTTTCAGCTTCTTTGGTATAATCAAATAAAAGCTTCTGACGAGCAACAGCAACTGGTTTAGCTGATTCCCAAACTTCTCGCCACATATTACCAGGAGTTTGCATACGAGCCGACAATTGTCCTTTGCTTTCTCCATCTTCATCCGATTTTGTAATGAAATCTCTTGGTGAATGCCAACGAACAAAATCTTCCAATATTGCACCAGGATTAGCGGCTTTAAAGGCTTCCATGTCAGATATTAATTGAGCTGATTGCATTCGAGCTCTTAAAGCTGCTCCTTCACTTGATGTGCCCAGTTGAGCCAAGATTTCAACTTGTTCAACCATCATGTCCTCAGTCATAGGAGCAGGATCTTGAGTGACTGGGGCAAATAATGGCTCATCACTGTTAATCAAAGTTAGATCATTTAATTGATGAGATCGCCCCTCAAAAGTAGTTGATTGTTTTCCTAAAGATATAAAAAATATTGTTAATATTGATGTATTGATATATTACAAACTAATAATTATATGTAAATAAAAATAGTATTATAATCAGTGAAAAATAAATTTTACCTTCAAACTCATTTTCATCTTCAACTGCATCGAAAAATTCATCTTCTGAATCTTTTTCTTCTCCATCATTATCATCACCAGTTCTCTTAATAGCCTTTTTTCCCGTATCAAGTCCAGCTTTGATAACTTCTCGTTTCCTCTTTTGCTGAATACAACAATTTAACATCTATGTATGAACAAATGAAAATGAGATGAAAAACAAAAATAAAACATAAAATCAACAACAGGTTACCAAATGAAAGCTAAATTAAGTTATCACGAAATATACATAAACATAACAATTTGCATGATTAGAATCATTTCCAGGCTCAATCAAAACCATATAAAATGGTTTAAAATTTAACAATTATATATAATGAACAACTCTAGTGCTAAATAATTGTACAAAATTTCCATCTCAAGACAACAATCAATTCAAATAAGAAATATAAGATAAGCAGGCATTGTTATTCTAATTGATCAATATCACAATAGGTAGGCACAAGTTTACCAATTGAATAAAACATATCCAACAAGTCTTTCATCAATTTAAACAGTTGTGCAAACCTAAGTAATCAACTCGCACATAATTATTTGATTAAGAGCTCAAATCGCTAAAAAAGTGAGCCTCAAATTACGTTAATAAGATCAACAAGCTGTAAATACCTGTAATTAAGAACATACCTGAAGCTTTTGGTTCAAAAGACATGTTCCAAGATTAGGCGAGTCAGGCTCTAAACTGAAATTTAAATATTAAAAAATTAATAAAATTTTAATAAAACTTATAAAACATTAACGGTAACAAATTAAACCAACTCAAACAGTAAACTCTTTACTTTCAACTCAGATACTTTGGAGGGAAGGAATAATAATCTACATTTTAATTGCAATATTTCTGCCGAATCTAAAAGGCGATAGATAAACGTTTCTGTGGTTTCTAATCCTCGTTTATTTTCAATTTATGCAAAATTAAAAATGAGGTCAACTATTGATACTTACACTTGTTAAACCCGAAATTTAAGTGGCTTTATGAAGGCCCAGAAAATGACCAACAGCTTATTAACTAGATATTGAGATTGAAAGGTAAAATTATTTCTAGCTGTTGGTTTATTTTCATTTTAAACTTTTCCCATCTAATTGCCTTTTGTCAATTGAATGTGAAAAAAAGTTTAAACTCACAGACATAGATGATAATTGATTGTAAAGGGTCTCTTATTATATGTTAAATTACAAGGCAAGACCATCACCGGGTAGGTAAGGGAAAAGGTATGTTGATGAGCGTTAATACCCTTGAGATGGGTAACTTGAAATAAACTGGTGTTATCTCAAAAGTGATGACCTCGTAAAGTCTGAACATGAAAGTGAAATCGATCTTAAAAAATAAAAAAATAAATAATAATGGTAATAGTGAGAGTAATGTTAAAGTAGATCCAACATAATGAAGGTTAACAATTGGTTTTGTTTGTCTTGAAAGAAGCAGATATAATTGTGCTAACATGATGGTGGTTATCAGGATGGTTACTTTGTTGCACTCATTCATTGGTCACCATTGAATTATAAATACCAACAACACATCTTGTTCAATGTTGATTACCTTGAGACTGGATAGTCTATCGTTAAAATGCAATTGCAATGGTACGTGAAAACAAAGCGAAAAAATGTGAAACATAATTATTACATTGCGTTAACAGAGTTATCGGATAATCACCATTGAACAAGATATTCAACAAAAGACGTAATTTTAATTGAACTATTTTGTGACAATAAAATTTTAAATGGATATCAATCAATTCAAATTGTCATAGTGAACTGTGAAGTTGAAGCAAAAAATACAAACAAAAGTAAAAAGTGAATCCCAATCAAAATTCTTACCTTTATGCGGACATATTATACAAGAAATTATAGTGTTTGTTGAGCAACTGTCCATCCAATAACCGAATTGAATAGTCATTATTGATAATTCAGTGATTAATGGGTTGGCAATAACACAAATGTATACAAAGTCAACTTTGGATCACACTTGTGTGTAACGGTAAGAAACTCATCTTTTAAAACTTTACCTTCTATTTAAACACTAATTTAACCGAAAATCGATTACCCACGTTCATTATAATGCCGTTAAGATCAAAAACTAGATTTAAAACAAGAAAAAGGCCGAAATTTCAAAAGATACGAAAAATATCAAGCAAAAACAAAAGAATTAAGGGAAAATAAACGTAAAACCAATCAAGAGATGGCGCATAAATCACTTAACCAGACAGTGATTTTTTTGAGAATGAAAATGAAAACAAAACCAGAAAAAGAAATTGGTAAATTGAGATGAATTATTAAGGTGTAATTATTTAAATTGTAATTATTTTTATTTGCCGATAACGCAGTTTAAATGTAATTTCCCAACAAAATGTTTTTATCTTGTTTGATTAAGTAATTTGAATTTAAGTGTTCACTGTGGTTAACATGAAATCTTACATTTAGGATCTGGATGTAACATCGTTAATGTTGTTGCTGAGACTGTTATTGCTTTAAACAGCAATTAATAAAATAATAACTCACATGATTGTGAATAGTTTAATTGTTTTTTACATTTATTAATTGATTATTAATGACTAAACTTGAAAATTTGAAAGGGAAAGTTAATATAATTACAATTAAACAGCAAAATGTGAAACAAGTTACGAGTTGAGAGTTGAAAAACTTAATACCAAAATTATCATTTCTTGTTTCATATCATTTTTCACTTTTCACTGTTAATTGTTTAAGCCATGGTAATCATAGTAATCATAACTGATTCATAAAATATATTAAACTCAATCCTTTCTCTATACATTAATAATTCAAATTTCATAATAAAGTCATTGCTACTTTGGCTGCGACTGAAAAATCACGAAATTTTCTCTGAGTTCATGATTGAATAATAATCCAAGTTATCATTTGTTAACATTGAGATTAACATAATTAACCATATTTAACGTGAAAATTTGGGTTTAAAAAAGTTTGAAAAGAGTCAGCAAATTGAAACGATTTGTCAATCCGAAAGTGATTAAATTTGTTCATGATAATTAAAGCATACTAATGACGTGATAAATCAGGTTCATCTTCAATTCCTTCATGATCTGACAGATCATGAAATGATCTTTATTTTGGACAAACAAAACAACAGATTATGTTAATTGTTAACAAAATATTTACATTGATTAACCTTAACCATTAAAAGCAATTCAACCAGAAATAAGATTTTCAATATCAAAGGCTTGAAATGACCAGATTTGGCATGCAATCAGATGAACAACAATAAAATGATAAATATATTAATGATTGGGAATTAAAAATTAAGCCTTTTCAACTTGAAGACAAATTTACCATTCAAATGTTCAATAACCTTGATTAACTTGAAATACTATAGATTAATTGAGATATTAATCATTAAAAGTTACATTACAACCACTAATAAGACATAAATCATATGAATCCCAGTATGAAGTATTTGAATCAAGTTTTGCATAAAAGTAAATAGAAAAATGTAAACCTTAAAAGATTGAATAACAATTTAATCAGCAACAGTAACAGCCAATTAAATGGTGACAATCAATTGTTGCACCATTAATTGTTGATTGAAGCTGTTAAATTGATTGTTGATAAATATTTGCAAGTTAAATTGGTGAAAGTGGATGAAATAACGAGAAATAATATATTAACAGTGATGGAAGCAAAGACAACATGCTGATACTTTGTTGCTACTTTATTTGATTTCATGTTGATTGATTGATTGCTATTATTAACAATCAGTCAATTGTTAATCATCTGAATGAACCTGAACTTAAACTTCCGCTTCCACCATTAAAACTGGTAAAATCAACAATTGGATTGTAACTTTAATAATTTAAAGGTTAAATCATCAAACCTGATGACAAGCAAAAGGTAATGTTAATCAGTCAATTAACCAACAATTCAATAGGCCAAGTAAATAAACAATTTATATAACTGATGAAAAATCAACTATTTAAATCAACTATTCAAGTTTCATCTTTTGACTTTCTCATTGTTTTGTATTTCAATTGTTAAACTTGTTGATGGTTAATGTTGTGACAATTAACACGCAAAATTGTAATATAAATGGTGTGTTGAAGATGTTACAATTAAATTGATGACAAGGTTGACCTCAATTGTTAACAAATTAATGTCCAATTTCCTTAATCATAGATGATTGCAATTTCATCTAAAATAGATTGTAAGATTTAAAGTTAACCATAATTATAAGTGACACTTTAAATAGCTAACTGTGATTAATTTGTACATTAAAATGTCCACTAATCAAATAATTGTAATTATTTTTCTTCTTTTGTTTGTTCCAAATTAGATGTAAAAATGAATTGCAAATGATTTTGTTATCACCAACAGAGTTGACCATTGAAATGAACATCAAGCTACTGTTGACATTTGGGTTAACACTTTACCTAAACTGTTTACCAATGGATTGTGTACAAGTTAAATTAGCTGGTAAAATTAAACGACAATCAAACGAAGCTGCAAATCAAAGTAATTTTGATTGGAAAAAGTATGGATTCACAAGTAATCAAGTTAAATTGGTGACAATTGCCAAAGCACTTGAAATTGGTGAGACAACAATCAATGTTAAATGGAGGTTACAGTTAACTGGCCATTCGAATGGGACGAGTAAAGATGGTCAAACCAAAGGGAAACATTATTTACCTACAGAATGGACATTAAGAGTCCGCCAATTTGCAACTCTCTATGTTAAACTGCGCTTTATTTCTCAATTGATTGATACTCAAGCGTTAATTTCAACTGGATTTAAAGATATTAATTTTCTGGTAACTTCATTAAATGATGGAACAGCTTATGAATTGTGTTTACAGTCCAAAGAGTTTTCCGTTGTTGATCAAATGGATACTATTCTGAAGAGAGTCACAATTTCATCGCAATTGGATTCAATTGATTCTAAAATGGTTTGCAAAGAGGTTGTTACCCTTAAAGCTAAATGTCAACAATTAACCGCCGGTAAAATTGCAACTGTAACGGTTGTCTCATCAGCATCAACAATTATCATTGTTGCCATTGTCGGTTGCTGTTGGTGTCCAAGTTCAAAAAGAGGATCGAGAAAGGGTTTTGAAGACACTGATGATGACAATGGTCATCAAGATGATCAAGATGGCCAGAGTGAGGAGAGGTGTGAAAGGATAAACTGGTTGAAGTGGTTTAAATCAAATAAATTATCAAACGACACTTCGTTAAACAATAATCAAATCAATGGTTTAGTTTATCCTGAAAGTAAAGTGAAAAAATGGTTAACTTATTGGAAAGGATCAAAAACAAGAGATTCAAGATTAATTTGGTTTTCAAAGAAGAACTCAAAAGTTGATTTAATGGTTAAATCGACTATTTATCGACCTAAAAGTTGGCCTCAAGATGAATGGACGATCAAAGGATTAATTGACGAGTGAATAAAAAATTGTAACTCAAATTGTAAAGTGTACTTTAAATGTACAAATGTATTTAAGATTAACACTTCATTGATTCATTTTTTACAAATTTTGACACTCATTGAAATTGAAACGCAAATCAAAACACTAAACAGTCTTTTGATGAAAATTGATGTTGATTTGCATTATAAAATGTAGCAATTTGAGGTATTGAATTGTTTGAATTATATTAAAGCTTGTAAGTCTTTTGACTAGAAACCCATTTTAAGGTTGCTAATTAGCGCATCCATTAATCCATATTAGACAGCCATCTGAACAATTTAATGTAATGCAAAATAAATCTAATTTAACCTTGATCAACATTCAATCTAAACGTGAGTCTAATAATAGGTTAAACAGTTGAAATAGGTGTAAGTTTCATCATGTATTTTCATGATTTGTTGATGAAATGTTTTCTGTAACCAGGAATGGAGGAAATGATTAAAGTGATCATAATCAAATTAAGCAGCAGATCGATGATAGATTGTTAATATGAAGAAACAAATGGTCAAAAGTAAAACCAACAGAGTAAAGGAGAGCAAAAGCGTGTTGCGAGTTAATCAAATGTTTGAGTTAAAAGTTATTCAATATTAGATAATTAACATGATCGTGGTTTGTTGATTTATCAAAACAAAAATCCGGAAATATAGTTGAGACTTTTCAAGGTTATTGGGTGGTTTATTTCAGGACTGAGTCCAGGATAAGGAATAGAGTGGAAGAGCGAATAGATTAACCTAAAACTGGAGACGTTGAAGACAAAATTAAACATTGAAAGTTCAAAGTTGAATTTGTCTGAACGACTGGTTAATGACTGCTAAGATAACTGGTGAGCATTTGACTCAAACAATCACAGCCAGCATATGTGATGACCAGAGGACAATTAAATTGTGCAATAAGTAACAATTAACAGAAACAATGTTAAGAACCAATGAACCATTGATGAAGCAAAAGTTGTTGCGATTATTTTTGGCACTAGTTCATCACAAACACCAGAAACCATTGTAATCATGATTAACAGATGGAAATGCACAAATTCAGATCATTGATAATATGGATGATGAAGAGCAAAATGGAGTGAAAAATAGCAATTGATATTGAGTGGTTAAGCATGGCCAAGAGTGGAGTAAAAAAGTGAACCTTTAAATTTAAGGATTGTTTAACATGACAGGCTGTTTATCATGAGTTTCCTGATGATTATCATTTCAAATGATGATTATCCGTTATCCGGTTCATTGTTCATCTTTACACGGAAATTTCAGCGCTAAAACGGTAAAAATTATATGAAAAAGGCACATCTTTAGCCATTTTTTTCTGCTCCTGGTTTTGATTGTCACTTTTTTTGTTTTCAAGTTTTTAGTCTTGATTAGTTGACTCATTGTTAATCTTGTTCATTTCAACAGGTAACTACTGTTTTCGTTGATTGATGATGCTCTTTGGAGCAAATAATTTTACTTTTAAGATGAGAGCTTGTAAAAAGGTAAACAAAAAGTGAAAACAATGACACTGGTACAAATGTTGACAATCTGTTAGGCAGGTAAATCTCAACATTTTGACTTTATCGACGGGATCAAGATTAATGGATTTAATCTGTTGCTTTCTGTAAGTGTATTAACAGGAAATTATACGCTTCATACCGGGTGATTGAGAATGACCCTTCGGTGTTTGAAATATGATTATTTTTTAGATATCATTTAAAAGCTTGAATAATAAGCATTTACAGTTAGTCTTATCTTTGTATAAGTTGTATTAAAAAGTTATTTTTATAAGACAACATTTAATATGAATTGATAACCAAATGATCAATTGAAGGTACAATTTCATTGGTATGTAAATTTAAGCATGTCAATGAAATTAATTTTAGTATTGAAATGCATGATAAAATGAATCAGATTAACATGTTATTGGTTGTCTGGATGGTAAAACTATCAAATTATGTTACATTTCCAAGGTTATCAATTGTTTCAAGTGTTGACCTGAATAATAATCAGTAGGCTTTAGAGTAACAATTTAATCTAATCCGATATGATTAAGTTAAAAATTGAAAGTCAAAATTCATGCTGAGTTTTACAAGAAAATTGAAAGCACCTTGAAAGGTAAGATGATTTTTGATAAAAGTGAAACAATAAAAATGAAAATAACAGTCAAAATGGTTTTAAAAACAATAGAGACAAAAAATGAGACAAAACAAATCAAAATTATACCCAATTTGGTTTAACATAGTGATTTAACATTTAAAGGCAGTCAACGTAATGAGAGTTTGAAAGTTGTAAACAATTTATCAAATTTAATGATAATTGTCGGTCAATTATTGTAATTGGACTGGATGAGAATAGCAAAGGAAGGATTGATCCAATATCATTTTTAGAAATATTGGTTCGATCTTTTTCAGTTCATGGCAAGGGATAACAGGCGAAAGGTGATAGTTTAAATTGAAAAGGTAAAGTGAACAAAGCGTCAATAATTTGTCCGACGATAATAATGATTAGTGGTCTTGTAAATGACCACTCCTCAAGATAATTAAAAAGGAAGAAAGAGGAAGACAAAGATTGTAAAAGGTAAGAAAAGGTGGAAAAACAGTGAAACTAAACCGAGGGAAATGGTTAAGGCTAACAGACACAGCAACATCGTAGCAAACAAAGATTAGCAAGTTAACGAGAGGAACCACGAAAATTATATTACAATTTAGCAAGCAATATCCATTTAAAGCAAAAGCAGATGAAAGTTACCTCCAAAGATAAAGTAAAAGCGTTAATTTGGAATGCTCTTAAAGTACAAGTTGCTTTTATTGAACCAGAAAATGTAATGTAATGTAATCAAAATGTAGTCAAGTAAGGCCAACGCATTCTTAGTAGTAAATGCCCAAACCAAAGCAAAAAAATACACAGATAAAACATAAAAAAAGGTTGAAAAGTCCAAGAAAATAAAGGTTAATTCAGAGGTGTTTTCTCATAAAAAGAGTAAGAATTAGAAAGGGAATAAAAATAAGTGAAGTTGGATTTGAACAATAATGATGATCTTTTATAAGGGTTGAGAGATAAAATATTTTAAGATATTCTCATAGTTATCCATTGATTCTTTGATCACATTCCTGAGACATTTTAACTGGTCGGGATTCGGTGTTGATGGTATAAATGGTCATTGATTGTTCACAAATAATGGGAGCAAAAATGTACATTGAAACACGCACATAAACGGTATGAAAAATATGCATAATCACGATCCGAAAAAAAACAACAATGGCGACATGGAAAGAAAAGGAGGGAAAAACGTTTCTTTTCAAATGTATTGTTACATTATACATTTTTAGACTCCGAGTCTAGGCCTTATTTAATTTTATATTTCTTATATTTCTTAACATTGGTTAAGATTGGTTTTTTTCAACTTCTTATGACTGTTAAAGTTGAAAGATATTCACATATTCAACATAATATTGTGAGAAAAGGCAAAGAAAAAAATTGCAAAGGAAAAAATGACGCCGAAAAAACCTGTTTAACTTAAGGTTTACCAAAAAGAGGAAAGATCCGAGTGAGTAATAAGACGGTTGCTGAAAGAGAGAATAAGAAGAGAAGGTAAGAGGAAGACAAGGGAAAGATTTACCTTTCATTTTCTTCTCAGTTGATCTTTAGCCGTTGTACCAGCTATATCTCAGCCTTTTTTGCTTGAGATAAAATTTGTTGTTGATGTTGGATAGCTTTTTTGTTTATTTGATGACTCGCAGGACATCAACAGCTAAACTCAAGTTGTTCAACTCTTTTCTTACACCAAACTTTCAACTTTAACACTATTGAATCATCATTTATCTTAACTGTTCAACTATTATATTTAATTTTTACATCAGTTATATTTAACTTTGTTCAACAGTTTTTTATTTCTTTGGTTTCTATTCGTGTTTTTGTCTGGTATGACTTTGTCTTGTTGGATTACTTTTCAATACCTGCTGTTTTTATATATGAATAGTTAACACCAATATTGTCATCTTTAAACTTATCTACTGTTGATTTACTGAAAATGCTGCCATCATATTTAACTCAAATCTACCTCATAGTTGTCATAATTTCAACGGTCATCATTTCAAATTCAATCGCACAGTGTCCGTGGTCTAATGCTAATTATACCGATCTTCATTCTGATTGTGTTTGTAGTTATTCAAATATTGGAAAGTTATCAATTCAGTGTAGTCCAGTTAATTTTACCCGTTTACTGGAAGCTCTTCATTTGACAATCAATAAATCAACTCCAATCGATGTGTTGTACATCAACAATGCAACAATTGGTACTCTAAGCAATGCTACCTTCACTGGACTTGACATTGCCAATCTTCACATATCGAGAAGTAGATTAACCACAATTGAACCCGATGCCTTTTCAGGTCTTGAAGATAAACTGGTTAAATTGAGTTTACCGGATAACTTGCTATCAGAGGTACCAATTAAATCTTTAACATCACTGTTGGCCTTGCGAACACTGGATTTATCAGTTAACAATATAACATCGTTACCATCCTCAGCATTTGCCTCAAATCAATTGGCAACTTTAAAATTGGCTGACAATCGTTTGGTATCAATTGATGAGTACGCATTTCAAGGATTGGAACCACATTTAAAACATTTAAACCTCAAAGGAACCAGTTTAACCGTTATTCCTTCTGCTATTGATAACCTGACCGCATTAGCTTTCCTTGATTTAGCCCAAAATCGTCTAGAATCACTTGGACCTAAGCAATTTGAAAATCTTCAAACTTTAACAGCTTTAAGCTTGGAACGTAATAAGATAACTTCAATTGATGAGGAAGCCTTTTTAGGAGTTAATGATTCGCTAAGTTCACTCAGTTTACTTAACAATCTGATAAAAAGTTTTCCTTCTCAAGCCATTTCATCTCTCACCGAACTCAGAGTAAGTTTTTTTATCCTCATCTCCTGATACGGTCAAACAATCCGTTTGTCCGTTCTTCACACACACAAAAATAACCAATTCAGGTTCAACCTACGAAATCATTTCATACTTTTTCCTCCCTCAACAATTTTTCATATCTTTTACCTCAAACTAAAACCAAGAATATTGTTCAAAAAGAGACTAAACTTGAGTGAATTGAAAATGAAAGTGTTTTCTGGACTAGATGATAAACTTATCATCACAATAAATCAACCATCATCATCATAATGATTATAATTTTTCAATAACTTTAGTTATCCCTTTTGTTTGTCCACTTGTTTTCAATCATCTTTAATCATGTTAACTTCCATTTTTTCACACAAAATCATAGTTTCTCAACAACAATCATTTCAGGTTAACACTAATAACACTTTAACCATTGATAATAAATAATAAGACTTGGTTTTGTGATTCAATTTTTCAACCAAAGGTTACCTTTAACCCTGAGAAATTTCATTCATAGTTCAATAATGTTGCTGACGGATAACAATAAAAAAATCACAAAACCTTCAAAAGTCTATTATTTTTGGTAAACACTTGAGGCAAGGTCAAAGGTTTTTCCCTTAACCTTTCAAACTTTCCTTCTCATCTTACCTAACTTGTTTTGTTGACAGGTATGACACAAAGTTTAGAGTCAGGTAAAGGTCAAGACACTATTGACCATTGACTTATCATTAAAACAAGTTCAACTGTTTGTTTGAAAGTGAAAAGAAAACATTTGTTTACCTTTCATCTTTTACCTCACCATTTATCAATTGAATATCGATTGCAAATCCAAGCGTAAATCAATCAGTTTATACTTGTTATTTCAAGTTAATTAAGTCTAAAATTCTCAAGATTTTCATGTTTACCAGACAATCATTCAACTTCAATCTTGTTATTTACCTTGATTGATAAACATTAAATTATAAGGGTTCACCTCAATATTGATTAATAATTCAACAATTTTCTTTCCAATGTAATTTTGGAATTAAACAATTTAATTTCCTCGTTCCTTATCATTTTTAGCGTCAAATCAATCAAAATACACAATTGGATATGTTAGTCTATAGTTTTAAAATGTTTACATTGCCAATGGAAACAAAAATAACTTGAAAACTTCAGCATATATAGCATCAGGTAGAAAGCATTTGGAAAGCAGTTCATTGAACAATGACAAATGATGATACTATTGTATTTATACATGAATGAACAACAATTGGAATTAATCTGCAACTTGTAAAATTGACGTAAAAACAGTCATAAATGCATGTCCATTAACCATGATTAAGTTTAGGTGTGAGTTAATTGAGTGGCATTTTGTGTGTTTTTATTAGTTATCAGTTGATGCATTATGAATGTAAATGATATTATTGGATAGAAAGAGAATCACATAAATTAAAGTAAATTGGGTGTTGGTAATTATACAGTTTTATTCATCACTCATATGAATAATCAGCTGTATAAGGAAACCCAGTAATCACACTTTCAAATCAGCTCAATTCACCGGCATTTGTAGGAAGATGTTTTTCACTGTTACTCTTGTTTTTTGCTTTTGGTTAATGAATGATGATAATGAATGCAAAAGTCAAAAATTACAGTTTCCTGGCGCTGGGTTAGGTAAACATCATCATCTTGGTTCATGATGGTTCATGATTGAGAAAAGCAAAATATTGAAATTTTTGCAAAAGATTATTTCAAAACATTGGTTTAACATTAAAAGGTTGCCTTTGAATTTCAAAAATATGAGCAATCAAAGAAACTGAATTCAAAAATCAGATTGGTTAAAGGTAAAGGTGAAGATGAATGTTTATACTTGCAAGATTCGTGCAAAAATAGATTCAACATTAGTCCAGAATTTAATTAAAATTGTTGTTGAGAGGGAGAAAGTGTATGAAAGGGAAAGATGATGAAGATGATGAAGATGAAAAGTCAAGGTTTTTCAAGGTTTAAAGTTTAACACGAACCTTTTTTGAGCGCAAAAAAGGTAATTAAAGTGAGGCCAACATTGCTAAGTGTTTCTTTTCTTGAATCCCTTTTTTTCTTGATTGCAAATGATAAAGTTGAATCTCTTTGCAATTTCAATTTCAGTCTCAATTGTAATGATAATTGTAATTGAAATTGTAAACTTGCAACATAATAAAGTTACAAGAGACAGAAACTGGTATTGCAATGATTTCTTGAGATGAAAAGTTAACAAAAAACACTGTCAATTCAACCTTTTGCTTATCTTTTTTTGGGTTCTTGTGTGTTTTTACTTGTTGATGTCTTCTGATTTCGTCTTTTTTTTTATTTCTATTCCATTGTTACCATCATTGTCATAGGTTTTGGACCTTGGATTCAACATAATTGAATCTATTCCGGAAGATGGTTTCCACAAAAATACGCTTTTAACGCTTCTTGCACTTGATGGCAATCCAATGTCAACATTGCCTTTTCAACCCTTTAAACATCTTAACTCAACCTTGCGTGGACTTAGTCTTGGAGGTAAGTCATGATTGTAATATTGTATTGTCTAATTGTTCAAATTGAAAGTGGAGAAAGTTATTTCATTATTAACCTAATTGATGGTAATTGTGTTAAGCCAGATGAACAATAACTTGATTCTTGTTTCTTTATTTCAATCTAATTGATGCACTTTTACTCTACAACATTAACTTATTGGCTTTATTTACATTTTATATCTGATAAAAGGTAATTTATATCATTAGTTAATTTTAGCCAGCAAATTTATCCATCGTTAATCGTGATTATTCAACTATTAAATCTGATTTAACATCTAAATCTTTTGTGTTTAACATTAGATTTCTGTTTAGTTAAATTGAATTCAATGGGAATTGTTTTCTGTTTTTTCGTTAAAACGTCAAAGGAAAGGTTTTTTTTCAAATTACTTTTCAAAGGCAAATAAACTTGTGAAACAATCAATGGTAATAAATGTAAGGTAAAAAATGATAATAACTATACTAATAACAGTTAGTAGCTATAAAAAAATGATATAATAATCAAAGTTAATAGTTTTAATAACAGAGAAGGAGAAAGTTTCTAGCCTCAGGCTTTAGTTTCTTATCATAGGTACAAACAACTGAAATGTTATTCAACTTTGATTAGGTCAATAAACAAAGATGAATTAGCAAATGATAAATAACAACAATTATCATTTGATTTAATATGATGGAGAGAAAAGTGATGAATTATTGGCTTAATTAACATACAATTTGATCATGTCAAGAATGCCGTTCAATTTTGTGAAATAGTGAAACCATTAAACGTACCAATAATTTCCAGGGAATCAATTTTGCTCAATTATTTTCATAATTTGGCCATTTTAAACAAATTTTCAACCCATTTTTGTTGTCAATTTTGCAGGCAAAAGTTTAATTTGTGATTGTCGACTTCGTTGGATCTTACAATGGATTCGCAGTTATGATCTTCAAGTTACATCTAGAGAACGACATCCACAATTTTGCGGTGAACCTGGTAAATTAAGGAACCGCAATTTCCTTCAATTGACTGATTCAGATTTAAATTGTGCAAATGAGCCAACTGAGCTTCCTTCAGCATCATCTTCAACTTCAGAAGTGTCAACAGTGAATGTACCTTCATCTTCATCTTCATCGCCATCATCATCAACCATAACCACTACAACTACAACCTCAAGTGGTACAATCCTTACATCAACACCTTTGGCTCATATAAATTCAGGCTTATCTAAATCATCTCGACGTTTACCTGCAGATTGGCCTGATAATGAAAATGATGAAAATGGTGGTAATTATTTACCTTCAGGAGTAGATTTAAATACTCCGATAAACAGCAACAATTTGTTAACTCTATCAAGTGCCTCATCACAGACAACATCAATTGCATCCAATTCACTTTCAGTGAAGCCTTTATCATCTTCGCATTTACATCCAAATGAAACGGAAACACCGGACATTAAACTTTTGGCCGCATACCGACGAGAATCATCTATAGTTCTTGAATGGGACACTTTATTGGAAGATAGTTATTCAAATGGTTTTCAAATTCTTTACCGCTTTTTTGGTTCAAAAGAGTACAAGAAAGGAGTCAAATTGGGTAAAACGGCTCGTCGCTATGTTTTGCCTCATGTACCTTCCGGTGAATGTATAATTGTTTGCATTGTTCCCGTTGAAATGTATCGATCCCAAGGGATCCATGATATTCCATCAACTTTGTGCCAAGAGATTCGCCGTGATCGAACCAAAATGGCTGATCTAGATAAACTAGTGATTGGTGCCACTGCAGCTATATGTGCCTTTGTTGTACTCGCAGTCATCCTTTTTACCTGTTGCTATGGTAAAGACAAGAAAAAATCTTTACCTTCTCTCCCACCTCCACTTGCTGGGCCCATGAAACCCGATAATGAATGGGAAACTGTTTCCATGTACTCAGCTCGTTCAATCCCTCGTGCTCGAATGTACCATCTTGATGGTTCGACCGCTGTTCATCATCACCCATTAAATGGTTCACTCCATAATATACCACTTCATGATGACAATAGATCGCACATTTCTAACTATTCATTGGTTCCAAATGGTTATTCAATGAATGGTGCCCATAAAGGTAACGGAGGTGCTCCTCGACCAACCGCAGACGGACAATCTCACCGATCATATTCAACATCGTCTGCTGTTGGACGCTTTGGCAATGCCACTTTACCTCATACAGATTTATCTAAATCATCTTTATCTGTCCATCCAGGCACCACTGCGGTCGCCTATCACAATGGTGGTGATGCTAGAGGAGGTAATGCCCATCATCATTTATCTTCGTCCAGTAAAAAGAAAAGTAAAAGTTGTAACCGACTTAATTCAACTTCTTCAATTCACTCTTTAACAGAATATGATTCTGATCAGTGGGCTAATGGACCAATGATGGGTAAATTAGCTAATGGTCCTCATCATGGTACCAATGGATGGAAAGATAATCAAGTTGATGTTTATGTTGGTAAAAATCAATTGCTGGCCAATCCTCTGAATGGCAAATATAGATGAACTATAAATCTTCAACGCTTAAAAGGATTGACTTTTTTAAATTAAAAAAAACAAATTTCTGTATACTTTATAAAATACTGTAACAAAATGGACAGTAACCACAATCAACCAGGAATCGTCCAAATCATCATCATCAGTCTTTCATCAACTCATTTTCATCAATTTTTTGTTTACAAATTTGGTCAATGACATAGTAAACTTGCCGGTAACAAAATCCTCAAAGTCATCATCATCATCTTCAAGGTTCCATCACAATTTGACCTTCCTCATCCTCTGTCATTCGTCATCTTTCCTCTCTCCTTTCAATCAACATCAATCATAACTCATTTGATTGTAATACATTGATTGTACACTTTTGTTTACCAACAAAAGGTTTACGAAAAGAAACGCAAAATATACTTACAAAGATCATCTCCAACAATCGTAATTATTTAAAATTGCTTTCATTATTCAATGTCACTCTCGTAATTAATCAAAGGACGCAATTTAACTAAACCTTGTATAAAATACAAAACAAAAAATGTAATCATTGAACAAATTAAGAAGCAGCAAAAATTCAGCAATTAAAACAATTTAGGTAATATTTTGTTGCAAATTTTGTTCAATCGTATTTCAATTGCTTGGTATTTTCAAAATACGATTGAAACAATTCAAAGAAAGTAAACTTGTATTATAAATTGAAGATTTTTTTGTAACCACAGAAAAAGACAAAAAATGTATTAAACTTGATTTTATTATCAATAATAATAATTTAAATAATAAAATATGTAAATCATTTTCATTCTTCGTTGAGTAATTATAGATTTACCTTGAAGAGTTAAAGTTTTTCATGGAAAGTTGATTTAAGTGATAATTTTTTCCTCATCATATTAATGGAAACATTGACCTTAAAGATGAAGATAAAGATGAATAAATCCATAGTCATGATAATGGAAAGATTATTGAATAATAGTGAATAGAATAGTAAAAAAGAATGAAATATTTCAGGAAAGAAACGATAATATGAGAAGATGGAATCTAATTGAAAAATATTGACATCCATTTAACCCTTTATACTTTCATTTCAAATGCATTTCAACTTTTTATCTGATTTACAAACCTATCAGTTGAAATAACAACATTTAAGTCAACAATGAAAAGCTTGTTGAAAATTTTGATGAAAGTCCGTTGATTTTCGTTCATTTCTCAATAATAATGATACCTTTTGTTGCTAAATACATTGAAATATTGTTGATTATTATAAGCGTTAAACATGAATTAAATTGTTAACATTGTTGACTGTAAAAGAAGCAAACTTTTATAAAAACAGATTGTAAGTAATAATCAAACGAAAAGGTTGAATTGTTCATTTAAAGTATTACGATTGTGATATTTTGGCTTTTTTATTGTTCTTGTTAAATGATTATATTTAAATCAACGGCTGCAAGTGATGATCAAACGTGACTAATCAACAGTTAATTCAATAGTAATTGAAGGTTAATTTAATTTGATGAACCATTCAAGCCAAACTTTTGAGAAACAAAAGGATTTCATTATCAACTTGTTAATGAGTGTGTTTAAACAACATTAATGCTTGTGATGATATTAGCTAATTGAATATGCTTTTAATTTAATTTTATAAAATATCAATTCCAAGGATTGTAGATGATAAACACAGGTTAGATGAATTTTGTCATCCATGGAATTGGCAGAAATTTAAAAACTGGTCAAGATGAAGACCGATTCTCGGCAAAAAAGAACCAAAAATGTCATTGGACCAGATTGTTTCTTATATGGTTCTGTATTATTCAATGAATATTTCATGTTTTTTTTGTTCGCGTAAATCATGCATATCGAGATGCTTGAGAAAAAGTTCCGAAAAAAGGCAAAATAGTGAAAAGTTTTTTCAAAAGTGACCGTCAATAAAAGAAGACAATTGTAAAGCGAAATCAACTTGAAAAATTGAGAGTGAAATTAATGTTTAATCAGTTGGTTTAAGTGTTAACAAAACTCGGTGGTCAGTTGCAGTTAAAGGAATGAAAAAGAAATGAACAAAAGATTTATATGCACTGAATTTGACTTTCTTTTCATTATCATCATTTTCAATGTAATATTTGCAGTCATTTTCCTTCTAAATGATTCAACCTCAGCCTCAGCCTCAATCTTGAAGATAGATTAGGACCGGATGTAAAGGTCAACCTTGATTACGATTTTTTGGTTAACACAAAATATGATGAAAAAAGCTGTTGATTCTGAACAAAATTTTGCCTTTTTTCATTTATTTCCATCTTTACGTTAACATGTTTTGAGACCGGTTTCAAGATGATGGAAAATGATGAGAATGATGATGATGGAGGTAAAGGAGAGTTACGCTATCATCATTAAGAAGCAAAAAGGAGCCAAATAAATGAGATGAAGCACAAATTTGAAACGATAATCAGATTGATAGTGAAATCAGTTTAATCTCAATTTGTTTTCCATTTAATATTAACCAGTTTATGTTTAACTTTCCCACGAATTTTTCATTCCTCTATTATTATTGAATTTTTTTAAATAATATCAACAAAAATCAATAATTTGGTTATACGGGCAAATTAAAGGTAATCAAAGACAATTGACATTCAGCTAATTTACCTGACAATTAACAGATGAACCACAAAAATCTAATGTTTCAATGACAAGTAAACATGAATTATTTTCAAGTTTCATACCTACAAAATGTAATGGTTTAATGAATGGTAAACATTCATGATCATTAATCAAGTCAACTGTTGATTTGATTGCTAGTTTTCCTTGTCAACAGTAAATATCAATTTAAAATTAGTTGTAATTGACAATTATTGGTAAATGTTTCAACAGTTTTTAACTCTTTGATAGCTTTTTGCTCATTATTTGCATTATGATGAAAGTTATCTGATAAATCACGCTATTTTGCATCCAAATGTCGACAACTGAGATTTTCATGAATTTCATTTTCATCAATTTATAATGCTGATGACCTTTCATTGGTTATTCCTGGGTCAACCCGGTGTTGATGATGATAACGACTGATGGTGACCGTGACTAACAAGTGACGGTGAAAGTATCCAGAAAACAGGTTCATGATGTTCATGTTATCTGCTGATTCCCTTAGGAATAAATGATAATACAAAAATGAACAAAGAATTGAAAATTGAAAAGAACTTACGTTTTTTTCATTCATCATTATCATCACATCAAAGGGTTTTTTCATCATAAGGCAAAAAAGGTTAAAAATTGGTCAAAGAAATGAGAAAAAAAACTTTACTTTGGTTAACAATTCATTGACAATTTTAAAATCAACTTTCAACTTGAAATCACCTGAAATTGAAAATCATCTTTACCATGATTCATGAAATACAAACTTGAAAATCACGGAAGCATAACAATGAAACTCAATAATAGCGTAAATTGTTCAACAGTAAATAATTTTTCATTCAGCAATTTTAATATTTGATTGTCGATCAAACGAAAACAAAATTCAAGTCTGAAGCTGCGGTTATAGCCGTTAATCGGAACAATTAAAAGGCTTTCCTTGTCTTTTCTATTATTGTCCACATTTGTTTAGTTAATATCAAGGTTTCGGACATTAATAGTGATTATTGTAATTATTAACAATCAGATGGAGGTAAACAAAAGTGGCTCATCATTGTGTTATTAATGGACAAGCAAAAATAAACCTTTTCAATTTATTCATTGTTCATCAAGAAAATGATTAATTTTAATTCAACCTTGAATCTTTTCTTAATCATTGACCATTTGGGCAATAATTAAGCATCAAATGTCCGTTCAGTTGAACAAGTTAAACATAAACGCTATTTAAGGTTCAATATTTCAACGTTAATTTTGTTGCTTCCTTCATTCAAAAGCTATTAATAAAATACTAATGATGAAACGTTTATGCTATGAATTATAATCATTTTTAAAGTAATAAAAATCTCAAGTAATTAGAGTTTAATTAACTTAGTTTTACAATTAAATCAAGTTGACAATAAATCAACAGTAACTAGATGACAAGTGTTAGAGGTTAAACCGGGAGTAAATGAATGAGACTGAATAATTTTCATAATTTTTAAGATCACATTTTTAACCGCAAAGTAGACAGTTAAAAGTACTCTTCAATTGATAATATGCGTTTGGCTATAAATTATTTATGAAAAACAAATTGAACAAAATATTGGAAATTTTCATCACTCAGATTGAAGTTATTTAAATGATTCAGTCTTTGTTTCATGTTGATGGTCACGATTGAATCTTTCAAATCAATTGTTGGTGATGATTACGATGCCAATGAGTCGGATCAATAACCTAACATAGACTTGGCTGGGAATTAAAATTGTGCGTTTAGATTGGAAAGATTTGAATCACAAGAAAAAGTCAATTTGATGTTCGAGGTTGTTGTTACCTGGATAATGATGAAAATATTGCTAAAGGTGATGAAGATGGTGATAAGATAGTTCAGAATCTCAACTTTACGCAATCATTTAACACTTTTTTTCTTTCTTTCATCATGGAAATCAAATGTTAATAATAGGTGAGATGATAACCCTTCAACATTGAATCAATTTTGATATCGCGTTTTATTCATTGTATTGAAGCTGAAAAATAACAATTGGATTAAAAATTAAAAGCAATTTTCATCTCGGAATTTAGATGAATTTAAATTTCGAAGTTATGCTGAATGAAGCGAAATCTCAGAATCAAATTGACATTCTTTAAATTTTTTGATATTCGGTTGCTTTAAAATTTAGCAAAAATACTGAAATTAACTGTTTAATTTGAATTTAAAATGAATTCAAACGAACACATTTTTGTATCATTCTATCAAGATGATTTGCCATTGATAATGAAAGTGTCAATCAAGGTTCAGTGTTTGGTTGATGAGTTGATAATCATGATGATCGTTTAAAGGAAAGTTTAAGGTGATTTCAATTAAAGCATAAAAAATCTCATCCATCAGAGTTTTAAAATGATTTGTTCAGATTTAAAAGCTATTTAATTAATTTAAATCTTTATTTTATCGATTAGCCTTTTCTTTATGTCACAGGATTAAACCTTTTTTAATGTTTATAGCGAGTTTAAATTGTAATTAAAGGGTAATTATTAGATACTGGGAATGTCAACATTGAGTTTACTGAATGAAGCGCAAAAAGTTTAAAGTTGATCAAAAATAAAATCAAGGTAATAACAAGGGATTAAAGGTCTAATTGAGGTTTATCATAATATTAATCACAAGATTAATCACAAGATGAATCTTGTTACAATCCTGAAACATAAGGTTTTAACAGCATTATCAGAAAGAAATAAAAGGTAAAAAATTAAATAAAATAAAACAAACAGAAACTGTTTAGAGTTTAAATGAAAAGGTAAGAGTTTCAAATGAAATTGAAAGTGGAAATAATCTGAAGCAAATGAATTGATATAAGAGAGTGAAAATGAATGAGAAAAAAATGTTATAACTTGATTATTGGGAGTGAATAGTTTAACAGGATTCATAGGTAAATGACGATAATATGTGAAATGAAAGAGGCTCAAATGAGGGTATAAAAAGGAGCGACTGAAAACATTTCAATTCTAGAGCATCATCGTTCTAATCATGCTAATCACCATCTTCAACAACCAGAGAGATCAAGATATTGGGTGAAGGTTTAAATCAATGAATACGGGTTCAACCCAAAGGTAATTCAGGTATTTACCAATGACAAGGATAATCAGCATGAGATGATGATCAGGATTAAGGTACAGAAAGAGAAGACCCAATTTCAAGGTTATTTTTGTTCCTCTTTCATAGGTGTGATCACTAATCACCAGTGTAGTAGCTATAAGAATGGAAACATCATTGGATTGATATTACATAGGATCAGGTTAACATATAATAACAAGACTAGAAATGCCGAATTGCAGGTTTTAAGGTTGTTTATCTCTTGTTTTGTTTTCATCTCTACAGGGTAAGAAGGTAAATGTTGATCATCTATTATATTATTATTATTACATACTTTTAATGTGAAAATATTGCGTGAATTGAGAGAGGAAAAAAGGAAGAGTCATCATTATCATCATCTTCAACAATCATGATAAACGAGACAAGTTTTACCTTGTCTAATCAAACAACCCAAAACATCATGAAATAAGTAACATTTATCTTTGATTGAAACACACAAAGGTAACCAAGGTCAATGTTTAACGTTATTACTATTGACCTTCAACTTGTCAATGGACATCGTTTGGTTCATCAAAAAGCAAAATATAAAAGATGAAAACTTGAAATGTTGAGATTTGCCAAGAAAAACCAGAACCAGAACCAATATTTTATCCCATAGTAAAGGTTGTCGGTCAAATGAAATTGTCTTTCATTTGGTTAAATAGGTGTTAATTGCAGTCTAATTTGAAGATTAACCAATCACCAGTAACTCAGTGTGAGTTCAAGTTGATCATTGGAAAGGGAATATTTGAAATGAACAAAATATCAACTTGAAGCTTGAGAAATTTAAATTTACAAAACCTCAACAGTTTACAGATTTACATGACAAATAGGTAAACATATTTTCACTTTTTTCATCATTCTTTAAATCTTGTTTTACCTGTGATATTTTATCCTCTATTACAACCATCTATGTAAAAAATGATGAAGCAAATTGTTATTACTTTAAGATATACCTAATATCTATCTTGGGTGGTCTTAAGGTACAACTATTTCACTTCTTGAGTGTTTCATTAACAATTCAAAATTATTGTAAAGGTATAAACCTGATCATATGCATCATCATTATCATGATTATTATGGCAAGTTAATACATTAAGACTATTCATTGTGAAATAAGCTTATTGTGTTCGTCTAATAACACAGTGATAATAATGGTCAACAGCATGTTAATAATCATAAAATATTTGTAAAGCAAAAGTTAATCATGAAAAATTATCAAAATGTTGAACATTTAATCTTTCAATTGAATTGAAAGCAAATGGAATCTGAAATTGAAAAATTTTCATGATTTAATTTGAACAGATTGAGTTGAAAAGAAAGCAGAATGTTCAATCGTCCAGTGGTTAAGGTGTGATTATCATGTTAATTGAAGATAAACGTTGAAGATGAAGCTTGCTAATCTCATGGTGAGTTGGTGGCTGTTTGTTAGTCAATTGTTTCAAGAAAAATGATAATTTCACTTCTCGGAAGTTCAACTTAACTGGTAACAGTCAAGTTATCTTTCATCATCTTCCTTGAGAAGTAATCTATTCTTTTCGGATGATTATTTGTTTTACTCGTTTCTTTATCTTTTTTGTTTCGCATTTCTTTGTTTTCATCAGCGTCTTCCTTTCAGCTTCATCTTCAGGTAGGAGGTAACTCACAGGTAATAGTAATTAAAACTGAATATGAGTCTTTCAATTGTACAATGGGAAGGAACCTTGAGGGTTTTGGTGTTTGTGAAAATGTTTACAAAAAAAGGCTTTTGGTGAAGTCAGGAGAAGAGAAAAAAGTTGTACAAATTTTTGTTTCAATAACTTTTGTTAAGGTAAAGGTCAGAAGCCTTTTGAATGTCCAGACTAATGGTCAAACTAGGAGTCATTGAGAATAGCAATGAAAAAATGATACAAAATAGCATTAGAAGCAAACTTTTGTTTGCATTTTGACAAAACTTGATGATGAATAAAAGTGAATCAATTATCATTAATACAAAACTGAATAGTTTTGATCAGGAGATAATCTTTTGAAATATCAGCTTAAAATGTTTCTGTTTCTTTGATAATCTAATTGAATGTTCATTGAAAAGTGTTTGCAATGTTTTCAAAATTTTTAGCTGAAAAGATGAGCCAATAAGGAAGAAATGAAGATTACATCAATCCATCATTTGTATTTAGTGAATAAAATGATAAAAAATGGAAAGTTGAATTGGATCGAATCAAGTTTAAAGGATGATTCAATTGAGTGGCAATCAAACTGCGTCAAACTAATTACAATGTAATTAGTAATTACAAATTACCAATGTACTGGACTAATCAATACAATGTATCAAATCAAGTGATTATTTTATCCTTTTGGTTTGATCCATGATCAATGATCAATGATCATGTATTTTACAGAAAAAGTCAGCAAAAAATTGTCATTGTTGATCTTGAAGAGATTCAATTATCAAAGTGAAACAATGCAAACTAATGGCAGTTCCAACTATTTGACAAACCTTTGATTATCAATTATCATGATAACAGGAAATGTTTGACTTGATGAATAAAGTCTAAAGGGTTGCATTGAGCTTGTTGATTGCTGGTTAAGATTGATGCTATTGTGAGGGTTAATTTGTTTTGATAATACATTAGGTAATGGAAGAGGCTGATGATGATGATTAGAGGATGTAAGAAAAGGTGAGAAAAGGTGAGGTTAGAAGCAAAGATATTTCAGTTGAAGGCAAACTTTTCAACTTGTAAAGGTAATTTTCAAGGTAAAATGAAAGGTTACCTGAAAACGCAAATAATAGATTTTTTCTTCTTCTTTCTTGTAATTCGCATTGATTGTAAGCAAAATGTTTTTCCTCTTCTTCTTCATCATCAAACAGGTAAATAGTAAGCAATGGGAGATTTGAAAGAGTAAATAATGAATGATAAGTTTTAAAGCAAATGCAGCTCAAATGATTTAACCCTTTATCTTTTGTTAGATAAAAAAAGATAAACTTGAACCTCAACAGGTAGCCACATGTTGAGCTTCCGATAAGTTGATCAACATGATAACTGATGAATTACAATTTTTAATGGTCAAAATTGATGCAGTAGCAGTCAACTTGTTATAACCATCTGGAAACATTGGAAAACAAACAAGAAAGTAAACATAATTTTATAGTAAAAATTGATAATTCAGTTAGGATCATGAAGTATTCTGATTATGATAACGGCTCATCCAATCATGCTACTTATCATGCATGTTATCCTGCAACTGTTTAAACATTTATCATCTTTTCATTCATCATAACATCCTCATGAATCATGATAATCAGTTGTCTAATTTATTGAGAGTCAAAAAAATGTTCATCTTTTTCTGGTTATTTTTTGCTCATTATTTTGATGCTTTTTTATTCCTGTTCATGTTGTTGGAGTTACTATTATCATTATAATCATTATTATTTATATGAGATTGATTCATCCGATTGCCTGAAGCATATTGTATTGAACATTTATCTCATTAAATAGAGGAACAGTTAAGGAGATGAAAAAAAGATGAAAATTGGACGAGTAAATCTTGACAAGGTTAATCATGAAAAGGAAGATGAATTTTGTTTTTGCCTATTCAAATGATTAATGATAACTTTCAGTTTTTTTTCAATTTTTTTCAGTTAACTTTTTCTTCCACTAAAATTAATTAATACTTTTTTCTTGGTGTACATTTTTCAACTTTTCAAGTGTTTATTAAAGGTAAGTAAGGATGAGCATCTGTTGGCACACTGCAGGGATTGAAGTTTCAATTAATTGCCACAACCAGAGTCAAGTTTATAACCATATAAATGAGATCATGAATAAAAATCTAATGTAATTCAGCTACTTATTTGCACAAAAATATCTCTAATAATGGTTAGCATTTCAATTTATGATACAAAAAGTTGACATTTTTTCTGATATAAACCTTACACTAGATGACAGTAAAATATGGTTAATAACATCAAGTTTTTATATCATAACCATTCAAAACTGGTCTAACTTAAGATTTCATTTTGAAAATTGCAATAATTATCAAATTATAAAATCACAATCTGTTTTTCAATGCGTTACAATTGAGAAGAGATGTTTAATAAAGGAAAAATATCAAGAGTTACAATTGTTTCAAGTTCAACTTTCTTGTCGACATAATAATGCAAAATAATCTGATAAAGAAGCAAATGATTGTGATTTTTTGATCAAACTAGTAATAATAATTCATTAGGTAAGATTATTTTGCTCCAAAATTGATGTAAAATCAGGCGATAATTGAGATGAAATCAAATTCAAAATGAGATCAACTTCAATAGAACACAGCAGTTGCATGAACAGCATTTGTTACACATACATTTTTTGTCACAATAATGCAAAATAACACGATAACACTGATTAATCGCTAATCAAAGATTAAAATGTAATAATCTTTGCTTAATGGATGATCTAAAGGCTGGTTTTATTTGGACAAATGCTTACTTTAATCGCTGTTTGGACTTGAAATTTTCTGTCATCATAATAAAACGATGAGCATAGTTTTACTCACTTTCTAGATTCATCTCAACCCTTCACATAATTACATTATGCTGAAAGTAATGATGATTAGGTTAATGTTAAACCTTGAGTATCTTGCTACTGAAGTTAATCTACCTTTGACCATTTTTAACGGTTATTCTGGGTGAAAATTTTTCTGAGATTGTCCAGTTTCTCAATTTTTTACCTCCGCTAATCGTTATCATTATTTCATCAGCGTATCACCATTAACTCTCAGTGAAAGGTTAATGAAAAAAATGTAAAGTGTAACAAGAAAAATAAATGAATTGAAAAGGGAAGGAAGAGAAAAGATTAGATGAAAAGATTGAAGATAAATTGAAGCTACTTTTATGAGAATTGGTGAAATGTTGAGAGATTGAAATAGCCTATTGTGATGATCATCATTATCATCATTAACATCATCATTCAGTCATCTGATGGTTTAATTTTTACACACAAGGAAATGACCTTAAAAGATATGAAGACAAAAAAAGGTAATCATCGGATGATATTATTAAATGTTTGTTGTTTTGCTTGTTCAATTATTGTTTGGCCTGATGATGACGATCATGATCATGATTGTGAGAGAAGAATGAGTCAAATTTGAGTTTATTCAATGTCAATCATTTGGAATGATAGAGTTATGATATTTCCTGATGAAAAACTTTTCATTGGTAAAATAAGAAAGTTTCATAATTCACTGAATCGTTTCAAAGAGAAAAAGGAAAACTTATTAACATGTTAAAGATATCAATTGAACAATTGAAATAAAGATTCAATTTGTTTCTCATCAATGAAATGGTAAACCATGAAATAAGTCAAGTAATTCAATATTTTACAGCCATTATCAACTATCATTCAGCTGATAACTGTAACTAGTTAGACTTTTTTCACTCGATTAACTCTTGATTGATTTATTATTCAACAACTAACACCAATTGATCAGCCGATTGATACCCTTTTTACATGTTTGATTGTTGCATTGCCATTTCATTGATCAAGACTGATTATACAATTAGATGAGATTGTAAAATTGGCACAATTTTAACTCTTTGATTTATTGTTAAACTATTCAACTTGTGAAGTTACTTAAAACGATGAAAGTTGATTTGATTTAATTTATGATTCAAATAGTTTGAATGTAAATGTGATTTCAAATATGATTTTAGTGATAAACTGTGAAATGAAAGCTATTAAGTCAGATTCGTATGCGATCAAAGGTTAATCAAAATATCCATTGGATTATCAGATTGGTTTGGAGTTAAATGTGTTTACTGAGGTTTAAGCTTTTTTTCTTAACATTTGATTGATTTGATTTGATTTTGAAAAATTCATGGAAAACTGATTATGAAAGTGACAAGATGAAGATTAATTTGTGGCGTAAAATTGATATCAAAATGAGATCAAAACGAAATGAAATTGGATCGAATTAATATGATAATAAACACACTAAGTGGTCAAATAAATTGATAAACTATCTAGTAAATTAGACAAATTATCTAGATATCAGTTGATTAGATCGATGAACTCCGAAATGAGAGGAAAAGTTGTGAAATGAAAAAGCATGATTTGATGGAAAGTCATTTCAATAATCAACAGGAATGTTGAGTAAAAAAAGAAACAAGAAACAGTCTTCACTTTCATCATCTTCATCTATTGACATGATAGTTTACAAGATGGTTAATAGCATCAAGGAGGGTGATAAGGATAGGTTAGTTCATTTGATACTTTCCATGGACATGATAACAGGTACAATTGTGCCAAGTAAGGAGTGGACCTTTGTATGCCTTTGTGCAACAACTGGTAAACAGGTAGAAGTGAAGATGAAGAAGATGAAAGCCAAGAAACAAAGATTAATGGTTTACAGGAATCAAATGAGTTTGATGATGAAGGAGAAAAAAAATGATTCAAGATTGAAGTAGGCAAGTCTAGTACTGTAGATGGAAACAAACAAAAAATGTAAAAATGTTGATAAACAGGTGGATAAACAAAGGGATAATGAGCCTGAAAATTGTAGATTAAAGTAAATCTTTCTGAATCACAAATTGCTGTTAATCAGACTAAATTTGACTGAATACACTTCCATGTAAATAACATGAAACAATAATTGGTTCCGTTTTCATGTTAAATTTTTGCTTTAGTTTTGATTTTCATAATCTATTTTGAGGCAAAATTTCATTTTCATTCAGCAATTTTGGCCTTTTTCGTGCTTTTTGATCTTGTTGATCAGTTTAATTCAACTTTATCAAAACTAGATTTGCTTTTGATTCACTTTCATTTACCGGCTTGTTCAATTATGGATTAACTTTTAACACCATAATCTTAATCTTTGCAGATAAATAGTCACGAAGAGTTCATGTCCATTGACTGATTTAATATCAACATTAGATTTAGGAATTAGATTTAATGTATTTTCAGTTGAGAGGGATAATCAACTCAACTGATGGTGATGATGATACTCACGTCTAACAATTGTAAATGAAACCGATTGCAATTGCATTTTATTTGGCTTAATTTTTGCGGTAATCATCATTACTATTATCATCATAGCATCATTATAATTGTCAAGTTGATGATGTTTACAAAAATTGCTAAAATAAACTCTTAATCGTATTTAACAAAATATTTTCTCATTTATAATGTAATTTTATATTCAAATGGTTTTTTCAAGATCTAAATATCAACACAAAGTTTCATTTCTAAAGTTGTTAGATAGAGAAATCACTATTTCATTTGAAACTAAATTTTCAATTCTAAATGAATCTGTAAAATGATTGAAAACCATTGACCAATGGTAATCAAAATGCGGAATTCAATGAATCTCAAAACTCATTAACATGAATACTTAAAACTTGAGCAAGAACTAGCTTCAAGAGTCTGAGTGCAACTTTGTAATATAAATGAAATGTAAAACATATTAATAAATATATGGATGAATCCAATTCAGGTGTTGTGAGGATAATTATCAGAAACAGGTAAAAGTTGTTACTAGAATAATTTAAATTGTAATAACATTAAAAGTTGTTTACAAAGGTCAATCTATTTATGAACATTAAATTTTGTCATTAAGCATGAGAAGAGATTTAGATAAAGATTTAAAGACTAATGGATGAATCAATACTGAATTGTTGTTCATTTCAATGGAGCAACAATCAGTATTGGAATAAGGTTCAGATACAAATTTATATTTTGTTAAAGTTTGATATTTGATTGTAATGATCTGCTCCAAACGTTTGATTTGATTGAAAGTACTTCTTGTCAGTCAATAGTCAAAATGTTGTTGATGTGATTCATCAAATTGTGATTATAACTTGAGGCTATAGTCAAAATTAATGGCAATTGATTTTGTCTTAAAAGGTAAAAACACAATTTAATTTAAAACCTATTTCCGTCATTATTTGGTTAACTTTCATTTTTGTTTTTGCTCAAATTAATTACTCAATCAAATAAAGTGTTTAATATGATTAAGTTTGTAGGAAGGGTTACTTGAACATTTGAAAGGCCATTGACTGTAATTACAGAATAATTATCAACAGTTGTTATGATGTATTATAATGTAAGTTTAGAGTATATTTTTGGCTTCAAAATTTATGCAGATTATTTAGATTAATTTTGAGGTAAAATTTAGGTTGATTTTGATGGATTAATGAATAATTCGGTATAAAATCAACACAGTTTGTCACTTTCAATGAAACAGTTAGGGACTTTCATTTAGTTAATTGGTTAGCTAATTTAGTTGCTTGAGATTTGTTTTTTTTGCTTTGATTCAAGAAATATAACTTTTCATGTTTCTCACATTTTCATTGCTGTGATGATGATGATGATGAAGATGATGATATGCTTTCAAGCTGATCGGCTGTAAACACCTATGAAAAACACAGGTCCAACTGTGAAAATGAAATTGTAATTTGAGCAGTAACTTAATTAAATTTACACACAATTAGTTTGAAGACGGAAGATACAAGGTTAACCAAGGGAAAAGACCAAAAGAGTTAAAAATGAAGAGATAGTTTCATCTACAATGGACACTAACAATGATAATGATAATAATAGTAATAAGTTGACAGTAACTATGAGTATTTGGCTTTTTTGCTCTTGAAAGTAACATCTTATTTTGCTGTTGTTGATGAACAGAAAAAAATGTTACCAAATTGATAACGGGATTTGAATTGTTGTTGCTGTTGTTGGATCATTTAATTTATGTGAGAATAGTGATTAGAGAATATTAAGAAATATTTTCTGGGGAAAATTCTCAGGACATTTCTTCCTAACTCTCACAGAATTTTTCTTTTGACTCAACATAATTTTTAAAAGGTTGGTTAGTCATTAACACTGACTATTTAAATGGACGGATTCTGAGATGACCAGAAACGGTGAAACAGGATGATAAAGATGGGAAGATAATTAGTTTACCGTAAAAACTATGGATTAGTTTGACCTTTTGTTTTTTTGCGCTCTTCATCATGTTCGACGTAATTTAACATGTTTAAGTAATTCTTGTGCAATTCGGATAATATGAATTAACATTAAAAATATCAAGTAGCTCAATGGGAATCAATTAATTTGAATGTTAATCAAAGGGGTATTAACCTTGATTATGTCCGACCTTGTCATCTTTTGGATGAAGAAAGTTAAATTTCACTTTCAAATGAGATTTACGTTTGAGTTGAGCTGATGTTAAACTTGTTGAAGTAAATATCCTACCTTGGCAGGTCAGTTGTACTCTCCCAATGGTCTCTTAACTTTTTCACAATTTCGATCCAGAGGTATGCTATCGTGTTTAAATCTTTAAATTGGTGAAATATGATTGATAGTCGCCAAGTTAAATTATTGTAGGGACACGATTTGAATCCTCGATAATCCTTTAAGGAAAAAATAGAAAAATAGAAATGTATTAGGTCTGGAATATTTGTATGCGTTGTAATCATATTTACTTTGAGTAAGCTATTTATTGGTTCATTAGCTTGAGATGGTTCAGTGAAAATGTAGTCAACAATTTGACATTTAAGATGTTCAGATAAACTCCAAGTTGAAAAATTTCGAAATTGCGGTAATGTTAAGGTTGGAGGTCCGACACCGGCAAGTTTATCAAGTGCAGCTTTAGCTTCAATCTCTGGATTAAAAAGATGAAATTAGAAACTCATTTGTCAATTATGTTGTAGAAAATTCTATACCGTCTTTCAATTAGTTAAACCACTCTAGTGATGCTAATGGAATAATTTAGTTGGTAAATAAATATTACTATTAAACACAGCCTACAAAATTAAGCAAATTAACCCTTATGTACGTAGTCTTTTGTTCAACTGTAATTGATACTTATTTCGATTGCCACCTGACTGAGCATACAATAATACTTACAACATACATGTATATTAGCATGTTATTGATCCAAGAAACTAATCAGTTTTACTTGGATAATATTCTGAGAATATAATTGTAGACTAATAAAAGAGCATATTTCCTGCAAAATATACGGTGTTGCGTTTTTACCTCTCTCTTCCTGAAGTCCTGTAAATTTACCCAATGGTTGATCTGCATATTTGGTTGATTTTTCCAGAATAAACAAGCTACTTATGGAATGTATCAAGTTAGGAGTAAATCTATCTCGGAATAAAACACGCGCCGACCAATATTGTGCATCCATTGAATTTAAATTGCTATGATTCGGTGAGTCATTGATAAACTCTTCAGATAATTTAGGCCAAGTGGTTGAAAGGTGTAATTCCCTACGAAAATAAAGAATGCATTTAGTATATTGTTCATCTTGTTTTTATGTCTTTATATCTTACTCGATAGGAGCTGAAGGAGATGAATATTCTATCAGTGGCATCGGAAGTTTATCAAGCGAGTACAATCTTTCCTCCAAGTCAGTCGATTCTTCGGATGCTTCTGGTTCAGGTAATAACCATTCTTGAGGCCATTCTCTGATTATATGAGTGAATCGAACTGATAGTTCAATTGAAACCTTTTCCTTCAACGGAGATGCCTAATCAAGCAAGAAAAAAGGTAAAAATGAGTGTTGCATAAGAATAACAAAAGAGTAACATATGACAAACATACACATTGATTAGACAGAAACAATGAAAGCCAAAAATGACAAATGAGAACAAATGAATTGATATCTAATCTAATCTTATAATCTGATGATAAGAATTGGAAATTTAAAGTGAACAAGCTTTCTACAAAATCTGAGTCAGAAAACTGTAAATACCAACTCACAATTTTTTCACGGAAAATTTTGGTTAACTCTGAAAGATACCGATAATTTTCCGGAATATCTCTAAAGTGAATCATATCAAACATTATTCGTGATGTAGATCCTTCCAGTATGCCATGAAAGAATTTCCTCTGGGGATGATGAATCTGCACAAAGACAGGAATATACCTAGAGGAACAGAGAAATTAAGATTAATCCAATGAATAAATGTCTCTTGTGTTTCTTACTTACACATTGATATTTCTCATTGCAATTGCAGCAGAGCTAAGAAGCAATTTAGCTCGATCTTCACTCGTTATAAGATTGTCTTCCATAGGAGAGATGACGGCAAATTTTTTAACACCAAACCATCTATAAATACAATGGGCCTTGTTTGGAAAATTGTAGCGAAAATCCATTAAATCTTGAAATACTTTTATATTCTCATCAGTATCTTCCAGGTCACTGTCACTATTCCTTCCTGTATACAGTCTTTCCTTTTTGTTGTCGGTATCTGGCCCTTGGTAACAGTAAACGCTAACTATAAGCACGAACTTAGCAAATTTAAGTTTAACAGTTTCATTATAATATAAATGATCTCCAATCGGTCCAAGACCATAGATTATTCCTTTAGGTTTGGAAGAATCCTGGGCATCAGGGGGCTGAATTGTGTCCCAGTTACGAAGAACCTCTTCGAAATCAGCAATAAAACGTTCCCAATCGGTGGCAGTGGTAAAGTCTGTAATCTCGAAAACTTGATCACTGTCATCAGGTGATTGATAATCTGAGCTTCTTGAATCCTCCATAGCTCAAAATAGTCTCTCTTATACCAATGAAAAGTCACAATGTCAAATGTCAAATTAAAACCAATGACAATGGTGAAAAAGACTTAAAAAAGGTAGCCCAATAGGAAAAAGTTTGTAAAAAAAATTCACGACCAATGTAAACAAACCAAAAAAGGGAAAGTTATTTAATTACAAACTGTATTTGATTTAACAAATTTTCATTAAATTAAACGAGTCCAATAGCTAATTTTACGTCCAGCTCGCCGACGTTGCAATAATAGTATGAATTATCATGAATTGTGATTGTAATTATCATTTTATCTAATTTTTCTTATCTTTTTCTTACGCTAAATTTGGTTATTTTAAACATCGGTCCAAAATCATTCTCTCAATTGAATTATGAATTGAACATTCATGCAATTAATATCTTGGTGTTTAATGTGTCTAGCCAAGTTATTCAACAATTCAGGATGCAATGAGAAATCTGTTATTCATTTATTGTAATCTTAAATCACAAATCAAGTCTAGAGATATTTTTGTTGAATTTGTTTTAATCCGATCGATTTGTACTAGGGTCTGTCTAATATTTTATATTGTAGGGATTAATTGATTAAAAGATAAGTAATCAACGTTTAATAAGCAAATCTAATGTAAACATTTTGATCTTATACTTACAAGATTTTGTTAGTGCAAAATGTCTGTCCGATGAAGAAAGTTGTTTTATGGACTCTTTTTTTGCTGATAGATTAACGTTAGTTAATAGTAGGTGTCTAAACAATCTCTTTAATTATTATATGATAATAATGGAATATCAATTAAGCACTATTTTATTTCCATGATAAATTAGCTTGACAAATAAATTTGATGATCAAGCTTGGTGAAAAGTGTAATTTATGTTTATTAACCGTGATAATTTGAGTTCAAGTGTTTACATACAGATGTGATTGTAATTATTTATTTTATATTATTTTCAAAAGCAAAGCTTCACTTTTGATAAGATTGTGAGTTAAATATAAAATTTAGAGACTATTAAATAATGGTGTTAATAAGGTATTCCAATGTAAATGGTCTGATGATAGGTGTACCAAGAAGGTGGAAAAGTAAATAGAATCTAAATGTTATAAATCGTATCCAACAATCAACATGGATAAAAAATAATAGAAGATACAACAGGTAACATTATGAACAATTCGGCTTCCTATTAAATGTTTCTAGTACTTGGATACTTCTTTTACAGATATTAAGCTCTGATTTGAATTGCAGCTCCATATCACAAATAATACATTTTAATTGACGCGTTTTTTTCCGTAAAGTTATCAGCATTTCAAATGGTTCAGCCTTTATGGTTAGATAAATTTTGATTGGATTTTCTCATCTGAAGTTTGAAGGATTATTTTTTCTTCTTAATTCCCATAAATCCGTTAATCGTGTTACTATATTATCCCATCAATTTTCCCGGGAAAAGGTAGGAGTCCAATGTTATATTTGCTGGCTTTTACCGTCCGTTATCTGTTAATCCAAAAACAATTAGGTGGAAAATCTTGGTTGACAAAGTTGCGTGAAATTATGAATAAAATGTTTTAATAGTTCTATTTGCACCGAAATAGTTAACTTTAGTGATTTACAATTAAGGGATCAGGGTGAGGTAGTTTCTTGTAATGTTTATGAAAGTGATGAGAAAATAGAGAGAAATAGGTAGACACCAATCAATGTCTGGGTAGTATTTCAACAAGTTGAAATTGACAAAATAATACAATCACAATTAGGTTCAAACAACAAACGTGATCATAGAATTGAATAAGAACAATTGATAAAACAATACAATTCTATGGATGATGAAAATATTTGCATTTGAATTTTTTAAACAATAATAACAATTAATTCAACATAAAGTTGCAAATATTGCACAAAGATGGCGGCTCATGTAGCATTGCTGAGAGCAATTTGCAGTAAAAGCGAGGGAAAATAATGATTTTAACCAATGTTATTCAATTCAGCATAATACTTCTGTATATGATTAATTTTAAGTTAATCTTCCAATCTGATTGAATTTCCCATTTTGGCATATGATAAATGAATAGTACAGCTTAAAAATATGATAAGTTAGTGACTAATTTTGATAGTGTCTCAGGAATTGTGACTATGGACTCTAATTTAATCTCGTGCAGAAGAGTTAACCCATCCATTGCGAGTGATCTTAAATCAGGTAATTTTGATAATATTGATGAAAAATAATGTGATTTCTTTTGAGCTTCAGCATTGTAAGTAACATGATCTCTAAGAGACTCTATTATTTTCATTTGCAGGGCTTCAACACGATTTGGATCAACAAGACCATGTCGCACTGTTGATATTTAACAAACCATATGAGATAATGTTGATAGACCAGCAACATAGGATGGATAAAGAGAGAGAGAGAGAGAGCGAGAGAGATTGAAAAAAGGAAGGAAAAGAGGAAAGAAGAGGAAAAATTATGATTATTATTGATGATTGATGATACAGAATTTATTAATATTGGATTTGAATCAAAAAGTGGCTACATAATTTACTAGCTAGCTATTATGATCTGTTCTGGTTATTAGATAGAGGTTTTAGATATAATCACAATAATCATCATCGATATCAACACTTCTACTCAATATGGATAATAAACAATGTGATGAAAAAAAATCCGAATGATGATTATTTGATGACGATAAAGATTATTTTAATTGGTCAGTTCGTGATGAGAATTAAATACATTTTACATTGAACATGTAAGTTAATTTATTGATTTGTAACGTTAAAACATTGCAATTTCAGCGATTTAACATATATTTTTTCTTCTTCTGAATTTCTTTTTTTTTGTTTTATCATGTTAACGTTGAACAGACATCAAACTACTATCTCTTGAATGGCCTAAATCTATTACTCTATGAGTTAACTTTTTTTATATTAGAATTATGATCATTATGATCATTATGATTATTGTGATTATTGTGATTATTGTGATTATAATAATAATGTATCATTACATTATTAGTATAATAATTAGTGAGTAATCTTTGTTAGCTAGGAAATGTATAAAATTAAAGATAATAAAATTACGAAGAAATGAACTGGTGAAAAATGGGCGCTGCTTACCTGTGATTAATGAGAGGCCTGCGAGACAAGCAAATGCTGATATGTCTATATCAATTTGAGCGAATCTTTGTGAAAATGATTCCAGATTAGTAAACCAAGAACCAAATAGTAATTTAACTTGATTACGATGAAGAACCATTCCATTAGGTAGTATGATCTTCTTCGATCCAGGCTTGTTTCTATTTGAAGTAAATGTAATAATTAGTATATTATGTGCTAATTAAATCATAAATCCAATAATAACCGCAATTAACTTACTGGTAAGCAATGCGTAGAGCAATTATCTCCAAACAAGATGAATCGAAAAGTAAATCTTGGTCATGTTTATTGAGATCAGCAAATCCTGGTATTTTTTCGGCAAAATTTCGACAAGATTCTACCGCTGAAGAAAGCAGATTCACAGATTGTTGGCGACAAGCTAAGCTGGCTCCTAGTGTTAAATTTGATTCATCCAGTTCACAATACTGTAAGATTTAAAAAAAATAAAAATATGGTAAAAATTAAGTTATTTTCATAATAAATTTTAAAGACAGTAAACTTACATGGCTGAGATCAAGATTGGAAATATCCGGACACGTATCAACATGAGCCCTTACTAATGCAGTAATTGTACTAATTGGTGGCGATGGAGGTGATTCTTGGGGTGATTTAGGTTTTGAAGGTAATCGACCACGACGACCCTTTAGATTGTCCGTTCTTACAACTATTTAAAAAAAATCAAAAATATTTATAAACATGAGTAAGAAAATATCCTTTCTTTATATTTCATTCTTTCCATGCTAATTTCAAATAATTTATATTTACCTTCTTTTACCATTCCAACAGCTAAACATTTTTGAAATCGACAAAACTGGCATCTATTTCGTCTTCTTTTATCAACTGGACAATCACGATTACCAAGACAAACATATTTTGAACCTTTTTGAACTGTTCTCTTAAAGAAGCCTTTACAACCTTCACAAGTACGGACTCCATAATGTTGACATGCAGCATTATCGCCACAGACAGCACACAATTGATTCAGTGGATGACCTGTTGCACTTGTGTTTAAAGCTGCAGCTGATGAGCAACCTGTATTTGACTCAGTTGATGTTGACGCTTTTTGGCTTTTATTGCGGCAAATTACTGGTTCATTTGGAGAAGTTTCACCTGAACTTGTTCTCAATAAAGACCCATTGATATTAGTTGATGCGAATAATGATGATATAGACGACCTCAGAAGATCTTCTTGGTTCCTAGAAATCAAAACGAAAAAAGAATCTTTCAATCAGATGTTTTGCATACAAATTATCTCAAAGAACATCAAGGTCATACGAAATATCATTTTTTTCTTATAAATATTTTTCCTGATAATAGATTTCATTAATTACTAAAGAACTGCTCAAGGCTTTTCAGTGCATTGACTTGACTTGACTTGACCTGTTGAAGCTTGTTGACTTTCTTTCTCCCATGGACATTTAAAATTTCATATTTATTTTGGTAAATTTTTCATTAAAAGGCAGTGGATATTATTGGTCGTATCAATTATGAATGGTGGTGGGAGAAAGAAAAAGAAATTAACTGAAACCTTGATCAGACCGGTTACTTATTGTCGTCAATGTGAGGCGGTTTGACGTTGCTCAAGCAAACTTGGACAGTCCATTTTGTTTATCAAAATCACATTGACGCTGTCTAGATATAAATTTTTCCATTAACAAAGGAAAATCGAGAACAATTAAGTTTTACCTAAGGAATCAAGCTACTAATCACATACTGGATTTATTTTTAATATTTACGAGTAACTTTTCCGGCTTATTGTTTCATTTTTTTGCTGGGTTTAACCATTTGAATTGGCATTTGATGATAAAACAAAGACTTTTCTCTTACCTAATTGGATTTAAAGATGCCAACTGATTAGACGTAGTTATATTTGATGCCAATGGGGATTCAATTTTTTGATATGGAGATCTTGAAATTGGGGATAATTGTGATGGTGATTGTTGCTGATATCGATCAGAGCTTGGACTAGCACAACATTGATCAATGTTATGTTTATAAGAAAAGTTGATCGAAGATGGTGAATTGGTTGCCGATGTGCAAATGCTGCGGAATTGATTTGATTGTAACTGATTTTGTGTAAGATGATTGGAAAGAGACTGTTGAAACTGAGATTGACCATGTTCAAGATTAGGTGTAGATCGAGTTGAAGACATTGATATGTATCCTGGACTTGAAGCAACACTCGAACTAGCTGTAAATGGAGAGTTAATATCTTGTTGATTTACAGATCTTGTATATTGTTGCAATGGATTTTGTCGAAAATTATGCAATTGTTGTTGTAATTGCTGGGATTGTTGCTGTTGTCGTATTTGTTGTTGGTGTGGTTGGTGTGGTTGTTGTTGTTGTTGATTAATTGCTGTTTGAATTGATAATGGCATTGCACAGTTATTTAAATCATCATCACAATCATTTTCTTGTTTAACATATGATAAATCAATTAATGATCCTGATCTTGTATTTGAATTTTTCATTGAAACAGAAGTGAATGAAACTTCAGATAACGATGTATTATCATCATCATTAAAATCATCAAATTTAAAAAATGAAGATGTTTCATCATTATTTGTTGGTGTAATATTAAGTCCAGAATGTGATTGTGATTGTGATTGTTGTTGTTGAGGAAAATTTCTTGGTGAATAAATTTCCATGAAGCTTGGTAAAGTTGTTGAATTAGGTGTTGTTGGTGTTGAACTTAAAGATGTCTCGTTTGATTCGATCAAAGATCTATTAAGATGATAAAATATATATGCATGTGTGAATAAATAAGTAATGAATAAGTAAATAAAAAAACAAATAAACAAATAGACTAATTAAAGTATTATTTACTGTCTACAATTAAAACAAAAAGAAACATTGTACTTATTTATCTAACCTAAATTTATAACATGAATTACAATTATTTGCAAGTTTACGTATATTTATGTACTTACCCTTGATTATTGCCTAAGATGTTATTAATAGTATTATCATTATTAAGAATAATACTTGAATTATTATTTTGATTGTTATTGTTATTATTATTGTTGTTGTTGTTATTGTTGTTGCTGCTACTGCTGCTGCTGCTGTTGATGATGATATTGTTATTAGAAGAAGAGTTATTCTCGTTAATATTATTATCGGTGAAAGTTGATCTTTGAAAATTCAACTGAACTGGTGTATTTGAACCACTATTTGAGTAACCAGATTGTCCTTGATCAAGTCCGAGTGAATCGAAATTTGATTGTTGATTAAACATTTGATCCAAAATACCATCTAAAGGTACATCAAATGAAAAATCAGCTGAAATATCTGAAAGATCTTCTTCACACGTTGTTGAATTTGATTGAACTGAATTAAGCGAAGGTAAGGGATCAAAGATATTAGTTGATGATGATATTGATGAATGAGAAATTGGTCCTTTGAATGAACAGCTCTAAATAACAATTAAGGAAGGAAAAGGAGACAAAAATTAATATAAAAATAAACGCTTTTTTGAAAAGAAATAACAGAAATTAAGTTCAATGTTTATGTCAGATGCGATGTAAGTAAGATGACATGAGACACAAGATATAAAAACATGAGACATAAGATAAAAACGAAATAAGAACGATATTTACCTGATTTTGATGAATACAAAGCATATTTCTACTGCATGACCCAATCAAGGGTCTGAAATTTAAACTGTTATTATTATTAATATTAATATTAATTTTAATATCAATTTCACTAAATCCGATGATATTTGATGTTATTGATAAACAGTTATTACAAGTGTAACCAAATAATCCAATCCAATGTACAGTATAAGATTGAATAATCCAAATTAAAGATGAAATATATGTTGATAAATATATTTCTGTGTATGTCACTAAACAATAATTAAAATAAGATACAATAAAATAAATAAAATACAATTAATAATTACTAAAAAGTAATGTTATGAAAAAGTAGACTTTAATCAACACAGAGAAATGAGATGAAAAGAAGGTGAAAAACTTGGACTTACAAGGATTGAATGTTTGAAAGGATGAAAATGTACGAACATAACTAAACAATTGATAATATGGTATAGATGAAGAACGATAACAAATAAATTGATTGTAGTTTAGTTGAGTTGATTGTTGAGACTAAATTCACAAGTTGACAATGTATATAACAGTTAATAAATGATAAAATTGAAGTAAATTCAAATTGTTACAATTATGTTATGTTTTTAAAGTTAGTCTATCCAATTCACATGGTTTGTAAGGAATGACAAGACTTCAATGTTGGTTAATGCTCGTTTCTCACTCTCTCTCTCTCTCACTCTCTCTCTCACTCTCATAAACACTCAGTCAGTTTACTCACTCGCTAACGTTCATGTTGATCATGATGATGATAATGATGATGATAATGATTACGTAGAGAGTAGAGAGAATGAAAGAGAAAAGTATAAAGAAAGACTGAGAGAAAGAAGAATCGAAAGAAAGAAAGAGAATAAAAAAATAGATTCTGTTATAATAGGAAACATTTCGTCACAAGTGACGTTGAATTGTTCTGACGTCTTGAATGTAAAGGAGTGAAAGAGACAAAAAAAGCAAAGAAAAACAAAGAAAGAGAAAGTCTGAGAAAAAGAGAGAAAAAGAGAGAGAAAGAAAGATGATGAAGAGAAAGAAAGATAAACTAGACAGAGTTTTATCGATCGATGGTGTCCAAAGCAACGAAATGACGTAATTTACAGAGAGATGAAGATGATCATGAAGATCATGTAAAAGAGGAAAGCCTTTCCAGAGTAAGTCTAACGGGTTCACTTTTTTTGTTTTTTTTCTGGTTCATACTTATTTTCTGGTTTCTTGTATTATGTTTTGCTCTCTTTAGTTCCTTTCATTGCTGTATTCAATATTATTTATAGCTTATAGTTGCTATTTATAGCATTTTATTTGGGTCTAAATTTACTCTGAACCAGAATTTTTATGACGTTTACCCATGTTATTATTAGGAAAACATATTATTTAATCTTCTCATCTTATTTTCTGTTGACATTGACATTGAAAATTGTACCAAAAGAAACGAACCTAGGCAAACCTAATCAATTCAACATAATTACAACATTACCAGCAAATGAATTTAACTTTATTTAAATTGTATAAAAATACTGACCATTGAAACCCAAATTTTAAGACTGAAAACCAGAGACAAATCAAGTTCAAATTAACCTAAATGAACTGCTATCAACCTTTAATTATCAACTGAAACACTTGATATTAAACAAACTATGAAAATTATGTATCAATTGAAAGAGCATTAGATCAATACATAAGTTAATTATTAAGTGTTTATATTATTATTAAAATGGTTTGATATTTTAGGATAAAAAGTGAGTGGGTTTGACAAAAAAGTGGGTGAACTCAAAGGTGTGACAACCAACGATAACATCGGAAATGTCCTTTTGATCAACAATTTTATTAATAGCTGTAAAAGGAGTAAATTTGTTTGATAAAATAGCAAATAAATTGACTCAAATTAAATGATCAACATTAAAATGGATTCAGAAGCACTTTTATTATAATAAAAACAATAATATAATATTACATTATTACAAATCAAGAAGTGTTGCTGGCTTTACTCAATAATAACAATTAACGTAACAAATGGCAGCAATAAAGTGTGATATATTATTTATGATAATTAGTAATACACAATTTCATTCATATTATTACGTTAACCTGTCAATTTCATAGTAGACAGTGCAATTAATAAATTACTTTAAAAGCATCAATGGCAACAATCAGACAATTAATTTTCTGGTCTTTTTCATTTTCTCATTTTTCTTGGCTCGATCTTTTTAATCATTAACATCATCATCATCATCATCATCATTATAATTAGGATCATCAAGTGTCAAGTAATAATGAAGAATCGGAAGCTATTAACGTTAACACTATTGAACAATAAACGGTGTAAAATTAATAACTAGCCAAGTCTAATGAGTAAATCAATTTTCATTTTTGTTTCAATGTTTTCTCTCAATATTTTTTCTCGATAATTTAATCATTTTGATCCTGATTTTCTGCTATTTCTGGTTAATTGTGAACTAATTGTTCAGTTTGTTACCAAATGAACCTGAATTGTTATGTCAGAGACAGATTTTGATTGATTACACTTAACAAGTGTTAACAATTTTCTAGCTTCTTGGTATTATTTCATTGTAAATCCAAAGTCTAATCAATTTTTTTAGGAGTTTTTCCCTTTTTAATTTCATTCTATTACGTTAATTAGCTTATTGTCACTAGTTTAATCACTTACCGTGGGGTGAGAATTAATCTAATTCATTTATCTAATTACGTTTCCTAACATTAATAACAATGTTATTTCTTCAATCTTTCAATGCTATCTACAAAAGTCTGCCTCTTTTGAGTTACCACTTTCAACTATGATTATGATTTACCAGTTAATCATACTTAAGATTAATTGAGCATTTCATTGATTCAATGAAATCACTATCAAGTGTAGTTTCAACAAGTAACAATCAATGATATTATAAAAGTTAGTTAATATTAAAATGATCAGTTATTGGTTTTTTGTTCTTCTCTTCATTTAATAATAGAAACTCTTTGAGATTTCCTTGTTTCTCTTGCTGCTTCTTCAACTTGCCATATCTTATACAATATATCATTGTTAATAATCAGGGTTTTTTTCTGGTCTGTTAATTGTTTCTGTTATAACCAGATAATTATTCGGCAATCAATGATTAATAATCATTTGATAATCTTTATCAATATCAATATCCTGGTTCTTAATTTACAGTGTTTAGTGATTTGATTTTTGCTTCACAAGAAATCATTGAAAATCTTAATAAGTTGACAACATTGATATTACATTCAATCCTTACCTTTTTCACCCAGTCCAAGTACTTTGTACTTGACAGTAACAAGTTTGTGTTTGTAAAAGCAATAAATTAATGATTCTGTTTGATTACAAGATTACATTTTAATTCAAGCTATTAAATCATCTTCAAGATTCTCACAGTTTAACAATCTAAGTGTCAGTAGTGATAATATAACCTTTCTCGTGCATTTTATTTCAATCTCTTTCTTTTCTCTTTTCAATTCATTCCAATCATACATTCCTTTCTTTTAACCGCTTAAAGATTGAGATCGAAACATTTACATCCATTCAAATTGCATTACGATAAACTAATGCTCATTATTTTATCGTTATGAAATTTGCACCAAAAGTTTCAAACTATCATCAAGATCCCAGGCGCAATTTCATTGATGATTTTCACCAAAGTTTCTCTCAACTACGAATCCACTGCATCTTCAAGATCCAACTTTAAGCGAATAATATCTCATTGTTTGTACCATAGTGAATGCAAACTTATCTAAATGTTCCCTTTGGAAATGTGAAGTAGTTTCAAACGCTCAAAGCGACCCAAGTCATATCAAGTCACATTCAACAACGGAATTTCACCAGAATCCAACAAGTTAGCCGAAACAAGTAACTGTTTCAGATCTATTTACAGCATTTCTTTGATTCCGTATTGCTCGCACATCAAGCAGCTTTGGTCTTGATCGAAACATGAAACTAATATAATTGAAACTTCTAGCTGGTAAAAAATGCCGATTAAACTTTCATTTAAAAGTTGATGCCTAGAAAGCTGCAGTGATATCACGTGACCAAGAATGGACCAAAAATGTTGGATTTGTCGACACAAATTCAGATAAAATGACGTCTAAGTTTATGATCATGATCAGATAACTTAAGCTGCTCATAAGTTTTGTAATTTTGAGTTACATTGAGATAAGCAGAAGCCAGTAGTTTTTCATAATTTTTATCGTCGTTTATTCATTAAGCCGTTACCCAGGTCACAAGGTCAGAAAATGACTCGCCAAAATCAAAACATTAGTGACGTAGTGAATTGGTCACATTTATTTTGCTTCAATTAAGCAGTTTATATTATAGTTTATCTTTGTATTAATATATGGCTTTGGTTATCTCTGTAAATAAGTCATCACTCTTGACCGAACACATTCTGTATTCAATTTCATAATCATTTGAACCTTTAATTCCCAACAATATTTGTTTAATATATTTTCAAAAAGAGAGAGAATTATCTTTATTTAAAAGAAAGATAAATATATTATAAAGATAATAGTAGCAAAAGCAAAAAGAGGTTGATTTCCTCCTTTTGGAACGAAGTGACCAGCTTATAATAGACATCTGAATTATGATTCCATACGCCTTTGCCCTCACAAGTTGGAACGGCATTTAGCATGTGTCGCATGTCAACCAAATATGGGTTGATGCCACAACATAAATCAGAAAGAAATCACTTTTGATGTACGATTTCCGATTTGATTTCCGATATCAATATTGAGATTGAAGCATAATATCGATAATCAACGATAGCTATCGATAACAAACAATAATTATCGATAATCAACGATGTTTATCGATATTTTTTATCGAAATTTAACATTGGTTTCAATGGGTGAACTAAAATATCGATAAATATCGACAGCCGGAAGGTTGATAATTATCATCGATAACGTTTATATCGCAAATCTGTAAAGTTTTGATGCAAATCGGGAGTTCAATGTTGTATCTAAAATTGCTTATATTAAAACATATTGTATTTGTGGACCAAATATCGATTTCAAAATTACATTTGAAATAATTGATAGGATTCACTGATGAAAAAATGTTATATAATATTTGTTATGATTTAACAATAAAACTATCATTATGTAACTTTAAGTAATAACATGAAGTATTTGTATGAAGAAAGATAAAGAGAGAGAAAAAAGAAAAAGAAAAATAAAGAAATGAAACTGAAATGCGCCAGAAAGGTTATATTATGACTACTGTGTCATTTACATGTGTGTTCATGCCATGGTTACATTCCAGGTTCCAACTGAAAGTAACATTTAGTAAAATTTTCACCAAACTTCAAGCAAATACGACTGAATTTTAACCAAATTTTGATAGATTGTTGATTAGATTTTATACATTGAATCGGAAAATTTAGATTCACTTGAAAGCTAAATTTTGTTTTCATCAAGAACTAGTTAAGTCATTGCTGTAAACATCATATGTTTAGTGAAAGATGTTGTAAACGAATTGATACAGCAAAGTGTAATATTAATAGTGCATAAGGTAATTTAATGGCGATAAGTTATTTATCAAAGTGTTTAGTTGAGTTACGTATTTTCAATTACTAACTTTGATGTTCATAAAAAATGCACCAAACAAGATATCAATAATGATACTGATGAACGTAATGCAAAGGATTTGCAGAGACACAGGAGAGAAAAGTAAATTGCAAAGGAAAAATTTCTAGACACAAATGGATCAATGAAAATACTATTTAGTGATGTCATATTATCCTTAGTTGCTCATCTTCATCTTCAACTGTAACTGTAAAAATGATGCTTTATTGTTCATGTAATGGTTATGTTGATGTTCATGATGATGCTAGGAAAAGTACAAGAAGAGTTAAACTTGAAGAGAGAGAAAAGATATTGATTTTTTGTTCTTTTCTTCTTGTTTTCACCGAAAGAAAAAGATTACCAATTAAAGATTGAAAAAAGATGAAGATGCAACTGATGAGGTAAAACCTTGAATATGTTAAATTGATGATTGTTTTTGTTGATATTTATTGTGATGTAATGACTGTTTTAGGTGTTAAGTGTGTCTAGAATGTGATTTTCAATGTCAATGGGATAAAAAGGAAGATCTGTTAAGCTATTGATGATAATAATGCAAAAACATTCAGGTTGAACGTCATGCACAAAATTTCTGGTTCAACAGTAAATTTAGACCCAAAATTGATTTGCTAAAAATAAACACTTATTTTTATAAATACAATATTAACTCTAATTTTGATGACAACATTCATAAGAAACCCAAAAAAATGAACCAGAAAGCATCTGTAATAATCCGTTAGACTTACTCTGGAAAGGCTTTCCTCTTTTACATGATCTTCATGATCATCTTCATCTCTCTGTAAATTACGTCATTTCGTTGCTTTGGACACCATCGATCGATAAAACTCTGTCTAGTTTATCTTTCTTTCTCTTCATCATCTTTCTTTCTCTCTCTTTTTCTCTCTTTTTCTCAGACTTTCTCTTTCTTTGTTTTTCTTTGCTTTTTTTGTCTCTTTCACTCCTTTACATTCAAGACGTCAGAACAATTCAACGTCACTTGTGACGAAATGTTTCCTATTATAACAGAATCTATTTTTTTATTCTCTTTCTTTCTTTCGATTCTTCTTTCTCTCAGTCTTTCTTTATACTTTTCTCTTTCATTCTCTCTACTCTCTACGTAATCATTATCATCATCATTATCATCATCATGATCAACATGAACGTTAGCGAGTGAGTAAACTGACTGAGTGTTTATGAGAGTGAGAGAGAGAGTGTGAGAGAGAGAGAGAGAGTGAGAAACGAGCATTAACCAACATTGAAGTCTTGTCATTCCTTACAAACCATGTGAATTGGATAGACTAACTTTAAAAACATAACATAATTGTAACAATTTGAATTTACTTCAATTTTATCATTTATTAACTGTTATATACATTGTCAACTTGTGAATTTAGTCTCAACAATCAACTCAACTAAACTACAATCAATTTATTTGTTATCGTTCTTCATCTATACCATATTATCAATTGTTTAGTTATGTTCGTACATTTTCATCCTTTCAAACATTCAATCCTTGTAAGTCCAAGTTTTTCACCTTCTTTTCATCTCATTTCTCTGTGTTGATTAAAGTCTACTTTTTCATAACATTACTTTTTAGTAATTATTAATTGTATTTTATTTATTTTATTGTATCTTATTTTAATTATTGTTTAGTGACATACACAGAAATATATTTCATCTTTAATTTGGATTATTCAATCTTATACTGTACATTGGATTGGATTATTTGGTTACACTTGTAATAACTGTTTATCAATAACATCAAATATCATCGGATTTAGTGAAATTGATATTAAAATTAATATTAATATTAATATTAATATTAATAATAATAACAGTTTAAATTTCAGACCCTTGATTGGGTCATGCAGTAGAAATATGCTTTGTATTCATCAAAATCAGGTAAATATCGTTCTTATTTCGTTTTTATCTTATGTCTCATGTTTTTATATCTTGTGTCTCATGTCATCTTACTTACATCGCATCTGACATAAACATTGAACTTAATTTCTGTTATTTCTTTTCAAAAAAGCGTTTATTTTTATATTAATTTTTGTCTCCTTTTCCTTCCTTAATTGTTATTTAGAGCTGTTCATTCAAAGGACCAATTTCTCATTCATCAATATCATCATCAACTAATATCTTTGATCCCTTACCTTCGCTTAATTCAGTTCAATCAAATTCAACAACGTGTGAAGAAGATCTTTCAGATATTTCAGCTGATTTTTCATTTGATGTACCTTTAGATGGTATTTTGGATCAAATGTTTAATCAACAATCAAATTTCGATTCACTCGGACTTGATCAAGGACAATCTGGTTACTCAAATAGTGGTTCAAATACACCAGTTCAGTTGAATTTTCAAAGATCAACTTTCACCGATAATAATATTAACGAGAATAACTCTTCTTCTAATAACAATATCATCATCAACAGCAGCAGCAGCAGTAGCAGCAACAACAATAACAACAACAACAATAATAATAACAATAACAATCAAAATAATAATTCAAGTATTATTCTTAATAATGATAATACTATTAATAACATCTTAGGCAATAATCAAGGGTAAGTACATAAATATACGTAAACTTGCAAATAATTGTAATTCATGTTATAAATTTAGGTTAGATAAATAAGTACAATGTTTCTTTTTGTTTTAATTGTAGACAGTAAATAATACTTTAATTAGTCTATTTGTTTATTTGTTTTTTTATTTACTTATTCATTACTTATTTATTCACACATGCATATATATTTTATCATCTTAATAGATCTTTGATCGAATCAAACGAGACATCTTTAAGTTCAACACCAACAACACCTAATTCAACAACTTTACCAAGCTTCATGGAAATTTATTCACCAAGAAATTTTCCTCAACAACAACAATCACAATCACAATCACATTCTGGACTTAATATTACACCAACAAATAATGATGAAACATCTTCATTTTTTAAATTTGATGATTTTAATGATGATGATAATACATCGTTATCTGAAGTTTCATTCACTTCTGTTTCAATGAAAAATTCAAATACAAGATCAGGATCATTAATTGATTTATCATATGTTAAACAAGAAAATGATTGTGATGATGATTTAAATAACTGTGCAATGCCATTATCAATTCAAACAGCAATTAATCAACAACAACAACAACCACACCAACCACACCAACAACAAATACGACAACAGCAACAATCCCAGCAATTACAACAACAATTGCATAATTTTCGACAAAATCCATTGCAACAATATACAAGATCTGTAAATCAACAAGATATTAACTCTCCATTTACAGCTAGTTCGAGTGTTGCTTCAAGTCCAGGATACATATCAATGTCTTCAACTCGATCTACACCTAATCTTGAACATGGTCAACACCAGTTGCAGCAGCTACATTTTCAATCAATTCAACAATCAATGCAACCAACATATCAACCTCTAACCTTTGATCAACCTCAAGTTAATTTTCACGGGCAACAGTCACCTCAGTTATCACCAATGTCAAGATCGTCTTACCGGTCAATCGGTTCTCCATTAACACCAAATATACTTTCATCAGGCTCTAATCAGCTCGCATCTGAGCATTCAATAAGGTAAGAATTATTTCATAATCAAATGGACAAACCCATCAACAGTAAACAATAAGACGGAAAAGTTAATAGAAAAATTTTGATTCAAAGTTGTCAACACTTACAACTGAACTGTTCATCCAGATGCTAGATTAGATAATGTTTAGATCGGGTTTTCAAATTGCCAGACTAAAAACCAACTCAACTCGTACAAAATAATAACCGGTCTAATCAAGGACTTTATTTATGCATTAAGTCTCTTTTATTATCTAATTGTACACAAAACTTTTTTAATTGATCTGACAGGTTAGTTATCAACTTTGGCGAAAACAGGTGAATTTTAATTCAATAATCCTTAATATGTCAATAAACTCGAAACCTTGGATTACGGAAAGAAAATCAACAAAGTCTTCTTTCTGTTCGGATCAAAAGTTTCTGAAAAATTAGCAAAATTCGTTGACTTTGAATCAAAAACATTAGTGTCCTTGATTTTGCTTGTCCAGCTCGAATCAATTTTGAATTTCCAAATTTTTCTTTTCTCAATTTCATTAGATCTCAAATGAGTCTCTCGAGGTCATCTTTATCATCATTGAGTGGTTCACCAAATATTTTTAGTGTTAATGCACCCAATAATATCCTTGGTTATACATCAAAAACTAGTTCAGGTCGGTCATCTCCGAACGAAACAGCAGCAAATGTTCCTAGAATTAAAAGCCAAAAAGCGTCAACATCAACTGAGTCAAATACAGGTTGCTCATCAGCTGCAGCTTTAAACACAAGTGCAACAGGTCATCCACTGAATCAATTGTGTGCTGTTTGTGGCGATAATGCTGCATGTCAACATTATGGAGTCCGTACTTGTGAAGGTTGTAAAGGCTTCTTTAAGAGAACAGTTCAAAAAGGTTCAAAATATGTTTGTCTTGGAAATCGTGATTGTCCAGTTGATAAAAGAAGACGAAATAGATGCCAGTTTTGTCGATTTCAAAAATGTTTAGCTGTTGGAATGGTAAAAGAAGGTAAATATAAATTATTTGAAATTAGCATGGAAAGAATGAAATATAAAGAAAGAATATTTTCTTACTCATGTTTATAAATATTTTTGATTTTTTTTAAATAGTTGTAAGAACGGACAATCTAAAGGGTCGTCGTGGTCGATTACCTTCAAAACCTAAATCACCCCAAGAATCACCTCCATCGCCACCAATTAGTACAATTACTGCATTAGTAAGGGCTCATGTTGATACGTGTCCGGATATTTCCAATCTTGATCTCAGTCATGTAAGTATAATTAATGTTCACCTGATAAACATCATATGGAATAGTTTGCTGAAATTATCTTCTCTTAATAATAGTACTGCGAGATGGAAGAAACTTCAACATTATATCCAAATGTTTTATCACGTCAACAGTTTGTCAGTGTATTGATGTCATCAATGGATGTCTGTAAGAATTTTGCTGAGAAAATACCTGGGTTCAGTGATCTTGATAAAAACGATCAAGAATTGCTATTCTTTTCTTCTTGCCTTGAGATGATCACTCTTCGGATGGTTTATCAGTAAGTATACTTTTAGATCTACCTCAAGTAAGGTATTGAATCGACTGATTTACTATTAACACTTTGTATGTTGAAACTTTAAATAGAAACAAGCCTGGATCGAAGAAGATCATACTACCTAATGGAATGGTTCTTCATCGTAATCAAGTTAAATTACTATTTGGTTCTTGGTTTACTAATCTGGAATCATTTTCACAAAGATTCGCTCAAATTGATATAGACATATCAGCATTTGCTTGTCTCGCAGGCCTCTCATTAATCACAGGTAAGCAGCGCCCATTTTTCACCAGTTCATTTCTTCGTAATTTTGTTATCTTTAATTTTATACATTTCCTAGCTAACAAAGATTACTCACTAATTATTATACTAACAATGTAATGATACATTATTATTATAATCACAATAATCACAATAATCACAATAATCACAATAATCACAATAATCATAATGATCATAATGATCATAATAATTCTAATATAAAAAAAGTTAACTCATAGAGTAATAGATTTAGGCCATTCAAGAGATAGTAGTTTGATGTCTGTTCAACGTTAACATGATAAAACAAAAAAAAAGAAATTCAGAAGAAGAAAAAATATATGTTAAATCGCTGAAATTGCAATGTTTTAACGTTACAAATCAATAAATTAACTTACATGTTCAATGTAAAATGTATTTAATTCTCATCACGAACTGACCAATTAAAATAATCTTTATCGTCATCAAATAATCATCATTCGGATTTTTTTTCATCACATTGTTTATTATCCATATTGAGTAGAAGTGTTGATATCGATGATGATTATTGTGATTATATCTAAAACCTCTATCTAATAACCAGAACAGATCATAATAGCTAGCTAGTAAATTATGTAGCCACTTTTTGATTCAAATCCAATATTAATAAATTCTGTATCATCAATCATCAATAATAATCATAATTTTTCCTCTTCTTTCCTCTTTTCCTTCCTTTTTTCAATCTCTCTCGCTCTCTCTCTCTCTCTCTCTTTATCCATCCTATGTTGCTGGTCTATCAACATTATCTCATATGGTTTGTTAAATATCAACAGTGCGACATGGTCTTGTTGATCCAAATCGTGTTGAAGCCCTGCAAATGAAAATAATAGAGTCTCTTAGAGATCATGTTACTTACAATGCTGAAGCTCAAAAGAAATCACATTATTTTTCATCAATATTATCAAAATTACCTGATTTAAGATCACTCGCAATGGATGGGTTAACTCTTCTGCACGAGATTAAATTAGAGTCCATAGTCACAATTCCTGAGACACTTTCAAAATTACTCACGAATACATTATACTTTTGAAATCAATTATGTAACCCCAGTAGTGTTCACATCTCCTTTTCACTCGAGGTTGTTATCATTTAAACCAGAAAGCGAACCAAAATCGAGGCTTGAAAACAAAAAAAAACCTAAAAAGTCGTAAAATGTCTATGGTCTTCTCCTATCACCAGCAATATCCATGTTCATCAGTGTTCATCGCATAAGTCCAAATAAGCACCAGGTTTCATGAAATAAGTTCATCGCCCCGATTTCAGTCCTCACAAACCAACAGTTTGAACATTTACCGTCCTTAAGTTTTCTCTGATATCATCACTGCCATTTCAAGTTCACCAACAGTACAACCAAATCTGGCACACACTGTGTGTATCATGATTGTGTCACCAAAGACTGAATCTATCCCAAACAGTTAACTGGATATTACACCTTGTTTCATTTTCCAAGTCATCTACATCTATACCAAGTTGAACTCACTCGAATCACTGGAATGATTAAAGAAGAGGAATTTCACCAGGAAAATAACCACAAAATTAAAAAAGGATTACATCATATTCAATTTAATAAATCCAAAAATGATGGAAAGAGTTGATCGTTTACACAGAAGGAATTTGATTTTAAAACATTTGCATTTCATTGGGTAATTATTAATGAAAACAGTTACCAAAGATAACAAAAGGGCTCCAAAAACAAAGAGCGGGTTAATTGAAAATAGTAAAATCTGTCAAGTTATTCTTAACGTATGGCAATACAAGTCTAGACTTAAATTAATTAAAATGGTTGTGAAATTAAGATCTCAAGGTACATCGGAGATTATAACAATGCTACAAAAATTAGTCATTAATCAAGCCAAGTCAAGTAAATTTATCGAATTCGAATAATGGTTAAATGTGTTCAAATATTTCCACAGCAATGCACAAAAAAATTCTGGTTAAATTCTTCTACACATGTCAACAATTAAGGATTTATTACGGATTATACATGAATTTTCTTCAATTGTTCCTGATCACAGCAAACTTTCTCAATGGCAACCCACAAATCACTTGAAATCATCATTATCACCATAACCATAATCACCAAAAATTAGTGAAACCACATCAAATCATATCACATTGAGTCTATTTCATAGTAAAGCTACCATCATCCACAGCGAAGTCCTCATCTCAATCCAAACCAGAGAGTGATAAGAAGGAAACCAAAAAAAATAGCTTTGTTGAAATCAAGAATCAATAGTTTCAATTCCAGAAAATAAATTGTACTTCAGTAATTATCAATTTAGTTACATGTCGAGAAGCAAATCTGGTTGGTAAAATATAACCCAAACAAAGCATAGATAGTGAAAATCAAGATGTACCTAAAAATTAGCTTTAATAGTATATATACTTAGGCTGATTGAGGTACTTAAAATGATCGAGTTGGTTAATTCTCTAAGAACATTAATTTTACACTGGGAGCCTCTCGATTCCAACTAGATTTGCTCTTCTCATAAACATACCCAAAACATACGCATATTTATATTTATTAGTGCACAAAACAAACAATTTAAGTACTTATTGCTTATTGTTGTTATCCTTTATTATAATGATTGTTACCTAATTGTTAATTGTGCGATGTAAATTAGATAAAATTTCCTCGACACAATATATTGCTCCAATAAACATTGAATTATTGATTTTGGTTCATCCAAATCTTTAAACACTTAACGTCACAAAAAAACAGAAGCACAAACAGGGCTTAATCAATGGTCGTTCACAATTGCACCCTTAAACACCTAAAACAAAAGCCACGTTAAAAGTGAATGTTCCTATTTTGTTTCTTTTTTCTCGAAAATTGATTACAATTACTTTGTTAACCTGTTACAACCAATTGTTATATACATCTCGATTTATAATGCTAACAAGCAGACTGTTAATTTATGAATTAATTTAATTTGTTTGCTCCCTTTATTAGTATTTTTTATTTATTATAATATTTTGTACCAAAACAAAACAATAAACTCGATATATTTAAGTTATAATTTTTCATCCAAATAAATGTTTATTTATTCAACTGTTTCTCACTATTTCTCTGTTTTCTTAATTTAATTTCACTTTGTAAATCAATTCTATGATCCTTTAATTTACTAACTAATCTATTATAATATATATTTTGTAATAAATTGATAAATCAAAAGAAGAGATTTCAATGTCTACTCGAATTGTCTTTTAAATGTTCACTACTTTGCTACAAAAAAAATTTCTGATACAAAACCAATAATAAAGATTAACTGATTCATTTTTCCAAATTTTCTTTGCTGATTATTACGAGTATTATTCAAAGCTTTTCTTAAATTGCTAAAAATTTTGGCTTAATCATGGTTTTATAACCAACTGTCAAAGTTTCCAAGATTGTATCTTATTTTCTGGTACAATTAGAGTTCTCGACATCTCAAGTATATTAAGTTTGTAGAGATAGAGAAAACAATGCAATAGAAATTATAATAATTTCACATGCAATAGCACTGAGTCAATAGCCAGATATGACTGAGTGGTTCTAAATCTACCACCCTTATGCCTTACTAAGCTTGACCAGCGTTATATCATATTTTGAGTTCCATTTAGCATGAGAGCACAGTGGTCTTATACTTTTGTCACTCACTTGTCAGTGTCCAAAAGGTTGTCTTGGGCCCGGTAATCCCATGATATTTTGACTCCGTGATAATTCCGTGGTATTTAGCAACCACAAGAATGTTCGCTAGGTTATCTTCAAGACACGATAACACATTGAATTTCTGGATTGAATTGAATTGACACAGTATTTAGTTTCATTGGCTATCGCTAGATGCCACTGAGTTCATTAGTTTTGAGTTTATCTCTTTTTACCGAGTGTAACCGTTTGGAGAGCGGAATCCCAATTCCCGTAAATGGGTGAGAACATAATAAAGTTTATTGTTTGATTGTGAGTTGACGTAATTGTTTCACTGATCGATTGCTCGAGTTAAATTAAGACACTGAACAGGCAATTTTTTTGATATCGCAAACTAAATTGAGTTGCTGGAGGGACAAAATGCAGATCACTTTGATTGACAACTTCATATTTGACTGTGTATGCTGATTATGTTAAATAACTAAGGGAGTAAAAATCAATAAATATTAAAGTGCATGGATGGCAATGAGTTGAATAATTAAGATTTCAATATGTATGACAGATGTTGTAATAAACTATCATTAAGCATTCAAATTAAATATAATATAAATGATTATTAAATGTTAATGCTAGACGGATTTGTTGATTGAGCCATCTATTGGTTTTATAGTGTTTGGTCTGTCAGAATTTAGAATAAATTGTTGTTTAGTTTTACAGTTGATAATTTTACAGCTCATTTAAGAAACCAGCAATCAATTGATTTATTGATTTAGTAAATCATCCAAATCTTGAACCTGCTTAACCCGTGAAAATAAAGTCAAATGGGAATCACACTCGATTTAGTTTTTTTTTGGTTCGTTTTGACATTCAATAACATTTTTCTGCACAAATTGCCCACGATCATTTGGTGTCCATTCAGAATCAAGCTTTTAAAGAGAAAATGTATAAATAATTATTAAATCATTGAAATTAGGTTCTTATTCAATCGATTTAAAGAGTAATAAGACCATTAAGTTGGATATTCACTTCAATTTTGAAATCATTTTCATAAAATTGACATTTACACTGGATAAAATGTATTCATAGAAGGTTGAATTAGAAAGAAAGCTGAAAAATGTTAGAAGATGAAATAAAATTCAGATGAAAATGAAAATAATAATAATAAATAACTTGGATGAAGAAAAGTAACTCCAAAAGATAATCTATCATAAAAAGTAAAAAAATTCAGACTGAATAGAATAAAACTTTTGCATGATGCTTTATATGCAACATTGAAAGCCTATTTTCATTCAGATTTCAATCAATCTGAAAACCAGAGTGTTGAAAAAGGTAAATCGTGTGAGTTCAAACTGATAATACCGTGAAAGGTTTAACACTACAAAGTAAAACCATTGCCAAAACCAAGAAATTGATCCTAAAAGATGAGATTCACCAGTCAGTAAGAGAAGGGCACAAATAACCAAATTATTAATTTAGTTGTAGTCTAGGTCAAGGTCCAGTATTGAAATCGTGTGTAAATTAATTTCGATCCGGACAGTAAACACCAGCAAAACAGCCAGCTATGAATAGAATCAATTTGAAAGGGTAAGTTTAGTTCCACATGAGGTGAGTTACATTCAATAAATTAAAGTTTATAAAAAGATGGTGAAGATGATGAAGGTAAAAGTCACAATTTAGATGATGATTTTTTTGAGGGATGATTGCAATTGCGCACAGAATAAATGTATTTTAACAAAAGTTCCCATATTTACCTGGATGCTGTTGATGGTTGGAGAAAAAGCCAAGTCAGACGAAGGAAACAGAAAATATAATGTTTTCTTCAGTAGATGTTATTTTTCCTCTTCAGTATGAGATTACCTTTTTATTTGTTCACAATAACCATCTTTGGTCAACACTTTAACTAAAACAATTATAATAAGTAAGTTAGGTATATTCACTCGTGTAAATGGCGTTCAACTTGTTTAAGCCGTTATTATTTACTAACTTTTCCCTCTCATTTTCATCTCCCCGAGTGTTGGTAAGAGTTCAAAGGAAAGTGTTACTCATCACATAGTTTTAAAAATTAACTGCCATTTTGTTTTAATCCTTTTATTAAACGGCTTTTCCATCGCTTTGCTTTCTTCTCTTTCTTTTCTGTCGCTTTCTTATCGGTTACTTTACTCAATATGAATGTTTAGATGCTTTTCAGTTGTTATGTCTCCAATTTCAACATGCTTTTTGGTTTCAACTCCGCTTATAACTTGTGATCAGTTGAGTAATGGTTATACAATTGTTAATTATGTCAACGGCAACAAATTGTTCAGCTACCAACAACACTAGCAACAATAACAACTATTTCAATTCAAGTCAACACCAATCTCTGAATGGAAGTAAACAAAATTTATCACTCAGTTTGTCTAACCAGTCGTCATCTACTTCATCATCTACTTCCAATAATTTTGGACAGGCAATTGCAATCGGTAAATTCCATCAACAAGATGCTGCTACATCACCAACCATTCCGATGATGTCAACTTTATTTTATGATTGTCAAGTTAATTCGCCTCTGTTTTATTCCAATGCAACCGATGGTACCAATGATATCAACAACAACAACATCACTCCGCCATCAACATCAACTTCATTAGGATGCTCAAGTCCAATTCTTAACCGAACCTCACCTCAATTTAGTAACAATGTAAATAATTGTAGCAGCAGCATCAATAACGATTCAAACAACAACATTATAAACAAGAATACCAACAATCAACGATTGACAACTAGTAATGGTGCAATTAAAACTTTGGTAATCAAATCAAATTGTCGACCAAGTGATTTGGTCTGTAGCCTGAAATCACCGAACACATGCCTTGCTTGTTATAATAGTTGTTCAACTTGTAATAATAATGTAAATATCAAATCAATCAATCATGATTATAACAATAATATCAATAATGGTAGCTGTAGATTAAGTAGTAATTATAATTCTAATGCTAAAAGATTAAATGGATCAGCAAAAGGATTAAATGGCCTTAATGGGATTAATACAAGTTATTTTCCTGCAATAAATGGATTGGGTTTCGCCAACGGCTATGGTGCTACAAGTTTATCTAGCAATAACGGCCGTGCTGGTGGCGTTGTTAGAAGTAATCTTTTACTCGCCGGATTACCCAATTTAACCACCCGTACAAATGATATTATAACCAGTTCAACTCATTCCTCTGGTAATTCCGCTCATCCTTTGACCAATAACACCAGCAATGGTCTAATTGGTGGCACAACAGTCAAGCTTTCACCAACTGAATATGATGACTATCATTTATCGTCACCCGGCAATAACCGAAATTATGATAAATTTGACAATTTTAATTCCAATATTTTTAATGACCACTGCTCAGCAATCAGTGCTCCTTTGTCACAATACTATCTAGATGAACCAAGGCATCACAGTTGTTTCCGTAAATCTATTCCAACTATGCCTATTGCTTTATCAGCATTTCTCCTGCTCCTTAATTGTTTCCTACCTGGATCAGGTAAGCTTTACCTCTTTTACTGTAATTTTTTAACCTACTTTACTGGTGCTATTTTCATTGCTTCGTCATATTGATTGTGCTCATAATTTAATCATTCCATTGTGTCTCAATTTTACTAGTGTCTAAATACGTCAATGCTATTTTTATTCAAACTTTTCATATTCCAACCTGAACATTTAATGATGAATCACATGAGATATTTTCACATCAATTTATATAATCTCTTTTCTAAGTTTCAAGTAATACAGAACAAACGTTTTTAATACAAACGCTTATGGGTAATTAAATTGCGTCCCAATCTATAAATCATCAACAATTGATGAACTAGATAATCATGAGGCAATTGTTGCTCTTTCAGTTCCAAAAATAAATTGCAATTCTCACAATTTGTCAAACCAATTGATGTACAGAGTAACAATTCAAATATCAACGTCAACTTTCATTGCCATCATTTAACACCATCACTCTAATCAATCATCTATTAATAATTGAACTCAAATAATAAAACAAAACTGTCCAGTAATTTTTTTCCCTTAAATTAATACAAATTATAATTTATACTAGCCATTGTTACCAATCAAGATTATATGATCAAATGCTTTAAATTGTATAATTTCATCAGAACATAGCGATCGCTTCAATTTGCTTGTTTTATTTAGATTTATCAGTTCTGTTCAAGTTGTACCAACTATTTATAGATGGTTAAACAGTCATGCATAATCAATACCGTCTTACATTAAACAATAATAGCAATAATCCTGCAATACACTTGCTTTTTGTGAAATTTTATTGACCATGAAAATGATATTATTAACATAAATACTATACACTAGTTCTGAATTGACAATTAATTATTGATTGTAATTGACAGACAAAACAGGCCGGAATAATTACATCCAATGTAATGATACAATTTCCAGATTCTTTCGCAAGTGGAAGTTGAAAATTTGTCAATTTGTCTATTGTTAATTTGATAGTTTAATAACATGATGATTTATCGATTTTTTATGTAAAAATCTTACCAAATTGAACACGATTAGATAAATGATAATTTCTTTATCAAAATGAAAATGTATTCAATGCTGTCAACAGGGAGTGAAAAACTCCCGAGTGATATTTCATTCAAACTCCGGATTTCTATTTTAATTATATTATAATTTCTCAATAAGCTTCAATTGCTCAATGTTTTCAAGATTAGTTTCAATTTTATTTTCCAAACCTAACTGTCTCATTAATGTCTTCAATATGATTGCAATTATTTGCATTCAAAGTTAAAAATAGTTCGCATCTTAGCGATAAATCATATCTTATTTTAAAATCAATCAAAAGACAATTAAAAATGTTATAACAATTGTAATTATTGACTTGGATTCAACTCTATTATTGATTGTCTTTACTTTTTCCTAATTTTCGATGTCGATCTTAACAATCAATGTTAATATAAATAATCAAATTACAACTGGTTTTAAATTTCAAATCCTTTCAGATTATTATTTTCACAAATTGAATCAAACTTTTTGTCTTTCCAACATTTCAAAAGCCATGTTTATATCAACATTTTTTCCTGAATAATAATCACTCCCATTTACCTGGTAAATATTGATTAAAAATGAATGACTTTAACCCTAACCTTCATTTGATTGTGTAGTGTTATTAATTACTGTTACCTTGATCTTGTTACAAGTTTAATTGTTCATTCCATGACTATTACAATCAGTTAACAGAATAGTTTACATAAACTGATTCATTAAACCTGTAATACCAATTTAGTGACATTCATCAGCATCATAAAGCTGTTTTATCTAAAATTATTCAAATTTAGTCATGAAAAATAAATGAGCTTTATCGATTAGTGGTGAACAGGAAAGAGAAAGATTCCGAGAAAAAAAATCTCATAAAATGCGTTTAATTATCAAGCATAAAACAAAAATTTGTACAAAGCAAAATTGTTCAATTTTTGGAGACAAATTATTCTGATGATCGAGATAACCATAGAAACTACATGTATTTATTGATTGTGTTATTGAAAATCAAAACGATTGTTTCATGAGTTACTTATTATAAGTATTACAACAATATAATATTGTAATAATAATAATTATTCAAAAATAGTAAACACATTTCTTTTGAATACATTTTACAAGTATTTCAATGGTAAAATAACCAAAGCATAACAAAGGGTGATCTGGAGAAGATTCTGAAACTTCGCTTAAGTATCAATTGAACACAAGTTTACTGTTTACGATTATCAGTATAAAGTATTCAAGTTTGATGCTTTCAGATTGATCAGATTCAAAGCTTTGTTTGAAATTGTGCTAACATTTTTTGGTGCTCTAGTAACACTTTTTCAGCCACAAAATGACCATTCAAGGTCCGTGTTCCGTGTATTACTAGGAAAAGAAGATATATCGACTTGAAACCGTTTCTAAGATATGATTTCTAATTTCGTATTGAAAGCTCATTTTAAGCCATATCTTTTCATTGGAGGAAATGGATTGCTCTTAACCTAATAGTTTGGTAGACTAATTGAATCACTGCTGTTCAATTCATTGACTAATTCAATCTATATCTCTTCAACATCTTCAATGGAATCTTGCTCTGAGTCTTGTCCAGCAATAGACTGTCTAGGATTTCCAACTTATTAATATAATAATCTATTGAGATTTTACCTTTTAAAACATCACTGGCAATAATCGCATTCAACAGTTATACTGATTTATTTGTAAAATAGTCAAAAATTTCCTCTAAACTCAGGTGAACTACCAAAGTTAAATTAAATTTTGCTTTTGTTTCTGCTGGGAAATTGGGCTCAATTTATTAATTATTAACCGTCGATTTAATTGGAAAAATTTCGATGAAAATTAATACGCATTGAACTCCTTAAATAATACATGGATTGTGTTTGAATCCATTCTATAAACATTTTTCATTGCTTAAAATGTTGCCATTTCATGAATACATGAAGAGTAGGTTTGAGCTTTCTTGCTTTACAACAATTTTGGAGGCACAAATTGCTCAAGAAATTCAAATGAAATCCAAACTAATTGCTTATTTATGCTATATTTGTTTCATCAACTTTCAATCATGTATCAAAAGTCTCAGAACATAATCACCAAATCATTGGTGTTGCTAATTTGAATCTTATATATTAATACCGTTTTGGTATTTTTCGGTCAAAATTTCTCTGCACCCAGAAGGGCTATAAATTTTCTGTTAATCTTATATATTAATACCGTTTTGGTATTTTTCGGTCAAAATTTCTCTGCACCCAGAAGGGCTATAAATTTTCTGTTAATCCCAAATTAAAGCTCTTGATCTGAATGTCGCCGGAAAAATATACAAATTTTTAGAACCTCACCCTGAATTTCAGGAAAAGCTCATGAAAAAAGAGACTAAAATAGACAGTGAAAAAGAAAGAAAAACCCAAAAGAAAGACAAAATGACACTTTTACATTATTGAAAAGGGCAGCAAAGGGATATTGATACAAAATTTAATTATTGAGTTGAGAGTAGGGACTTAGAGAGAGAGGAACACTTAATTTTTGAATATTATTTATTTTGATTATAATTAACTAATTAACTAATTATTTTTAATTTATTAACATTTGAATACTCTGTGAATCCAGTGTTATCAACAATTTTCATTGATTTGTGTTTTTATTGCTAAAATAAGGTAAGTACCAGGTACAATGTGCTCTCCACGTAGCGTGAACACCCTTGTGGTGTTACAAAGACGGATTTTGTTTTTAATACGGAATTTTATTAATACGGAATTTTATTAATACGGAACTTTCTTTTACCCATTTTACTTATTCAATCTGAACCATCTTGTGATGTTGTCTTCTAAGCCGCACAAAGTATAGCGCTAGATGAGTGGAGTATGAGCCACTCGGCTATATGCGGTGCAAAACCTAATATATTACTATATAAACCTAGTAACAAATATATACCACGCTTGAGCCAAAGCATATATGGCGCCAGAGGAATGGATTTTGAGCCATTCAGCCATAAGGCTATATTTTCCCGTTACGGTTGAATAAAGTTAGAGTATGTTTGTATGGGCATTAAAACTGAGTCAATTTGTCAAATTAAACATTTTATGATCAGTGGTTTTCGATGAAATCGAGTTCAAAGTAGAAACTTCAAGAGAAGTTTTACGGTACAACCCGAGTTGTGGAACCTTCGAGGGTCCAGGACCAATTTCGGGGATCTTGTTTTAAGTTATTTCCAACATTTGAATGTTTTACAGTTTAAACGAAAATCAAAATGTCAATTTTCACAATGTTTGTGATTCCTTTTGATTGTTAATTTTGGTTGTTAACTTTACTATTCACATGATTTGCTGTGTATTACTATTTCATGTAATGATGAACCATTAATTTATCATAATGTTTATTATCATTTTGTTGTCTCTTCATATTCAATATGTAAGAGTATAACAATAGTCAGCATCTAATATTAACATTTGATTGTGAATCACGTTCATAGACTCAACTTTTTTTCTGGTTCAACCAGAATATATGTTGTTATCTGGTTTGATGATGAAAATCATTTCAAAGTTTACCTTTGTTCATACCTTTACATTGCTGTGTTATTATTAACTTGCCTTTTTTGTACTCTTGAAAATAGCAACAAAACCATAAAATAGGAACCATTTTGCTTCTCACTAATCAACAACAATGAAAAACCCTTAAAAAATTTGTGTGTTAGTCAAGTAAATACAATAATAATAATGATAATAGTGATGATAATAGTAATAATAAGCTAAATTATTGACCATAATGAAAGGTAACAACGATAAAGTTGATGAAAAACTGTTGAAATTGAAAAGGAAAGGAAATTGTAATGAAAAGCGCAAATTCAATTCAATATAATAATAATTGTTGGCCGATTGGCAAGTAAAACTCAACTATGATATAAAAGCTGTGAATCCCTTTAGGCATTTGTTTTTTAATGTCATTTCAAATATAAATACATATTTAATGATATTATTCAGTCTATTGGTAATCAAATTGCAATAGATTCGTTCAAAGTGATTTTTTATTGTCATATTTAATGGCTGTACATCATGGATTTAGAAACATAATTTCAAAGCAACTTGCTGGTTTTAATGTTCAATATTGACCTTAAGCTTGAGGTCGACAGTTTTTTCAATATCAGAAAATGTCTTTGAATCAGCTTCATTCATGAAGATGATGCTGGTAATAATTAATTTAACAGTTATTATCTTTTTCGTTAAATTTAGAGTTGGCGGATTGTCTAGCCGTTCATGAATTGAAGTTTACCTTTTAAGCTTTCATCTTTGCAACGTGATTTTACAGCCATTGAACTGAATTGTTTTCAGAAATATCAATTAGATTTCAATAATTATTTTCTTATTATGTTGTAATCACTCATTGACAATTTAAAATTAATTTCAGCCAATCTCAATTATTATAAAAACATGTTTTATTAGTGATCTTTTCATATTGTTTGAACTTGAATCTTTTCATGTCATTTTGTTTGAACAATTAAGCTTTTTGTGTTTTAATTTTAATTTTTCTCATTTTTCTCATTTTTGATTTTGTTTGTATTAGGCACAGTTTTATCTTCAATTACGATACTTTTTGGATGTCAAACTGAATATGGAAAAGGTAAATGGAAACGAGCATTTCTATTAACCTTAATTGCTGGTATTCTTCAATTTTTAACCGCAATTTTTGTTATTGGCTGGGTTTGGAGTATCATGACTGGAATAAACTTTATTAAACGTGAGTATCAGTAATTATAATTAATATCTGAATTAACATTATTATTAACAGATAGAGACTGACAAGAAAGCATACAACTTTACCAACAACCCTTTTCCAATTGTTACTCAACTGTATTGCTCTTCATCTGAATATTAAATCATTTTTTCAGGTTCCAGATCGTTGAGTAAATTATTTTAACCTTTCTCATTATCAGCCTTTTGTTTTGTTTTCAACCTCCGAGATTATTATTCAGGGTCAATTTTCATTCCCAAATCATCTGGTCAACTGTTAAATATTATCCTTGTAATGAATGCTTAACTAACCTAAGTTTATTAATTGATATTGATATTTTTCTTTCTCTCTTTTATTTTGTCATCAGATTCAACCAAAATGAAGGATCCAAAGTTTGGTTATGGTGATGCTATTTGATTCAGCTTCAATTTTAAAGGCCAATGTGATTTACCGAGTCTTTGATTTCCTTCTGAGATTATTGATTTTTTTGATCTACCCAGATAAACCAATCATTTTAACTAAACGATCGATATTTTTGGGTTCAATTCGCATCTATATTTAAATGCTATTAAGGCACCAGGATAATCAAGACTGGATCAGGGATTGTTTTTGATAACCAAGACTAGTTTGATACAAAGTCGCACCAAAACGGAATCAATTTTGAACCGAGACAATCGAGACTAAACCAAAGACTGAATTAAGATTGTATTAAACCTGAACTAAAATTATGGTTTACAATTAGGCGAAAAATTAACCTTGGTTGTATACCATTGTATTATATTACCACATTCAACATTAATCTTATTTCAAAGTATGCTAACCAGAGGAGAGCCTTAAAGACATACACAGAGACACACAACACAATCAAATGATCATTTGATTTACTACTAAGCTCAATGAGAACAAATTCATTTGTTTACTGTTGATAAATGAAAATATAAATAATACTTTATTTCTGATCTATTGTTACCTGACATTGATTATAATTTGCATAAAATTATGTTTTTTCTGATCATACAATTATTTTTGATCTGGTTATGACAAAATTATTTTATTCCTGTTTCACGTTGTTAATCATTTAACTTGATAATTAGAGTATAATCAGTTGTACAATCTGAGAAAAATAAATACAGAAAATATTATTAAACAGTGAAGATCTCTTTTTGTCGTCTCAATCTTGAGATTCATTTGTAATCCAATTGTTTACCCGAAATTGATTTCATATCCAGTTGTTAATATTAACAATAGGGGACTCTTCAACCCTAGCATTTGAAAGTATAAAGGACTCTAAATTGTATTAATATCTTTTCTTAAAAGAGTCGAATTGAAGCTGAATCAAAATTATTTCAAGATACTTGCCTCCATCTGGATTAAAATTAGACTTATTATAATAGTAGCAATTGATCGTAGCAATTGAACAACTGAATTGAAATTTGTAGTCAAAAGCCATTGAAAAGACCAGAGTCAATGAATCGATATGAAAATCTGGTAAACCAGAAACTTGTTAGGTAATCCAATTGAATATGATGCTCTGAATCAACTAACAGTAAAATTATTCTCTAATTAATCATCAATACAAATCATCAATACAAATAAACAAGATTAAAAATTATTTTTGCACTGAAAATTAAAGACAAGAGACATCTATCGTTGTATTTCTCAACTATAATCAGCTTTTTTGCGCTTTCTAATTTTTTTCACTAAAAAAGTATAACTCTTACTCTTTTTTCACTGTTTTTTCACTGTTGATTAGCTTTTATTTAGTGAAAATCTTAACTTTTTTGTTTATTGAGATATCATTTGTGGCTAAATTTGCTTTACTTTATATTTGCGAGCTGAATTTTATTCGTAAAAATCTGGTAAGTTGAAAATAGGCTCAAAAATTGTCATGAAAGACTGCGGTCCGAAAAAACTTGAATATGAAGATAATAGAAATCTTTTCAACATAATTATTCAGTCATAGTGATGATGACTGAAATTAAAAATCTTATTGAACAATAGATCCTCACGATTCACCTTCAAACACTTTAACAGTCCACCTTGAAATGTGAGAATTCCTTACAAACGTGCCTTAGAATCTTAAGATTTGTCCATTTATTTGTTTTTAACTTGTGTAAACTCTAATGGAAATAGTTGGTGTTCTGCTATATCGATATCTTTGATTATTAGATGTCGAATAACGTTTAAATAAATTGTGTTGCTACTTGAATTTCATTTTAAGAAGTAACAAATTAAAACTAACATGTAAATGTTATGAAATTTTAACATTTCTCCTCCTCTTTTTACCACCAGAGGCGCCACTTGCCTCAGGTGACTTTTTCATTATTTTTTAGTTTGAAAGCAGTACCTTGTTTTTTGTGTTTTGTGATGGATGATGAGATAGCAAAATGGCGAGCCGAAAGAAGAGCTAATTATCCATCTGCTAAAAAAGATAAAATAGAATCATCCGAACCAGAGAAAGTGAGAAATACGAAACGACGAAATGATAAACACGAGTTGAATTTACATGATAAGGTAAGTCTGATTTATTATTTTGTGACAGTCAAATACTTAATGCTATCATCTATTAACTTTTTTGTGTTCACAGATGTTTCTTACTGATGTCCATAAAGAAGAGGAACGGATTATTCAATGTTTAAAGTTACTTGTTGAAGTGGATGCAAAAATATGAAAAGAAAACATTTAAACTTGGTGGCTAACAGATATCACTTCAGTTATTTCAAATCAACCCTATTGACATTAATTTGATACCAATTAAATTTGTTTTTTTCAAAGTTATCCAAAGTTATTAAAAGCCAAATTACGATGAAGTTGTGTGACAAAAGTGCTTCTCATATGTTATCAATGATTGCCGCAATTTATGGAGTGTTCATTTATGCCATTGCCTTTTCATTGGAAATGTGGTTTATTATAACAACTCCTATTTATAATTATGAAAATTATGACCATTTAAGTGACGAAGAATCAATTCCCGTTTTTGCATTTGTTTTGGCCGCCATATACTTTGTCACTATAGTTGTTTCTTTATTACTTATGCTTGGTATTATAATCAAGTCTATTATGTGTTTAATGTCTTGGCTTGTGACCGTAGCCTTAACTTTTTTACCAGAATGTGGCCTTGTTTTGTATATGAGTATTGAAAAATGGGTAAGTTTCATAACATAAGTATATCAGCTCTTTTACACTCTTTATTAACTTCGTTTATTCTTTTGCTTTATTTAATTAGGGAATTGAATCTCGTAATGGCCAGATTGAACTATGTCTTTTTATCATTAGAGCTATCATGAATGTCTTCTTCATGGTTTGTGTACAAAATTTAATCAGTCAATGGAAAGCAGAGAAACAGGTGAGTAGCTAAAGACAAATTTAATTTTGTTGCTTTTGGTTTCTCACAGCATCTAAATTTGTATACATTGCGACCTAGAAAATGGATTATTCGCTCTTCCTCTAATTTAGAATCTTTCAAGTGCAACGCTTAACGCAATTGAAAAGATGTTTGTTTGCAAAGCCTCGGATAAAAATCACTTTTTTTTGCGCGGTTAAAATTGCTCACCTGTATCAAAGTTGATTGAGTCATTGAGCCTGTTTGAATTAATTTAGATAACTTGCTCATATATATTTGCCTGTTTTTCAGTATATTTCATCTATAATAGAAGGTTTTAAATTATTTTGTGTAAAAAAACTTTCGGTAGACTTTCGGCTCATCGGTACATCACCTCTATCCAAATATTGCTCCATGATAAATGAGCAGGTTATGCTCATCTTTTGGAATACGTTTCTCACAACCAATCCAGCTAAATTTTTATTTATTTTTAAGTTAAATTCAATCGTAAAAAACAAAATTGCAAGGTTGAGCAAGGTTGCAAAGTATTTTGCCCATAATTGTCTTTTCGTTTTATTTAACCATTAGTACACAAACAGTTAAACTATTGGCTTAATGTGACATTTCATTTATTGAGTTTCTAGACATTTTTTGCGTGTTGGAGGTTATCTTACAGTATCAAATTCATCTAAAGGTATATTACTTAAATCATTGAACCAACTCATATATATCTTATGAAATCTTTCAAATTATTAACGAGTCATCCATTCCAATTATATCTTCAACTTGTCACTTCTTTTTAAACCCAGGAACAGTGCAAAGTCACCATTATTGACATCAACAAATTTCATCTACCATAGCTATGCATCACAATCATTACAGTCATTTAACCATCATCTCAAGTTACCTACTCATGTAGAGATATAACTGCCGTTGAATATAAAAAACTTAACTCTAACTCTTGATTATTGTTACCTTACTGATCTGAGCTGTATAACGACAATAATCATCATCGATTGATTTGTTCGTGAAAGTTATTGACCTTCCAGCTTTGTCTTGGCTCTTGTGATTAGAAATTCTTCAAGTTAAATTTTAAATCTCAATCAATTCAAATACACGCCTGGGTATTAAATCTCAATTTATTTTATTTTATATCAGATGCTAAAATGATTTTAGCTCAAATTACAATTTAATTGTCACAGACAAGTTAAAATATATCCTAATATGGTGATTATGACATGATGTTTATGAAAGAAAATATTAATCCTATCTATTAAGTTTTCCAAACTAACCTGATTCGAATTCTCTTCATTATTTTTTTATTATGTTGAACACCTAATTTTTTGACCCCATATCCTTACCTGGTATAAACCTCGTCAGATTTAAAATAACTGAATTGATCTCAACAATATTTAGTGTAACAATTGCTGCAAATGTTTCTAATGATTAACTAGTCGAAACTATTCTTTGCCATGACAAAACAACTGGACTAATTTTGATTTCACTTTTCTCTTCCTCCCCACAATAGGTTAGATACGAAATGAATGGTGATGATGATGGTTAACCTTTTCATTTCGTTTGCTCTCTTTCAAGCGATCATTCAATCCATTCATTGTCCCCTTCCACTAGATTGATGACAGGATTTTAATAGACAAAAATGATAAAGAGATGATATAACTAGTTGGATAGGTTATTGCTAAAATGTTTAAATTCATTTTCTTTACTCTCATCTAGGCAGTTGATCGCTGTAAGCTTTTTACATTTGCCGTTTGCCGTTCTAAGTGGGCCAAATTTTTATTTCTGGAGAACCCTTTTGTTGAAATAGTCAGATGTCAAATTCTTGTTATTCCAATTAGCTGAATTCTGCTTTCCATCCTTTTCATTATGTAGTATTCATCAGTTACATTTCTGACAACCTCGCGACCAATTTATCAGTATTGACAATTAGATTTCAATTTTGAATTTATTGGAAATAGATGTTGGTTAGCAATTTGAAATAATTTTTCCACCTTTTGTTTTGCTGCATTTTCCACTTCAAATTGTAAAAACCCTTTATTTATTTATGTTAGTTTTATAATTTATTCATTTGTTCAATCCTGTTTGCCCGGATAAAGCAAGTTTTTGTTTCATCATTTAACATCTACCAACGCCTATTTCAACATTGTTGTTTTTCTTTTGATTGTTTCAGACAATTATTATTGCTATTACAATTGGTTTACTTTTCAATGAGATCGATGAGAGATAGACACTTATTATAGATTCATAAGCGCCTACTTATAAACTTATATTTTAATCATTTTAGATCTACTAACTTACTGAATAACTTTTCTCATTATCCTGGAATCCTTACACCGTCATTAGATTATATTTGTTTAGTGAAATTCAATTTTGTTATGCGTTGTAAAGGGTTATGGCAAAATTTGTTTTTTCAGGGTACATTTATAATCAATTTAGACTGTCTTTTCATTTTAAGACAGAGTTATCAACAATCAATTGATCTCGTTTCACCTTTCTGATCTCGTTACTTTTTTTATCTCCTTTTATTTCATGGACTGTAAACTATTTGACTATGTTTACAGACAATTAGGCTAGGACTCTTTGTTGCACCTCATAAATTACTACCTTTTTAATGATGTTATCTGTAAAACTATTGAAATGGCTGTTCTTTTGAAATTTTCATTGTCTATTTTCAATTCTGAAATATATCTTGTGTTTTGTTAAGTTTTTTGAACTGCCAAATTGAATTTAACAGACTAATTTATTGATAGATCTCGATTCTAATTCCAAGTTTTACTTTACTCTGAAATTAACAGTTTGCATAAATTACAGAAGCCCAACGACCTATTATCATAATTAATCATCTTAATCACTATAACAGTTAGAAAGAGATGATTCAATGATTTTTCATTGCAGATTTAACCATACAAATGAAAAGGAAATTTTACAGCTTCATTTTAATTAACAATCAATTGAAGGAGTTTGAATAATCCATTGTATTATAACTTTACTTGGTTATTTTGTTTTACTTTTAACAAACTTAACAGACATTACTTTGAACTCTGCTCTACTTTATATAAGTTTTGTTTTCAGTTAAAATAATTCAAACTAATCAATCCTTTTGTTTTATTTAAACTCTAATTTAGATCGCATCATATGCCATGAGTATGAGTTCTTACAACTGCAACCCACAAGCTGATTTGTATCCTTTTGTTGATACTAATTCAACCACAATTAATCCTGTTTTCAAATTTAATTCACCATTAAATGGTATTGGAGGAGGACATTTACCATCGAGTGAATTTGATACCCAAAATTTTCAAGATTTAGTGAAAACGAGAGGAGATCCGGGACCAACCACTTCTCTTTATGGGCAATCATCTTATTCCACTCAAAGTTTGGATAGAAAAAAAATTCTCAAACTACAATCAACTCATTCTTTCAAAGATGAAGTCATCTTACGACCATTACATCACCATCCATTCGATTATTTAATGAGACCTGGTAGTAATATGGACATGAGATCCAATCAACCAAATGGCCATCCCTATTATCAATCAAAAACACTGCCAAGAGATTTTGGCGACAAAAATTCATCCACCCATTCCATACGAGATGTTGCGCTTTAACTTATAATCATTTCATCAACATTTTTTTTCAATTTCACAAACTAAATTTTCGTATTTATAGTCACTTTATACCAAAACTATTTTATTCACTAACTTTTTATCGTTTGAGTCAGTGCCTTGTTATTTTCGACTTGAACTGCTGATTCAAGTCAAAGTATCGCTTTAAAGCTAGAGAGATTTTTCTCTTATAAAAAGTTCAAATAAACCAAATCAATCAATTTATTGATTATTTGCACCTAACCTTCAACTGATTAATCTTATTATCTTTCTTGTAAGTTTTTTTCAAGAATTGGTTTCTAAATTTGTTGAAATAATTTTGAACATTGGGGTTAATTTAATTTCAATATTTTATTTTGAGTCTTCACTGAATCTTTTTCGTTTCTTATGATTAGTGAAAGACAGTTTATGAAACAATCTACAGTTTACTGTGGAAATTATACAACTTCTTGTTTAGAGACGAATTTAAAGACATATGGGTGCATTTCGGAGAAGGAGAGCAAAAAACATTGATTGTGGCCTAAAGGGAGATCAGAATTGTTACATGGCCAGGAGTTGTATATTGAAATATATAATAAGATACAATTAATAGATTAATAATCTACTCAATTAACTTCATTTCAATGGCTTTGGAATAGGTATGCATAAGGATGTCATCAAGTTCTGGAAGTAATGATCGAAGGGCTTCATCAAACTTGGCCATAGTTCCTCGGTCAAGAACGAATCGATCAGAGATGGTGTATTTTGGATCGACAGCAATGGCAACCTCTTCATCGACCACAGTGGTTAAATTGAATTGAGATACCTTGAACCATTCTCGGAAAACATCTGGGAACATTAAGAATGAACCGTTAACTTTTGCGTTTGGAATAGTTGCCTGGAAACATCCTTCGGAAATTCTGAGTGGAATGGAGTCAAAGAGATGATAATCAACAGTATAATTGGCTCGAGAGTCCAATTTAGGAATGGTGTGAATAAATTTAAGAGTTGGTCCTTTGTTTTCAACCTTGTCAACTCGGAAAGAGGAAAGACCTGAGATTTGGACGTTGGATAGAGTTAAAACCAATTTACCAACAACAGGTGATTTTGGGTCACGATGTTCATTGATGGCTGGACTTTGAAGGAAAAGAGGATCCAACTTTTTGTGAATTGGTGAATATTGAGCTGGACCAGCTGGTTGACCTTCCTTTTTATCACCTTCCAAGTTTGATGATTCTTGGATTAATCGGCGGAACCCTTCAAAAGACATCATCACCAGATCGGTTAATTGTTTGTTTGACACAGGCGTTGATTGGTCGCTTGTTTTAACCTCAGGTTCAGAGGTAGAAATAACTGAATTGACTAAAAGAAGTGCTGTAACAATTATCGAAGAAATCATTTTGAAACTTTTTGTGTATTTTACTGGTTATCACCAAATGTTATTGAACACAATCAAAACTATCTTATTTTGAGTTCTTCTCAACCAAAACTGATGTCCAAACCTTTGGTTGAATCTCTTTTTATATATTCATTGGTTGATGGCCCATAACAGCCCAAAATTTTACTCAGCTCACTTTTTTACTTCTCCCGTTCACTCACTATCTTCTTCTTTCTTTCTCTTTCTTACTTTCTCTCTCATTCTGTCAGTGCAATTGTGCCCATTAATCAGACTCTTATTTTACTTTAATCCTCTCCATCAACAAACTTTTTTTGTTTGTTAACCCACTGCTTTCTGGGTTCCTCTGAGGTCACTTACATAGTCGTCGACCGATAATTTAGCACCAGTTTTCTTCAAATATCTATGCTTAAAACTTGATCCTGTATCAAGGTGAGGCAATCAAAACCACATTCTCTCTCACACACCCTGGTTAACCAACTCACTCGTCTTATCAATTAATTAACCATTGAACTTTCTAATCCTGTCATTCCTCGTCAGTATTTTCATTAAAATTCAAAGTCATGGTAGATCTCTTACATCTCTCCATCCCAGTCTTTCAATTTCACTTGCCTTTCTTCTTTTTTTACATCATTTTTTCACTTTTCAACTCAAAACTTTCACTCTAAAGTGTGTCTTCTGGTTTGACTGGCTGAATTCATGATCTCTTGTGAGCAAGTGAAATCAAATTTAAAGCTCAGTGGATACTATAAATAACATTAAAATAGCTATAAGTACAAATATAAATTTGACAGATTGGATAAAATGAGAGAAGCCCAACAACCAGTCACGTCAGTTGATCCTGTAATCAGTTTAAATAAAACAAGATAGTAAGGCAGTTGACCCTATGGTGTGAACTCATTCAGAATGAAATCCTGGATAAATTTAACTATGCAACTTTAATTTAATCGAATGCAGTCAATTTAAGTGGTCAATTGAACGAGTTCGCTATGGATTAAATTTTATAATTTCAGCCAAAATCAAATCTTATACAGGTTGCTGCAAAAAAATCACAAAATATAAATTACTCATTTGTATTTTACTAGACAAAAGTATGAAAAATTGTAATTTTAAGTTCAAATAGAATATTCAATCTATTTAATGATAAATTTTGACAACAATATGACTTGAAAAAAGTTTTGATAAAAAAGTATTTTTCTCAAATTTGACAATACATGTAATGCATTAACAAAGAAAGGCAAGTGAAAATCTACAAGTAGGTAATATCTTATTAAAAGATGAGATCTTTTGGCCTTTATTCCCCAAAAACACTGTAGTAACGATATTATTCGTCTTTATCGGAATCTTTGGCGTAATTATTTCCTGATGAATTTACCACAATTATTTCATCTGAAAAAATAAAAAAGCTTTAGAAATAAAATTTTTCCAATTTTTTTGAAAATTAAATTCACCTGCAATAATCGAGAACAATTTATTCATTGTATTAGTTTCTGTGGAGATAGAATGGTAAGAAATTCTTCCTTGAACAAACAGACGAGATCTTAAGGGAAAAAAATGTTAGAAATATAAAAGACAAACTTGAAAATTCTATTAAATCTCACCCTTTCTTAACATGCTCCATGCAAGTTCGTCTTAAACTTTGTTTAAAAACTGAAATGCGATGCCAATCGGTCTTCTGAGTATATTCTCCTTCTTCATCTGTTTTAATATTAATATTGGTGGCCAAAGAGAAGACGACAACTGGTCGTTCCTCGTTTCCTTTGGGCAATGGATCTGTACCAACACGTCCAAGTAGGAAAACTTGATTTAGAGCTAAAAAGAGATAAATATAAATTTAAAAAAATTCCTAGGACAACTATACAATATAACATACATTTTTCTGTAGCTAGTCTTCTCTGAGGAGAACGAGAAATCTGAAAATAGAAATTATACAAGTCTGATGAAAAGAGCGGGTCAATGTCGCAAAGAAAATAAAAATGTGCTTACCTGAAGAGGCATGTTTTGAAATATTCGCAATGAACTGATAACACTTTTGAAAATATGGCCCATATTATTTGACTAAATAAACAACAATGTATCGACAAAATTCCAAAGAAATAAAAAACAAATAAAAAGTATTAATGGCTGAATTTAGACATAAACGAGATCAGAAGATATCCTTAAATTTCATGAGAAAAAAATGTTATCTGAAAATAACTTATTTTCACTATTCTCACTAAAATAATAATGTCCAAACAGTTGTGCAATTAAATTTGATTTAATTATTTTTTCTTTTTCACATCTTTCACCAGATTAATTTAATGATTTTTGTCAATTTTCTAGTCATTTAAATAACAATCATATTTAATCAAATCTATAGCTATAAAGCGGATTGTAATAAAATGTCATGTAGTGTCATGTCTTATTCAAAATGTTTAGAGTAGTAATTTATTAAAATGTCTATATTTATAAATGATAAAAAACAATCAGATAAATAATAAAACAAACATTTTATTGCCGCTATTAAGTGATAATCAAATTTAAGAAATGAATTTTAAAAAATATAAAATAATTATTGATTATAACAATATGATCCCTCAAATGGTGTGGAGTTAGGAGTCGCCCTCTTTCGGAGTTTCAAATTTTATCAAAAGAAAGTAGAGATTTCTAAATTTCGCCCAAGATCAGAAAGAAAATGTTAAATAACATTAGGAAACAATTTAATTATGATGAATCAAGATTCTCTCCAATTTGCCCTTAATGCTGTGTCCAATATTGTCCATAATTCAATAAATCGGAAAAATTACAAACAACAATTAAGTGAACTTCAAAAGGTATGATTTGGCCTTTTCTCTCTCTCTTTTTTCTTTCCCTCTTTGTTTCTAGAGGATATACAAACTCTTGCCTCAGAATAATTTTCTAATTTGTTTTTGTTTTTTTTCTTTCTCAAATATGATTTAATGAGATTTAATGGACTTGCTAATTTTAAATTCAAAATCATAAATCTTTGACTCATCGATTTGTTGATAAAAAATTATATTTCTGATCATCTTTTACCTCTTGGAACCTTATCTCTGTCATACTGTAATCCCTCGATTTTTCTGCAAAAACTGACAGACAGCTTAACTTAGCTGCACTTTTTAAATTGAGACTTTTAATTTTTTTTATCAATGTTTTGTTCCTTAATTGCCACTTTTACATCAATCAACTATTGTTCGGTCAGTATTTCTTGAATGCTTGTGTTGAAATGATACTCAAATATTGTAGCTATTGTAACTCTTAGCAAAAAAATTGAGGGTTTACTCTTTTTGCCCTTTCCTTATATTTCTGGCCTAATGTTCTATGTTTACAGATGCATCTGTTTTGATATGCAATTTGTTAAAACCGCTAATTTTTTGCTTTAAAATTTTTCCCTTTCACTTCATGACTTCTTAACTACCTTCAGTAACTGTTTCATTCAATTTTGATTTTCTTCAATTTAAATCAGGCCGAGCTTATCGTTTTCATCAATGACCATTTTTTCTTAATCACATAGCCTGATATTTCTTAAAAGTTATCAATCTTTAAAATCTACTTTCAGCTACTATTTAGCTTACTTTTCCAGCTGATAGTATTTGTCTTGTCATTTTAGCCTTGCATCATTTATCAGAATCGTGAAGAGAAATTATTTAGAAATTGATTGCAAGGTTAATTGCAAAGCTATTTTTGATCAAAGATCTTGAAAAAACAATTTCAATGGTCAATTAACTAAAATTTTCAGCGATTTAAATGTCACCTGTTTTATTAATAAAACCTGGTTACTCCAGGTTACAGATTCTCATTCAGTTCACAGATGTCTCTGCAATCAAAATTATGCGATTTTTACAAATACTTCGATGTTTCTGGCTCTTTCAACCTTTTATACTTTGCCTTTTCACTTTGCCTTTCTATTTACCTTTCTATTTACTGATATACTATGTATATTCCTATTTAGGTCACATCTCTCAGAATAAGACGGCTTGATAAATAGCTTTCTTGACTATTCTCCCAGTAAATTTCTTGGTAATTCATTATGTCTCATTTATTGATCGAATAAGTCTGACAATCTGAACTCTGAAATAATAATAGTTAATAAACTTTGACTAGATTGATTTAGCTTAGTTTCTGTGATACATATCTGAGCACACTATGAAATAAAAAATGCTTTTAGATTAAGGATTATTATATGTCCATAAAACATTATTTTCACTTTTTGTTCAAATGACAGAACTTCATAAGATCATCTGTCTCATAAATTTCAAATGAATACAAGCTTTCCGGTAGCTAAAGCTATTCACCGAGCATTTATTTTCAAATCACTATTTTTCTACAAAAGTATCAATCTCAATATTCTGCTTCGATTTTAAATGTTTATGCAGCAAGCTTAACTGATTTACCCATCTTTTTTATTCATTTAGAGCTATTCGTAGATTATTTATGCTTTAGATCAATACAGTGATACCAGGTTGATTAAATTAGCCTTTGAAAAGGTAAAATTATTCTTATTCACACTGTGGTTCTTCATTTGATCTTCTGTCTACTTTATATTTTGCTTCATTTATTTTCCAAAATTTCCAGCTGTTATAGCTCATGAATATTTTATTTTTGATGAAACAATTTCACATTTTGTGTTTTTTTGCTATAAAATTGAACAGTGACCATTTTGGTGATTCTTTTTAATTTGACGAGGAAGTATACTATATTATGGATAAATACAGATGATGCCGATTATTATTAAACTGAAATTATACTAGAAATATTATCCAAGCTCTGATCTCAACACTAATTGAAATTCACAATCTTTAGAAGTGAAATTTTATTTAAATATGTGGAACGTGATGTGCGATGTTATGCCAACTATCGCTGAAGATTCAACTTCACAACGCAATCTTTTCGCCGGAGATGAGAACAACTTCGAACAGCTCATGTTTAATATGCTTGATGAAAGGGACAAGCTTGTGGAAACTTTAAGAGCAACTCAAGTTCAGTTAGATGAAACCCGGAATAAATTACATGAAACTGAAAAGGAGAAAGAATCTCTTATCAAACAGCTAAATGCCAATCTACCACAAGTAAGGCTATTTTCTAACAATACTAATTAGTAATTACTTTAATATCTGAAAAAAGTTTTATCATTAATTAATATCTTTAAAATTATTTTTTTCTATCTAGGAATTTGCTAGTTTAACTAGGGAATTAAACCAAGCCAGAGAACAACTTGATGAAGCTAACGAAGAAATTGCAGAATTGAAAGCTGAAAGAAATAATACGAGGGTAAGATATATTGAAAATAATCAACGAAAATGTCAATATTATTGTTATGAAATTAATTCATTTATTTGACTTTTGTCGCTTTATTTGTGAACTATTTCTAATTCATTCTTTTTGTTAAATTTAGTTACTTCTCGAGCATTTGGAATGTTTAGTATCCAGACATGAAAGATCCCTTCGCATGACAGTCGTCAAAAGACAGGCCCAATCTCCTAGTGGCGTGTCCTCTGAGGTTGAAGTGCTAAAAGCTTTAAAGTCATTGTTCGAGCATCACAAAGCATTAGATGAAAAAGTTAGAGAAAAATTGCGAGTTTCATTGGATCGTATCAATCATCTGGAAGATGAACTTGCTAAATCTCATGATGAAATCGGAAAATTGAAATCCGAGAAAAACAATACCAAGGAGGACCAAAATGATAAAGTTTCAAATGGACCAGTCAATGAGGAGACTAAGCAAAGTCGGTCAAGCTTAGATGAAAGTGAGATTAATGAGATGAAATCTCTTCTAGAGAAACAATCTTGTGATCTTTTAAAATCTCGCACCCAAATAAGTGATTTGACTAATAAGTTGAAAGAAATGGAAGAAACCATGAAGCTAGCAGAACAACAACAGATATTAATGAAAGAAGAGAACTTGAAACTGAGGGAAACACTTCGGGAAAATAATGCCCAAAAAGAAGACCAAGAAGAAAGAATATCAACCCTTGAGAAAAGATATCTCAATGCTCAAAGGGAATCGACTTCGTTACATGATCTCAATGAAAAGTTGGAACATGAGTTAGCGAACAAGGACGCTCAACTTAAACTTGCCGAAGAAAGAATAAACGCATTAACTGAGCGATTAGAATTAGCTGAACAAAAGTTGTCACAATTAGAATTCAATAGAAAACAAGAAGCTTTGATAAAAGAAGCTAAAGAAGAATCTGAGTAAGTTTCTTTATCATATTTTCCTGCAATTTTACATCCGTTTTCCCATGAAATTAATGTATTCATTTTATCATTTTACACTTTAGCTCCGAAGAGCAAGAAAGGCAGATGACTATAGAGGAACGAATTACCCGATTAAAACAACAGGTGGAAGAAAAATCAAATGAATTGCTCAGAGCAGGCCAAAGAGAAAAAATGAACAAGGAACACAACCAAAAACTTGAAGCTACTGTTGATAAACTTTTAGCCGAATCGAATGAAAGACTTCAATTGCATTTAAAAGAACGAATTGCTGCCTTAGAAGAAAAAAGCACTTTACAACAAGAATTAGATAGAATCCGTCGTTTGCTTGATGAAACGCAAACTGAGAAAGAAAAAATTTTACTTGATTCAGCCAAACTGAGAGCAGAAATGGATTCTATGAGACAAGATGTTCAAAATTATAGAGCTGAATCTATCCAAGTAAGATTAGTTGACAAGACGCTATTTAATTGACTAAATAATTAATTAATATTTATGACTGAATTTTTCTCAGGTTGCTTTGGCTGCAGCTATATCACGTAATCAAAAGAAAAGCGTTTCCAATCTTTATCGAGATAGTGAATGGAATAAAATGGATCATGCGTCTAGTATTAATCAATCAAGATTTGATTCTTCGGACACTGATTGTAGTCAGACTGATGGAAACGATAATGACAGTTTATTTGGACCAATTGACAATGTTCTTTTATCCCCATCTGGCCATTCCAGTATGTTTAACATTTTTTTCTAATTTTTTAATTATTATATGTTTATTTATTCATCATGAAATTCATTATTGATTTTTCATTTTTAGATGCACAAACTTTAGCCATGATGCTTCAGGAACAACTTGATGTGATTAATAATGAAATTCGTTTGATCCAAGAGGAGAAACAAAGTTCAGAATACAGAGCTGAAGAGTTGGGATCACAACTTGAAAGTCTTGATTCTTCTATGAGTTTACTCTCTCGTGAACGTCCCTATGAACAATCTCATCTTATTGGTATCTCACCACCCCAAAGTGGTCGTTCATCTCCTAGGTCATCTCGAGTGAGCCCATCTATAGACTATCTATCCATTTATAATCCGGTAATTCAAATTTCTTATGCTGTATCATTTTTTAACATTTTTCAGGAGATGAATATTGAGTAAACTAATTCTCAAAAACTTATTCCTCACTCACAATATTCTTATCATCAGCAATCTAATAATCTAGCTAACACTGTCCAAGTAATTTTTGTTTCTGTTTTATTTTGTTTAATGCATTTTAAACCTTTATATATTTTCAAATCTTACTGTCAATTAATACTAATTACTCGTTTCTTCTCAATTAGGAATTAAATGCAACTTATAACAATGCTAGTCCATCTACTCCTAGAGCTATTCGTTTACAACATGAACAACAAGCCCTAAATGAATGTAAACAAGGTCCTAATGCTATTTCCTCCTATGGCATTAATGTTCCTCCTGATATTTTACCTAGGTAAGTGGATAAAATGATTAAACTTTATTACAAAAGTTTTTAAAATAGTATCTCTCTAGCTGTTGATAACATTTAAGTCTGTGAGTTTGTTATTTTCGCTATAGATGATTTTTTGTTTTGAATGATATTGAATAATAGATTTACAATGATTATCGTGAGTAAATTAAATGTAAATATATGTTTATATATATATATGTATGCATAATTGTGAATATGCTAATCTATAGTTCGTTAGATAAACGGGTTTTTTAGAGGCATTGAAATCGAGTCAATTTGAGAGATTAATTATTTTTAACATCAGTAGGTTTCAATAAATCGAAGTTATAAAGGCAATTGTAGATTCAGGGGCTAGATGTTTCAGCTCTTTCAGATATGCCATATTGAAGCCCATAGAAAATTATATTCAAAACTTTATTTTTATTGTTAGTGTTTTATCCATCTTTAGATCTAATCATAATAAATAATGAATTTATAATATATCTTATGTTATCTTATGATATCTTATCTTATATTTTCTAATTTTTGATGAACTTACGTTTACTTCCCTTGTTAGACAAAACCCACCCGATCTTGATGAATATCAACACTATCAAGCCAATCAACCATGTTCAACGACTTCCTCTATGGATTCGTTAAGTAAAAGGTTATATCCGCCAAATCATTATCAAGTTGGACAACAATCCCCGCAACAGCAACATCCGATGTATCCATATTATGTTTCCTCACCGATTCCTCCTCAAAAAAAGAAAGGAATAAAATCTACCCTTGTTGGTAAACTATTTAGCAGCTCAAAGAGAGATAAATTAAAATATCAGCAGCAATTTTATATGGGCAACTACCCAATCGATTCTAGTGATTACATTACCATGATGGATCCAGGTTCATCACAAAGCCTTGTCGCTACTGGGGGTGTTCCTCCCTCTCCATCTCTAGGTTCAAAAGATTTTGACCGGCGTACACGTAAGAAAAATGAGCTCCTTGCTGAAGCAATCAAAGCAGGAACACCTTTTGCTTTATGGAACGGACCTACAATTGTTGCCTGGCTAGAGGTATTTATAAAAATGAACCAAACTTTAACCAAAAAATTCCTTCAACTCCTTATCTTTAACCAATATCAACTCCTTTTAACTTCCATTAATCACTCTTAACCATCTTTTCGTGTAGCTTTGGGTAGGAATGCCTACCTGGTATGTAGCTGCTTGCCGAGCTAACGTGAAATCAGGAGCCATCATGTCTGCCCTATCTGATACTGAGATCCAACGTGAAATTGGAATCAGCAATCCATTACATCGTCTTAAACTTAGATTAGCTATTCAAGAAATGGTAGCTTTAACGTCTCCTTCAACCCCTAAAAATATTAACACTAGTCTTGCATTTGGAGAAATGAATCATGAATGGATTGGAAATGAATGGTTTGTGATTCGTTCTAACTTGAAACGAGATTTATTTTCTCTTTCTCTTTATTTCTATTTATCTATCTACCGAATTTCCGGCTTCCATTTTTTAATTCTTTCTGCTCCCACTTCCTCAGGTTACCATCTTTAGGTTTATCTCAGTATCGTTCAACATTCATGGAGTGTTTAGTGGACGCTAGAATGTTGGAACATTTAACCAAAAAGGATCTACGTGTTCATCTCAAAATGTTAGATGCATTTCACAGAACAAGCCTTCAATTTGGCATTAATTGTCTAAAAAGGCTTAATTACGATAAAAGAGCTTTAGAAGAAAGGCGTAGAAACTGTGAAAATGATATTATAGGTATAACTTAAATTTATTATTTCATTCTTGTTTCAATTTCAACAATTTAGAAACTTTTTTCATAGATGTTCTTGTTTGGTCCAATGAAAGAGTTATCAAATGGGTTAATAACATTAATTTAAGAGAATATTCCTGTAATCTAATCGAGTCTGGTGTCCATGGAGCTCTTATTGCTTTGGATGAAAATTTTGATGCCGCTCAAATGGCCTTATTCCTCCAGATTCCAGTTCAAAATGTACAGGTAGGTTAAATTTACTATTATATTCTTTTTTAACAAATTCTTAAATTTTTTTAATCGAAATATTTGTTCTTATGACTTGCAGACGAGACAAATTCTTGAGAATGAATTCAATGAGCTTTTACTGAAGGGAACTGACCGTCGGCGAAATCAAGTGGGTATAGAATGGAGCCATTGTGTGGATTTCAGCTCTAATGGCTATCTTAATAGGTCATAGATAATCCAAGTCCCACACCATCGTCCCGGGCAAGAGATAGGCTGGTTTGAGGAGGACGATAAACCGCTGGAATGAAGAGGACGTTGTAATCATTGTAATTAATCGTGTTTGCCAAGTATGTTTTAACAGATGTTTTAATCACTTTGGTGACTTGTTGGTTTTATAAAAGATTCCTTGAATAAATCGTTAAGGGTAAGAATTCAACCAAATTTGTAGCCTTATTATGTTTTTCTCATTTCTTTTTTCCTTTTTTCTGATCATGAAGAATAAATACTCTACAGTGGTTCAAATTCTGAAGACTCCATTTCATCAATAAACCAGGAGAGTGAAAAGCACTTCTTTCGTTCGTAATCTCAAAATTGCTCTTACTGCATACGAAATGTCAGATTATCATCTTGACTTATGACAACATAAATCAATTTGGCTCAGATTCCGTTTGTGATATTCTCGAGAAATTGCTATAAAGGTTCGTGGGGAATCATCTGAAGAAGTCACGTTGCATTCCATCTAAACTGATCATGATCCAATCGAATCTTGGAACACTCACATTTCATAAGGTTCATTCAGCATGCAACATTCCGAGCTATGTGAGCTTTGCATGAGCTACAATATTGGTATGAAATGCTTACATAGTGAAGACAGTGTAGCAGATATCGTGACAACCGCGAAAATATTGGACTAAAATTGATACATTGGACATGGTATTCCAATTTGATGGCTGTTGATAGCTTAAAGAAAGGGGACAATCTAATGCAATTATTTGGAAGAATGTAATAATCTGCACAGCGCTTCGATTCAAGAATTTGAGTTAAAATGAATTAAGTTTCATAATGGATCATTTCAGCCAAAATCGATCCTTCAAAATACAGATTGATGCAAACAGAAATTTCACAAAACATGAATTACTCAATTGTATTCCACTAGTCAAAAGTAATGAAAAAATTGTAATAATTTTAAGTTCAAATAGAATGTTCAATCTATTTAATGATAAATTTTGACAACAATATGACTTGAAAAACGTTTTATAAAAATATTTGGACAGATTTTATAATATATAATGTATTAATCAAACAAGTTATAATCCATCTTTATCATAAGAATCTTTAATAGCGTAAATATTTCCATTTGAAGCCTTCATTGAGATCAGTTTATTCATGGTACTTATTATATTTCGGTGGACACAGATGGTTAGAACTTGGGAAACTTCATGTAGTTTAAGATTATCAGTAAAACTAAAGGCACCTATGTGAATCATTTGAAGCAAATAAGTGCGGGGCAAACCTTATTTTCATAAAAAAGCAGCAAACCGCAAAACCAAGTGTATTCAAAACGCATAGCCTATTGTTTCTGTTAGAAATCATGATTTAACTTGATGACTGGTCATGAGCTTCATTGATTATGTTATTGTTATTTATTATTATCCTCAGCCAATTGTGATTGATTTGATTAAGTTAGTACTTACAACATTCTGACAACATAACGGATACAGAGTTATCTTATTTTGCATGATCTACTTAACCTTATCTGATTTCAAAACAGATGAATACCTGAAATTGCCCGCCTGTTTTCTGGCTCAAAATTGAACATTAATCTTCGCTCAAATTTTAATCAAAAATTGTTGATTAACTCTATTTTTGTCAATGGCTTGAATCGCGTCAAACTGTCGATTTAAAACTTAAAACCATTTTTATCGATGTAAAATAATTTATTCAATTATAGTAATGTTAAACAAAAATTGACTCTCATTCGAACCATCTATTCCTGGAAAATTCAATTGATGAAAGGTTGATAAAATTTAATACATTCAATTAATGTTTAATTAATATCAGCATTCATGTAAGATTAACTAATCATGTTGAAAAAAGAAAAACATGAATTATTTGATAGTTATAATAAAAACAATGTTACAATGAACAGATCATAGAGAATAATTTGACCTATTTTCGCTAATCAAAAGTATTTTAATATGCCTACTTAATTAGTTCATCAAACTGTCTCTATAAAACTACATTCTGATCCTTCGTTTCAAAACCTCAGGTAGATCCCACAATTTCAAAACAATGATAATCATGACAGAGATTTTAACATTTGGTAATTACAATTACTAATTAGATACATCATTTACACAACGCGCCTCTCATAGCAAGATCTCTAAATAAGCAAGTCAAACTAATAGTCCAAGTATTCCAGATAAGATAATTTGTAATTTCATGTTAATCCAAGGAAGATGAAGACGATTTTCCTGTTATTTATTTAAAAAGTGAAAATGAAATCACAGTGAAATAATCATCAAACTGTATCAATTTAATGTTTATTATAATAATCATTAAATTGCTTGTTATTAATAAATACAAAATTATTACTCCATCTATTGTCTTTATGTAAAATAGCGATTAAAGCGGTTTTAATAATCTAAAATCTTGCGAGTTTATGTAAGATGCGACCTAAAAAGTTTGCAACCAATTCATTTATCGTTTATATCTCAACAATGACGAGTTTATTTTTGATAATTCTTGTTGGTAATTACAGATAGAGGTCCATTTTCTGATGCAGCAACGATTCTGGACTTTTCGTTTTTAAACAAACGGTCAAAATAAGCGGGCTCGAACTCTGATTTTTTTAGTTATTCTTGACTTGAGTTGAAAACATGTCAAAATGTTTCTTATTGTTTGAATAATCCTTTAGTCTAAAAATGGTGACAAAAGGTCTAGTCTTTAAGGAGCTATGGCTAAAAAACCGTTTGGTTGCAAACTTTTTAGGTCTCACCTTATTATTGAACTCAATTCAGTATTTGAATAGTTATAATAAATCTTTTGTGTTTAGCGAAGTTTACGTTCAAGTCGTGCGTATGTTTATACTTTCCCTTTCCACAGCTCAACACTTATTGTTGTAACATGCTCAATACAACTTGTTAATCAGCTTTGAAATAATTGGTGAAACTCAATTCGATCAATATTTACAAACATTGCTCTCAATCAACACCATGTTAATCATAATTTCAGCCAGTCATAAATGAGAAGTGAATGGTTCTTAATTGAAAGTAAATATTTATCATAACACTGTTTGCTCCATCAGTTTGCGTCAATTGAATATATAATACTTAATTAATTTATGCATCTATACAATTTACAGTTATAAAGTCAATGTATAAAATTTTGTGACGAAATTGTGAGCAAACTGAGTTCTAAGAAAAAAATTTCACAGGATGAAAGTCTTGATCCAACTACATCCGCGTAAAAAAGTAAGCCTCATCTCAAAATTCAGGAATTCAATTCTGAGAAAATCATGCAAATAAAAGCTGCGGGAACACGTGCAGAATCCGTATTCTGGTTATTTGCAATAATATTGAGAAAATTTGCATAGTATTCTGGTTAATGGTTCATTGTTGGACCATGATTTTATGTCTGTCGAGTAAAGAGTAAAAAGACGCAGATAATAACGTGTGCTTTGAGAAAGGGTTTTTCATTCCAATAAATATTACCGATTTGATAAAGCTGAAGATTTTTAAATCTCTTATTCTGATGATGATTTTTCATTATGAATTCAGGTTTTTTCGATGCGGATAGTTTTGTCTTTAGGAGTAATTATTTCGCCATATACATCAGGTCGTCGATGATTGAAATCTGGTAAAAAAATTCGAGCTAGTCGTTGTACTTCAGGATCAATTACAGCCACCGCTAAACCTACATTTTCACCCACTTGAGCTATTATATTACCTCTGGGATCGACTACCATGGAATGACCATACGAAGCGTATTTGCTATTATGATGTCCAGTCTGACATGCTCCTACGGCAAAGCATTGGTTTTCCAAGGCACGACAGCGAAGGATGGATTCCCAAATTGCTGTTCCGTTGATCCATGAATATATCGAAGGGAAGGTCAAGACCTCGGCACCAGCTTTTGCCAGGGCTATTCCAAACTCAGCAAACCGCATATCATAACAAATACCAAGACCAACTTTACCGATAGGAGTTTCGACTGGTGGAACAATTTCATCACCAGCAATACAAAAAGTAGATTCAAGAATTCCAGGATTACCAGGAGCATCGGATACGTCATAGAGATGAATTTTACGATGAATTCCAACGATTTCTCCAGCGCTATTGATCATAACGTGAGTATTGAGTTTTTTTCCATCATCTAGAAACAAATTGAAATGAAAATTATAAAAACTTTACTACATAATCTGTATAATCTGAAATGAAATATTAAGATTAACAAAATGAACCAAGGATTAAATGCAAAAGTATATTGGTTTTTACTTTTTGCTCTCAATTTTTTCTAAGCAGACAAAAATTATGCATTGTCATGAAACCCTTCATAAATTATGTGAATGCATACATAATGAGTAACTCTGTTAAATATCTGTTGATTACCTTTTAAATCATACAATAGTCTGAAATATTTCTAAAATAATTATCATTTTCTCAGAGGGTATGTATGTGAATTAAGTCACTGAATATGCTCTCATTGATAAACCAGTTTTGAATATTTGTCTAATAATATCCAAATAATCGATTCTTACCATTATTTTTTGGTTTCTCATGAAAACCACCAAGTGAAAGCCAAATATTCAAAGATCTAGCTAAATCTCGATATCTATTAATCATAGGACCATCAATTGGTTCCAATGAAGCAGCAAGTTCTTCCCTTGAATCAGGAAACGAATCGAAATTTTCGGGTAAAAAAGCCATTGAACATCCAAATGAAGCAGCTTCTCGAATTAACCTTTCATTCACACGATGATTTGCCTCTCTATCAGATTTGCTACTAACCTGGAGAACAGCTATTAATTTTTTAGCATCAGAACGGGTATTCGAGACATTTTCACTAAGAAGTCTAATTGATCGAATTGAAGGTAAACTGCAGTTCGAAGATGATAATGAACTGATTAATTTACGAACAAACATTTTATAAAATTTAAACAAATTAATAACACAGTTTCTATCGGACTTGGATGAAAGATGAAAGACAAGAAGGGAAGAAGGGAAGAAGGGAAGAAAAGTGGACAATATTTTCAATTAATGTTGACTATGATTTAAACCACCAAACATTGAGATTCCCATGAATTAAGACAACATTTATAAGCGACTTTATTGCAACACTTATTGACGATCACAGAATCTGATAGTGATCCTATTAAACTACAATAAAAATTATCACAGAAAAATGGTGCATTCCATCAAAATAATTGATAAAAATGTTTCGAAATTTTATACTCTAATAATTTAATGCTATATCCTATAGAGGGTTGCTAACTATGAATAAGCGTCTATTTAATACTTAATCACTTTATCGAGAAGTTAAAAGATTTAAACCACTTACACATATCGTCACTGTAAGTGATAATTAAATATTACTTGATACATTACTCGGAAGCATATACAGGGTGTAACAGTCGAATACACGGTTTGAATCGTAAATAACTTTTTTGTCCATTGTACGATTTCGAAGCTTTTCAATGGTATATAGTCAATTTGTGAGTTTGTTTACAGTAGTTTATAAATTTGAATGCTCTCAATTATCGCAAACTGCAAGCCTAAACATATTCAACGATACAATTGCAAGTTAAAAGGTATTGATTAGGGATGTAAACCAATTGAAAATCATATCCCATGTTAATCCAATGGGAATTTCCAAGATTGAATACCTTTCGATTGAAATGTCATGCTGTGAAAAAGTGGAAATCATTGATCATTCGATCAATAATCATAGATGATTCCACTCAGCATATTTTGCACGAATAAAGATTCCAAATTTGGCCATTTTTGAGGCAACTGTAAACTTATTTGACTTTGCGACAATATTGCGTGCCATAGCGGTGAGCATGAAAATTTATAAACTATTGTAAACAAATCTTTCACTAATTGACTCTTATACCCTGTATAAGCATCTTTATTGTAACAATTATTCACAGTCAGACGAGTTTATAATGATCCGATTCATTCACAAAAGTAAATCTGGTTGTTAAAGCTAGTTACATCACTCTATTGATGTTAAATAGCTTTTAATAAAACTGCTAAATCTCTTAACAGCACATTTAATATGCACAGTCAATTAATACTGATTACTCGTTTCATCTCAATTAGACATTAAATGTCACTTCAAATTGAGTCAATCTGGGAGACTATTGTCAATCTATTATGTTTCCTCACCGATATATCAAAAATTCCTCCTCCAGGCTCAGATTCATATTCTCGAGAAATTGCTATAAAGGTTCGTGGGGAATCATCTGAAGAAGTCACGTTGCATTCCATCTAAACTGATCATTATCCAATCGAATCGCGAAAATATTGGACTAACATCACAATGATGCATTGGACATAGCATTCAAAATTGTTCCTGTTGTAAATCATGATACAACTTGTAAAGGTATAATGTAAATCTGGTTCTAATTATAATAATAATCCCATTCACAATGGTAAAAGATAGTATCAATTGTTGTGTGGAGAGCAACTATTGTTGGTCAAAAGGAGCAAGACAAGAAGAAGGATTATGAGGACAATAATGAGTTAGTTAATGAATGAATTTAGAGGAATAAAGTTGAATTAAACTATTTTAAAACCAATATCTTTCTATTTTGATCTTATAAACGTTTACAAACTTTATTATTGATCATAATTCTCATTTATTATGTTATTGTTATTCATTATTAGCCTCAGTAAATTGTGATTAAGTAAGTACTTACAAAATTCCTGGAAACTGATGAAAAGGTTGATAAAATTTAATACATTCAATTAATGTTTAATCAATATCAGCATTCATGTAAGATTAACTAATCATGTTGAAAAAAGAAAAACATGAATTATTTGATAGTTATAATAAAAACAATGATACAATGAACAAATCATAGAGAATAATTTGACCTATTTTCGCTAATCAAAAGTATTTTGATATGCCTACTTAATTAGTTCATCAAACTGTCTCTATAAAACTACATTCTGATCCTTCGTTTCAAAACCTCAGGTAGATCCCACAATTTCAAAACAATGATAATCATGACAGAGATTTTAACATTTGGTAATTACAATTACTAATTAGATACGACATCATTTACACAACGCGCCTCTCATAGCAAGATCTCTAAATAAACAAGTCAAACTAATCAAGTCCAAGTATTCCAGATAAGATTATTTTGTAATTTCATGTTAATCCAGGGAAGACGAAGACGATTTTCCTGTTATTTATTTAAAAAGTGAAAATGAAATCACAGTGAAATAATCATCAATACTGTTAGATAATATTACAACCTGGTTAATAACTAATAATCATTAAATTGCTTGTTAAATACAAAATTATTACTCCATCTATTGTCTTAATGTAAAATAGCGATTAAAGCGGTTAAATTAATAATCTAAAATCTTGAGAGTCTATGTATGATTGAACACTATTTAAAGTTATTAGTTAATAAGCTATTGGCACTAAAGTTTGTCAGAAATTTGTCACCTTTCCAATATGATTTTACAATCTTGCCCTTTCCATAGATCAACACTCATTGTTGTAACACTCAATTCGATCAATATTTACAAACATTGCTCTCAATCAACACCATGTTAATCATAATTTCAGCCAACCATAAATGAGGATAAATTGAAAGTAAATATTTACCATAACACTGTTTGCTCCATCAGCTTGCGTCAATTGAATATACTTCATTAATTTATGCATCTATACAATAAACATCCGCATTCTGGTTATTTGCAATAATATTGAGAAAATTTGCATAGTATTCTGGTTAATGGCTCATTGTTGGACCATGATTTTATGCCTTTCGAGTAAAGAGTAAAAAGTTTGATTAAAAATCTGGTCCAATATTTTAACAAAAGGAGATCTAAGTTTCAAAATTTAATTGAATTTTGCAAAAAAATGTCGACCAAAGAAATCCTTGCAAGTTGCCTCGGACGCTTTTAGACATGCCTAATTCACTAATTGCTGCCCAGATCAACAATTTTTTCCGAATTTTTCTTTGCATCTGAAGCGTACTGAATCTGGGACTTTATCAATATCTTTGAATGAAAAAAAAGACCACCATAAAAATCATGACCATTTAGATCAAAATAAGTTTCATCATCAAGAATCACCAATTTATAATTCAATTCTTTCTTGCGATTTGGTAATCTTTCTTCAATTGTTGACTCTTGTGAAAACTCTAAAATTTTGTGACGAAATTGTGAGCAAACTGAGTTCTAAGAAAAAAATTTCACAGGATGAAAGTCTTGATCCAACTACATCAGCGTAAAAAAGTAAGCCTCATCTCAAAATTCAGGAATTCAATTCTGAGAAAATCATGCAAATAAAAGCTGCGGGAACACGTGCAGAATCCGTATTCTGGTTATTTGCAATAATATTGAGAAAATTTGCATAGTATTCTGGTTAATGGTTCATTGTTGGACCATGATTTTATGTCTGTCGAGTAAAGAGTAAAAAGACGCAGATAATAACGTGTGCTTTGAGAAAGGGTTTTTCATTCCAATAAATATTACCGATTTGATAAAGCTGAAGATTTTTAAATCTCTTATTCTGATGATGATTTTTCATTATGAATTCAGGTTTTTTCGATGCGGATAGTTTTGTCTTTAGGAGTAATTATTTCGCCATATACATCAGGTCGTCGATGATTGAAATCTGGTAAAAAAATTCGAGCTAGTCGTTGTACTTCAGGATCAATTACAGCCACCGCTAAACCTACATTTTCACCCACTTGAGCTATTATATTACCTCTGGGATCGACTACCATGGAATGACCATACGAAGCGTATTTGCTATTATGATGTCCAGTCTGACATGCTCCTACGGCAAAACATTGGTTTTCAAAGGTTTGATTTAAATAAGAAAAGTTGTTAACAAAATTGGTTAACAAATAGTTGTATACTCCTTATCAAACTCAAATCAGTGTTGTATTGTTTCGTCCAAAAGTGTGAATAAATATTCCTGTTCTTGTCCCATCTCTAGAATAAACGAATTTCTCGTTTTCAGAATTGAAGAACAATCTGTACTGAAATAACAGAACAATTGTTCTAAACAATTTCGTTTCATAAAATCAAATTTTCTGCGTTTAAAAAATTTGTTAATCATAGAACCATCAATTGGTTCCAATGAAGCAGTAAGTTCTTCCCTGGAATCAGGAAACGAATCGAAATTTTCGGGTAAAAAAGCCATTGAACATCCAAATGAAGCAGCTTCTCGAATTAACCTTTCATTCACACGATGATTTGCCTCTCTATCAGATTTGCTACTAACCTGGAGAACAGCTATTAATTTTTTAGCATCAGAACGGGTATTCGAGACATTTTCACTACTTGATAGTACATTACTCGGAAGCATATAATGTTACAGTGTATAACAGTCGAATACACGGTTTGAATCGTAAATAAATTTTCTGTTCATCATTCGATTTTGATAGTTTTTTCGATAGTTTTCAGTTAATTAGTGAAAGATTTGTTTACAATAGTTTATAAATTTTCATGCTCATCACTATGGCACGCAATATTGTCGCAAAGTCAAAAAAGTTGACAGTTGCCACAAAAATGGCTAAAATTTGAATTTTAATTCTTGCAAAATATTCTACGGGAAATTATCTTTCTAATGATTTCTCAATTTTTCATCGCATGATATTTCAATCGAAAGATATTCAATCTTATAATTCCTATTTGGTTGAAATGATGATATGATTTCCGATTGGTTTCATTCTTAATCAATGCTTAATATGTTTGAGCTTGCAGGTTGCAACAATCTTTGTTTTTGTATGTTTTATTTATTACAATTTTGAGTTAATTTTCAAGTGAAAGTGCATTGAATGCAAATGTTTTGTAAACAAAACTTTCACTAATTGACTGTAAACCATTGAAAAAACTTTCGAAATCAGATGATGGACAGAAAAGTTAATAGCGCAAACCGTGTATTTGACTGTTGCACCCTGTATAAGCATCTTTATTGTAACAATTATTCATAGTCACGTGAGTTAATAATGATCCGATTCATTCACAAAAGTAAATCTGGTTGTTAAAGTTATTAGTTAAATAGGTTTGTTAGTCAATCAAGACTTATTAAAGACTCATCATGTAAGCTACAATCATGTAAAGGAGTAAATGCAAAAGCTTTTCCTTTCGAGTTAAGGATTGCGGATTACAGGGTTTGTAGAGGCATAAAAACTGAGTCTAATAGTGCTATTAAAAAATTTCTCCGATCGACAGTTTTCGAGAAAATTGAGGTCAAAGTTGAAACTTCGATAGCCTTTTGTTCAGTTATGGGACCAGATTTTTTCATCAAGCTCATTCTTCTAGGGCAACTTTTGATGATCAACCAGAAACGCACTTATTTTGAGGAATAAAATTTCCGTTTTTTGTACAACAGATCACTTCGATTTTAGGTTAAACCTGGCGCTTCGAGTGGCTGCTAGAGTTAGAGGCCTGCAACTTATTTTTCATCGATAAAAGTTGCTGTTAAACATCAACGAACGAACACTTTTTTCAATTTATCGCCAGTTCTCGAGATTTTGGCCATTGGCCTTAAAACTTTGAACTTCAATATTTCGAGAATGGTATCACCTAAAATCATCATTCTTTTACCAATCATTAGATTTTATTATGAACTATAATATATTGAAATATGAAATCATTTTTAATAGCACTAATAAACTCAGTTTTTATGCCTCTACAAACCCTGTAAATCGCAATCCTTAACTCTTATTCAAATTGGATTAAATGAATTATATGAACAAAAGATATTGCAAATATGACTGGATGACTAAATTATTTTGATTCATAATCATATTAATCATAAACAAATTCCCCTGAATGATGAAAATTTCTATCCCTTTTTGTTGACGATAACACTTAATATCGATTTCTTATTTTCCTGTATTTATCGTATGATTTAGCTAATAAGTTCACCTTCAATTCATATCATCTTTGAACAGTCTTAAAAGTTTGACCTTTTCAGGTAGCAATGATTAAATTGCACCTCTAGTTTATCTGAAGAAATGGTTTTATAAAGATGCATCATCGTCTAATCATCTCAAGTCTGAGAAAAAATGAACTCATGGAAAGAAGTTGCAAGAATCAAGAATGAATAAATGAAATAAAAGAGGGTTGATTAGCTGAAAGTGATGACTTCTAATGAGAAATGGCTGAAAAACTAACAATAATATTTGTTAGTAGATTGTGGTTAATGCGAAGGGAAAAATGTAAACCAATCTAATAATCTGTGTTGGCAAAATGATATGAAAAGTATGCTTGTAATATTTGTAACCAAAAAAATGGAAGACAAAAAGATAACAAAGGACGAGATAAAGCACAGGGATGATAATCATGATCATGACAGTCAATCAAGCTAGTCAACAGAAAATATGGTCGATGATTTGTTGACATTGTTTTTCCATTCATCAACGCTCTAATTAAAAGTGTGCATGGTTTGTTCAATTTCCATTGTTGTTCCGTGTAAACATCTTTTCGTTTCCCATTTGTTTTACAATTACTTTTTTGTTTCATAAATATCAAGAGGTATAAGTTTCATGTATTTCATCTTTTGATTGACACTTTTTTTTCTTCTCCATTGTAACAAAATCCTCAGTTCTTGCTGCTGAAAGATTGAAAGATAAAACAAGTTGAATGATAAGTATTATTAAACGAAAGAAATAAACCCTGAGTTGGATGATAATAGATACAGTCGAGTACCTGAAATTGTCCGTCTTTTGTTTCAGGCGCAAAATTTGAAAACCTTAATTTACAATTAAAATTTAATTAAAAATGGCCCAATAATGCTATTTTTTAGATTGATCTCTACTCAAAGCGTAGTCTTTAGTTGAATTTAATCTAGAAGATCAAAAATCATCATTAAATTCGACGATTATTTAATTTTTTAAATTAAATTCGAAGGTTATTTCAATTGATACGAGATGGGGAGACCATCGAATGGACAATTTTGGGTACTGACAATTTCAGGTACTCGACTGTACATCTAGGTAACTATCATTACATTGAAACGACTTAGTGTACTTAGTTGTTTTGTTTTCATGTTTCCTTATTAGTCAATATTTCAAGTGAAACCATGGATGTGACTGAATTTTGGGATTATTTTGCACAACAGGCTGTCTCGTCAACTGAACCAAATGCCTTGTTGGAACAAAGCATGGAAGAAACGACGCCTTTGCCACCATTTTCATCTCTATGTTCAAGTGATTTAGAAGCCATATTGAGCTCAATTTTCCCTGATGATGGCACAGTTCAAAACCATATGGACTATGAAGCTGGATGCACAGTTGATGATAACGACGATCATGATATGATTTCAAGCTTTGATTCGTTCGAGCGAATTCTAGAAGCAACCCAGGAATACAATAATCAGATTCTCTCAAATGATAACACACAAAATTGTGAAAGCAACAATTTTACAAGTAACTCAGAACTTGATACCCTAGAGCAGCTTTTGGCCTCATCTTACAACATTAATAATCCAAACTCTTCATCTTCATTCTCTTCTGATATTTCTGACGCTTCTGATGCTTCTGATGCTTCTGATGCTTCTGATGTTTCTCTTCAAATTGAGACAAATTCAAAATCAACCCAAAACATTGCACCTTTAAAGGAGCCTTGTGATGAGTCTGCGAAAATTGAAAAATGGCCTTCACAGCTTCGTCGCCCTTACACAGATCACAAATCTAAAATTTTGCCTCCGAAAGATCCAGGTTTTAAACCAACTCTTTCCTTGTGTACGGACACTTCACTTGTTGAGGAACCATGGAAACCAAATGTGACAAAGAAAATTTTAGCGGCTTATTATACACCGTTAAGCTTGAAATCAGAGTTCCTGGCTACTCAAACAGCACTTGATGAATTTCAATCACTTGCTTTGAAAGAAGCGGTTGCAGCTTTTCATGATGTCGCTCTTCGTAATAACATTACCTACAAAATAGGACAAAATAATTATCCTGATTCATGTCCGAAAACCCTTGTTAGTACTTGTAGAAAAGTAAGGGCGTACAGGCGATTGCTAGACGATGATAAAGTCACTCTCTTGTCAAGTGTATTTTTCGATGTAATTGCAATGAAAAGTGTTCTCACTTATGATCATCTAACCGACAGTTGGAGTGTAAGTTGACTTTAGACAGTCAATCGATTGAACCAATCGTGTTTTATGTTAAATTCATAGCATAAGTATGTGATTCACCATTAATTAATTTCATCAAATATTGTCTTCAAGTGTTCAGGTATACGAGTTGATCGAAGGGACGTTTTCCGTTTGGATCCCTCTTTGCACAATGGCATTGTTCGTGTTATTGAGACTTTTCCAGATCGATGGCGACGGGATTTAACTGTTGCAGCTCTTATTTACTTGATCATTATCTTCAATCCAGATCTACCTAATCTCAAATTTAGTGACTCCATAAGGTTAATATTGAGATCATTTGCTAGTCCATAAAGTTTATAGGAAATTTTTGCAAAATTATTTTATTTATTTTGTTTGTTTTCCATAAAATGGCCAGAATCGAGAGGTAACAAGAGAGACGAAGAGAAAATCTAAGCTAGAGTAAAATTTTTCTATGAATTATTTAGTATTTTAAAAACTTATACGCAGTATAGCAAAAAGTAAAATGAAGCAGTTTGGTCGCTTTAAACTAAGACAGTAGTTTTTTGGTCTTGTTAGGAAGGTAACATGTTTATTGAATTCAAAAATCATTAACCTTCTTTAACATATTTTCAATGCAGCTTGCTAATAATTTGTTATCTTTAGGTTAAATTGTCTTAAATCAAACTTCAACAAAAATTTAAATATCCCACTTAATTACAATTTTAAGAGTTGACATTAGTCTGCCATCTTGTGAGATAATCAACAACACTTCTTTTTGCATTAATAATTTGTTAATTTTTTATTTTACTCAGCTATAATTTCACCTACTACTTTTATCATCTCGATATTTTTATTTTATAATATCGATATCCTTGTTTTTACAGGTTAGAACAATACAGTTACATTTACCTGTTACAACGATATTTGGAAACGGTTTGTGAATTCTCGTATGACGCCTCAGATTACCATTATCGTTTGATGGCAAAAATAGAGGAGATTCAAAACCTGCGACAAAACATGCGAAATGTTTTTGAAATTTTCAGCGTAAATTTCCCACTATCGGGCCGTATAACTACATTGGTTCAGTGTAATGGTACTTGCTATTAATAATTTAATGTTTTCTCATTTCATTTCAACTCGTAATTTAACCATTTAATCTTGATATTCTTAATTCCAATCTGCAATACTAATAATTGTTGAATTTCATTTTACAGATTGACTTAAGAAGTTCTTTCCTGTGCAGACGAAGCCGCGATTAGGAAGGACAAACAATGTTAAATTTGTAGGACAAACTTGAAAATTTAATCTTAAATTTACCATTACTTAACATTCTCCATGCAAGTTCATCGTAAATTTTGTTTCTACGTTTGACGAATGAAATGGTACTGTTTAAAGTTTTCATGTAATTTTGAGCTATTAAGAGCGAGTCGAATTTTTTTTACTAGATTCAAGATCCAGTAATGATTTTTAGTGAAATTGATTGAAATCATTAAAATGCATCCCGAGTACGAGTAAAAATTGAGATATAGTCTTAAAACTGACATAATACTGGATACTGTTCGGATATCCTAACTACTAATGAGTTGATTGGTTTTTTGTCAGTCGTCAATTCGATCGCTCAGGTCTATCTAACAAAAATTGCGTAAAAATGTAAAAAATAAATTTTTTGGAAGACAATATTCACATTGTTTGTTCCAAATATCTCCTGGATCCACAGATATTCCCTGTTGAGCTCATTTTTATAACCTTATAAAAAACTTGAAGCAAGTCCAGTTTAAGAAATTGATTCTGAAAATGACGAGAAAGCTTTTATATTGCTTAATAGCTTTATATTGCATCTAAAAAACTCCTTTCCAAAAGAAATTAAAATGAAAATTTATTCTTCCTTTTGCCGCTCTGGGTAAAAAAACAATTATTGATATCAACTTATTTCCAAATTGAAATTGACCTGCATTGTTCCAAAGTTGACCATCATTTTTCTTTTACTGGAATGTTACTTGAAGTTCCTACTCATGGACAATCCATAAACGAAACTGAACAAGAAAGGAAAAAGCAAGAACAAATCAAAGGCTAAGCAGATAGACATAGGAACATCGGACACAAGAGATGATAGCTCTCGATACTATAATACTATGTGCACAATTTTTGCATTCAATTTTGACAGTTTCCGCTAGCAAAGCTAATTGAAGACAATTTTTTTCTTCTATTTCTCGCAATTTCAAGGAACCCAAGATTATCGATAGTAACATTTAAAAATAAGAAGCTGATGAGCTTTGGCTGATGCAAATTTGAGATCATTTAGGAAGTTTTTTCAAGTCTATGACCAATTAACTTTGTTGTAGGATCAAGTTGAATAATATGTGTATGAAATTAACTTAATTGTCTCTCATTCAGCTATACTCGCCATTTCCCGTTATCAGTGTTACTTGATTTATAATAACGATAATAATAATGGTTAATTTAACACTTGTTACAACTGGAAATTATTTTTTATTTCTTTTCTTCTTATCACTGTTAGGGAAGCAATGAATATGAAAGAAAAAATTTCCTTGAAAAACTTGAAAATCCTTCATGTGGTTCAAGTGATATACGAATTCCCATGAATAAAAATATAAATATTGAAAAGTTCAAATTTAATCTATTGCCAACAGCAAAAAGCAAAAGGTAACTTGATCATGTTTAACTTATAAGCTTTACAAATCTTAAAATTTGTGCTTTCTGTTTGCTTCGACAATTTTCCATCTTTTAGTTTAAACTCATCAATATTAATCATATGTTTGTTATCGTTAGTGTCATGGTTTGGACAATAAATCTTAACATCGATTTGGTTCACTTTGATTATGTTCTTAACTAAATGGGATGATAATCGTGATGATGAATAGGTTAAAACAAGTATTTCAACGTCAACTTTTTCATTACCAATTGAACCAGTCTTTGATTCAAGTCCATGTTATTTAAATCTATTCGAAGTAGAAAGGAATTCAGTGAATTTGTTTGATGCCATCAGTTGTACACTCAATGCCACTCTTGCCTCCATCGACAATTGAATCGCAGTGAATTGGATAATCTGTATCAATCAATTTTAATTTACTTCACATATAAACCCAAATCTAACGATAAATTGTGGAAAATTGTTGAGCTGTGATGATTATCAGGTCAAAGAAATTTAATCATTGGCTGATCCTCATCCTCATAGTAACGGTGACTGTGAATGTTGTGCTAAACCAAATCGTAAAATTGATCAAGATATTTATAATAGATCATCATTACAATTAAAGAATGGATCACGTAGTTTAACCAACAACTGCAATTATCACAATGATCCACTTGACTTGGAGTCAATTCTTTTTAACCTTTTCTCACTCTCTAAATCATATGGTCCATCTTCATCTATTTTACCAGCCTCAGCATTAAACTCACCTTTGTCCAGTTCGTCATCATCAAATTGCATTGATGTTGATTGTCTCCATCATGCTTGTAATGGCGTCCAGATTAAAGCCATTAAAAGCCTTCCATCTAACGGGATCAAAATTTGAAACACGGATGATTGAAAATGCTGCTTCAATTCAAATTTATCAATCTTTGAAAGAGTTAAATATGCAATTGAATTAACCAAGATTAATAATAGACGAACAGCAAACCCAAAAGATTCTTCATCGTCATCACTAGTCTCCCTTTATCATCCTTCACTATCAAGACGACCACAATCAAACCATCAAAAGTCGCCATCATCCGAAGCATCATTTTTTATTCACTGAAGTCCAACTTGGATTGTAGTTCACATTATTTTCAAAGTGATTTGGTTAAACCTGCTGCTTGATCCCAACTCACATTGTCCAATGTAAGCCTCTGATTGGTTATTTTTACACTATCGATGCTGCATAGACTCATTGCTAACTGAATTTTATTTCAGAAATATTTTAAGACGTGTTAAATGTTTGAGTCTTTTGTTCCGTTTTCAATCAAAAGGAATGTTAATATCAAAGGAATAAATATAAAGACTTCGACTTTCAAGTTAAAGTTAAGTCTTGGCTGGTTCGCAAGAGCATAAAATGAAGTCCATTTTAGATTATTTCTATCGAACTGAAATTTTCCAACTTACTTTCTTTAAACGGCCTAACGGAAAATTAACTTATTTTAACGTTTATATTTAACATCACTTCGATTAACGGATAGACCATTCTGTGAAGGAATAATGCTTTGGCTATAGAATGATTCTAAAGTTTTCAATATTAAGCATTGATTACTCTTTAAATATAAGTGATTCAAAGTTTTATTATTGGTCATTTCTATGATTAAACGTGAAATTTAAACACATCCTTGCTAATCAGATCATTTAACAATTTATCAATTTTGGTAGGACTTGCATGAGTAATTTATAAGTCCACTTAAAATGCTAACAAATGTTACTTAGTTGAACAAAAATTATCTGTGGGTTTGTCCATGAATTTGGGAGAAACATGCATCATCACTGTCGATAATTTATACTCACATCACTCGTACACTTTACTTTAGCTGAATAGTTCAAAATTTAGAATAAAAACATTTATTCACTGTGTTTTAAATGAAAATTTACATACGAAAGAGTTAAAATGAAAAAAATTACTAAAAAATTTAACAGTTGAGCAAAAATGAAACTGCTATGAACTTGATGATTTGTAAGTAGAGTTTACTTTTTGTCTTTTCCAGCTCTTTGTTTACTATTGGTCCTTAACTGGTTTGAACGCCACATCATCTTTTGATTTATCAATAATCATTATTGAATTTTATATTTCTTTTTGTGATGTATCGATACTGATAGATATTTCACTCTTTTCATTGTCTTAGGTTAATGAACTGATTAACTTCTTCAACTACTGAATTTTCAATGATAACGTTTTGGAGAGGAGCATCAGATTGCGGATTTGTTTGTAGTCTTTCAATAGCTCTAACAATGTCCATACCAGCAATTACTTTACCGAAGACTGTGTGTTTATTATCTAACCATCGAGCAGGTACCGTGGTGATAAAGAATTGACTTCCATTGGTGTCTTTACCAGCGTTGGCCATGGATAACATGCCAGGTTCCTTATGTTGAACAAGGAAATTTTCATCTGGGAACGTTCTTCCATAGATAGATAATCCTCCGGTTCCATCATGATTGGTAACATCTCCTCCTTGGATCATGAAGTTGGCAATTACTCGATGGAATCTGGATCCTCTGTAACCATAACCATTATGTCCTCTGCCAGCAAAGGTAACAAAATTTTTGACCGTCTTGGGAGCAACATCACCAAATAATCCTAATGTTATGGTTCCTGCTGATCTGCCACCAATGGAAACATCAAACTTAACTTTATGTGTTATCTTCACTGCTAAACTATCCGCTAATTGGGACCATTGGAGGCTACAAAGAACCAGGGAACAAAAAGCAATTCTTCCAATCATTTATTTAAATTTAACTAATAACAATGTTGCTGTAAGATTTTGAATGACACGTTGATGGATTCACTTTTGGCACTTATTTATGTTGATCATTTTAATACATTCTTTTTATGTAACAAGACAAACGCTTAGACCTAACTAAATTCAAGAATGATGACAATGAGCTAAGGGAACAGCCTATTTGTAGTCTGAAAACTGGTCTTATTTTAGTGATCCAACAAAGAAAGGTAATGATCAAAAAGATAGAGAAGGTGTTTAAGTATATATAACGGGATCTGGTTCTTTTTACATCCCAACCCAGGTCAACCTCAATAATACCTGAGAAGCTGAAGTAGGAAAGAAGAAACGAAGAACTAGCACATGATGATGATGATGGGATTAGTTGAGGCAACAACCTTTAAAAAAATATCTTAATAAAGTAAAGGTATGGAAACAGAATTTTCACCTATTTTGAAATCATGAACTACACCTTCTTTCTGTTTATAAATTATCCGATTCAGTAAAAACATTAAGAATTAAGTTTATCATCCTTAAATCTAAACAACCACCCAGCTATGACCATTAGGATTACTGTAATCATTAATTATTGATAAGTTTTATTTCACGCAGTTGTTTGAACACAATATCAATACATAATAGACAAACTCGAATAACGTATTAGGTTGATCAGAGCAAAATTTCCGTTTTTGATTGGACAGCATCTAAGGATTAATTGCTCAATTTCTTTAAGTTTCAAGTTTTTTTTGCACAATTTTGATTTCTCTTTGCCAACTACTAAATTGAGAAGAGCAGCAATAGTTTGAGAAAATCAAGCGAAAAACTCGATTTTTGAGCCAAAAGGGGCCAGAATCGTGAATCGTGAATTTTCCAGTCGAACTTGATTATGCCCCAATATTTATCTAACAAAGCCAAGTAAATTTTAGAACTAAGTTTGATATTGAACTATTGAAGAAAAACTATTATAATTTAAAATCTATTACTAGCATTACCAATAATATCAACCTTAAGTGCAATGGAGGTCATTGCTACGATCATGCTATCAATGCAGAAAAACGCATTCAAATTATGGTTTTAAGACAAGAGTTTGGTCTTAAAACTCTTTTGCGAGTAAATCTATGCTTCAATACTTCACCATGAAACAGTTGGTTAACCAATAAACGATGGCAATTGGTCTGAACAGTGACTTCGCGAACGGCACTACGAAACCAAAATAAACATGGGGATACGTAGTCTGCAAAAAAAACAATGTGCAGCAGTAAAAAAAGCAACCAATTACATGTATGATGCTTGGAACGGAAAGTGTTCACTAGAAAACCGAAAATTTAGAGATCTTTTAGACGCCCTTTCAAGTCCTTTCGTTTTCTAGGTTATTTGTTAAGGAAATTTGTCACTAGAGAAGTTTGATATTTCATTACAGTTTTTAAATATAAATTAACACAATTTATAAAATTTTGATTATTTTGATTATTAATTACGATAAAAATTTGATTTAAAATTTCGAATCAAAGCTATTTTCCGTTAAAATTGTGCAAATAGCAAAAAGGCTAATCTTACGACGTGAATAATGACTGGTTATAATATTTTTTATAATGAAACAATCCCTTTACTCTTTGGAGTGGAGTTTTGAGTCGCCCTCTTTCGGAGTTTCAAATTTTATCAAAAGAAAGTAGAGATTTCTAAATTTCGCCCAAGATCAGAAAGAAAATGTTAAATAACATTAGGAAACAATTTAATTATGATGAATCAAGATTCTCTCCAATTTGCCCTTAATGCTGTGTCCAATATTGTCCATAATTCAATAAATCGGAAAAATTACAAACAACAATTAAGTGAACTTCAAAAGGTATGATTTGGCCTTTTCTCTCTCTTTTTTTCTTTCCCTCTTTGTTTCTATTGAAACCTTGTCTCTATCATACTCTTTTTTTCCTTTCCTTATATTTTTGGCCTAAGTTACCAACTACATTTGTACTGTTTTTTAAACACATTTTCACCTTATTTCTTTTTCCTGCCTCTCTTTCTCTTTCTTTCTTCTCTCTCTCTTTTACACTCAACTGCTACATCTTCTTTCTTGTATCCAATGGTTCACCCTTTTTATTTAATCAACTCAGCATTTAGTTTTCAGTTTTTATAAGCTAATCATTTTGTTTAAAATTAAATTTTTAACACTGCCCATGGCTTTTGTCTTGAAGGGCAAAAAAGTCATCGGACATTAAACAAATGAAGATAGGTGAAAAGAAAAAGATTCAATGTACATTTCTAACCCCCCTCTTTCTTTTTTACTTTCTTTTTCCATTTCTTCTCTGTCTTCCTAATTTTTTTTCTCTTTCTCTTTTTAGAAAGATCATAGTCTCTTTCTTTCTTTCATTACTCTTCTTCCTCTTTTCTTTCTACATTTTCAATCAAATCTCTTTCTTCTTCCGTTCTTTGTGTGTATATGTGTATTAGCCTGAATATTAACTAATTGACTTTATCTTGATTGTTAATTTAACTAAAATTGTAGATTAACTTTACTGTGTAAACGTGACCATGTTCTTCAACACTGTAATTTCTATCTTTTGTTAATACTTATCTCACATTCTCTTTATCTTTCCTGCCATTTCTTTTTTATATTTCCACAGTTTGTTAATAAATTTGGATTTGAATGTGAAAGACATCTCTATCGTTGTATATTCGATTCATTGTTGGCAACCCAGCACACCGATACTCTTAAAAATTCGATTCTTTGTCAACTCTTCTCGGATCTTGGTTCATTTTTTGAGAAACCTAATTTTTCAACTCTAATCAGATTTTCTTTTAATAAAGGCCCTTTCAAAAATAAAATCAGTGACAGTAACAATACTGAAAGCAACGCCGCTGATTCTTCATCAGTTGGAAACTCCTTAAACGGAGCTAGTAACAACAATCGTTCCCAGGAATCTTCTGGAGCTGCTGGTGTTACTCAGAATAACTCAAGTGATCTAAGTGTTGTTAACAAAGTCCGAGAGCTTTGTAAATGCTTGAAATTGAACGATACACATAAATTAGCCTTTCTATTGTGTTTAGATGAACTTGATTCAGCTGAACGTGAAGTTCAATTGAGCAAGTGTGATTTCATTAGTATCCCAGAGTTAACATATTTTATGTTATCGCAATTGCATTCAAGCAAAGAGCCTTTTGCCAAAGAAAGTATAGAAAAAATTAAAGAAGGTAGGTAGCTGCTTTCATATTCAATAACCTTTCTCTGTTCCATTTGCGAAATTTCATCATCTGATCTACAAAACCTCACCCTTGTTGGATCTTCTTTCTTTCATATTGTCTTTTCATTTCAATTTTTAATCTTAATTCCTTTCTTTTGTTTATTCTTTTCCCTCCTTGGAATATCATGTTGACGATCGCTTATTTCTATAGACTTGGAAGCTAGTGGAAATCATATTTCTAAAGATAAATTTCTACCTATAGATTCTCCATTCTGTGATAGTGTTGAGATGGAGTCCAATTCTTTTGGTAATCTTTCTGGTCTCTCAGATGACCAAATAACCAATATGCTGGTCAATGAAAATGATGTCCAATTAAGCTCTGAGCTGATGAGTCAATTTGATATTACACCTAAACTTTGCGCCAAGATTTTGTTAGCACTGTGTGAACATCCTAAAGGCCAAGAAAACAACCTCCCCCAAAGGTTTGAGGAAATTGATACTCTAGCAAATTTGTGTCGCGAGTTTCTACCTTCAGCCTCACCTTTAATGGACATCCTTCAAGAAATAGACTCTGAAACATTTGTAAACATAAGTAGCAAAATGATCAATAATAAGCATTTTGGGAAAATACATCCAGTTTTCTCCAGATTCTGGCAATTTTGTTCCAATCTTTGCAATACCGAAAAGCAAGGTTTGTGTTTTTCATTTCTTTTTTGTCTTTGCATAATATATTAATAAATTTCTTTCTACAGGTATCTCTCTTTTAGGAATGATCTTCTTCGGCAGACTTTGGTCCAATAACCTCGAATTCCAGTTAGGAGTTATCATGAACTGTGTTAGAAATCAATTAGTGGTTAAATTACTGTCAGCTGGTCCCACAGGTCCTGGTCCAGGCGGTGGTAATGATCTAAGTCAATTGGTACCTAACTTGGAATCTCTCAAGTGTCTACCCGATTTTGAAGGCAATCCTGAGCTTTCAAATTGGAAATACCAAAAACTCTATTCGATCATTATTGAAATAAGTGCTGCCAACTCCTCAAATAAACAGTCGGTTACTATGGGTTCTATGTTTTATAATCAAATCATCGACCTGTTTAAATGGCCAATTCATCATTGTCCTGACCTAGTAGCCCTTGGTTTGCTTGGATGTGGAAGTGTCTCATCCATTTGTAAAAATGATATTCTTAACATGACAATTCCATCCTTCCTCAGCAACCATCCAAACGCCGCCATAATTTTGCACACCATTTGGAGTACAAATGATTTGATTGGTAATGTTCAGAACAACTGTCAGTGGGCTAAGCAAGTACTTCTTCAATCTATGTGCGAGTTTTACATGAAAAGTCCACCTGAAGAGCAACAACAACGATTATCTAGAATTTTGGATGTGGCTCAAGATCTTAAAGCACTTAGTCTACTGCTTAATAGCAATTGCCATCCTTTCGTAATTGACTTAGCTTGTTTAGCATCTAGAAGAGAGTATCTCAAATTGGATAAATGGTTAATGGACAAAATTGAATCACACGGTGAACCATTTGTGAAAGCTTGTATAGTGTTCCTAAATCGTCGTTGCAATGCACTTGTCAGTGGTAATAAAACATTGGATGTTAACTCATTAAACACAGCTTTACCATCTGAAACCCTCGCCACAATTTTGGCCTGCTTACAACAGTTTATCTGTAACTCCGCTAGCTCAGTGACACCTACCTCGCTCTCACAACAATTTCCTGTATCACCAGAACTTAGCGAAACGATTCTGACCATGGTAGCAAACTCTTCATACCTTTTATCGAAAACTCCCCGATCAGCACCTCCCGGTGTAATTAGTAACAATGTCAAGGCTCCAATTCTTCCTACTGTGACTTCACTTAGTGACCTTAACGATCGAATCGGTAGTCTGACATTAACTGGCTCTGCCAACTCATTCAGTCAGTCTCGACAACCCTTTATTACTCCATCATCTCAGTCATCAATAACTCCAATAGCATCTACAACATCCATAATGACTCCTCAAATGCAACCACCTGTTGGTCCTAAATCTCAAAAATCCGGACAGCCTCAGGTAACTAATCAATCGATTCTTGATTCTGAACCTATTTTATCGTTGTCTTCTTTAATTATCTCACTCCAGGCATCTTTGCAACCTCATCAACAAGCTTCTCAACAACAACAGTCTCAAAGAGGTTATGTCTTCAATGTAAATGCCATTTTTCCTGAAACTCAAATGGTTGTCAATCCAGAAATTGAAAAAGAAGCTGATACCTATTTCCAAAGGATCTACAATCAGTCAACTACTGGAAGTATGAGTATCGATGATGTTCTGGAAATGCTGAGGAGATTCCAAGACTCACCTAATAAACGTGAAAGGGATATATTCAATTGTATGATAAAAAATCTTTTCAAAGAATACTGCTATTTCCCTCAATATCCGGACAAAGAGCTTCTAATTACCGCACAACTATTTGGCGGTATAATTCAAATGGGATTAGTTAAATATATGGCTTTGGTTGTTGCATTAAGATGCGTGCTTGAAGCCCTTCGTCAACCTTACAGTAGCAAGATGTACTTTTTTGGTATTGCTGCTTTAGATAGGTTCAAATCAAAGCTTAAAGAGTATCCACTCTATTGTCAACATTTAACTTCAATACCTCATTTCAATGAATTTCCTCGTCCTCTTCAAGAGTATATCCAATATGGTGCTTCATCTGAAGATCCGCCCTCTGCTCGATCTCTTCCTGATGTTGTAGCTAATCCTGCTGTGTCAGCTCACTCCCCTGCTCCTGGTCAATTGAATTCCGCTCTACCGGGTCTCATAGGCTCCTATATTGGTAACAATATTAATTCCGAATCAAACCGCCCCGTTATGATGATGTCTGGTATGCTTAATAATCCAAACAACATTAGTAACATTAGCTCTCAAGGAATAACTGGCCCCATTGGTGGACAGTTATCTCAAGTTCCAGCTAAAATATTCTCAACCTCTATTTCAAGTCAGGCTTTAATCAATAAACCCATCACCTCAACTCCGGTCATTACTACATCATCAACAACACGAAGTGGGCCTTCAATTGCAAATGCAACTAACATAGATACTTTACTAGCTGCTGGTGAAACAATTCATTCTATTCCTCCAGAATCAATGCAAGATAAGGTTGGTTTCATTATCAATAACCTTTCTCAGATGAATTTAGCACAAAAGACTGAAGAATTTAAAGAATTAATTGGGACCGATGACACTTATCATGGTTGGATTGCTCAATATTTTGTCCAAAGACGAGCTAGTATTGAGAATAACTTCCATACCTTATATGCCAACTTTTTAGAGCTGCTTAAACTACCAGAATTGACTAAATTGGTTATCAAAGAAACTTATCGAAATATCAAAGTTCTATTACGAAGTGATAAAGTCATTGCTAACATGGGTGATAGAACCTTACTGAAAAATCTTGGCCATTGGTTGGGAATGTTAACTTTGGCTAAAAATAAGCCTATCTTGTCCATCGATTTGAATCTTAAATTTTTGCTTATTGAAGCTTATCACAAAGGCACACAAGAGCTTCTTTATGTTGTTCCATTCATCGCAAAAGTATTGGAAAGCTGTGCTAAATCTACCGTATTCAAGCCACCTAGTCCTTGGACTATGGGTATACTTAAAGCTCTTGTTGAGCTTCATCAAGAAAGAGAAGTCAAATTGAACTTGAGATTCGAAGTTGAAGTCCTCTGTCGAACCCTTAACGTTGACATAAATGAGTTGATTGGTAAAACCACAATCCTCCAAGAAGAAGATATTATGAATAAAGTAATGGTGGAACAGCAGTTAGGACCTGCTGGAGGACGTCACAATCAAATTCATGCTAGTTCCATCGGCTTGAATCAAGCAACTGACACTCTGTCTAATTCAGTTCAAAATCAAATGCATATTGCTCAATCTCAATCTTCTCAAGGTTCAGTTTCAGTTGTTCAACAGTCTATTTCAAGCCAACCTCCAATATCTCATTCAAGCCAAATTATCAAGCCACCACTGACTCAACCTCAATCTCATTTACCTAATCGTTTATCCATGTCTATGTTATCACAGCCATTAGTTGTTGGACAACAGCCTGCAACGCATTCATTACTTCAACCAAATTCATCACCCACCGTTCAAATTGGGCCTATTCATATGCCACCTACTGCTTCAATACCAATGACACCAACTTCATCAGTCAGTCCGGCTGTCCAACAGTTCAACTATCACGATATCTCAACAAATATTTCAGCTATCGGACCTCATATTGTTACCCGTAACGACCTTCCTCTGATCCAGCTTAATCCGAATCTCAAGATTTTCATTAAGCTCTCAGTGGAAAGATCCATTCAAGAATGGGTAGGACCAGTTGTTGAAAGGAGTAACAAAATAAGCTTGACAACAGCTGAACAAATAATCAAAAAAGATTTTGCTCTCGAATCAGATGAAAACAAAATGTGTCTTGCTGCTCAGTATCTTATCCGTAATCTTACAGCTGGCATGGCTATGATTACGAGTAAAGATGCCCTTTACGGTACTATGGTCACTCATCTTGTACAAGCTTTCACTCGCCAATTGGGACCGAATAGTGGAGTAACTAAAGAAATGATTGAAGAATCAGCTAATGCAATAGCTAGTAGCAATATCAACCTTGCTTGCTGTTTCATTCAAAAGACTGCAATTGAAAAGGCCATTCCAGAATTGGACAAGAGACTCCAACATGAATATGATATTAGACGTAAAGCTAGACTTGAGGGTCGTCGATATTGTGACGCAAGTTCATTAACTTATCAAGCTGAACGAATGCCTGAAGCTATTCGTCTAAAAGTAGGTTCAGTAACTCCTCTTCAATTCCAAGTTTATGAAGATATTGGTAAAAATATCCCAGGATTTATTTCTCCTATTGTGGATCATTCTAACATGGGCATAGCTTCATCAATGAACAACTCTCTTCCAAATATTGGTGGATCTATCGGATCCACTGGACCTAGTCTAACTAATTCTATTGGAATGGATCAACCATTTTTGAAAAGTCTCACAAGCAATGTATTACCACCAGTAGCTGCCATGTCCAACTCAATTTCTGCTAATATCAATGTTCAACCACCTTTGTTTTCTCAACAAATTTCTGGCTTCGGACCCGAAAACTCTTCCAATAGCATTGATACAGGTTTACAAACCCTTTATGATAAATTAGTCAATGAATTGGAGTCCCTATTCCAACAATTTGTTGCATCGATGCAACCTAGTATGCTTATAACTACCATGCACTCAATAATGGAGATGGTCAGTGCTTCAAGAAACAATCCAAGCAACATTGGAAGTGCCGTTAATCTAATCCAAAGAATTTTAGAAGCTCTCGCTGAATTGATAATTAGTGTTGAATCTGGAGTCGTTGAAGTTCTACTCCTTACTCGAGCTCGTGACCTTTATTTGGTGATTCTAAAGGCTCTATCAGATCCTAGAGCTTATGGCGTTCAATTTACCACCAAACAAATCACTCGACAAGTTTTGGACCGCCTTCTCAGCTCTTCCACTCCACCTTTACCGGATGATTTATTTGATATACTTATGCGGTCAGAGTTGATTAATATCTCATATGTTGATGCTACTTTAGCTCAGCAGATCGACGGTGCAAACCCAATTGCATTGGCCTTCGCACTACAGTTCGTGAAACTTTATGGTATGGACCTCAGTGAAACACAAATTCCTAACATCATTGCAGCTTTACTGAAGATCAGCAAATCATCTGGTCCTACTAATCCTTTAAATCTCGAGATTCAAACTAGCTTAGATGTTTTCCGAACATCAAATGCACCATCAGCTCTAGCTCCTTCTGATGGATCCAATTTCTTGATGAGCTCAGCCATGAGCGTTGCATCTCGTGAAGTTGAGTCAGACTCTGAATTATTGGAAAAAACAGAAAGATTGATGAGGGATTGGATCAATTTATACCACTCTAATACTCCACCCAACAAAGTTTTTCACATCTATGTACAATCAATGAACCAACATGGTATTCTCAAAACAGATGATTCCATTACACGATTTTTCCGACTTTCAACTGAGCTTTGTGTTGACAACTGTTACAGAATCTTAAATGGTCAGCATGCTAATAATGCATCTATCTTGGAAGCTCGTACTAAATGTTTCCAAACACTTGACGCGTTTGCACATCTCATTGTGATGCTTGTTAAACATAGCGGCTCAAACACTGGATCTATGTCCGAATCAACTCCAAAAATCAATTTACTAAACAAAGTTTTGGGTATAATTGGAGGTGTTGCAATTCATGACCAAGAAATCCGAAATGAAGAGTTCCAACACCTTCCTTATTATCGTATCTTGATTATTCTATTGATGGAATTGACTCTCGGTCCAAACAACTTAGGTTTACCAGCTATGAACAACTTCCAGCATCAATTAGGATTTGGTATCAATCCAAGTCAAGTTGACCCCCTATACGAAAGTATTCAATACCAAGTTCTCAATGCTTTCTGTCAAACTTTGAAGCTTCTTAAACCGAGTAAAGCACCTTCTTTTGCATTTGCCTGGCTTGATTTCATTGGACATCGCATCTTCATGGAAAAGTGTCTAAACGGACCAAATTCAACTCCAAGCATTATCTCAACTAAAGGATGGATCTTTTATGCCCCTCTATTGATTGAGATAATCAAATTCTTGGCTCCATTCTTAAGAAATGTTGAATTGCCCCATTCAATCGATCTTCTTTACAAGGTAAGCGTTGATTTTATTATTTCTTATATTTATTCTTTTCTAATGTCTTTAATTTTATCTTATAGGGTACTCTCAAAGTTCTACTGATCTTGCTTCATGATTTCCCTGAATTCTTGTGCGAATATTGTTATGAGCTTTGTGATGCTATTCCACCCAATGCAATTCAAATGAGAAATCTGGTTCTTAGCGCTTTCCCTCGTAATATGCGATTGCCTGATCCATTCACACCAAATCTCAAGATTGACTCACTTCCAGAGATTATCCAATCTCCTAAAGGAGCATCAAACACTTTATCTGCTCTAGCTACTGTACCTTTCAGAAAAGAACTTGATTCTTACTTGAGAACACGAAGTCCAGTCACGTTCTTATGTGAACTCAGAGGTTATCTTCAAAATCCTAATGGATCTGATGGTACTCGCTACAATATACCATTGATTAACGCTTTGGTTCTCTTTGTCGGTCAATCTGCTATTCAAGCCATTACTCCAAAACACATATCCATGTCTAGCATTGCTCATTCATCACATATGGATATTTTCCAGAATTTAGCTGTAGATTTGGACACTGAAGGTAATTTATGAGTAAACTTTTAGTTATCAATTCAAAGCTAACTTTCCATTTTCCTTTGTTCACAGGTCGATATTTATTCCTTAATGCGATAGCTAATCAGTTGCGATACCCTAACTCACATACACACTACTTTAGCTGTACTCTTCTCTACATCTTTGCGGAGAGTAATACTGAAGCCATTCAGGAACAAATTACTCGAGTTCTTTTGGAAAGACTAATCGTAAATCGTCCACATCCATGGGGTCTTTTGGTAACCTTTATCGAACTAATTAAAAACCAATCATTCAAATTTTGGAATCACGAGTTTGTTCGGTGTGCACCTGAAATTGAAAAGTAAGTTTGATTAATGCTAATTTTGTCCAAAAAATCGAATCTAATTTCATGTTATCTTGCTTTTATCTTATTCAGATTATTTGAATCTGTTGCTCGAAGCTGTATGCAGCAACAACAAAAAAATCAAGGCACCGGCAACTCTGGTCAAATTTCTGCGGAGCTTGTTCGCTCACAATCATCATAAATATTGTCGCCATGGGGAGTTATGACGCTACAAAATGAAAAATAAAGACAAATTTACATAGTTGATTTTGAGGAGAGCAAGAAACTGTACTTATATTAAACTGATCTAACAATTTGTATTTTAATGTTACTATTACCGTTTCGCTATCGATTAATAAATGTTATTTTTAAATTGCATTCAATCCCCTGCTCTCTAAGCTTTTATCTAATCAATGCTGTTTAGATGTTGTTTATCAACGAAACTAACGGAGTATCCATGGTGATTAGGACCAATTCTACAAATTTGGTAAACTGTTGATTTTAATTCATTTTAATTAATTCATATGAACACATTCTTTTCAACAGAAATAAACAGCTGAAATATTCATGTGATGTCAAGCTTAAAGGTTTACTTTTTCATGTTTCAATTGATTGAAAACCTTTTATTCAATAATTATGATCCCTGTTTCAACTCTTATTAATTTCAATATAATTGATGAGTACTATAATTTGTGATATGATAATAATTTAAGATTTAACGTTTAATTTTTAACCTTTATTCATTGACAGCTTCTCCATATCGATAGAAAATAAAGAGTCGATAGTATCGTTCATCATTACTTTTCTTATTCTTACACAAGCTGTTTGACGCAAATGTAATGGTGTATTTTAAAAGTCATATGTAAACGTGGAATTTAATATTAGTTTTGATTGTGGCAGTTTTATCGTTCTTATTGTTTAATTATGGGTTTTGTTAATTCAAAAGAAGCCACCCTGGCTTTTCTTTCCTTAATATATCCAATTTTAATGATCGGAGCCGTTGAATTAACGTTTGAGCTGCCAGACAATGCTAAGCAATGTTTTCATGAAGATATTACACAAGGAACTAAATCTACAGTTGAGTTCCAGGTAAGCTTTTTATTGCCTCTATTTTTGAATAATTCACTTATTGCTTTGTTGTGCAATATCTTCTGTGCAATTATATTATACATACTTTAACATTCACTGTTAATTTTTTAAATGCTATTTATATGACTTTACAAATTATTTGCCTTGAATAGGTTGTTACCGGTGGACAATATGATGTTGACATGACTTTAACAGGACCCAGGGATGAAGTTCTTTACCAAGGAGTTAAAAAGCAATTTGATACGTTTACATGGACTCCTCAGCACACAGGAGTTTATACTATCTGTTTTAGCAATGAATTTTCTACATTTAGTCATAAATTAGTTTATTTCGATTTTCAAGTTGGCGAGGAACCTCCTCTTCCAGGTACTGGTGAGCACCAAACAGCATTAACAAAAGTAAGTTTGTAGTTTTATATCCGTTTTTAATCATTATCTGCCACCACAAAACTAATACTTGCTTCTATCCTTGTTCTATCTCAATAGATGGAAACGTCAACTGTAAATATTCACAACAATCTCAACACAATAATCGATGCTCAAACTCATTATCGTTTAAATGAGGCTAAAGGAAGTAAAAGAGCTGTAGATCTGAAAAATCGCGTCACTTATTGGTCCACAGCTGAAACTTTCCTTGTTTTCGTCATTGGTATTGGCCAAGTGATGATTTTGAAAAATTTCTTCACCGACAAAAAATCTAACACACCATATTGAATATACTAGCATTTAAGAAGTCATCATTTATTTTCAAACAGCACCGAATCTATATAACTGCGAATCAATTCAAATAAATATAAAGTATAAAAACTTTTATTACTATCATTCGTATTTTTCGAAGTGATCATTGAATATCTTTCAGCTTATCTATGAGTCTGAATTAGATTCTAACATGGGCAAAAAGAAACTGCCAATATATGTGTTTTCAACCAATATGAAGAAAAATAAATGTTCCAAACATTTTTAACCAATTGACCGTAAAGCATGTAAGCGAATAAGTAATTTAGCAAAACGAACAGGTTGACAAAGTTTTTGATCTGCTGCTTCACAGATATCACTCGTGGGATCCTGAAACAAAGGAAAGGCCAAGTAATGCCGAGTAATTTAATCCAATTTTATAGCACCTATAAATTTATAATGATTAATGAATTGATTAAGTCAACTAAACTTACTCGAGAATCTATGTCTTCATTAGATTCCACTCGTAATTCAGCTTACAATATTCTTTCAATAGCAAGTCATTCTGAGATTACTTGTACTTTTGTCCTCTTTTTCACTTTTTGCTTTATTCATTTGTCTTCTTGCCCGACTGTAAAAGGTAAATAAGAATAAAAATTAGATGAGAAATATAAGGAAAAAGAAGCATGAAAACTTTTTAAAGAGATATTATTAATAAATGTACATTTAACGATAAAAATAATTACCTTCTCTTTTCAACTTCCATAGCGAGACATTTCTGATATCTACAATATTTACACGTATTTCTTTGTCGTCTGTCTATGATACAATCCCGACAAGCATAAGACAATCTTTACGCACATTCCTATTAAAAAATCATTTACATCCTTCACAACTGTTGAGAAACATTTTAAATGAAATGAAAACTGAAATTAGAACGAACAAATATGATAATCAGGAAAAAATGAGCATTTCTTAAACTTTATTTGCCAAAACTTTACTTTGTGAGTTTTGAGTAAATCCAAAACTTGCAAACTTATTTTTGGTCGACCATATCTAGTTCATCGGAATGATTCGCTGACTGATTAAATTGAACATTTTCTGTTGCATCATTTGTAAAATCTTATAAAGCAATAATAATTTATGTACATCACAATTCATTTGTTTCAATTTATTGAAATGTCAGATATAAAATAAAGTTTCAATAGCATATGTTGAATTCAAATCCTTAATTGGTTAGCAAATTTATTGATTTGGAATCCCAATCGCTTCAATCAATTCTGTATTAATTGATCCAAAAATGGACTAATGTAATTGCGGTAAAATCATTCATGTAAATGGTAAAAAATTTATTTGCGACCCATGATTATTTGTACTAAGAACAAAACTCAGAAAGGGATTTAATTATCGTGATTGCAATAAACTCAAGTTCATTTCAATGGAGAAGTTATGCGATAACTTAATATAGATAGAATCGTTTTAAATTAACAGTGCGTCTAGTCTTTGTATGCATCTCGTTAATTACCAGACAATTAATTAGTGGAAGAGAACGAGATATGAATGATTACTAATTGATAAAGATCCAAATTTGGTTGAAAGAACAGATCATTAGCAGTGAAATTAGTTCAACAAAAGAAAGAGAGAGAATATGCTCACCAGCTCTAATCTATAACTAAAGAATATATTGTTTACCATATTTCAAAATTTAAATTACATAGCCTTAATTTTAATTTGCTTCATTTTCGATGTCTTTTTCTTCATTTCTCGTCTATGTTCCCGCTCTTCCCATTTACGTTGTCTTTCTGGATCTTCCTCATTAAGTATCTTTTCTTTTTCGGCTCTTTTCCTTTCCTCTCTTTTAGCTTGAGCAGCTTCCTGGCGTTGTGAATGAGTTGCTTTTAGGAACAATTCTTCCAATTTTTGTCGATTTTTATTAGCTTTGTTTTTACCTTCTCGACTCAGACGAAAGCGACGGACTTTTTCAATTAAATAAAAAACCATCTGAAGAAGAGGTTTGAAAGATTCAATATCTTCGGCAGTTGTATTTCCACTATTAGGATCTATAAAAACAAAAAATAACAAATCATATGAGACTCTTGAATATTCAAATCTACAGAAAGATCTTACATTTGAAACCAAACATCATAATTCTTCGTCTATCAGGAAATTTGACTAAAGGAGCATCTCTGAAAAAAATTAAAATGGTTAAAATTGCAGTATTTAACTTTAGTTGAATTTCATTTTTAAAAAGCTTACTCGTTCAACCGATAACCGGAGTATTGGTCGGAAATATGAATATACTGGATGGCATCTGGATATTTATTAAGTAAACTGACAATTTTTGAGTCTAAAATAGCACCAGCAACTTCACCAATTTCGTTCATCATAACATAATTAGTATCAGATACTCCATATTTCTCCATAGACTTTATCTTAGGAGCAAAAGTTGCCTGAAAACAAAAAAATATGTTTATTATTATCAGGGATTAGTTTGAGTATTGTAAACAAATGTTGCTAAAACTTACAAAATCGTTCATTTCTTTAACTAATTTAGGAGCTATTTTTTTATGAGCGGCTGTAAAAACAAACGTATCCATAGCATCTTGATTAAGATATACACGAATTAACTGAAAAAAAAGGAAAAACATTTTAGAACCTGTGAACGAGTAAATTTCAATGGAACTTACAATCTCGTCGTGTGAAGGCATAACGATTCTCGATATAGAATTAATTAAATCTTGTCTTTTTATAAATCGCAATTCAACAAGCATACCTTCAACACAGGTTCTGCCACTACACCATAATGTAAAAACATTCTCAGTTTCTTTTATCAAACCAAGATTTTCAATCTCTTTTTTTCCATCGTCTCCAACAAGACAAAAATTATTTTCAAGCAAATCTCTATAGCCTTCAAACCATGAATCAGCTAATCTCTGGTTTTTATCTCTACCAATTATAAAGTTAACAAAATAAATAAAAAGACCTAAAATCATTAATCCTTCAAGGTAGTAACTTTCCCAGCTGTTTCTAAGATGGATTGGCACTTTGGTGATTTCAATATTATCAGGTCTATGAGCGGATGATGGTGTTGGCGACCCTGCATCTGCATCTCCTTTGGAATCACCTGGATCAAAGTCCTCATTCTCTTCTACAACGTCTAGTTCATCATCTTCGTTGTCCACAGTCGAGTCCACTAAGTCGTCTTCTTCTGAATCTGGTGGTTTGACTAAAATGCAAAAAGAGAACGAGATTGAAGCGAAATGAAAAAGTGATCTCTATTTAATCAATCGATCAGTATGAATTTACAAATCACCTGGTTCAGAAGATCTTTGCACTTTTGGGATATCTGGTTCCTCTTCTTCAAACTCTTCAAACTCAGCAAACTCATTTTCTTCATAGGAATCGACAGATTTCTGTGATGATGCAGCAGTAGAGCAGCCAAAAAGCAGAGTTTCCAGAAGAAGACTCAAAATTAGATTTGCTGTAAGCATTGCAGATACAAATCTGAGGACCGGTCTCTTGCCAAACCTTTGCACCATTTTAGACCACAGATGCACAATAGTAAATAAATTAATTAATTAAATAGGTTGATTGATTTTGATGGCTGATTAATTAAACCAACCATTGATAAATTACACAATGCTGAGATGAGCGATATTATCGATATCGATAATAGTCATCGATGTTCCAGTGCTGGATATTTATCGATATTTTAACTCGTCAATTAAAATCAATTTTCGAGTAAATCCACCATAATTTGATTATGGGTTTTGTGCATTTACTTTTTAATGTACCCATTTTATGACCGGAACTGCTAAAAAGATATTTGAGCTGCCAGACGATGTTTTTTCATGAAGAACTAAATCTTACTTTTACTTAAATTTTATTTAGTTTTAAAAATAAGTTAAACCGATATAACTTTCAGATCAATCAATGGAAACACATACAATGTATATTGCATAAAAAATTTAGTTCTCAGTAAAACACTAAATGGAAATAGAATTTATGTAATATAACTCATTTTTGAGGTAAATAATTCTTAGGAATACTTTAAACCAATAAAACAGAGGTATTAGAGTAATTAGAACAACAAAAATTGAATAATTCAAGGTTCAGTTATTTTAGGTCGATAATTAAAAAGGATGAATATCACCCAAATATGCAACAACAAAATGTAGAATATAACAAAGGCTCGAGCGGAAGGATGGTGACGCAAAATTAAACCCAGACGCAAACTAAATCCATCGATGTGGTCATAAGCTCGTTTCACTCGTCTGGTAACCTGACCATCATAGGGACTTTCTTCAACCAAAGGTCTTATTCTGTTGACTAAATTAGACGCTGGTGATGAATGCATCATACCAATAGTCACAGCTCCGGGAACATTGTTGATATTTTTATTACTTGAAATTACATCTAATGATTCTCTCAATCTGGATTCAGTTCTTTCTAATTGTAAAGCCAATGAATGACGCTCACTACTCAATTGTTCAACGTAAGTTTGCTTCTGTATTAAATTCTCGGTTAAGTTTTTGATTCGAGTTTCCAATTCATCATATGTACTTGCTCCTGGTGCTGAGGATCGTTTGGAAACCAGTTGTTTTCTGAGCTTTTCAATTTCAATATCTCTATCTTGGATCCTTGCTTGTAAATTATCTTTTATTCTCTCGTGATCTTGCTGAGCATCTTTCAACTCTTCTTGTAACCGAATTACTTCGTTTTTTAGATCATTCTTGGAATCTTGTTCTTCCTCGAGTGCTGCTGATAATTGACTAATTCGTTCGTTCAAAGAGTAAATTTGAGTTTTCCAAATATTTTCCAATTCTTTTGTCAATGCATCATTTTTGTTACGAAGGTCTTGTACTTCTAGTAGCAATGAATCACATTCCGATTGCAGTAAAATATTAACTTGATTAGTGTCCTCGTTTTCTTTAGAAGGTCCATCGTTTTGCAAGGCTTTGATTAAGTCATCTTTTGATTGTAAAGTTCTTTGAGCTTTTAGTTTATATTCACTGAACTCATTCTCTAATGCTTTGTGATCCGTTTGCAGAACGTGGAACTGTTTTTCCATTTCTTTGGCCATGTTTCTTTCTAAAGCATACTGACGTTGTAAATTGGCTATTTCTTCACTTAATTGACGTTGACTCTCCTGGTAATTTCCAATTGTGTTCATGGTCTCTTGTTGAACCTGAAGTCGGATTTCTTTCTCACTTAAAAGGGATTCTTCTAATTCCTTGATTCTATGTCTCAAACTTAATAAATTTTCATCGAAATTGCTCAAGTTATCTTCTCTTTCTTTCAATAGTGTTTCATTTTCCTCTTCTAATCGTTTAATTATATTTGCTTTCTCTTTCAATTTATCATCACATTCTTCAAGTCGAACTCGAAGAACAGCCAATTGGGAATCTTTGACATCAACAGCCGTTTTCAAATCTGATTCTCGAGATTGTAGTTCTCTTAATGCATTGTCACTAGACACAATTTGAGACTGCCAATTGTCCAATCGTTTTTGTAGTCTTTTACAATCGGTTTCTAGATCAACATTTCGCTTAGTTAATTGCGTTATCTCTCGAGTAAGTGATTTGATTTGATCTTTAAGCTTTATCACTTCATCTGAGGTTTCTCTTTTTACTTCAACAATAGTCTCAAGTTTATCTGACGAAGTCTCAACAGAATCTGGATTCTCAACTTCGGACCATTGTTTCTCTTCCGAAGTTACATCGGTTTTAGGAGAATCAGATCCTTGAGTTGAGGCTACTGACGAACCTTTGCTATTTAAAAATTCAAAAAGCTTCTCATCATCGTCCACTGCCTTAGTGTTGTTAGGTTTAGTATAATTTGAGTTATTCACAACTTCACGAGCTGATATTGTAGAAAAAGATGAAGAAATGGAAGAGCTTCTGGAATGTGGTGCTGAACGTTGAGACCCTTGAAAAATATTCTGATTTCCAGGAGAAATATACTGAGGTTGAGGTCGCTGTTGATAAATAGTTGATGAAACATCTAAATCGAGTTGATGATGACTTTCATTGTCTCGATAATCACTGGAGACATTGGATCGGCCTACAATTTTACTCTCTGTAGTACTTAAAACATTTGCTGCTACATGGTCCATTTTATTGAGAATGTCCTCTGTTTTACTAGCAAGTCCAGAGAGCCAGCTACTCATATTGATATTTTAAATTGAGCAAAATGACACAGAAAATGTTTGCAATAAGAATTCCCGAATCAATCTAGAAAGTATAGAGAAAAACAAAGTGATGTTTACGTTGTAAGATCTGTCAGTTGGTACAATTCAATGGCATTACCTTTTCAGTTAAATAAAATATCGACAAAAAGTGTTCACTTCCAGGTCAAAACATACTCACAATAATTATCTCGTTTCATGGAAATTTAATGTACATTAATATTAATCAATTACTTTTACTACAATTAAACAACCAAATCTAGAATTGTTTTCTTTCTTTCTGTTTTGACTTACAACACTGCAAAAGTAAACTAATAGGCGCTTAATTTGAAATTTATTAAATTGTTTTTCAAACTTAAATTAAAATAAACTGAATTTAAATTAATAAAACAAAACTTTCAAAGCATTTAATCAATGTTTTTAAAGAAATTACAAATGCAATAACTCAATATTGTATTATTTCAATGTGACAATTTGAGTGAATCAGCAAAATCACTTTTTAGATGGATTGGTTAGAAGTAAAAGAGGTCTGAGCAATTCCCGCTGAGGAGCTGGTTTTTTATGGTATCGAGCTTCGATATGTTGTAATCCTGTTAGTCCTCTCCTTAATCCTGGATTTATAATAGCTGCCAATGGATTGATGCGCGCAGATATTACTTCATCGGACGTTTTTTCGCGGTCAAAATTATCATGAGAATGAGCAAAATCGGCTGGTTCTCCAAATTTTCGCTGACGAAAAATATCATCATTATCCTCTAAATTGATCAGATTACGTCCCACGAAATCAGATGAACTGCCAACATTGTATTCAGATGGATTGAAGTATTGACCATTCACAGTGCAAAACAAGACAAAACAAATTGACCAATCAACAATAGTTAAACTGTACATTATTATTCAAAATGGTAATCAAATAACAAAATTCAACAACAACAGACGACAATAGGTGAACAATGATTGATTATTGTTAAATGGGATCGTAAAATGCAAAAATGATAATTTGACTGTTACCTGAACAGTGAGAAATGAATTTAACCAAGACCTTGGAAATTTTTCGACCTCAAATTTCCAATTTTTACAAATAATTCATATTTCCGTTCACAGTTTGTTGATTATCTCAAACTTATAAGCCTAATTTTTGGGCGTTGATTAAATTGGGACACTGGAAATCTCAAGGTTACATTTTCAATCAGCTAGTTAATTCTAAGAAGAGATTTGAATAATTTTAATATTAGCGACTTCGCTAACAAAAGTCATTTTTCGACAATGTTCAATAACTCTGCATAGAAATTTCATAAATTATTGTATTAAGGAAAGTCAAGTGTAAAAATGTAACGCAAAATAATTTCCATTTTTTCGACATTTTTAAATCTGAACTATTTATAGAGACATTGTTAATACTGACTTTAGCTATTGCAATAACCATTATTATTAAAATCAAAGAAAGAAAAGAGAAACATTTGAAAGCTATACTATGAATCTTATGGTTTAATAAGAAAAATCAAAATGAAATGTAAAATTAAGATTAATCGTAAGCGTAAGGTCCATAATCACTTATCAAAATTTAAAACCTTTGCTTATTACCATTATTTAATTATTCAAGTTGTTGGTTTTTCGAATATTTTTCCACAAAGTTCGAAAAAAGCTTCTTTCATGAAATTTTGATTATCATTGAATAAGCAAATCACGATAATGATTAGAAGTTTCAAATTTTGCTCAATGATTGTATGGCCCTCAAGTGTTCGATTGATGTTAATCTTTTTCAACAGAAATATCAATAAGTTCTAGTACCTTTAACTGCTTCTTCATATGCTATATATTGATTATCCAATTGATTATAGTTAATTAACTCCGATCGAGTCAAAAAATGACTTATTAGTTCTTATAGTGATGCTCTTTCGATTGAATAATTCGAACTTATTTAAAATATCGAAGCAAAAGTCATTTGTAAAAAACTACAGAACTTTTCGATGCCCCTAATAATAAGTTCTGACGCTTTTTTCAACTATTCATCACTTTGGTTCAATCACTCCATGACTATTTAGTTTAATAATAGACTTTCTAGTCTTCAATTAATAATCATTACTTTTTATTGTCTTTTTATCATTTTTTCAATTTAAACAGACTATCTAATATGTTATGAAATGTCTTTATCCATAACTTTAAGTAGTCGTTTTGTATTTAATTTGTCTGGACGCAAATCAACCGAGTATAAAATGGAGGTTGAGAAACTGCTGTCCTCAAACTTATTGCCAGCACTGTAGTAGACACGCGATGAACTGCCCGTAAAATCCTTTGTTTCAACATTAATCACATTAGCATATAAAACAATTACAATGTATTTAATAGTTCATCAAACAGGTAGAAAATAAAAGCACACAGTCTGATACTATTTGCTCACAAGTTTTAGCTATAAATCACACAATCTATTCATTTTCGCAAAACATCATGTGTTTCATAAGTTTTTTTTATTGGGCGTACTTTTACTGAATTCATAAGCTGCTGTTTTACATGAAATCGTCTCTAATAAAACGTGATCTATCAACTACTGTGCGAACCTCAAGCAGCAACGTTTATAATACAGTGCAAAAAATATTTAATCGATAAGAACTGGTTTTTGATACCGAGTGAGAGAGACAAAAAGTAATCTAAAATCTGATATTAATGAGAAAGAAAGGAAAGACAGGTAAAGTATGAGAGAAAAGTGTTGAGTATGAAGGAGAAAAGAGTTGAATTGATTGAAGAGAAAGTTGTGGTGGTAAATGTAAAAATCTCCCTCCCCTAGCAGGGAAATGAACGTAAACAAACGTGGGTAAACAGCTTGGAGCTGCTCTCTCCCTTGCAGCTTCTCACTCTTTCTCTCTCTCTCATTATTTTTGCTCTTTTCTTTTTTAGTTTGATCCTGATCATTGTGACTGAACCGCTGTTATATCTTATTACTATTGTTATTTATTATCAACCAACAACAAACTGCTTTGTTTTGTTCTCTTGGATGACGAACAGATCAATATTGAAACAAGTGAGTACATTATCATTTTAGACAACATTTCTCAGTTCTAAATTTCGTTTGCGACTAACTTTTATCCATGGTGATAATCGTTCATCAATAATAATACTTTTTGTTGTTGCATGTTTCTGTCTTACTATTAGGTTTTTGAAAATCACTTATCACATTTTTCAAAGCAACAAGTTTTTACTGGTTTTACATTATTGCTATCTTTCGGTTCAAATCTAAACTGTTGTCATCCCGTTTCTTGTCACTACGAAAAAAATTTGGATTGACTTTTTTGGCAAAATATTTATTTGATCATCTCAATCAACAAAGAAAGTGTACCAATTTTGCTGGATCATCCATCCAAGAATTTAATCCTGTCCTGTCCTTATTTTATCAATTATGGGTTATGATGTTGAAAGATTTTTAGGCTCCATTGATGAGGAACTTAAATGTCCAATTTGTTGTGGAGTCTTGGAAGATCCTCTACAAGGCCAACGATGTGAACATGCCTTTTGTCGTAAATGTATCACAGAATGGATGAAAACCTCAGAAACTTGCCCTGTTGATCGTAACTCACTCTCTTCATCACAATTACAGCCTATTCCCAGGATTGTTCGTAATATGCTTAATCATCTATCTATTCGTTGTGACTTCATTGCTGAGGGTTGTCGAGAAGTTATCAGTTTAGAGGATCTATCTTCTCATAAATCAGAATGTAAATACAACCCTGAGCACCCAGTTCCCTGTTTACGTGATTGTGGTGCTTTGGTGCCAAAAAATCGTTTGGAGTCACATGATTGTATTAAAGATTTGAGATCATTGATCTGTTGCCAACAAAAAGAGATACAAGAACTGAAATCTGCCATTACCATATTGGTCAGCCTTTCAGAGCAACAAAAACGAATGGCCTCGCTCAATAATTCATCACTTCATGATCTTTCTGAGCGCTATGAGCATCTGAAAAACTCTATTACGAATCTGGAAAAACCTATACAACAAATATTACAGTTGGCTATTAGATCAGATTCATTGCCCTCTGGGGAAACTGGTACTTCAATTAAGGATAAACTTGTTGAGGAGACAACCCTTGAAATATACATTTCCAATGTTGATAGATGTGTTACTGCGGGTAATTTGAGAGATTATCTAGCTCGTAACGATGTAAATGTAATTGCCTGTAAAGAATCATTGTATCGAGGATGGAAAAGTGATTTCCGTATAACTATATTTAAAAGTGACTGTTCCAAAGTGCTAGATCCTAATCTATGGCCGCGAGGAATAGTTTGTTTCGTTTGTGGTGAATATTATTCAACTAAAACAGAAGGAAATAGAGACCCTCAAGAACCAGGACCAGATTCAATTGTTAAAGCTTCTCCATCACCCTGGATGATCTCCTGAAGAACATATTTTCCTGGCATCTATTATAGCTCTTGCCCTCATTAACTTTGCTCTTTCGACCAAGGTTCGGATCATTTTCTTTGAACATTCTATTCTATTCCAATTCTTACTCTTATTCTAATCTCTTGATTTACAGCCGTTTTCTTATTTTTATCAGTTACATTGTATTTGTCCACAAAGAAGGGTCATATTTCACGTCTGTCTATATTTAACTGTCTGTGCCTGATCTTCATCTCTTCTCATCTCGGGATGTTTTATTATCAAAATTTCCTCATCTGAGCTTCCTCCAACATCAACATCATTGCCATGATCATCACCTTTTATCATTGTCATCATCATCGTCACCATCATAATCATAATCATCAGCATCTTTGCCATGGATAATACATCAAATCGAGTCAGGTTAAAACCTCATCTCGTTTTACTTTTAATTCTATTATTATTATCATTATTATTTGTTTTGATTCTTAAACACTGATATTATTTGTTACTGATTTCTCCTAATCAACTAATCAACAAACTGACCTTTTCCAATCTCAAAGCATTTTTCATTGAGAATCAATTTTGCTACATGAAAATGAAACCTGTGATGTATACAAATTTTCAATTAAGCAAAAGAAGTTAAGTGAAAACAATTTTGTTCACTGTTTTATTGTTTACAACAAACACTTCTGCTTTTACAATTTACACCAAATGTTAAACAATCAACACAAAATGTCAAATGATTCTTCCCTCATGTAAATTAATTGAAGATAAAAAAAGCCTTAAATGATCAGATACAAGTTTCAGCTTCTTTTTTGTCCGGATAACCATTTATTTCAATCAATCAGTGTTACTGTATATCAAGCAACATCAACAAAAAAGTACCTTTCATCTGATTCTTAAACCAATCAGATTTTATACAATTCAAGTTCTGAAAAGTGTTATTGAAAAAAGAAAGGCAAACAAGGAAAGAAAGAGAAGAAGAACAAAATGAATCGAAAAAAATTAGGACAGAAAAGTTCAAATTTCAAATACTCAACTCTTTCTTTTCTCTGTCTATTCCACCTTTTTCCTCTTACAACTTTTTTTAACCAGCTTTATTTATGCTGTCTCATTTCATTTTCCATTCGGTCTTTCCTTTCATCTCTGTCTATATTCAAAAATTTATCAAAATTCATGGTAAGTTGACAATGATGAAAAGTTTCATTCACCATTCATTGAAACTGGTTTTTCACTTCAACACCAACAACTCAAAAATAAGAAAAAATATTTCTCTTCTTTCTTAATTTTTGATTATTTCCTTTCTTTTTTTGTGTTCATATTATTCCCCTATAACTTATAATAATTTATTGCTGTTCAAATTGTTACACTTGTTTTGGCATATTGACCTAAAAAACAAGCCAGATCAACTTTCAATTTCATTAACTTTTGTTGGGTGCTGTAAATGAAAATGGTAAAAAGCTTGAAAAATAATCGCATGTTTAACTTACTGGTGTGACAGAGAAGCGATCTAACAATTAGCTAATTTCAATGAAATCTAAATAATCGAAATTGGCCGTTATTTAAGTTCCTAACTGAATGATTGTCTTAATAATTTCATCATCAATTCTCCTTGAAAAAGATTCAAGTGAAAAACAAAACATTCATAACTGGTTCTCAACTCGTAATCATATGATCAACATAAATATTACAGTTTACCACGATTTTAATCTGCAATATAATGCAATCAATCTTACAATTTTGTTTTTAATTGAGACATTAAATGACAACTGTGTCATATTGAATTTGCATATATTACTAAAATTTAAACTCTTTTTCGATGAATTTTAAATCATGCATTTGACTACATTTTATTACTTTTCCAACTCACTAGACAAAAGTAAATAAAATAACCTATCATGCAAGTTCATGTTTAGGTACTGAGTCATACAGAGATTCAGGATTTCAATAATCATCAAACAATCTAATGTTAAAATAAAATAAAGTGAAGAGTGTTGTAGTTAATAAGGTTCAAGTAATCGCTTACTATTAATACTAGATTGTAGGAAAAGAGATGGTTGATGATATTAAAGATGAAGGAATTAGAAAAATAACGAAGATACCATATTTTAATTTTCATATGGACATTATCGTCATTATCTCCTTTTCTGCATTCAGTGAGTGATTACTTGAACTTTATTAACTGCAACACTCTATTTGATTGTCCGTCTTCAGTATTCACTGATTAGGTGCAAAATCCAAGTTTGACTCTTTGCTGTATATTTCAATATTCATTTATATTGATTATTTAAGGTTAGTCTGTTTTAACCGTTTAGCATCAATCATTTATGTATAAATTACAATTTATACTTTTCCTTATTCTTTAGTTTAGTTCCTTCTAGTTTAGTTGCATTTAAAGTTGATTTTTACAACCGTTGACAGGTTATTTGAATACAGTGAATCTAATAGTCAAGTGTTTACAATTGAACATGCAAACATGATTATAATCAAAATTATTTACTTATTAACTTTAATAACGATTAAATACAGTTAATCACAATAACGCCAGTTACAATGTTTATTATAATGAGTAGAAATAATCGTAATCCATAATCAAAACATATTAACCTATTAGGATTAGTGAAGTACATCAAAAACTGTTTATGTTATTAAATATCGCCTAATTTGTTCCTAACTGTTTAATTAAGAAGTTATTTCCTTTTCCCGTTTTAACTAATTTTATTTAATTACTTGATTCACTCTTTGCATCATGTATACATTAATTCGGCTTGATTGCCAGCTTTTAAGTTGAAAACGAGCAACAATTTAGCACCTAAAACAAGCTAAAACAGTTAATAAAAGTACGTTTAGAGCCACAAAAGTATAAAAAGTGTTAGTTTGATTTGGGATCTTAAATGGTTAGCTATATTTAATTTTAAAGACAACCTTTTTACACACTTCAATGAAGTAGCTACGCGCTATTACCAGTATCTTGTCTTTACCAGTAATCATAGTTATTAGAACCAAATAAACAATTCAATTGTAATATCTTTATCCTTTTTGATAAATTTCATTATCATTTTATAGGGTGAAATGTATAAAATCAAGGAATCGTATTTATCAATTTGGGTTTTTTCCCCTTCTCTTTTTGATTAGTTTTTTACCTACTTGTGAATTAACTTTAATTAACTATCAACATTCTAATAAATCTTTTCCAAATTTATATGTTGATGGTCAAAGGTAAGGCCTCATAAAGCTTGATTTTCCAAGGTAAATTAATTACAGAAAATAAACAGCAGAAAATTTATTTATTTAGATAAGAAAATTGCCTTCGCACTGGCCTTCAAAATTAATGATATCATTCGCTATTATTTATGTTCCTTTAAAAAAGCTTCCAAATAAAGATTGAACGATTATCATTTTGCTTAGCTATTTTGATTATTCAATATCATTGTGAGGTTATCTTTGAAGTCAACTTATGTTCAATATTGGACATGCTTAATGGTCGATACTTGGATCGAGGACTTGAGTTAGACTCGTTAGATTGTCCAGTTGGAGTTGTATTGTCTTGATTATTATGTTGGATAAGTGTTGATGATGGGTGGGAAGGATTTGTGAATGAAGCAGACATCCTGTGGGATACAGATATCGATGAAGGTGAAAAAATGGCTGATGCATAATCTTCAAAACTACGCAAATCACGATGTTGATTATAAATTGTTTCAATGGATCGAGCTCGCTCTTCAAAATAATGTTGATAAAAAGGAACCTGAAGACGTTGTGCTCGAGAGGCATTGATTGCAGTAGCCCGGATAAGGTCACTAAGTACAGAATGATGAATAATGGCTCCTGAATAAATGGGACCAAAAAATGGAACTTCAGGTTTACGTGAAACTTCTATGCGATAATATCCAGGTAAATTGCCCAATGGATAGATAACAATGAGAACATCACAAAACTCGGTGGGTATGATTCCTCTACGATAGTCACGAGAATGTTCAGACCAAACAATGTGAACTTCATCATTACCCAGATGAGTCAATTTTCTTCTCAATGAATCGCTTTCCTCAGCTTTAGCAGGTATTCGAGTTGAAACATGGAAAATGACCTCACAAAAAGAGTCAGCAAAATATGGAGCACTAACGCCAGTACTTTTATTTGATTGCAATCCTCCTTTGAAACCAGAATGAGTTTCCAAGTCAACCTCCCAGCCTAAGCCAGCGACAAATTTTTCAAACCCAGGACTACCACTTTTATTCAATAAAATTGAATTTTTGTCCTCTTGTCCATCAGCAACGTATATAACAGCAATTTTGTGAGTTTCACGACATTTTTGATTATCAAGATTCTTTAATTCTCTGATGGTTTTGTCATTTTTATTAAGCAGTTCAATATGTGGACGTTTCTCCCAAAAAAGGAAACCTAACTGATCAATAAGCTGGCGACAGTGCATAAAAAACATTTGATGATAAGAGGATGATTGATTGCAGTCTGGTTCATTAACAGAAGATTTGCTTTTAATGGAGTCAAGAGATGAAGTAGCATTTGACTCTTTGCGGTTTGCATCTCTAAGCACAGGTCTTTCAATGAAATTCATTTCTTGATAATGTTGATTGCCCAGTAAGGCCATCATGTTTTCTTCAGCTTGATCAAGATTATCGTTGAGAGCTGGAACAGGAGTGTTAGTAAAATATTTTTTACCAGTAATTGTATTGACTATCTCTCGAAGAATCAAATCCAAAGGGTCATTTCTCATACATGGATCGTCTTCTTCTTCTTTCTCTTCTAAATCACCCAAACTTCTGGATTTAAGAGAAAAATCATCAGTAGGTATTGAATAACTATCCAAAGAGCTTGGGTTCCGGCGATAGTATGAAAAAATCGGACAACAGTCCCAAGTAAACTTTCCAATCACATCTCGTATTATTATTCTTATGTAAGGATCGTTTTTAATTGTATTAAACGAATGGTTTTTCAAAGTTTCTCCACTGCCACAACTGAGATCCACAAATGAAACTATACTTGAACTGTTTATCATACAAACAAGTACATTGGGCGCATTGAAGAGTTCAGCTGTAAGCTCTTCGTGATCTTGCTCGGATTTGCAAATGAAGAAATTATCATCAGCTTCATTTATACAGCTGGAGAGACGAGGGGCACCAATAGTAGGCAATGGAAAGTGATCTAAAAAGTATATAATATGACCAAGAAGCATTTTGGCCGCTAATTGTACAACCAATGCATCACTATTTGTTCTTTCAGAAAATGGATCGGGGTTAGAATTTCTAAAGGCTGGATGAAAGTGAGATCCTCCGAGAAGACCAAAGTCTCCTTCTATGTTACCAACGTTTTCAGACTCTGAGTGTCTTGGGTTTGTCTTTTGAGATGATACATTATCACAGTTGAGTTCTGATATGACATGATTTAATACCTGAATTATAAGAAACAGAGTTATGGGACTTTGATCAGATTTGATTGGACTATACAAAATTTTTCGAGGTAAGCACAGGCACCAATGTCCAAGGCACATAAGCAAGCTGAGAAGCAACTGTTGAAAAATGAAATAAAATCGTATTTAATATCATTGTGAAATTATGTAATTTGATTCAACTTACATTACGATAATCTTTATAAGAGTTGCTTTCACGAACCATCGTGAGATGATTTGTGATAGAAAAAATAAGACCCTCAACAATTTGTCTGGGAATGTTTGGATAAGTCTCGACAAGAAAGTTTATATGATCAGTTTGTAATTTTAGCATATCGCATGCTACCCTTGAAAGATACCTGTTGTTAAACTAAAGAAATAGAGATATTATTAGATAAATAAGATGCTAAAAAACTTTGAACTTACTCTTGTTTCAGCAATAAATATATTAATGATTTCAGGAAGTATATTTGACATATTACGATTTCTATTTTTCAGATCTTGGTAGATAATTATTCCAAGACAATTGAGTACAACACATCTTGCTAGGTCAGTTTGCTCTTGTTTTCGGGCTCCCATCAGAATTTTCAAAATTGAATCCTAGAAAAATAATTAAAATAATTAAAATGGTTTTTATGAAGGCTTATTGTGACGTTGGCCAATTTAACGTACTTTTGTGTTACCGCAATCAATTAGAACAGGTTCGAGACTATTGGGATCTAGAACTTTTAAATTATGACAAATCTCGGTAAGCGACATCAAAGTACCAAGTAAAGACAGTGCCTCAAATCGTGGTATCTGTCGTCAAATCAAAAGTTAAATTTTGAGTCAAAAATTATTAAAGACTAATTTTGTTGAGCAAAATAAGATTTTTCATACATTAAAATCTTTAGACTCTTTGGCATTAACAATAATATCACAAGAATGTACAAAGTCAAGCAAAAGAATTGAGGATCCTTTCAGACTAGATGAAAACAGTTTGACACCAGAGTATCTGATAATAGTACAGAGAGTTTCCTGAAAAAGAAAGGAAATTAATTTGATTAGAATGGTGAAACTTTGAAATAAATAAAGATTAAAGAAATTATGGATTTATGAATAATTTTGTGCTCACCAAATCTTTCGAGTGAAGACCTCGGTGAATAGAACAATAAAATAAAGATAAAAATTCATTTGATGCATGAATTTCTGGCATTCGAGTAACAATTAAACAGAGTAATTTGTAAGCAACTATTTTGCCCTTCCTATAATGATTAGAAAGTTGAAGAGTTTCAAATAGCCATGAAGCAAAAAAATGAATCGGTGGTACGTAGAGAGGTGGGGGTGGAGTAGATAAATTGTCGAGGGAAACTCCTAAATTATCTCGAATGACCAAAAATATATCGACGATATTGGATAAACACTCCATAACTTGGAAGTGAAGCTGGGGATCTCTAATTTGGTTCACATCGCCGAGAGAACCAAGCATTCGACGCCAAATTATAAATGAGCTTTCGGCTGACCAGCCTCGATGAGGTCCTCCAGCTGCAACTGAATGTCCAGTTGAAGATAAACTAATGTTGCTATTAATGGAATTGCCTTCAATGTGACAGGGAGAATCTTTTAGACTATTTGCATCCAGACCACTGGATGGTGTCGGTGAGGGTGATCGCAAATGATAAACGGAAGATTGCGATGAGGATGGAGATTCAGTCAAATTAGTTGAAAAATGATCAAGAGATTTACTTCGTGATGCGGATCTTAATTTTGAGAAACCGTTGAATTTGGAAGATAATGGCGTAGTTTGGATAACAGTTTGTGTCCGTTTTCGAGTTATAGATTTTTTTCTAGCCAACAATTGACTATCACTGGGACTACGAACGAGAGCTCGATTGGCAATGGCAAGTTTTGTTGGCAAATTATTTGTCGTAGGTGTAGAATAATCAGCATTTGTAGTTTGTGATCTTGATTTTGATCGCTGTGTCACACCATCGATTGTATCAATAGAACGTTTTGAGATGGAAAAATTGGTGGAAATTTTTGTTGCATTAGTAGAATTATTGTCGTTTGGAATTTTTGCTGGTGAAAAAGATACTGAACCATCTTGTTGAGCAGATTTTTTACCGTCTTTGGAAGAACGTGAAGGTAGAAATGCTTTTGGACCTTTTTGTGTTCTCTTTCGTTTGTCAATCAGTCGTTCCAAAGGTAAATCATGAAGATTTATATGATAAACATGATAAGAAACATTTCTTGTTAGCGATTCCATGTTTTTACTCCAGTCTTTAATCAATTCCTCCCACTGAGTTAAGGATGTAAGAATTGATTGAAATTGTTCCCATAAATTTGATGATATATAAGCTTCCAAGTTCGCTTTTATCATTCCAACAACTAATGTCTAAAAATAAATAACCAAATTTTATAATTTTATTATTTACTATTATTACTAACAGATTACTAAAGACGTAAAAAAGATTTTTGTAGCATAAAAAGACAATAGCTGAGATTATAGTGAATACGATTTTCAGTAAAATCACAAAATTTTCACATGAAACGTCTGGTAAACTTGATCCACATTCAAACATCTATTAAGTAATAAGTAGGTTGATTTTTACACAAAAGACAAAACTTTGAAAACGATTGACAAGAAAAATTGAAAAATGAACTTGATTGTTGACATCAAGGTATAACAAGAAATAAGTTAGGCCAAATTCTTCAGGTGAGAAACCTTAATAACCTTATTTCAAGATCAAAAATATTCAGAACTAATGATTTTTGTCTATTTATTTGAGCGAAAATATTTACCTGAAAAAAAGCTGGTGCCAAACGTCCACCAAGAGAATCTTCTTTTCGAGGAGGAACCTTTTCGGTATACAAAAAAGAAGTAATTCGAAGCAAGACTGAGAGCAATAATTCCCTAAAGATGATAAAACGAAATGATAAAAAGATTTTTGGTGATTAAATTGGCAAAATCAAATTTTTGATTAGTTTAAAATTACCATGTACACTTGTTCATCTCAAGTTCCATTAGCATATATCTCCATGTATTTAAAACTCGTTTGCACATTTCAACTTGTTCATCGAGAAGTTTTGGATCATCAGAAGGCACTTGAAAAAGAAATATATTAGCTGCATTAGCAATGAAAACTCGATACAACGCAGAAGGTCCAGCCTTGATTGTTTCGCTTTCATTGTATTCCTCAGATGTAGATGAAGGATCCTTCATGAAAGAAGGTACATCATTAGTACAGAGAATCCAATTTCGATAAACGGAGACTACAATATTCATTGTACTGGCTTGTTGAAAAGGCATTAAGAAGGCTTGACGAAAAATTTGATGAAGTAAATTGATATTAGCTCGGTTAGAACAAAAAGTAGATCGCACCAAATCATAATCAAAAGGAGTTGGCTCACGCCATTCCGAATTTGATTCATGAGATGATAAACTACCAGATGATTGTATTTTATTCTGACCAGTCTGAAGATTATCATAGCTATTGCGTCTTCTAGTTACTTCTTTCTCTTCGTCTCTCATATATTTAGCCAGCCAAAGTATTACAACACATTTAAAGGGCAACAGACGATCTTTAACAGCTTCTTCGTCAGGCTTACGAAGTGTTGGCACTTCAAGGGTTGGTGCATAGATAGAAAATCCAGTATCCAGATTGGGAAACAGGTGAGGTAGATAGATGGATTTAAATTTTTCAAATAAAAAATGGAAACATTTCCTTTGTCTGTATTCTTTTGGTTCTCTCCAATAGACCCGGGAAACTTGAGATACTAAATAGTCCATAAGATATTGTAAAAAATAATAATTTTTAGGCTCTCTAGGTTCACTTTGATGAGCAGGTATTAACGGCTCATTATCACAAGAGTTGAAAGCTGAAGTTGACCGATAATTCGAAGTGTCGCTGCTGCTACTTTCATTTGTAGAATGATCGACATAGAATGCTGAATTTTCAGATTGTTCACTTTCACCAGCTTGTTTGTTAATGTATGAAGCGAAGAAATTAGGTACATTAGGTACTATTCCAGGAACCAATATGGCAAATAAATTATCTAAGACTGGGTCATTTGTTTCTCCAATGATTTGATACCAAATCAAAAAAAGTCGAATACCTTCTTGTCGAATCTAAAGAGAAAACAAAGAATGAGTGAACAATATTAATTATTTAGATTGTATAATCATATGCTTTGTGACTTCAAATCAGTTGATTGAATGTTTGTTTAACCCCAAAAAGATCACTAAATGTTTTTTTGTTCTAATGGTTAACCTTTCATCAAAAAAATAATCTGTTGCTCCTACAGCTTTGATTGTATTATCGTGATGAAAAAAGTTAAGTTCAAGAAAATTCAATATCACAGGCCTCAGTAGATCCAAAGAGTGGTCAAATCACGGGTCATTGCGCTTGATTTCTTGCAAAAAAGTTGATTGTTCTTTTCAGAACAAACCAATCAAACACAGATGAGTAGTTTTACTTTCACAGGTATATTTGATGAACAAACAGTCAACATTTGATCTGATTCATCTTTATCTTAAAAAATGAAACAAAATTTACTTTGAAACTGTTTCCAGGGTTAAGTAACTTTTTCATCACATGAATCAAGCTATGGAATTGCCATTTTCTTTCAATTTGTTCGGGGAGAAGAATAAGAATTTTCTGCAAAGAAAGAAAATGAAATTTATAGTAATTGGTATTGAATATGAATCGCCACGGTAATCATAAATTCGTGATTATATTTATCAATAAAAAACAATGATTTTTATTAATAGTTGTTTCTATCAGTCCAATCTGGTAGTTAATAAAATGCATTGGATCAAGTAGGTGAAACCATTGGTACGTTGTAAAATTTTCAGAGTAACGAATACAGTTTATTAGGGACTAATAAACATAGAGCTTAACTTTAATCCATGATTTTTCTAATAAAAACTATTATGATACTAAATGATTGAATTAACAGATAACTTACCTCAAATAAGTAGAGAATCGGTTCATAAAGTGTTGTATACTCTTCTCTGACTTGCTTTTGCCCTGAAAAAAACGAAAAAAAGCTTTGTTCAGAAAAGTTTTTGATTATAACGATTTATTCGACCCTTTTCATAATTCAAATAGCTTAGAATCTGAATAAAGATTGACAAATGATAATGAATATAAAACTTGCAACCTCACCTTTTTGTTTTGATAAAGCCTCTTGTGTTGTGAATGCATTGAAAAATATAAAATAAATATGATGGAAGTGAGCTTGAAAAAAGGCTTTAGATTCAGCAAGGTCATAGTTTTCTGTGAAATTTGTAATAAAATGAGAATAAGACAATAAATTAAAAAGTTCAAAAGTTATGGGAAAGTTAAAGGACAATAGATGAAAAGTAAGAAATACATTTACCTAGAATGATTCTCATATGTTTTAACCTATTGAAGCAATCATTCTTTTCATCCAAAACCTTTTGAACTGATTTTTCAACCGGGTTTTGTTGTTTCTTGGTAAACATAGTTATTGGTTCATTGATGATTAACTAAGTATAAAAACGAATAAAAATAATGTTAGTTACATTAATAATTAAAAAACAAACAAATTGTTGATTGCACTAATTGTAGAAAAAGAGAAAAACTGACAACAAATTCATACAACAAATTTTATTGAAGGTCCCCATTTAAGGAGGATCCATGTAATTACACATGCCCACTGCAGTTTATAGTTCTGCAGTCTGTCTATAGACAGTCTGAGTACAAGACCCAGGTTGGGTATTACATAACATTTTACTTTTTGTTTCGGGTCACAGTTTTATTTTTCAGAGGAGCCTAATTCTGTTATAGTCCTTTTTCTAAGTTCTATGGTTAGTGTGTTTTTGTGTGAAAGGTTGATCATGCTTTGGGTTTATTCATCTTTCCTGCTTTTGGGGTCAATTATGTTAAGTATTGAGAAGTGTGTTTTTTTCTGGTTCCAGTTTTGATAGTTTTTCTAGTACATGAGAGAGTTCTATAATTTTTGATTGTTCGATAGTCCATCCATTGATGCTCCAGGTTGGTCTAGTGAAGGTATTCTTCCTCCGCATTATATGCTTTCAGATCTACCAGGAATCTAGAGCAGGACCCAATATCGTCTGATTGAGTTTTTTGTAACCAATTTTCATCCTCTAGTTTCCTTCATTTATTTCTTTGAAGGATCTGATGAATTCCAATACGGCTTTAAATTTCTCCTCGGCCGGGACATTGAGATTTTAAGTACCGTCATTTTTCAGAGTAGGTTCATTTGGTTAGTACATTCAAGCTTCTAAGCATATTCACAGTACAGAGTTCATCTGGGGTGTACTTACCAGTGAGTTTATCGATAATTGGGCCTTTTCTTGAGTGTTGCATTCCCAGAGTATTATAGACTTTATTTTCGTTGCACAATATTGATATTCAGGGGTTAAAATTAGTTAATTTCACGAAGCAAAATTTTCGTGACTTCCCTTGGCTAACAAAAAAAAAACATTAAGTTATTTGCTAATAGGTGGCGTTGATTATGAGGATGATGAAGACGCTTGATACTCGTCTTGATAAGTTGATTCAACGCTGAAAATCCTCTCCTGAAATAGTTAAAATTTTACCTAATTAACCCTTAATTATAGTACAATCTTAATACTAAAATCATCTTTAACATCCAAAGAAACACCTTTGTAGAAATTTCATCCTCAAAACAACGTCTGATCAAAGCAAAGCATGATCATCCAAGTCTAAGATTTTAAGTTAATCATCGATTAATTAATTAAGAGATTGTATTCATACAGCAAACTCACAAAATGCAAGCTGTTAAAGATGGACATATTTATAATAATTCTTAAACAGAAACTACCTATTAGATGTTATATTATTCTGGGTAACGTTTATTTACAGAGACAATTTTACCTTCTCATGTCACTTCATTGTTCATTTCAACTATTGAAGGAAAAAAGTTGGAGACAAAATCAAAGTGAACATCAAACGTTGAGTGTTTAAAGTCGGCAATTGAAACATTTATACAGTCAGGCAAATGACAATAGTTATTTACTGTCTATTTCATTGTTTAATCATTTTAAGCCAATGAATCAAGGAAGCGAAACAAAATGAAAAACACTTATTGTTTGCAGTGTAATTGGTGTTGGTATCTCTTTGATGTTTCATTGTTTTTTAAACTATCCAATAGACATTCATCGATTCTGATTTGGAAAGAAAAATTAATTTTATCAAAATGGTTTATTGTTGTTAAGCAGAAGAACCTCGAACTAATTCAATTATTATTTAATAATGAGAAATTAAGATAAGATATTCATACAGGACGGAAATAAGATAAACATGAGAAATAAATGTATGGATAATTGTATGTTTGTTGAAAGAATGAGTCTGATATGAGAAAAAAATAAGCATAAAGTAATTCAAATTAAAATAGCCACTTACTTGATATTTACAGCTATTGAGTCCAAAATTTGAAGCTGCAGGATTTTTCAGACATCAAATTTAAACTGATTGCGTGATGCTTCAATGTAACATTTTGTTTGAAAATCATAAAGTTCAGTTACGATTCACAACTAAAAAATAGAGCTTTAATAAATGGTCCAAATTGTAAACGAGTCACAACTGAATGGCACAATATACCACCGAAAATCCATTTGAATTTGTTGTCACTGTTTTTGACAAGATGTGACGAGATTATTATTGCATTATTAAATTTCTCTAGAAGAGATCACATTGGATTAAGGAATAATAAGAAATAAGGAGACATTAACCATTGTAAGTCCAATTGGAGTCAACAAATTAAACAACTGCAGTATAATTGATTGTTGGTAATGATCAATATCCATACACGCATACAGTTTTAGTTAAGCTAGATTAAAAGACGTTGAGAGAGAGTCTTTTAAGTAGAGATGTAACTTGTTTGTGTTTTAGGTTCTTTCGGGTATAAACACAATGAAATGTAAGCTTTTGGTGTATTGATAGAGAACTTAATGATAGTGAACTGAAGAACCAAGTGTCAAAGTTTCCATCTTTTTCATTTTACGCTTCATAACAGATAACAGATAAAAATGTTACACAAATATAATACAAACTTAAAACGCTTTAATGGAAGATGTATACTAGAGACTTCGTAGTTACTGGCAACTGGTTAGAGGAGGGAAAGTAACCAAGTTTGGTTACGGTAACCAGTCATTACTTGCTGGCTATTATCGTTGATAAACTTGATGAACTGCAAAAACCATTACAATAAATGTGAGATCAGTCGAGGCCTAAAAGAGTTAAACCCTTATTTAAATAAATAGTTTAGATTTGATTCTAGTTTATTTCAGTTTTCTAGTTGATAATTGCAATAAACAAAACTAAATAGCAAACTTTCTGTGGCTTAGGTGGAGTAAATTGGTCAATTCAGAGAAACAGTGATTGAATAAAATGATCTCTGAAATTTAAATTGAAAAATTTAGTTTGATTGATTTCATCGAAATGTTGTACGGATCGAAACTCTTGAAACTCGAATGTAATTGACATTTTAGTTCTTGAGAGTTGCCCCTTGAAATTTAAGCTAAAGTAAGTTTACCTGTTCAAACTGTTAAAAGTGAATGAAGATATTTTTTATGAAGAGCTTTGGTGAGCTTTTTGAATTTGAGGAAAGTTATCGGGTTATTCAATATTTTATTAGTTTAAAATGAGATCAAAACAATTAAGAAATGCTTTTTGGAATGGTTATTTACAAGCCAATAACCTGACAAATATGGCATTCCAAGATCAAGGATAATTTTTAACAATTATGTATCGACTTTAATGTGAAGATGAAATTGGCATTTGATTTTGTTTGCTAACAATTTTAAGTTGGAAGTGAATTAAAGTGAATAATATTGTTAAAATTTGTGAGATTATATTGAAAACATGGAAAGTTAATCAAAAAGGAAGAACAAAGATGAAGATGAATAACCATGTTGTTAAGATAATTATATTTATAATGGAATAACAGAAAATGATGAGTAAATATGATGAGGTCCTAAACAGTTGGTCATGGACTTGGTTCAAAATTTTACACATTGTGACCTCAAATTTAATAACAGTGGTTCATTGTGGTTAAGAATTGTGATAATGTAATTTTAATGAATGATGAATGTGATGGTCAAAAAAAATTTTGGTAAAAATGATGTTCATCTGGCTGATGAATGGTAACGACTAGAGATCAATAAATAGACATTATTGGAGCAAAACAGAGCCATCAATGATAAACTAATTGTGTCATGACGAGTAAACCAATAATGATTATAGATGTTGGTACCAATGATGAACCAGAATCTTTATTACAGCCATCATCCTTGCAGCAATAAACACAATCGTAAGAGTCTTTTGACATATCACATTGTTGACGAAGTTTAAAAATGTTGTCATAAACGGCGTCACGGAAATTACATGGTCCAAGAGCACATTCTCTGATCACTTTTCGTGGCTGGTTAGCTGTAGATAATTAAATAGACAAAAGAATAGAGATAAAAATAGGAAAAATCGATAATCTACAAATTAGCATAACTCTGATAATTACCTGTTTTAAGCATCCTCACTAAACACCTATCATAAGCTTGGTTATTTGGACACTCTGTTAGATCTACATCAGGGCAGGGCTCCGAGCTGTAACTATCACATATGTAACATTTTAACCCAATCACCTTTCCAACGATCACTGAAACACAAAATTAAGAAAAATTAGACAAAAAACAAGATTTATAAACGTTTAATTGCTAAACAAGAATTGAAACTCAAATTAATTAAAAATACAATATGCCTTGTAAACATGATTTTTTATTTGTTCAACAAAACTGAACTCATCAAGTGGTTTGCATTGAAATTACAGTTATAACTATGAAATTGAACACTAAATATTTTTGTAATAAAATGGTAGAAAATTCAGAATTTTGCGTCGTTTATTCCATAAATCAACTTGATTTGAAGTTAATACTGATTTATAACTAACATTTAATCCAAAGAGTACTAATGTAACAAAACTGAATCAAACTCTCTTGTTAAGCACATTGAAAGGCTAAAAATATAATTCATGATTAATTGATCACAGGAAAAATTACTTTCTGTTTTTATTAAGTTTTTTCCCTGTAAACTTGATTATTTCTCACGAATTTTAGATTACAATTTGAAAAAAGTCAATCTTAATCATTGAAAGGCTCATTCATAAAATTTTTTAGAAATGAAGTTTTCAGGTGCAAAAAATACAGATTATGAATCTGAAAGCTATTCTCAGCTGAATTTCGAGAAATAAAATTCATTTTAAGTTTCGTAATATTGAAAATTACAATAATTAAAATAAAGTTCGCAATTTTATCATAAAAATGAAGTGTTGATGTTTAAAGCTTTGGACGCTTAACAAAAGCAACAAAAAAGTTATCATAAATTTCTAGTGATGTCAGTCTTTAACTAACCTGAGACTCATTTCAACTTTTTCATGGTTATTTATGTTCATCATCAAGCTCAATACCGTTCAGATTAAAAACTGGGTTGTTAAATTGATTTCAAAGATATTCCGTTGATTAAATAAAATGTACATTATAACAAGAAGGGAGTAACGATCAATTTACCATTTCAAAGTATAAGCTTTTCTTGAATCGTCCAAGGCTTATTTGATCATTCATCTCAATCAAATCAACTTCAATTACACCAATTGACAAACATTTTTTAACTCTCATTCAACCTCTTTTAGTCAACCAGAAACATATTGACAATAAACAATTTACAGAATTGATCTAATAATGTTGAAATGTAAAAGAGTCAATCATTTCTGTTAAATCTAAATTTCCCTCGCTTCAATATCTTCTTGTAAGGGACGATGGCGAAATCAGAGACAAAACCTAAATACAGTAAGAGCTCAAGCCATGAGCGTGTTGAACATATCTCAGATCTAATTGGTTCCTGGGGTCCATTTCAGAAGCGACTTTTCCTATTTTTGGGAATTATTTATTGTGTAGCTCCGTATAACAATGCAAGTTTATTTTTTTATGCCATTAAAAGTGATATCGTCTGTGTTGAATCGGATGATTCAGAGGTAAGTTAATGTGTCTTCATAAATTCTGCTCTAGTTATACTTTATAACCCAAATTTTGTAGACTTCAATTGAAGCAGATGCATGTACATTTGATGAATTGGATTCTTGTGCGTCTTGGTATCACAATGTGACCAGAACAACAATAACCAAAGAGGTGAGTGAAATCAAAAATGCAGTTTTTAACTACTGTGATAGACATTCGTATGAAATTTCGCGTGATCTGGCGTTTTGATGATAATTTTTATTTTAGTGGGATCTTGTCTGTGAGCGTTACTGGCTTCGATCGGTTGTCCTCTCGTCTTATCAGTTTGGCTACCTAGTCTCAGGTCTGATTGTTGGTTACATCTCGGACAGGCATGGGCGTAAACTGGCCATTTTGTTTTGCATTTTGCTGGAAATTGTCTGTAGTCTCGGTCTTATTTTATCACCTAATGTTTACGTTTTCATAGCGATCCGAGTTTTCCATGGTATTGGCGGTTATGGGCGCTATTTAGCCTCAGTTATTTTGCGTAAGTTTCCCTAAAATTTAGCCATTGACTTTATACACTGACCTCTTTTTTCATACCAACAGTGATGGAGAGTGTGGGACCTAGCCTTCGAGGTCGAATCCTCATCTGTTATGAATGGGTTTGGTTTCTCGGGGAATATGTTATGATGCTTGTTACCTATCATGTACCCAAATTTAAATACATTTACATGGGATCAATGATTTTCCAATTACTATGCATTGGCATCGTAACAATATTACCTGAATCAGCTCGATGGCAACTTGTGGTTGGACAAGCTGACAGAGCTGAGGAAACGCTGCGCTTGTATGCCAAAAAGAGGAAAACTAAGTGTACTGAGAGTGACCAGGAAACTGCAATCAAAGACGACGAACAAAAGGAACTATTCGATATTAAACTTGATAGATTGCGTGAAAATTTATATTCTGGGGAAAGGCCAAGCACATTTAGAGGATTATTTTATTTGCTTCGTCAACCGCGCATCTCTCGATTTTGCATTGCATTGTATATTATCTGGTTTCTTCGGACATTCATTGGATGGGGATTAATCTATAGCACACTTGATCTTTCGGGTAATGTCTTCATCAACAATGCAATCATCTTAACAGCAAGCGTCTTTGCTAATCTATTCATGACCTGGAAAATCGATTCCTTCCATCGTCGATCAATGTTGATCACGTTTTTCCTGATGACCTCTGTTTTGCTTTGTAGCTCCATTGCCTTCGTTGAATCTCATCAATATATTATTCCTCGGATGATTTTGATTGCCTCAGGTAAATTTTTCTCAACAGCAATCTACAGTTTAGTATATGTTTACACATCAGAAATGTTCCCAACCAACATTCGTCACCTTGGTGTTGGGACTTGCTCCATGGTATCAAGAATTGCCTCCATTTCAGCTCCATTCTTAGCTCAATTGGTGAGTTTCGGATAATTTTATTTTAATTTTATAAAATAGATTCTAATTGTATCAACTTTAAATGTATTACGGTTTAATTCCTGGTAAACCAGGCTTTTCCTGTTAGCAATTCAAGAAGCCTCTCATGAGCTCAATATGATCCATCATTGCATTCAATTTAATTAATTGTATCTTTCTTTTCATTTAATTTGATTACTTAAAGACTGCCGCTACAAGCCTAAAATTTACTTTTGGTATATTTGCTGCCATGGGAATCGTTGGAGCATTAGCAGCAACATTATTACCCGAAACAAAAGGTAAAGAGATTCCTGATACAATTGAAGGAATGATTGAAATGCATGCAGTTAACAAATCATGAACAGTTCTAGAATTAAAATGAATTAATTACTACTTTAATGCATTTAAAATTTTGCTTTGAAAATTTAGCAGCAAGGGATTCAAGTTTGTATATTGTTATCAATAATTTTACCAAAAACATAATTTATAACGACTAACCTAAACATTGTATTTTCAAAACTCAACTGAAAAATAAAGATTATTCTCACTTTATTTGGGAAACTAAGTAAATATAATAACATTTCTTCGTTCTATTATAATAGATTCGTAAACAACGTACATGTATTTTTAATCAAGATAGTAATCAATTTATGGTTATTTGATGTATTTTAATCGTCCCAATGTCATAAAACTAGGATTAATAAAGATATTCTTAATAACTAAAAACCTTATTAATAGAACTGAATATTATTTATATTTCTTCTGTCAAGATTTCAAGTATTGATTGCGGTTTGAGTGAAAAAATTGATATGAATTATCTAAATCTAGCTAATTCTAATCATCAGAGAGCAATAAAGTTATTTTTCAGATCAACTATTTGCTTCAAATCATCAGAGATTCATGCTCTTAATTTCTGGTTAACCGACTAAAGTTAATTGACAAATTCATTTTAGTTTAATTTTGTTTTTCTTCAAAACTGATTATCATCAATATCAATCATAATGAAAATCTTTTTCTTGCCAATGGATGCGTAAGTATCAATCAAATTACTGTATAACTTGGTAATTTTAATTTGATCTTTTTCATCTTCAAGTTATGGGCATGTAAACGCTTGTATTGGCTTGGCAAGTATGCTTCGAGACTTCGGCCATGACTGTACATTTGCAGTCGTCAAACAATGGCGCAAACCTGTTGTTGAGCATCAATTTACAGTTGAGATTTTGAACGATCCAACAATTCCTGAGGATCAAGATATGTTGTACAAATGGGGAAAATTCATGAACAATTTGGCCCATACTTTTAGTGCTCCACTAAAGGATCAACAAATTGAATTAATGGTACCATCTTTCAGAGCCTTTATTAATTTCGTGAAACTGATTGATCCTCAGCTACCAAAAATATTTGACAAAACAAAACCTGACTTAATTATTATGGATTTTTATGTAACCATCCCTTCAGTGATTAAATCAGGCCGTCCCTGGGCTCGTCTTTACTCTTGCAATCCTTTGGGAATCTATGAAGGTGATAATGTACCACCGAGTGGGTTCGGTCTCGCTCTCAACACTGATATTTCCATTTTCCAGGAATTGAAGCTGTTTATGATGGAAATAATGAAAGATCTTAAAAGTGAATTCGATGAATGGTTGTTGTCTAAAAATATTGAACCAGATCCCTATGATTTTATCAGCTCATCTGAATATCTTAATATATACGTATTTCCATCGGATCTTGATTATTTCGAGTTGGGTTCAGCTCCTGAAAAATGGTATAGATTGGATCATCTTGCTCGTAGAGTAAAACAAGAATCATTTGGTTTCGACGAGTCTTTCTTTGATCAACCAGGAAAGAAAATATTTTTTACATTAGGCTCAATGGGATCTTCAGACATTGAACTGATGAAACGTCTCATCTCAATTATGAGTCAATCAGAGCATCAATTTATCATTTCAAAAGGTCCATTTCATGACAAATTTCAATTGGCAGGTAACATGGTTGGAAATAAATATGTTAACCAGATGGCAATTTTACCTAAAGTTGATTTGGTCATTCATCATGGAGGTAATAACACTTTCATCGAGACTCTTTATTTTGGCAAGCCTTGTATTGTTTTACCCTTGTCTGGAGATCAACATGACAATGGACGTAGAGTTGAAGATACAGGGATTGGTCGCTGTTTAAACCCATACCAAGTTAATCAAGACCAATTTTTAAGCACAATAAATCAACTTTTAAATGATGAACAGATAATAAAGAAAGTGCATGAAATTGGGGAAAAAATTCGTAACTCTAAAAGCATTGAAGGCTTGAATACAAAAATCAACCAACTTATCTCAACTCATGAAAAGGTCTAACATTCTATTTTGGTTCATTTAACTGTATCTTTAAAATAAAGTCAATAATTTCACATCCATCAAAATTTATGCATGAATAAATAATGCGATAATAATCAAAATCTAATTATAAATTGCCACAATTTTAAAGATATTGAGACCAAATCTCAAAAAACTGTCAAAAACTGTGATGAAAGATCATTAAGTGGTGTAATCTATTGGTAGGCATTCTCATTGTGGTTTCTGAATTGAAAATGACATTTATAAAGTTAGCAAGGGAAGCAACTTTGATTACAGATTTATTCTGGATAAAATTTATTTCTCTGATAGCAAATTACATTAACGCCTTCGTTACACAAGTTCGTAGTTTTCACATTTTGAGCTTTCGGAAAATCCATGTTTTCTTATCTGCTCTCAATGAAAAAATTGAATCTTTGGAAAAAAACAATCTTTGGTTATCGCATTTGTACATCTCCATGTTAATGAACAAAGGTTTTAAATTGAACTTGATTTTCATAAGACACAAATTCGTGAAATTTTAGATTTAGCTCAAGTATTTATCTAGTAGTATCTAACGATCGAATAAAGTATGAACTTTGTAGTTCACCCTGTAAAGTTGTGAACAGATAGTCGCTTGTTATTAACTTTTACTGAGTTAAATGTCTGAAGAAAATTTGATTTATCAATTCGTCTCTATGAATTTTATGTTTTACACCTTAATTATGTCCCTGAATTCATTTAATTTGATTGATTTGCTCTAAAGTATAACTTGTAGCATTACCTTCAATCTTATTTTTTGGTGTTTGAAGCAAGTTATAAATATAAATTACATTATATTTTTAAAATTAATTTTTATTCATAAACTTGTCTATGTAAATAATGTTCACTGTTTATTCATATTAGAAAATTAAAATAAAATCAATAAATTCTGGGCTCTCAAGCTTTCTTCTGTTTATAGCAAAAATGACCAAATATATTTATTGTAATATCAAACATAAATTAAACATGCATTATTGTAAGATCTTAATGTTATTTTTATTATGTCTTCTGTAAATCAATGTAAATCATTCAGTTTTATCACTATTTTTATTTTTATTTTCATTTTTGAATTTATCATTTACGTCTCTTTTTGTTTGGTGGGATGATAATGTTTCTTATTCAGGTAACATGGAGGAAAGGAAAGGCATTCAGAATTCGGAATGAACTTGGGATGAAATGGTGGATAAGATGCATACAATGATGACAAGAGAAGAAGAAGAGGAAAAAGTATAAAGAAACTCGCAAGATGAAGATGAATCTGGTAACAGTTGAAAGTTAAAGGTAAAGCTCTTCAACTGATTGCTTCTGTTACTATCTTGGATAAGGTTTGCTGATGAAAGAAATGCTTACAATATTTAACTTACCACTAAAGATAATCATGATTTATTAATGAAATTTGGTAAAAAGTGTTCTCTGTTAAAGGTAATTCGGTTTAGTTGTTTCAACTTAAACTTGAAACAAAAAATTTAAATAAAATACAACCATAATTTAATTTCAATCTATTTATGGTTCCAACTTTTTTTCTTGTTGCTTTTGGTAATAATCAAATGCAAGTAAAAACATAACTACAAATGCTTAGATGTACAAAGCAAATTTACAGCTTGATCTGAGCTCTGAATCGCAAGTATTAGCATTTGATTTGATATGCAATGAAACTTGGAGTTGATTGAAACTGTCAATGAGATTAGATTTTTATTCAAACGAACCAAAATTCCAATCTCAAGCAAGACACCAACCAGATACCAACTTTGTATGTTTATGACAAATGGAAAGACAATGGTTCCAACAAAATCAATAATACTTTTTGTTATTATAAGATTTGATCAAAGATACATGTTTACCCAATGCAGGTTAACCTAACACCTCATAATAATGATGGTTTCATCAGATCCATTTGAATCAAATGGAGTGAATATGAGGACATTACAAATTATAATTATTCAAATTGAATGGGATGATTGACTGTTATAACAAGCTGGGATGATTAAAATAGAGATGTCAATGAGTTTCCATGAATAATGAAAGAAGCAAGGTTGAGAGTTATGTAACAATGTATTTCTTACCTGTTAGAAAACATGTTACCAGGAATGTAAGGTTGAAATCTTTTCTAATAAACGAAACCATTTCTCTGTAACAAGAAATGTTAAAAATGTTAACTGGAGACTTGTAAGGTGAGGACAAAAGTAGAGCCAAATGCGACGAGAGGAGATGAACGATTGGTAAGATGATTACAATTCACTGGATACATAGATGTAACAGAAAGATATTGAAATCTTAACAATTGTTTAAATGTGTGAACAAATTAAAATGGATTTCACGAAAGTTGATGGTAATATTGTTGATTGTGGTTATGGTGATGAAGAGAGTAAAGATGGAGATGGTGAAAATGAAACACTAAAAGTGTGAATAAAAGAACTAGAAAAAAAGCAAAGGATAGGAACAAATATTAGATGCTGAGAATGCAGCAAAAAGGAAAGAAGGAAGAAAAATGAATAAGGTAACAAGATTGATGTTAAGCAATGGTGTAAAGCAAATGGATGAGGCTTCAAATGGTTGGTGATAACTGATGATCAGATTCGTATTGTAAAGAGTGACAATTAATGGAAATGGTTGGATATCACATTTAGATTAATGAAGACATTGAATGTAAAGTTGGTGGATGGTTTAACAAGAAAAAAACAAAAGCAATCAGTTAGAGGGAATTCAAATGACGAGCAACAATGTACAGGGACAATCTTATATTATGTACTGTTAGTTTGATCTCAACAATAAAGTGAACAGATCATGTTGACCTAAACAAAAAACTAAATCAACACCAGATTATAAGTTGTTACCCATCATTTTCATCTTTCTCCCCACTGGCTTATCAAACTGGGCAGGTAACACTGTAAGGAAAAGACAAAACCTACTTCAAGATGAGGATAAACTGGAAGAAATAGGAGGAGACAAGGATAAAAGAATAATCATCATCATCACCATGAAAAACCTGTGAGCATGTTTAGTCTGTATTCTGTGTAATACTTTTTTTCCGTTCCCTCAACTGTTTTCAGTCTTCAACTTCACCAACATCGCATTGCTATTATATTTTTATTTTGTACTAAGATTTTTTTCTCTTCTTCAGGTAAAACCCTTTTTGTTTCACTTTTTTCCTTTTGTTTCATTTTCTTCGTGTATATTATAAGATAAAAAGGAAAAAGTTAGGTTATGGGTAATAGCATGTATCTGCTTCTACTTACTGAATTTGATTCACCAAAGGAAGATCTGATGGTGGATCTGGCAAGATGCAAACTCATCATTGAATAATGTTTTGACAATTACAATGAACGAAATACTCCAAACCTGGCAACCTACCTTGGATTGACTAAAAATCTGTAATATTTATCAAAAATAGCAAGTTGGTTAGGATTGAATTCTGAAATTAACAAAAATATGCTATAGATTCCCTATGTTTGAAGATATCAAACAATTAGTAAATTAATCCTAGAAATTTAATTCTGTTTTAACTCATCAGAATTTACATTTTTTCCACCGACAATTTAAAATTTTGCAGGTAAAGATATTAAATGAAATATTTGAATAAATTCGTGATATAAATAATTGCATTAATGCAATTCCGATTGTGAATTAGCCCTTGTGTTTTTGAAGAAGTGAATTTACCTGTTTTGCAATCGAACATACAGATTAAATATTTCTTAATTGTCTAGTAAATTCATATTTTGTTGACAATATTGAAATTGCTTCTTTTCGATTGTGAACTTATTAAATATATTTGCGTGATTTTTTATTTCACAATGAAAAATGATTTATGGACATTTTACATATTCTTTCTATAGTTCATTCGATAGTTTGTTTACCGTTCAAGGATAATCAGATGCGCAGTCCTGACATGCGAATTACCTCAATATTAATTATAAAAGTATTTTTTCGGTTTAATTCTTATTGTTTTATAATCAAAATTTCCAACTTTGAGAAAGAATTACTCATGAGCCAAACAAAATTTTCAGTGCATTGAATCATTCGAAAGAACATCCTTCGAAGTTTATTATGACCTAAGATTAAGAATTTCTTACAGCGAAATGAGCAACTTATTTGACTTTGTTTGCTTTACTAAAAATTAGTTGATAGAAATGTCGGAAGTTGCAAAGCATTTTGTAAAAATGGAAAAGGCAAGAAGAAATTAAAAGCTTTGTTTGAAGTTTAAAAACAGATATTTAGATTAATCTGCACTCTATAACATCTTTTGAATTTGCATCACTTGCATGAAGACTGAAACTTTGTGTCTAAAAAGGCAATACATATTATTTAATAATTTCAAACATGTTTTCATTTTTATAGTCGACAAAAAGAGAACCCGTTAAGAAAAATTAGGCTTGAGAGTAGATTCATTAAAACAATTTATTTTATAATCCATTGGAGTAACTTCAAATGTAAGTAGATGAATTTCGTAAACTGTGTTCACATGCACTACAATGATCAGCTTCTTCAGAGTTAACAAGAGTACAAACTGGGCAAACTTTTCCACAGCCTGTTAAATTCGTATTCTCTTGTCCAGGTCTTTCTCGACTACGGGAACACATATCACAAATATCAGTTTGATTAGTATTCAAAAAGGTACAATAAACACAAGGCCAGGCTCCATTCCCAATATTACTGGCCTCAGAGGAATTATTAAATTTATTGAAAGATTTTTCACGAGTTTTACCGATACGGTCTAATGGTTCAATTCTTTTCTCGGTCAATGCTTTTTCCTTTTTTCGATCTAGTGGCTCTTCATTTGTTGAAATAGACTTCCTTGATTTATCTTCATCGGAAAAACTTTTGAGGATGGCATTAATTCGTTCTTCTAGTTTTTTATTGGAAGCGTTGTTACCAGTTGAATTACTGGCAATTTTAGAAGTATTACAGGAAGATGCGCTGGAGTTGGCGACACTATTCTCAACAGGTAAACGATAAGACTCATCAGATCTAATAACATCACGATTTGAAGCTCTTAATGGTGCGGAACGACGATCCAAGCTACTAAGCTTTGGTCCTGAAGATTTGAAGTTAAATGAATTCAATGCACCGTCTATTACATCTACATCACTTTTGTTTAAATTTAAATCATTGTAGCTAGGCTGAGCCAAAAAGTTGGTGGCTAAAGATGGAGTGAAGGATGATGAGGTAGATTGTTGAGGATGTTGTACATGTTGATGAAGGCATGATGGATTATAAGAGCTGTACGAGTTATGATTTTCTGCATAAGAATTTACGTTGGATAATTCACTAGCAAACATGGGTGGAGGAGCAATATAACCAGTAGGTGTATGGATTCCGTGATAAATTACATTCGGACTTCTTTGTTCTTCCCCACTGAAATGGATAAGATCACGGGCACGAGAATTATCGACATTCGAATGGTTAACTAATTCTTTTGAGGAAGCGATGTCATGTTTTCTTCTGGTTTCACGAAGCAATGGGCATCCATTTTGGTGATATTGATTGACTTGAGGTTGTTGTGAAATAAAACGTCGACTTTGCATAACAGGAAAAGTCTGCTTACCGTATTTTGAAGAAGGGTCAGTTTCAAAATCAATCAGCTTATCAGAATCAAAAACATAATTAACCAATTGATCCATAGAACATATCGAATTGGCTCGGATATTTAAAATTTGAAGCCAGCTAAGAGAGATATTTTTCCTCTTTAATGCATCAGCAATTTGAATCATCATTTGACACTCGACAAAAGCAATTAAACAATCAAGCGATACTCGAGCTAATGTATCTGGATCAATTATGGAAGATTCAGCAGAGTAGACAATGACACCATTAACATTTTTATTTCGATAACCCATTAAATAAAGAATTTTAGAGGCTTCACGAAGTTGTTTGTCGACTAAACCTTTCATATAACCACCATAAGGATATATTGTACGAAACTCTTTCCTCCAAGGCTTGGTTAGAAGGCTAGTGGCATATTTTTCAAGTACTTCGAATGCAGAAGCAGCTCGGCAAGCAGTAAAATCCTTATTCTCTATAATACTCTTATCAAAACATTCAGCAATCTCAGTATTTTCAAATTTGTCGCAATGCGGCACCATTGATAAATACTCTACAATCAGTCCTTGAAGTTTGGTTTTATGTGCCAATTTTTCCGGTGTATCGTCCCTATTAAGGTAAGAAAGGTGTCCTTGGAGAAGACACTTTTTTATTTCTTGAAGTGATAATTTATACATTATTGGAGGAGTGGCTGAGATTCCTGATGTAAGCGGAACACCTGGCAATATTCCAGATTGATTAAAACGATGGGTTCCTGAGAAGCTTGAACCAAAACCATTAACATGAGAACCATTAAGTCTACTGTCTAAATGATATGCATTACTAGAATGACTACTCATAGTAATAGTTCAGCTTCTAAATTTCATTGTTTATTGTCTGACTTTCATCAGCGTTTCCTGAGAATGTACGGATTAGTTGAATTTAGTAAATTCACAATCTAGAGTTGTTTACAAAAATGTACTCCAATATAAAATCTTCAAAAATGTTGCACTAAGAAGAAAAGAGAAAATTTATCAGAAAATTTGTATAATTCCAACTGAGAAAAAAGTTAAAAATACAGTTCGATGATATTGTTTAGATTACTATTAAGGTGTTGTAAATATTTTTTATCCGAAATTAAACAAAGTAAACTATAATTTCATCATATACAGATAGGAAATACGAACATATGAGTTAATAAAATAAAAAAGGTGATTGTTAAATTATTATATAACTCAGTGTAGGTTGCATGAGACTGAATGCGACTAGAATCCATTTGAAGGCTAAATAAAAATAAAAAAAGCTGACTAAAACAAAAATATAAGGATGATTTTCAATAAAGAATACTAAAGAATGGTAAAACAAAGATGAACATTTGGCGAGAGGGAAGGTTCATTAAAATTTATGATGTACATGTAATGAGAAGAGTAGGTCAATTTATACGACCAATTTTAAAAAAGTGTAAACTCATTTAATTAGGCATTAAAGAACTATAACTAAATTGCATATTAACAATTATTACTGAAATCATATTATCAAAGATTAAAAATGACTAAATATTTATAGACAATTTAAAAAAAGACAAAAAAGAGAATCGACCAAATTAAAATCTTACCTTCTGCAGTTGACTTGATTGGTCGATGCCTATACAATTTAGAGTTCGGTTGATGATAATGAACAAACCATCAGAGAATATATTCGAATGATACTTAATTCGTCATGATTGTAGCGTTTTTCCAACATAATTTAACACTTTCATTCAGCACATTTGTTATATGAAAGAGAACAACAAAACTCAGTTACTACTGCTGTAGTATACTGTAAACATTAGATTTTTACTGCGGCCTTGCAAACAGGCTGATGATTACAGTTAGGAGAGGGAAATTTAAAATGGAACACCTTTTTCAATTGGTTAATTTCAACTATCAATTTAGATTTAGACTGGTTGATGTTTGATTTGAAGCACTAGAAAGGATATTTGAGCACATTTCTTAAAGCTGATACATGAAAACAAAATTTTATTAACCATTATGCTCCTAATAAAGTTTCATCATGTAATTAGATTTTGCGTTAATTGAAATAAAATTACGAGCTTATCTATTTGGAATTTGAAATGTGCAGAAAAAATTATGGAAAGAAAGAAAGTCTTGTATCAATTTATTCGGAATGAAATGAATTTACAAACAATTTTTATTGCGTATCAAATAAATAATTTTACCATTTGGATAATAAAAAGCCCGTTGTTTAATACAAGTACATTTATTAATTAAACCAAGGCAAGTCGCAATCGTCTTAAAATTAGAAGAGATTCCATGATTTTAGTAAGATAATGGTATTTTAAACATACAAGCTCATATAATCAAAAAATTATCAGCTTAAAAACAGTTTTTTGTAAAAATTCAACGACTCTTCTAATTCTTAATAGATTTTGCATTGCCTTGAAAATAAATTACTATTGCATTTTCACAGAGATTGTGAGATTTTGGTGTTTACATAAATTACCTCTAAAAAAGGGGAATGAATACATAGATTTGAGAAATACAATAAGTAAAATATATAATTCTCAGATGCTATAACTTAGTTATCTGTCAACTTTAATAGTATTAAAAAAGAGATATACTGGATTCTGGTTAAAGCCATGCTTACAGCTTTCGTAATGTATCAACTCTTGTATCAAATCTTGAGTTCATAAAAATTTTTTGGTTGTTGTTTTGCTTAATGTGTGATGGTGGATGAAGTAGATCTTTATATTCATGTAATACTTCTCGTAAAGCTCGATTCACTTGAGCACAATTTGACATTGTACAATCAACTAAATGAGGATAAAGAGAAATCATTTGTTCCCAGACTCCATGTTCAACTGAAAAAAATGCGTGATAAAACAATTATTTTTATTTTGAAATATAAAAATTGATGTTTGTTAAAAGAGCTCGAAATACTGCTGCAATTGATATTAAATATCTAGATAGAAAATATATTGATGTTTACCTGTATCAGGAGGTGCTTTCTTCATAGAAGAAGTTAATGTGGCCAAAGCTTGTAATACGAATGAAATTTCGGCCATTCTGTGTCTAGGTAAAGGACATTTACCACTGAGTTTCTCATCCTCCACATACTTAATGACCACCTCATGGAATCGTTGTAATAAAGATGTGACAACAAGTTTATTTACCAAACCAATATCGGTAACAGGAGCAGACAGTGCTGATCCCGGGGTTGATAAATTAGGAGCTTGGATAAAGAGATTAGGATTTCCTTTTGGACCAAGGAAGGAAAATTGAAGCAGAGTATCAAAACAACAACGAGCAAATTCTTCGCGTAGTTTTCTTGTCGATTCTGTATCTGCCAAAAAACAGATAAAAAAAAACAAATGTAATAAAATTCAGTTAGTAAAAACTTATTCAAAATTTTAAAAAACAAAAAGATCTCAAAATAAACTTAACCGATTGGCGATCCATTTGTAGCCGAGTGTATAGAACCTTTGTTTAATATTGAAACAATTTGTAAAACAAATTCTTTCGGCATTTGTCCGGCATGAGGAAGAATATTATCACGAATCAACTCAACCACTTTAACATCCAAAATTTCATCGCATTGTTGTTCTTCTAAACTTTGATTTAAAGGTGGTTTAGTATTAGAAAAGAGAAATGTTTCCAGAGTTGATGCTAAATCGGCCCATAAACTGACGAAATCGGAGCCTAGAATGTGAAAATAATAAAAAGTAAGCATAAAATGCATGATGGAAATGTGAAATAATAATTAAGAAACTTACTGAATTGTCGAGCGATAGGCAAACCAATAGACAAACAGTTGAGCAAAGTTTGATGTGCTAATTTCCATGTGGATTGAGAAGGGCAAGTATATTTCATCGATAGTGGAATCTTAAGAGCCTTTAAAATGTAGATATTTAGAATTTTTAATTTTAAAAATTGTGATATTTGAAATAATTTGTAATAATTATTTAAAAAATTAATGTTATAAATGAAAAGCATATCTCTACCTTGATAAACGAATGAAGAATGTTGCCCTTAATAACAGATTTCCAGGAGGCTGTATGTTGATATAAAATTAAAGCAGATCTCAAGCACCGTTCGCCAAAAGGAACAAGACTAGCCATGGTCCAATCAGCCTTGAAAATTTCAAAAATGACAAATTAATAACAATAATTGAGTAGGTCAAAAACTAATTAAATAAAAAGTAAGATTGTGAATGCGAACTTACATTTGGTGTATACTTTTTGGTTGAATTGAAAAGATACTGAGTAACTATTGAAGTAGCTGGGGAATGACAGGCAAAGAGTGAAAAATTGAGATATTGGTTGATTAATAATGGCAGCAATGATTCCCAAGAGTTAGAAGAATCTCCTCGAGATACTTTGCCGACAATATCATTTTGAAAAGTTTCCATAACAAATAAAATAGATTCTTGAAGAGGTGTTACAGGTATTTGTGATACAGATCCAGATTGCATTTCTTGAAGTGTCGCGGTGGTGGACGACATCATATAAGCCTGAGTGGCCACATCAACTGGCACAGCGAGAGCTTTCTCAAGGACGGAGAAAAGATTGGTGAAATCAGTAGTAGAGAAAGAGTCTTTGATTAATTGTAAAAGGAAAGGGAAAATTTGAATTAAAGAAGCAAGAAAAGTTTGTGAAGGAAGATGAGATGACATTTGTTCATTTGATTTCGATTGTTTCATAGAAGTCACATTAACGGTTGAAGAATTTGAAAAGGAATGCGAATTTTTAACTCCATTGTCACAAGACTCTTCGTAGCATGATTTCAAGCACTGAGTACCAATATTGAGCCAAACCTTCCATGCTTTTATCCATAAAGTTTTATGTGACCTCAATGAATCAAGTGGAATAGATGTTGCATTGGTTGTTGCTGATGTGGTTGATAATGGTCCTGATGAAGAAGATACAATTGTATCACCATTAATTGAATTATTCCCTGATTGTATCGTAGTGGAAGTTGAACCAGTGGAAATATTGTAAGATGATGAAAGAATATCTTGGAAACACTTTAATGCTGAAATCGAAACTTCAGAATTTTTGGATTGAGCGGAAGTTTCAATATGATCTAGTAGCAAAATCCAAGCTTTCTCAAAATCATCTATAGTTGAAACAAATTGGTCTCGTTTAAGGCTAAAAATACGAGAAACGCCAGATAAAGTGAGAACTTGCGTCTCGGACCACTGTTTTTGAGCAGTATTCCTAGAATGATGAAGTAAAATGGACCCTGTATTACCATTTACACCGATACCAGAGATACCCATTGATTTTGAAACTTCAGTAATCTTATCATTACTTGCAGTGTTAGAGGAATTTCTTACACGATCCAAAAGAGGGAAAAGTACTTTCCAAAGAACAGATGACCATAAACGTGAATCTAAAATCTCACCGTGAGTACTCAAAGTGGCAAATAAGGTTTGACTAGCAGACTTTCGAAGTGGAGGTCTAGTATCAGTACACAAATCTCCAAGTTTGGTAAATAAACTCATCCATAAACAATCGTAGGCTGGTATTTGAGAATCAGGATCTACATTCACCTCATCTTCGAGATTTTCAGCGATCATTCTACGGTTAGAAAATAAATAATCAGCAGTATCCCAAAGTGAACTGACAGCAGTTAATGAGACATTTAATTCTTGGGTCTGTGAACCAAATTTAGCAATAGTATCAACAACAAGAACCAGACAAACAGCCGGAATTGAGGAGAGGAAATCACGGATAATCAATTGAAGACACTGGAATGAAATTCTGATAAGACTCTCACTTTGATTTTCATTGATAGCTCCAATAATGTCCAATATTTGAGGCCAACCTTCAGAAATGGTATCTCCTGATGATTGTAAAATTTGTATGACACAATCTAATTGTTTTTGACGTATGTCAATATGAGTTATATAAGACATGTCTTGAAGGGGTTTGAGAAATTTAAATTTTTCCCCAATTTCTAGATTTTTCAAAGTTAAAGCATTTTTAACTAAACAAGTTAGAGCTTCGGCTCCCCATTCACGCATTTTCAGCTGGGGGTGCTGGCATACTTTAAGAAGATGGTCAGTCATTGGTGTCCAGAAAGTTTTGTATCGTTTCAGATTTACTAAGCCAGTTTCTAACATTTTGGCAACCGCAAATAAAGAAGGTTCACGATTATTATAAGCCACTTCCATTGCTTCATTTGAAAGTTTGCAAAGAGCTTCGACGAGATGAAGTAAGGCAGCATCATCCAGTTCTCTACGAAAATCATGGATTTATAAATAGGGAAGAAAGATTAGAAATCCGACAAATTCAAGAATTGAATAAAAAAATCAAATGAATGGAAAAGAAATCAACATTTATAACTGAACATTTAAAAATAGTCACATAATTATAAAATTAGTTTTTAGACTTACTGCGAACAGTAAAAGACACGAGATAGTAAGTTTGCCAAAGGAGCATAACTTGATTGGGACAGCATTTAAGGATAAAAGCATTTTAATAAGTTAGTGGTTATTATTTAAGGAATTTTAGAGGATTTTCATACTTGAGTTAGGTAAGATTCAATAACAAATGTTAATGATAAAATGGAAATGGTTAGACAAAATATGAAAACATTGTACGTTAAGATAAGGATAGATTTAGACAACAATGATTGAATTGAAATTATATACTCACTGACTAGATTCGAATAACCGTGAAAGCATAGCTGAAAGAACGGGAAGATCAGACATAGCAGCAGTCGTTATCAGCGAACTGGTTGACGCTCCAGCTTCCGTCCCTGGTTTACCTACTTTCAACGAGCCACCAGTTGTGGGTTTAAGGTCTAATATCCATGCTAAGTGCTGTAGTGTTGTTAGGATGAGGTGCCACGAAGAGCCTAAAACAAATCCATACGAATGAGCAACCGCCAAAATGGCTTTCATGCATTGCAAATTTTTGGCCGTTAACATGACTGGTCCCTGTGAGCCTGCTGTAGAAGATGATGCTGAAGGTAATGGTGTTCCAACGGCAACCACCTGTTGGCGGAAATCAGATGATTCTGACTGCGGAGTTCCTCGAAGATAAAGATTGGATGATAGAGAATTAGGAGGAGGTTGAGTTTGTTGAAGCAATGATGAATTGTTTGATAGAAGATTAATATTGCTAGTGGCCCAATGGTTAGATAAGTCAAAGCTAGATGACCTACTGTGACATCCAGCTAAATTTGAAGCTAGTGTTCCAGTAGAAGCAGAAGGTGTAAGAGATGCTGGCGATGAACCTTCGGATGCAGTGGGAATCTTGAAGGAAAGTATCGATAAGTTGTACCCAATGGGTAATGAAGTTTTACACATTGCTGTGATGATAGCATCTCGAGGTGTTGATAAATTGTATAGGCCATAAAGTGCTGTCAATTTTTCCATAGTTTTCAATATTGAATCAGTAACAGTCTCGTCAGTTGATGCATCAAGAAGAAGAGCAAGAGAAGCCACCAATCCGCTCCAACTAGAATTCAATATAGCTTCATGAAGATTTCTGACTTCTGGTTCTAAATTATTAACATTGGCTAATTTATGTTTGAAGCTATTAGAATCGTTTTTTTCATTAGTAATTTCTTTCTCTTTAATCTCAGTTTTTTGACTAGGATCATCAATTATAATTGATATACTCTGAACAATTTCGAAAAAACAATGTAAAGCTGTAGTTAAACCATAACCATCAGGTACTGGAGGAGCTTCAAGTTTATCCATTTGATCCAAGAAATAGCTTTTAGACTGTCCAGTGCTAAGATTGGATATGATTGGCACCCAAGTCCCACGGAGAAGAAAAGCAGGTTGAGGAGATATAATTCCACTAGATGAATTAATCTGATTGGCATTTGGAGTATTAGGAGATGTATTTGATGACGATGCAGCTGAAGCAGCATTTATTAAGGATGAAAGTAAGCTTGGAGTAATAGGTGGTGAGATGAATATCGATTGACAGTAAACTCCAAGAGCAATAATGATATCTCGAAAAATTTTCGAACTATTTGGTTTCATATCATAAAACTGGCAAAATGATCTGAAAAAAATAATAAAAGGCAATAGTTAAAATTAAGACTTAGTGATTTGAGAAAATTTAGCTTACTTTAATAAGACAGGTTGTTGACTCATCTTATGGATAACTTCTAAGGCAAGAGCACGTTGCCAATTGGGTTTATCGGCCTCGAGAAATTTGATTAATAGAGAAAGAAAAATTTCACATTCAGTAATCTGTAAAAAAAGTTAGAAAAATTAGTAAAAATCTGCAATATAATATTTGAAATTAAAATTACTGACCAAAAGCGAATAAAAATTTTGCACCAAAACAGTTACTATTCTCAAAAGTCTCGTAGAAATAGGGAACATTGGTTTGTCTGAAAAATTTGAATTATTTTGCTGAGCATCCTGCTGAGATTGTTGTTGCTGTTGCTGTTGTTGTTGTTGATGTTGATGCAATTGATGTAACATTGACAGATGAGGTTTATATTTTATATTAGGAGAGAAAAGTTTAATAACAAGTGGGCAAACCTTTTCTTTCAACAAGAAACTAAATTCTTCATGTCGAAAGAAGATATCTGATGAATTAGAAAATATGGACTCTAATAATTCCAATCCAAAAGTACGAGTCATCTCAATCAATCCCATCAACCAGAAAGGTTGATCTCCATTGACTAATTGCACTAAATCTTGAAATAATGCAAATGCATCTCTTGCAGCAGGACGGAGGGACTGTGGAGGATTTTTTGATCCCACTTTCAGCTCTTCGTAGTTGACGTCTATTTTGGCCGCATCTGGACTTTCTGTTTTATCTTCAGTTTGGACTCTTTCAAATACAAAGGACACCAATTGTCGGATTGTTGCCGAAGCTGTATTGTTGACAGTTTGATTCTTGGTGAAATGCAGTCGAAAACAAAGTGCTAATCCTTTAGCTAATGTTTCTCCTTGGACAATATCGTTAGTAGAGATAAGAAGAGTCATCGTTTGAAGTAATTTTAGTTCTTCGATTTCATTTTCCATTAGGTTCCAAAGACAATTGATTAAATGGACGGTGGCAGTAGAAGAAACAGCCTCATAAGTAATTAAACGTTGAATACCATTTAAAGCTATGTGTACCATTTTAGGTATTTTAGTATCACAAGCCATACAAAATGGTTCCAATAATTCAGGACTTTCTGACAATAGAGCTGTGTCAAGAAATAATAGAGATAGAATAAATAAAGATGCAGTAATTCAGAGGTTGAGTCATGATAAAAATTGAAAGGTCCTAAATATATTACCTAATCTGAGATCCGGATGTTTGTTGGATACACTTCGCAGTTTCACAATACCAGCCTCAGCAGCCTATTACCGAGACAATTGAATGAGAAGTTAATTCAATACACATAAAAAAGTGCAGCAAAATATGAAACCTGGTAGTGACCAACTTACCTCTTTTAAGGTTGGATGTCTCCTTTTAGATTCACTGGAGATGTTTCGCAAATCAATTTGCAGTGAATCAAGTAGTCTTTTACCGGATGCATTGTTAGTGGTCAAAGTGGGTTGAGACATATTGGACTAATAGATGGAGTAAAATATTTATGCACTTTAATCTAAATGGATTGAAATTTGTCATAAACTCAAAATATGAGATTCACAGAAGGACAGGAAAACAAACTCGTTCATGATGAATAGATCAACAGTTGAATTGATATAATTTATGAATACTCAGATGGTCAAAGGATTTAGATGAACGTCAGAATCGTGAGGACGTGGTAACTAAAGGCGAATGAGAAAATTGAATAGAAAAACGAGGAAAAGATGATTCAAACAGAGATATAAGCCACTAGTTGTTTACCTTGTAAAAAGATGAATATCTCATTGCATACAAGGTTTCATGTCATTTGATTGAAAACATTATAATAATTGAAAGTAGGAATATAATTAAAGTAAAGAACCAGATATATTACCGAAATTTAGTAAATAAATAGTAATTTTAGAACAATTGACGATGATGTTTACTGAAATTGATGCTCAAGGTAGAGCCTATTCGTCCGGAGAAGGGATCCGATCCTCAAGAAGATAGTTGCTATCTTTAAAAACTCTACTTCTGTGTACAACAGTCTGAATAGTCATTCTAGCGCAATCTTTGACTTTATAAACTCTATCTAAAACTAATTTGGTACAATCATTATTAATAATGACAAAATATTCACCGAGAAGCTTAAATTATAATAAACACAGGTTTGAAAATTTAAATTTGATGAGTGAGAATACGTGTGTTAAATATATTAAATTGTAATTTTTTGTATTTTTTGTGTGACATCTAGTGCGTTAAACAAACGTTAAGTATAAATTGCTAATTAATTGATGGCAAATCATAAAAAGATTTTGACAGTTGATTGATAATTCGGATGAAACTCTCTATAATAAAATATAAAATATTTAAACTGAAAAATTAAAGTCTCTCAAAGAGATGAATATTTTTAATATGAAAACATCTGGCTAGATGCTAGATAGTCTTATCCAAGAATTAAATACTCAACTTACAATAAAAAGAATCCAAATTACAAATTGTGATTGCATAAGGTTGAATTGTGATAAAAAAACGAAAGGAAAAAGTACCATTAGTAAAAATTAGTGAGAAAAAAGTAAAGTTAACTCTTTGTAGATGATCTTGTGTAAGTGATCAGTCTTAGGAAAATTCAGATAACGATCTGATATCAGTAAGAGTCTGAATATTATTCGAAACATAATCAGAAATAGAATACAAAATTAAACTCGGGCAGGGCTTCATTGATCCAAATCAATCAAAGATAGTTGATGTTAATTAAAATAACCCAAGCAATTTATAGATAACAGGCATGTGCCTTGTTTTGAGCCATGATGATTGCCTTGGAGGCCAGTCCATGGGACCCATGGCATGGGTCAACCCATTGTGTTGCCATCCGAAGCTTGGCTAACCTTAATTATGCCGCATTATCTAATTAAAAAAATTTATACCCCAGACAAAAAAATATATTATCCTATTCGTTCTTCTTAAGTTATCAATGAAAAGTCAAAGCTATTCACTATCTTCATCGCCAGAGAAGATCATTTTCAGTTCATTCTGTTACTGTATATTTTATTTCAGATTGACAGTTTTTAAAGGATTCGTTGAGTCAATATTTTAAAAGTACCAAGCATATGGACCAAGTTTTGCTATTTTATCTTACCTTACCTTACCTACAAAGCACGAAAAATAATGAAAATTTCAGCTTATTGATGAACCCATTGGGTTCATAGAATATCCAAATTACAGTAAATTGAAAAATTCAAAATGAATAATTGATGTTAATCAATTTTAAATCTGACCAAGAAATTAAAATCATAGACAGTGGCCTTTAAATTCCCACCGGAAATTTTAAGACTAAATGTGACACTTAGCTGGCTCGATTCATCGGCTAGTTGTCTCAGCTACCGGCTTATATCATTTTGACAAGACTAACTGTCATCTTGTTTTTTTGGCAACTTTTTTTTATCATTAATCAGTTAATCAAATTAACTTTTTTCGTAAATTTTATTTCTGTTCCTTGGAAATTCTTTGAAATCTTATTTAGTGCAGTTGAGCAATGAAAGGTAAGTAACAATGTTTGTTATTTGGTTTTTAAATAAAGAAATTTTATGTTGAAATTTCGTCTGAATATTTTGACAAGTAAATGACCTCTTTTTTCTCTTAAATTTTCTTTAGCAATTGACTTTAAGGGCCTCTGAAAGGTTAATAATCCAGTACACATGTCTTGTGATGTAACATCTTCATCTTCTGGTCAAGATGAAACTGTTGGCCAGTCTAAAGATTGGTGGGGAAATAAAGTTTTAATCATAATAACTGGAGCCAGTCGAGGGTTTGGTAAAGCAATTGCTATAAAATTAGCAACTAGATTTCACCAATTTCATAATATATCATCTGACCAACATGCACCATATTCAGCCCGAATCTCGTTTCTTTTATTGTCACGGGTTACCACAGGCCTTGGTCAAGTGACAACTGAAATACAGAATACAGGTCCTGCTATTCTCAAGGTTCAGCCGGTTTCTGCTCATTTAAATGAATCTGCCAGTATGACTGCTTTTGACACTGTTTTAGAACATGAGGAATCGAATTATGATCAAGTTATTCTTGTTCACAATGCTGGGACATTGAACAATCCAGACCATTTAGTTGATTCTTATCGTCCTTCTAATATTGCAGAGCTTGATGAGTATATGAGAGTCAACCTATCTTCTGCCATTTTATTCACTGCATCAGTTTTACGATTGTATAGAAACTGTCCCAAACGTAACATCATCAATATAACCTCATTGGCAGCAATTCAACCCATGAAAGGATTAGCACTTTATGGTTCAAGTAAGTAAAAATATTTCATAAACAATTGCAAATAGTTAAACTTTTATTTTTTTATTTTGCAGTAAAAGCAGCTCGTGACCAATACTTTAGATCAGTGGCTCTTGAAGATCCTACTACTAGAGTCTTAAACTATGCTCCTGGTCCTTTGAAAACCGATATGGCAAATATTTTGGCTAATCAAGGATATTTGACTGATTTTTTTCGAAACCAAGATAACCTTCTTGATCCAGAAGATAGTGCTGAAAGGATGATTCAAATTCTCGAGAATGATAATTACGATAATGGAGCTCATATTGATTATTTTGATCCCTTACCATAACAAATTTGTGAAATGGTTTCGTTAATTTCTTTTATTTCCAATTTACTTGGTGTTTATTATTAAAAATTGACACGATTGAAAGAATAGAGTTTATCAAATTGGTTATGTTGATCATGAAAAGTGATTCTTTAATCATGAATTGGCGAACCAAGTTCTGCAAAAGTACAAAAGGTTGAGAAAAGACTGTTTATAAATTGGTATAATGAAAAATTTAGAGAAAGTTGGATAAATAATTAGATAAAATAATTTAAAACTAAATTTAGGATAACAATTGTACGTTCAAGAATCATAAAAGCTTGCAGACCGTTTGGATTTATAAGAATGTAAAGTAAAATAACTGGAAATTCAGTAATTCAAGAAAATTAATTTAATTGTGATTAATTTACTTGATATTTAGATTCACTTAAATGTGCAACTTTACACAGTTTGTAAATGAGCAATATAAAGAATGTGAAGCTATTATAATCAAGATTATGAGTCTCTTGTAATAATTTTAACAGGTAAGTTAACCAAATAGTCTACAAACTTAATTTACATGATTGTATTGTGGTAATGAATAATAATGATGTCTTGATAAAAAAATAATGTTTAACAAGGCCAAGGATTCATGCAGTTAACAAATTATGCATGGAATCATTTTTTTTCAATTAATTCCAAAAATGATACATAGTTCCATGCTTTAATAACATCAACAAATAGTCCATTCTTGGAAGTTTCTGGCGATAGTTGAATAATCCAAATTATCATTCCGAGATGCTAATTCATTTTCTTTAGTTTCTCATGAAATTATTCATACAATTCACTGTAAATCAAGCATGAAAAAAATGTTAGTAAAATAACGGCAAAAAACGATATGCAACAATGAAAATCATAAATGACAAAAAGAATGATGGGTAAATTGGAGTTAGTCTAGTAGTAGATATAAAGAAAACTATATTATGTAATGATGGGGATGTTGTGTGATAATTATTATTGCAAAAGGGGAATTTAAGGTTGATCTAAATTCAGGTGATTCACCAAAAATGGATGAGAATAAAAAGTCTGTTCTAACAAAAGGTGATGCACAATGTATGTTGATACTTGAGCTTTTTTTCGGTTCTTTCACACCTAATAAAAAGTTAATCAAATGCGTTTCCAAACCTTCCAGCCAATCATTCAAGTACTACAGTTGGCTTTTATTTATTTTGGTCTATTATGATTTGGAGTCTTTCTTTTTTTTCATAGAATCTAAATTGTACTTCCAAATTTACTATCAAATTAAACCTGTTTAAAGCAAACAATTAACTATCAATACAAGGGCTGTTAGCAAAAGGTGAAAAATGTAGAAACACCAAAAGGCAAATTAATTTTCATCCGGTTTGATTTAATCCGTTCAAGTTGCTTTCTGTATTCTCATTTGCTTTGTCTATCTACTGATTAAAATTAAATGCAAGGTTTTGTTAATTAAAGTTTAAAGCTAATAAATTATTGTTGCAAATAAAAGGGGTTACGCTTTGAAAGCACAATAAACCATGAATGAAAAACAAACCTAGGGGAGACTCCAGCAAGATTTAATCTTCTGGTTTGAGCTTTTCTTTGCTTGTTCAAGAATGAACTGCATTCAGCAGAAAGTGATGCGTTTGATGATGACCTGGAATTACTTATACGTTGGCTAACTGCCCGTCGTTGAACATTAGTGGCCTGGTAGTATGAAAAAGAGTTAACATCAATTAAATTCAAGCATTTAGTAAGGTTTGAAACATGATAGTGTGAAAAAAACAAATTACAAACCAAATTATGAAAAGCAACTGTCATCAGTTTTTCTTCCATGTTCTTTAAAGCTTTACAGCTGTATAATTCTTTCTCTAGATCAAAGATTTGTCTCTCTTTTAAGCGCAAGTTAGTTTTAAGCTCATTAACATCATCACTAAGATATAATGAGTTATTACTTTCACCAAAATAAAGGTTAGGAACAGGTGCTGACATCGGACCTCCATTGGAATTAACTACTGAGGATAGTCGAGATGTTGGTGATTGAAGGCTTAGTGGTTCTAAATTTTGGACCACTTGGCGAGCTTTGTTAACATATTTTTTATATTTTGATTCCATTTCAGACATTTCATGGTCCTTCTTTCTCACCGACAGTTGTAGCTCACTGATACGTCGCAATGCAGTTTCGAGATCTCTGGGCATTTCTTCAGGTAATTCTTGACCTTGGTTGTTGGCCGGGAAATTAGTCCCACTTGCTGTAAGATCTTGTAATTGTGATTTAAGTTCTAGCATGGAACGATTGAGATTACGATTTTCTGCTTCTAATTCCGTTATTCTTTCTTTTGCATCATCCAAATTGGTTTGTAGAAGGACAACTTTCTCATCATCACTGTCTTTCAATTTGTCTCGCAACATTTGATTTGCGTGTTCAAGCTTGATAACTTTTTCACGAATATCTTCAACGCTCTCTAATTGTTGATTGTTAATTTCATTTATAAGGCACTTGGGATCTTTGACAATGGCATCTTGTAGCATTGATTCACTGTCTGATCTAGCCCGAGTTTCTTCCAGTTCCGATTTGAGACGATCGTTCTCTTGCAATAATTTATCTTTCTCTTGCTTGAGAATGGTACATTTATCTTGTAACCTCTTAAAATCAAAATCAATCTTATCAGCACGCAAATTTTGTTCAGCCACTTCTGTGTGTAAATCTTGAACTTGTTTTTTATACATGTCGATTTGTGATTTTAAGGTGGAACTTCGTTTCAACTCTTCTTCTAATTTTACATTAGTTTTAACCAAACGACTGTGTCTTTCTTCCAGTGTTTTAACTTGTCTCTTAAGATCAGACATCTCTTCCAAACGATTTTTATAAACCTCTATCATTTGTTCATATTTATCAACTCGTTCCGAAACATGGCGTAAAATGTCCAATTCGTCCTTCAGTGCTCGAGCCTCTTTAGCCTTTCTTTGAAGATCTTCATTTTTTAATCTCAGCTCCATTAAATCGTTTTCAAGGATTTCATTTTTAGCCATATATTCTTCTTTATGAGACTCCATTTTGTACAGATCTTCTTGTAACGCTTCAATTCGAAGTTGAAGTTTATTATAATGTCTATCTTTTAGACTTGCATCCGATGGATCTGCTCGTTCACAACCACGTTCTCTATTAGTTTCATCGGATAATTTTTGTACCAATTTATCATTTTCTTGCATCAATGCCTCTTTTTCTTCCTTCAACATATTTAAAGCTTTCTCCATTTCAAATAACCGTTGATCGGACAACTCACGGGCTTCATTAGCAATTGATAACTCATCGAGTGCTTTACGAAGCTGATCTTTCAAAATTTGAATCTGGTCAGTGTTGAGAGAGTCAGGAAAGGTCATTGATATTGAAGTTTCCCGATCTCTACCAACTGTCATAATTTCCTGGACAGCTTGCATCACAACGAGTTGAATTTCGTCGGCCAGACCCATGATGACACCAATGTATTCGGTTTTTTTATCACATTGAACAGCAATGCCGACTACTAACTGAAGTAGACGGCCTAATTGCTCACTATTGCACTCCTTTCCAATAACATTAATATCAGGTAAACTAATCCATGTAGAGATATTTTGATTAAGCACATCAGTATACCAGTCAACTATTTTATCTAAAACCTTTTTTAAATTAGATATCCGTAATCTCCAGTTATCAGAAGATATATCACCCTTGATTTTGGTCAACCATTCATTATTAAAATGATCTGGAGCAATTGAAGATAATACACGAGCTATCAGGTAGCCATCACACAGTTGTTCAATAGAAATATTACGATCAATACCATCAAATGTTTCAAGCCATTTGATCAGGCTTTCCGTGGTCTTTAACATTTCGAAATGTTTAACTGAAAGGAGTTTACAAGAATAACAAATCAGAGTAAAAAAATAGCTACATTAATTTATAGTCAAAGACACACCAAGGATAGAAAGTGATTTCTTTGAGAATTTACCTTTGATTTCAGCCTATAACGTGAATTACCACGTCAATTTGATGATAAGGACGATTTTAAAAACACAGTTGGTTGATTAAGTATCCAAAAAGATTTAAATATACATTTTGTAATAAATTTGGGAATAATAAACATTACATCAAGACTTGACTACTGCAAATATCTCACCTTAACCCAAGTTAGACACCAGTATGAATATTTCAACAGCCGAGATTACCTTCATTCAGCTGAGTGAACAACTGCTGCTCCCTCCAGCGCTGATGGTTTCCATTATGTGTTTGTAACGATAAAGTTTAAATTGCACTGTGTAATAGTTTATCTTCAAAAAAGTAATTGCTCATTCATCGAAAACCAACATTCAATCTTTACAATAAAAATCTCAAACTGATCCAATTTCGTATTGAATTGGAAGTTACAATTAATCTATCCGAACCACCAGCTTCTATCTTTTAACTTAAACACTCATTTAATCTGTTTAATCCATTAAAAAACAATTTGTAACCTTGATAAGTGAAAAATTTCTCATCAAATGTCTACTTAAACACAACCTTACCAAAAGTAACCATAAATTATAATAATGACGTTAATAGTCTTTAAATACTTGACTCAATCAATTGACAGAACTTTTTTATAAATCTCTCTTTTTGTATTGTACAGTAGTATGTAACACCACGTTAAATCATAAACATGAATAAATAAACGGCAATTTAATGATAGAAATGGTGATTCACCCATTTAATTTAACAAAGATTATAATGAATTCATGGATGAAATGAAGAGCAAAGAGCTGTAGGTTTTCAAATTATAACTGATGCTATCAATAAAATAAGTTTAAAATTAGTTTTGTGCAGTTTTTTGCAAAATTAATGAATATTTGGCAGAAAATATAATGATTCAAAAATATTCTGGTCAATTTAGCATGTTAGCAAGCTAAATGATCAAGAGTAAACAATGAATGAGAGAAAGTCAATGGTAATAATCATGAGATGGAGGTGAAAAGGCATGATAGGAACTAGGAATTATTTGGAAGACAGAAAAGATCTGATAAATGATATTTCATGGTAATTTGCATGTGAAAGTTGGCAATCTAATGACTAAGGGAAGCAAAAAGATGATCTTTTTGATTGTCGTTTTTAAATGATGATTTCTCATTATCTTGAAGCAAAAAGTCTTGACTAATTTCACCTTTACTGAAATCGAGGCACAAAAAAATGGAAATTTAAAAGATAGATAAAACTCTGATTGAAGATGATGTAACTGCCCATAAACGCCGAGCCAATTTACGTGCCTCAATAATTTGGCGACCAGGTTTGAAGTAGGATAGCTTTTGCACGTAAAATAATTCAAAACACAATAAATTCCCCCCTTTGGTTGGTGATAAACCCAAACGGTAACTTGGAAAATAAGAAGCTAACATTTTATCAACGAAATTTCCATTCATCATGCTTGGATATTCTGTCAGTTGTGATCTTTCTTTGGGAATTTTCAAAATTTCTCCCTAAAGAAAAATAAAATATAAATTAAATAATGTCTTAATTTGAATAATATAATGAATAGATTTTCTTACATTTTCAGTCTCAAACCAAATGATATAGTTAAAGGAAAGGCCATTTCCAGACCAAGTTGATGTCAATTGACCATTTGACAAATTAAAATACGCTGTTTCGACTAGTTGAGGCAAAACATTCTTAGATAAATTGAGATTGAGCAAATTAAAATCACCAATAGCATCGGCACCATCATCTACTTTAGCCATGATTAGTTCATTCAAATTTCGATCAACATAGATGAAACCAACTAAGCCAGGGACAACATCACTGTACGCTTCAAGGGCCATGTTGCGTTGACTTTTGACATGAAAATAATCAAGATAATCTCTAAAAACGTTTAAGCAATTAGTTTTGAGTGAAAACATAAACTCGGACATAATTGGATCCATGATAAACTGCTCAATTAATCTTTGATGGTGGAGAAAAACCTTTTCACAATATACTGTTTTAAGAATAGCTGAGACTGAAGACGCCAGGGAGTCGAGTTGTGCTGAGATTTCTTCATTGTTGCGGCTCAAAATATGTTTGCGGATTTCACTTTTGGATAATTGATTCAATTTTAAGATCAAAGTTCGGACCAGATCGCTCTTTTGACTGTTTTCAGTCAAATGTCGATTCAATTTGGTCAATGAGGCATCAAATTCTTGTAATGAATGGGAGCGGCGTAGATCTTTGGGTCGATACTGGAGTATATTGAGTATTCTGAGTAAATTGTGAATATGAAATGTAATTAAGGTGGTTGGTAATTGAGATAAAATAATGAAACTTATTTCCTTGGAAATTCTTATGAAACGTGAATAAAAAGGAACTAAATATCTTTGGTCAATGGATGAATGAAGGAATATTAATCGATGATCAAACTCTTTCCACCGATAGTTTCGCTTTTCGGTTTTTATCGGACTGCTTTCACTTGATGACGATGATGATTCATGAGATTCGGTAGATGTTCTTCTTTCATTTGTCTAAAAAAAAGAAAAATCGGTAATTGACACGATATCAGATGAATTTATAGCTTTCTCTAATTGTTTTCTGCGACTATTTACCGCATTATCTTTCATATTTTGATTTGTTTCGCCTCCAATGTCATCTTCATCAAAATTATTGAATGAAATTTTTAATGTGTCTTCTTCCTCTGAATAATACTCGCGAGTTCCTTGCAAAGTATCAGCCAGTAGAGTAATCAATACCAAATCTCCTTTATTTAATTTAACAGCATTGCGACTGAAATAAAAAGGAAATTAGTAAAGCAAAGGAAAAATCTTAATCAAGGATTGTCAACTTTCAAAACTGTGAAATATTTTATCAATATATTGACTATGAATTAAGTAACTGATAACTGAAATGTTGATGACCTAACATGAATTGGCTTTTAGTAACCGAGTTAATCTAATCTAACATTCTAATTAGTTTCCAAACAAATCAGTTTTACTATCAATTAAATGTGACATAATTAGCACATTTATACTCATTTATTATATGCACGAGGTATGAATAGTTGAATGATCTTAGACAATGTTAAGCAACTGGAAAAGATGTTAGGGTTTAGTATCTAATTTATGAAATCATACCTCGATGTTCTTGTAATTAATTTCCGTTCGACAAATAATAAACCATGAGATGGAATTTCCATTGAAAAACGATCGAGATGAGATGACAACTTTATTATATTGGAGCGGACCAGGTCACTGAATATTTTTTGAACTGATTGACTTATGAATAGCTTTTCTGTTGCCTAAAAGACGAAGATAATTAGAAATGATAATTATTAAAATCAATACACCCTTGTAAATAGATTGACTCACCTCAACCATGTAAACGGGACATGTTGAATTTTTTAACCAATTGTTGTAAACTGATGTTAATAACTTCATTTGATTCTCGTCACCTTTAATCTCAGTTAAGGCCACTCCGAACAGCAATTTAGAAATAGCGACAAAAGTAGTCAAATTATGTTCCATTTTTTTCTCGTGTGTAAAATTGGTCGAATCCGCGATATAAAGGAATATGTAATCTAAAAACTGTTGAAAAATTATATTTTAAAATCAACTTGGTCAAAAAAATAATGGACTTTAACTTACTTGAGAATAAATTATTCTAACTGATGGATATTTATCAACAAATACGTCCAAAGATGGACTTTCATTGCCCAAAACTCTAATTGAAGCTACATAAGGAGCAAATAAAAGGACAATCATATTCTCTAATTGTTTATCATCTTTCAAAAACATCTCTTTAATATTTTGTGGTGATTCTAGATCTGTTAATTTGCAATCAAAAACCAACGAGGACAATACTTCCAGAAAATCGTTGTTGTGTTTCACATAGAGTAAATAATTGTTAACATCAAAAATCATTAAACAATCCATTTTGACTTTTGCGCCTTAAATTTCAAATCACATGAAATTTCTTGATAGATTAGAAGTTAATTAGCACTAAACAGATGTTTCCTTGATTCAGTGGCAAACTAATAACTTGTATTTCCCAGAATTAGGTGGAGATAAAATGACAATGAATTGTAGATATTTCATCATACCAATTAGTTCAAAAATAACTCTGACGTCTTAATTTGATAGATTCAACTGATTACATATGTTACAATTTCACAGGATAAATTAATAATCTTACACAATCAGCAAGTAAGCTCAAAGATAAATTAATTGTTAACGAACAAAATGTCGATACTTCAAACAAGGATAAAGTTGGGAGAAAACTTTGAAAAGGTATAATAAAGGTAACAAAAGAAATATTTTTGTTCAATGTTGACCAGTCCAATAAGTAAACAGATTTTGAAGAACGAGACAAAAGAGGGTAACACTAGAATAACTTGTAAAGACTGAAAGTATTCTTATTTTATGGTGAAAGTAGATTATGATGCAGACTATGAATTAGCAACAGAAAACAAGGAAAGCAATTTAGGCTAATTATCAATATCAAATTTACTCCTTAAAACTGTTTGTTTTGATTTTTGCAATTTACATGGTAGCCCCACAAGAGTCATCTAGCGAGTCAGATTGACACTAAAACAATACAAAAAGAAAAAATACGAATGAAAAAAAGGACAAATGAATCTTGGTTACCGAACAGGCAATTGGTGCAATATTAAGTTCATGGTGTGCATAGTTGAGGCGCTCGATGATAAATTGCACTCCTCATCTAGATCAGGATATCTTGGAGAGTGTGACGCTCATGATGACAAGGACTACAGAAATGTTTGCTAACAGATCGATACGAATGCGTTTTGGGGTTTGAGCTCAAAACCGGGAAATAGAGAAAGTTAAAACCGATAAAGATGAATTAAATTAATATAAATTGGTCCAAATGAATTAGATAGAGGTCAAATGAATACAGTACTGTCTGAACCTTTTCATAAAAGATACACATTTAAAAAAAATATATGAAAAGATTGAAAACATGAAATAAAAACAGTCGGTATTAAACTTGTCTGGATTTTGATTTAAATTATTCGAGTTATTGTAAAGATTGATGGCTTATTACCATTTTCATATTCAATTCAAACTTTGGGCTAAACTAAGAGTTTAAGCAACCCAATAAATCTCGTTCTGTTTGTCTGTCATTATTTCTAAGACCGGTTGATGAGTCGGCCGTTGACTTAACTTGATGAGATCGATCTCAATGTGGCTCAAAATACTTGAACTACTTTCCTATTTGTAAATACATTTTAATCAGAAATTTTGCAACTTAATTTTGTGTCTATATTAGCAATTAAAATGAAAAGGCTAGAATATTTTATTCATTTTTTAAATATTTTTGCTCTTTTGTTTTTGCAAATCTTTGAATAAAAAATTACAGGAATCGGATTATTTTTCTAATTTTCAGCAAATTAAATCAATTAGTCAATTAATTATTCGGATGTTTCCATCAATCAAACCTTGTAAGCCAAAAAGCCCACAAATAGTCATGATGATCATTTTAGCGAATCAGTCTAGTTTTAATTATCTCATGAGAAATGTTTTGAATCATTAGTTTCATCAACTTGGGGAATGAAATTAAATATGAAGGTATCAATTCTCGTTATTGCATAGTAAATTCTTGATTGAAAGAATAAATTAATTCCATCAATGTCTTTACATTTCATTCTTGGATTGATTTCGTTAAACAATTTAAAGTAATTCAAGTTAAATTACAAAATTGTTACAAAATGAATGCAAATGTAAATCTGATATCGGAAAACAATCACCTGGTTCTTTTCATTCATCAACCATTGTTTTGGCAAGTCGTCCCTTTGAGAAGTTAATTTGGCTCTGATTGTAGTCGAGCAAGTTCAAGTCTTATGTAAGATAAAATTTTCAGCAACAAACTCATTTTGTGAGTCGAATCAAGTGAATTAATTAAGGAAGATGGAAAGAGACAAGGAAGACGAGAAAAATGATATTAATAATTGTAAGTTGCTTGAAAAAAGTTGATTGTCTGCATTAGATGCTAAGGGCAACTAAATCCAACACCATTTCCATTCTTGTATCACTTTCAACATTCATATTTCGGTTCACATCGTGTTATAATTCAACAGTAAAAGGTGCAAAGCAAGTGAAAAGGTTGAATCATTAGTGATTCTTGAATGAAACAGTGAACATTAAACAGTGTCAAGCTCATCATTCAAGTATCTTTGGTTCAGCTTGAAAAATGGCAGCAAAAGAGGTTTCGTATTATCATCAGATTTTTCTGTATAACTGTTTGATTAATGTATCACTTCTCATGTTTTCAACAGGATAAATGTGCTTCTCAACTTGGTGCAGCTAAGTCGCAACACTCATCGATTGCCCATGACAATAATGGCGAGGATGACACGCTGGTTAGAGTTGATGATCAAGATTACTCTATACATGGCCAGATTGTTAGAGTTATTGAAGCCGCGAGACTGTTTTTTCAAAACCAATTTGAGAAGGCCTTGGAACTTTGCAAGCAAGATGATGGACAACATCTTTACCTGACACTCAGCTACGGTACCATGTCTTGGCTTCGTGCTTGGATGACGTTTGAAAAGGTATGTATCATTGCTTTCCAATTTAATCCGACATCAAATCATATCGTCATCTTGCTTTGCCATTTTGAAATCTTTTGAAATTGACGTATTTTACGAATATGAAAGTCTGACTCTGCTGACTTTAAATAATTATGGAAACCAAATAACTTGTGCAGAAGCCATTTTGATATTTCATCGAAGTTTTTGAATACTTATTTGAATGTTATTCAATGTAACTAGTTTGGACAATTATTTGTAACTTTTAATATCCCTGGGTTTTTAAAAAAGAAGCAAATGCAGGAAAAGAACTAAGTTTTACGATCGATTGGTGAAGTTTAAATTATTGAATCTTTTTTTCTTACCTCTTGGATATCACGCAATGATGATTCTTGCAGCCAGAAATTGAATTTGCCATAGAAGCTTTGAAAAAGTCAGTTGACTTGAGTTCAGCACGGAAAAGACATTATTCTTGGATGGATTACCTTAGAAGAACAAATTATGATGAATATACTGAAGGTAATCAATTTCTTGAATAATCGTTTCGCAAATGTATTGATTTACTCCTTTTTTCCAGAGGAGATTCATGCTGAATTAGCATATGCTGATTCTGTATTCATGCTAGCATTGATCACTTTCGTCCAAGATCAAAGTTTCCTAAGCTTAATCAAAGGCGCTTGCCGTTTTCGTTATGGTTTTCAATCGTACAAGTAAGGACTAAAAAAGTCGAAAAATTTTGCATTCATTTTTGTGTAATGAAACATTTTAAACAGAATCTGTCAAAATATCATCCAAAAGCGTACCAAATGGCAATCTGAAGTAACTCGGAAAGAGTTTGAATCTGGTGTTCATGCTGGAACTGGGATTTATAACCTAGTAAGTATTCATTTTTGCAAATGTTTTAAATTTTGTTATGTAAACATCAAACTCGATAACTTTTCAGGCTCTTTCAATGTCCCCTCCGAGAGTTTTGAGAATTCTCGAATTCATGGGTTTCTCAGGAGAACGCAGTATTGGAATTGATGAATTAACAGCTGCTGCTGAATTAGATGGGACTGGGCGCAGTCCATTTGCAATTATATTACTTCTGATCAACTTCAGTCACATTGAAACAATGATTGGGTGGGGAGAAAAGGATATAACCAGAATTGAAGATTTATTGACTAAACAAGCCAGTCATTGTCCAAATGTAAATGTGTTTGCGATCTAAATATTGAAGAAATTATATCAATTGTAATCTTTTATTGCAGAGCGTTTTCTTACCATTATTCACTGGCAAATTGTATCAATTGAAAGGGAACTGTGATGATGCGATCGCATCTTTCAATGAAGCAATTAAAATGCAAGATGAGTGGAAACAACTACATAATGCATGCAATTGGGAGATTATGTGGAACTATGCGTAAGTATCATAACTTTATATTTAATTTATTTAAACATATTTTATTAAAATTACACCTAAAATGAATGAAACACCACTGGAAACACTTTCCTCGAAAGATTATTGTTAAAGGTTTAGTTTTGTTCAATAATGCTTCATCTGGTTCTCGAGATGAAATTAAAATAACAATTTCGACCGGAGAAACAGAATAACGTTGGTCAATATGCTGTAAATCTGTAGGAAATTTTATGCTGCGAACTTTTTCAAGATCAACATTTTCTTATTTTTATGCCCAACTGCTTCACTAATCATTTTCTCATTTTGTAATTAATCATTAATAATTTAAAGGGTTCAAGGAAATTGGACAAAAGCATCTGAATATGCAGATAAGATGAGGAAAGAGAGTTTATGGTCACCATGCACTTTTACGTACCAATATGCAGTTTATCTGTACATGTTGAGAGAGGAAACAAATGACCATTCATTATCTGCTAAAATAAACGATGCGATGAGGTAAAATATCACTTAAATAATAATTAACATTAATAATGATAAGTTAATAGAAAGTCTCATAAATTTATAACGCTGATAATGTTGGATTCAAAGCTTCGTAACACGGATAAAGTGGAACTTTAAAAATGGGTTTAACTACACAAAATCAACCCAAAAGTCACTTGAGACGATCAGTTAAAGCTTAAAATTGAGAAATGAAATTTGTTGATGTAAGATTGGCAATAAAACGAGATATTTTATCGCATTTCGCTAGAAACGAACGCATTAGTATAAATCTATGGGACTATTTTCTGAAATGATTAGTATTAAGAATATTTTTATAGCTTTACTAATGCTCTGATATCTTTTCCATTTTTCTTTAAATCAGGGAAGTTCCTACTTTAAAACGACGTTTTGCTGGTAAAAGCACACCAAGAGAAAAATTTGCGTGTAAAATGGCCGAGAAGTTCATTGAGAATGGTGGTAAACTGGCTGTCCCTGCTTATGTAAGTTTTTTGACAAAAAAAGATTTGAAATTTTCTAGTTATTGATAGTAATCTTGTTTCTTGTTTCTTCTTTTCAAGGAAATATTTTATATTTGGAATATATTTTCAAGCATCAATGCTCCGCATCTGATTGAACCAATTCTTGATACAGTCGATAAACAGTTGAAATTGTTCACTCAAGGTAAAACTTTGCTCCTATTTCCCAACGTTCCATTTATTTTTGTTAATATTTATATTCATTTACATTGTTGAAACTAGTGAATAAAGAATCAGCCGATGATTATTGCCTATTGCTGCTGTTGAAAGGAGTTTGTTTACGACACACTGATAAATCAATGGAGTCTACAACAGTTTTGATGGAGATTTTTGACCATCAGCAAAATATTTCAGCAAATCATTACATTCTTCCATGTGCTTGTCTTGAGTTGGGTTGTTCAAACATTAAGTTGAAAAGGTACAAAGAAGCTCGAGACTGGATGAAAAAAGCAATCACTAATTATACCAAATATCCAATTGAGTTGATTGTTCATGTGAGATCACATTTTGCCATTAAATCAATCAAAGGGGAAAATGATCAAGTTTCTTGTAACTAAAATTATCAAGTATTTTACTCGATTTTTATCTCAATTTACGAATTATTTTTGTCGTGTTTTGTCAATTTTAATACATTTATTCAACTTGGTAGTTGAGACTAATAATATTTTTGATATTTTTCTTATTCCAAAAGCAACAAATATTATGTTATATTAATAATATTTTATAATAATAATATTACAAATTTATAATCTCAATTTTTCAAATACAAAATTTTATTGTAACGGAGCTTAAAATAAATTTGGTTGTTTTATAGTCAAATTATTCAATGAATTATTCTGATGATAAGAAACAAATAATTTTGAAATGGCACAAATGATTGATCTGATTAAATAACACCTGTATTAACATTCGATTCAAGGATGAACTTGATTGCTCAAGAAAGAGATTGACTACATTGTTGCAATACGTTTCAAGTTAAAGGTAATATTTAATGATGATTAAAATTGCTTGTTGTAACTAATGAAAACAAATCCGGCTTAAACTTAGCAGGGAAGGACAAATCGTCTTTTATATTTCTACTAAATCTTATTTGTTTTTAACGTTAAACTCTAAAACGGAACCAAATCAATTGAAAACTTTAAACATAACCTTTTAATTTATCTTTTACATTGCAATGTCTCACTTAATCAATGATTAAATAGTAAGACCAGAATACAACAATTCATTAACGAATATATATTTTTAAAAGGTAATAATTAGTCTTAATGTAATGTTAATCTTCTAAAATTTAAGTGAATTTATTTCCCTTTTCTCGTCAGTGAAGTAAAGCTTAATCGTAATGATTCAAATTACTCTGCCGTGAACGAGACAACAAAATTTTATTGCTGATTGATCCAACTCACAATTTAATAATCTTTTTAACTGAATCTTACAAATAACCATACTGGAAGCTTAATAGTCAAGCTAAAGTTGACAGTATAACATAAACAATTAAGAAAGATGAGTGAAAACTGAGCGATTTTGCACTGATTAATAATTAAGCCTCACGTATACCAATGTGTTTGTACTGTGAAATTAGAGTTGTTCTTCTGCAAATTTTATGCATTTTTGATGGCACTTCTTTAATAATTCAGTTATCAGTGTATTTTGCGTTACAAAATGAGGTGATTCAAGAGGAAACTTTCCTCATTTTTTTCTCTGAATGAGTGTTACAAGAAATAAAATAAATCCGGTTAATTTAATTAATTAATCGGGTTTTTGTATTTAAGGTAATTTTAAAAGATTTTTGCCTTTTATACATTCGCAATAGATTTAGGAAAAAAGAATTGCCATACAATTTTTTATAAACATTTTATAGCCATACAATGAAAGACTTTTCACATGGACATTATCTCGTCTTTTGAAGAAGTGGTCTTCTATCTCCTCTTCCTCCTACCTCTCCTCCAGAAGCTCCTTGAGACACTGTCAACATTCTGTTCTCTAAATACCTCTGTACCATTAATAACATCGAGTCTTGGATCCACGAATGAACCTGGGAGACAATTGCATCAACCGCCATAACAATCTCGGGAAGAGTTCCAAGAAATCTACAATTGTTAGAAATTAAAGTTGGGAAACATTTAGTTGCATTGTTATCATCAAGAAATGTGTTAGTTAAAAATCAGATAAGGAACTCAAAAAAATGCTAGAAGTATACTTACTTAGAACTGGTATAAGTTAGAAGGAGAGCAAACGAACACGTTGCACAGAGAAAGAATAGATTGGAAAGTGGGAGAGCGATTGATTCAAAGATTTTTGAACAAAAATAGAGAATAAAAGACCAGACCAAAAGGATAAAACTCGAACCAAATAAGTTAAGCATATTTTTTGACTTATTTTGGGCACAAAAGTGAGTGAAAGCAGTGGCTATACTTTCTTCCAATTGCTTCATATACATCTCTTCGATTTCTTTTCCACCCATTTTACGGAATTTTAAGAAGCAGTCAAGAGCTTCAGAACGATATTGCTCGTGTTTTCGTTGTAACAACGATTCATTGAGATATGGTTTATTACCACCACACATTTCCTCCATACTTGACATATAAAGATCTCGAGCTGATGCAATAGCTGCTAGATTATTAGCCTCCGCAGTTGCTTCCAACATAGATTTGGGACCGGGTATTGTATCTCCTAAAAAAACGAAAGGAAACAATAAAAAAGATTAGTCAAACATAAGATTACAGGTAAAAAAATGAATTACCTTTGAAGATGGAGGTATAGACTTTGAAATATTCCAGGAGCTGGCGACCTGAAACTTCTTCCCCACCAATATTCTTGAGACGAATTGTATAAGGTGAAACCAAAAGTGGTATCAAAGTCTTGAGAAAATCGATAAATTTGGGTGAAACATCTTTCGTTCGACCATCAAATTTTTTGGTAGATACTTCAAATCCGGGATGAGGCATCAAGAAACATTCAATATCCGCAAAACAGCTTCGAATATTTCTTCTGAGTCGTTGGAGTTCTTCAGGCATATCTTCCATTATCTCCAGCCTCTTATCTAATAAAGATTGTCCTCCTTTTAAACCATATTCATGAGCATCAGCGTAAGGCCAATCACGAACTAAGAACATAAGTTTTTGGAAGGGTTTAACATCGGGTGAAGCCTCTAAGGCAAGTTTACCATATTCAGTAAAAAGTTCTAAGAATTGAAGATTATCTTCCTGTAAATTCAACATGATATTGAATATCTGAATTGATGAGGTCATTGTTGAGAGGGCAAAAACAGTGGCACTGTCACGAGTTGTGTGTCTGCCATCGAAAGTTCCTTGAGTATCCATAAGAAGAACAGCGATTTCTTTGCCATCTTTCTCAATTATGAAAGGCTCTGACCACATAAGGATACCAGTTGTCTCCCGGTCCGGACCTGATCTCCAAGAGAAACCTGATCAACAAGAAGAAATTTGAACTGAGCATTAAAGCTAACAAGGAAAATGATGAATGTGGCAAAAAGCTAAGTGAAAAGATACGAAATAAATAGAAACTTAAAAGGCAATAGAAGGAAAGGAATCAAACAATATGTACATATAAATGACCTTGGCACTAAATTGAAACATCAAAGCCAAACTTTTCTATAGAATGTTTAGATAGAGAAACCTTAAAGCGCCTTTTCATAAAAACGATAAACTTACCTTTTAAAGGTTCATCTTCATCATCCAACCAATCACTTTCCCCTTGTTTACTAAAATATCTAATAAAGAAATTGAGTAAAAATGATTTCCCCGTCCTGAAAGTTCCAGCAATTGAGACAACAGCCACAGGTTTATCCTTCACCTTATCCTGTAGAAGTATTGATGAAAGAGCCTCCGTGTCTAGTTTTAATTGATGACCTCCAGATTCTGTTTTAACAATTTGAACAATCTGAACAGGCCCAGGTTCTGGGATGGTCGATGAAACATCATCAGATTGGTAATCATCATAAAAATCACCTTTTGAATTAGATACCATTGTTAATTTAATCAAGAAACACAATTTTTAAAAACCAAGATCTGCCAACTCAATGAATAAAGTAATATTGTGTAGTTCCTAGCCAAAACAAAATGTAAAAGAGAGATTTAACTGTTACTTAGGGGTCGTTACATAATTACCTATAGAGAATTAACAACAGTAACAACATTACATTACATGTACATTGTATTACTTTATAAATCTTTAAATAATTGCCTATTTAAATTTTGAATATACTCAAATCAAATATATTTAAAATTCAATTAAAACTGATAATGAATTTATTTCATTTATGATGGACACTCTTCTGTTGATTGAAAAAAAGATTCAACAAGACATTTGTGTTTATGATGACTGGATAAATCTGAGTCAACAGTTTATTGATTTGCAAGCTTTCAACATTAACATTTCATGATATATTCTTCGTGTCTTATTAATTATTTATTAGTGCAAGCAACTCTTCGCTATTCATAAAAATGTGAAATTTAGAATAATTTGGTCAAGTTATTGTCTTGAGATGAAAAACGAATTTTAATTTTAATGGACTGGTAATACAATGCAACTTAACTTTCAGCTCATTTGGCATCTTATTAATGTTGATTTTGATCTTTATCTTGATGTTAGTTTTTACATCGATCTCAACAAACTGTAAGTTGATCTTACTTTAGATTAACAATTAGTCTCTTGTTTTTATGTTTTGATTACAAGCTACTTGAGTTGAAGTAAACGATTAAAATCCAATCTAATCCAACACAAGTAAGTCAATTGAACAAGATTGTTTAAGGCTCAAGGGTAACTAGTATAATCCTCAATTATTAAATATTAACTACATTGATCAAGATCAGTGTTCTGATTGAGCTGTTGCAATTTATTATCAGCTAACAATTATGCTTGAATTAAGATGTAGACAAGTCGACATTGGGTTCAATGTTCTATTTATTTTTGGCAAAAATTTTATAAGTCGCATTATTTATCATCTGAGCATTGTAAAACAATACAGGCTGTACGTATGATTAGAAAAACACATTAATTCATCAACACAATTAAATTGGGAGAATTGAAGCTTTATGCCAATGTTATAAAAATAATTACTCCTTGTTAAGCAATTGATTAAACTGTGAATATGAGTAAGATATCAAATGCTATTACAGGTAATAATATTAAACTTTTATTTACACAAATGATGAACTAGGTTTAAGGAAGAGACAAAAATTGTTAATTAAGATGAAAATGGTGTAACAAAAAATTTTGACTGCGACTGAGGAATTTTTGAGTATATAATAAAAATCATTATTCTTACGGTTTTGTTCAAACCAAAAAAATTGGCTTCAAAACAAGCTGTGAGTAGTTGGACTATATCTCTAATTTTATTAAACTTCATTATGATTTTTATTTCTCTCTAAACAAATTAAGGTTCTGATAGACATATTTGAGCGCTGAGTTATATTCCAGAATAAAAGAGCTCTCTATTAAACCTGTTGATGGATTATCTGAACCAAATGTTTAAGATGCGCCTTGTTTAGTATAAAGTCATTGTCAAACTATTTCCAAACTGAAAAGAACTGGTAGCAACTCAAAGTCTTTGATCAATGGGTTATCCTGTTTTAATATTGATTCACCTTTCAGTAGGATTCTTATGAAGATATTATTCAGTTGAATTGTGACCAAATTACATACTGTTTTTAATTTTGTAATATAATCAAGCGGCACTTATATTATGTATCTTGTTAAAAATCGTCGATCTTCTAATAGCACTGGGAAATTTCGATTTGAAAATATCAATAGTGAATGAGTGTTTTGTATTTATTGTATTGGTGATCGTGTCAAATAATCAAAAAGTTGATCTTGAATGATTTTTATCTAATTATTTAAAGAGTTGATTCAATTATAACAGATTCAGGCCTGAAATCAGTTTCATTTAATCGATTGAAACCATCTTGGTTTGGATGCTGTCTCAATCGATATAAAAAATCTGTAAACCAACTTCTAACGGCACGACCACCATTTAACCATCATGAGATAAATACATCGTCTTCTAGTTCAGTCTCTTGTTCTTGGCCCACTTGATTTGATGGATTTACTGGTACATTATTGGCTTGGTTATTTTCCCGTTTAACTTTCATAGACTGAGATTGGGACTTATGTTGTTGCTGTTGTATTTGATGATGAGGACTTGCTGACGATACTGATGCTCTTGAGAAGGAACCTCTGGACGTTGACCATTTTTTAGATCCTGTGTTGCTTGATGTCCCTTCTTGATTGCTGTTAACTACAGATGTCTTACGGGAAATTGTTGAAGACTGCCTTGAAGGTAAAGGCTTAGACCAAAGCATACGAATTTCACGCAACAACAAGCCACTTCGAAGCACATAGAGCAAAATTGTGATAATTGAGAAGGCAGAAGCGACTATACAAATCAAGTTTTGAAGAGCAATTGTTTTAGTGTATAAAGCAAAAATTGATCCAACCAAAGCACTGATCATACCAAGAGTGCATATAATTTCAGCAGCAACTTTTCGTCGAGCAGACCAGCTAATGTAATCACATTGGCCAATCAAGTGGAGAAAATAAATTGTAAATGTATAAAGACAGGAAAGTATGTTGACAGCGGAAAAACATATGGCGGTTAAAGTTGAACATTCAAGATTATCAGAAAGGTAAAAGTCTTCACATGGATCAGCCAATTTGGAGGCTACAAAAGCTGCTAAGGATGCTAACATGATGAGTAGAAGTATAATCCCATGGAGTAAAGAGGAACTGGTTGCACTTATTAGACCACCCATTTCAATGGACGAAGAAACGGTGGTTGAATCATTGAGAGCTCTAGGACCAAAAGAGTCACGCTCCAATAGAGTGGCCAAACGATTCTCTGAGTCTGTAATTGGATTAGATTGAAGACGACTGGTTACCTGTTTTTTGCCATTCACTAACCCCTGAGATGGAGTTTCTTGCAACGAAAATGATCTTTCAAGCAACAATTGTTGACTGGAGGTTGATGAGGATTGAGTCAAAACTGAACCTGTTGATGATTGTAGAGAAGCTAGTTGTCGATGTGATGATATCGTTGCTCCAACTGGTGGTGTTGCTCCTACAGGTGATGTCGATACAATTGAATCAACACCAATGGAACTTTTATTGCTTCGTTCTTTGATGGATGAAGTTTTCTTACCAGTTGTAGACTTTGGCGGTTTAGGTGGAGCTGGACGCAAACGTTCGAGCGAATAGATGTCATCATCCATAGTGACTTAAAATTCGGAACTGTTTTTCTCTTTTGATCTTATTCTCTAAACTTGTTTCGATTGTACTTTGACTTTCACCTTATCTCCTAACTAGTTAACAGACCAAGGCTGAACGAAATAAATTAACACCGAACCTCCAGCTATGGTAAACACTGTTGACGGAAATAAAATGAACATAAATCCATCAAAGTGACAATCGCAAATTTCCAGAAATTGTTTTTGTCTTTCTCTTGCTGTTATTCTTGATTTTTGGTGTACTTTTTATCTGCTAAGCCGGAAGATACATTTTAAAGGATCCTGTTTAGTTCAGGGCAAGGACCCACGCGACTGTTAACTATTTTTGACAGTTAAATTAACTAACGCTTCCATTTAATTCAACGCAACTGTCAAGGTCAATTTTGATTTCTGATTATTGATTCATTATTTGAAAGCAGCTTGGATGAAAGATTCAACTCAAATTTTTGGAGAAAAGTTAGCGTCTTTCATTGATTTGGTATCTTAGTATCCATTGATACTGTTAATGACGGAAATCCTCTCTGAATGCAGGAAAAAAAGACAATTTATATGCAAAATTTAGTCTAACATCATTCTGATAAACAAAATTTCTGGTTTAATCATGTAAATAAAGTTGACTGTTTTACAGACAAAAGTTTTATTACATTCTAAAGAATCCTGAAGAGCCAAAATGCAAGGTTACTGTTTCTGCTTTATTAAAACAGTATCATGAACATAAAAGGAAAGCTCTGAATGTCTCAAGGAATACCAATTTTGATGGCTCTGTCTTCAAAAATTTGGATTTACTAATTGAAGCTAGTAATGGTGAATGCAATTTGAGAAAACTTGAAAATGCAATTGCAATAACCACCATGAATGAGATGGCAAAGACTGCATAATCAATTAAATAATTTAGATCATTATTCATCCGGTCAAAGTGCAGGAAAACCTTTTTGCAAATCAAAATTAACTTATTTTAAAACGTAATTCTGTAGATTGAACACTTCGATGTAATATGCGGAGTCGATCTAATTGTGATTGAAGCCAAGCCAAGTAAAAGTAAGACAATATGAATGAATAGGTACCGATGGCTACACAACCCCAAACGAGACACAAAACAGTTGCAGTTTCGGGGAGGAACCAGAAAGCCCTTGAAATCAGATAAGTTAAGTTGGAATAAACATCAACATTCAAAAGCCTTACAATTGCCAGCACTAAAACAAGGATACAAGAAAATGGATAAAAAAGGTTTGACCAATTGAATAAAGTAAACTAGACGCGACGCTCAAAGAGATAAAATTGCACTTGAGACATTTTCAAAGCATAACAATTTAATTTCGAGTTCAAGATTCTCATATCCAACAGAAAACTAAGGCGTCCTTTTAATTCAAGATACAAAATGTACTCTCTAGCTAAGGTCAGCATGGAAAAATACGTGAACTCGAGCAGGGTCAAAGTTTGACTTTTGGTGAAGAATAGAATGAATTGCCGAGAATGATGCTGATGGTCGAGTGTTTCTCGGTGAATATAAGAACAATGAAACGCAAAGTCATAATCAAAATACATCGGAAGAATGCATTTCGCTTCTTGAAGTTGAAGGTTTCCTTTTCTTTAGGTTTTCCGTCCTGGTGGTATCCTCTTCTTAATACTAGAGTTAATCAGATAATTAAATTTGATCAATTTTTTAATTGATGAATTCAAAATATTTATAATGAATATTGAGCCATATCGATGAACAACTAATTGATGCAGGCAAACAATAAAATCTGCCATTTATTTCAATAATTTGATTTTAATCTAATAATTTGATTAGATTTTTCATTGCTAGGCAAATCTAGGTCATAGTCTAATCCGTGAGATTTATAACTATTATAAAGGATATCTGTTAATCCAACCATGGATATATTTTTACAAAATTGCCCGCGTTTAATGCTTCTAACAAGTTGTAAATCCAACTTTCCAAACTTGAATAGTATCAATAGTATACTGAGTATCAATATTATAAGCGGCAGATGACTTATTATGTTATGAATATTGTCTAATTAAAATCAGGCTTGGTTGGCTTTAAATCACAGTAAATTTGAAAATGGAAGCAACGTTATTGAAACTGAATTCCTATTCAGTTATTAGATCAACTCACACAAGATAAAAATGTTGATTAGGTTATAAAATGAATTATTGAACGAGAAAATTAATTTTAAATCACTGATAAATCTTGACCCATCTTAATCTCTAATCATATTAGATGCAATATAATTATAAAAGTAACTGATTAGGCAGACTTATCGTTTATTTAACATTGAAAAGGTATAAACAAAATAACCAATATGAGAAGATAATTCGATCTAAATTATAATTGAGTAATTTAAACAAACAGAAACAAATTATTAGAATAGTTCCTTCTAATTATGGTAAAAACATGATAACTGGTGACTTCTGATACCAATCGGTGGTGAATTTATCATGCAATTAGATTATTGATGATTGGATATTGAAAACTGTTCAGCGGGAACGATTTTACGAGCAGCAATTGAGCCAACAATTCGAGGTTGAACAGGCGTCGTAATTGTTTTGGGAACAGCATAATAAGGTTCACTTTCTTGATCGCCGATTTGATTATGACAAGCTTTAACAAAAGGTTTACCATTAAATGGATCACGAAGAGTTAACCGATGAAGTTTGGAAAGCCTATTAGAGGAAACTTTCTTACGCAAAGCAACATATTTAGAATCATGATTCTAATTGTTACAATAAACCAATTCAAAAAAGGGGGAAACAAAGAATAAAAATTATTAGCAAAATAATTATTGAAGAAATTGATTTAATTTTGAAATACTTACTTCTCTTTTTGCTTCCTGAGAAGGTATTTCCTCTTGTTTACCTTGCAATCGTCTCTTCTCTTCATCAATCTCTTTACATGAATGGATTAACAATTAAAATTTTAAATTCTAAAGTCAACTAATGTAAAACCATTTACCTCGGAAATATTGGTCATAATTTTGAACGATATCAATTCCAAAAAATTGTGCCGTCAAATCAGGATATTTAATGTCAAGTATATAGATGAGAGCTCCCAGAATGATGCAAAATAAACCTGTGATAAAATTGGAAAAGAAAAATAATATATTAGAAAATGCAAATTTATTGAGAGTTGTTATTCAACTGTTTATCAATCAACTAATCTACCTTCACGTCCTCCAATTTAAGTTTCAACACAATACTTCAATGCTCTCATAATTATACGATATAGCACTGATATTTCACAACCAACATAATATTTTGTATAAATGAAAGATGTTTCAGAAAGCTATTCTATATCTTTCTTAATACAATGATTCTCGTTTGAATAGAACCAACTTTCATATGAACAAACCCAAAGTTCATAAGAGTGAAACCGGCTGACTGTATGGACACAGAGCTTTCATAACAACAAAACCAACTTTCAAATGACCAAAACTTATTTTCATAAGGCAAAAACTTTCGAGTTAAAGAGTATCTTTATTCAGTACGCGGATTATTTTGTGAATCGTTGATTACTTCTTTTCTTATGCATCGTGGAATATAAGTTAACATTTTGTCTGAGAGTAACTCTACTCAGAGGATCAAAAGAGAATCATCCCTGATATTTCCAATGAATTTCCACTAAAGATTATAAATCCAATGTTATAAGTTAACAATTTGATAAATGTTAACTTATATTCCACGATGCATAAGAAAAGAAGTAATCAACGATTCACAAAATAATCCGCGTACTGAATAAAGATACTCTTTAACTCGAAAGTTTTTGCCTTATGAAAATAAGTTTTGGTCATTTGAAAGTTGGTTTTGTTGTTATGAAAGCTCTGTGTCCATACAGTCAGCCGGTTTCACTCTTATGAACTTTGGGTTTGTTCATATGAAAGTTGGTTCTATTCAAACGAGAATCATTGTAATCTACTTTAGAAACAATGTAACCAAAATCATTGTAGTGAATATTGAGGTTTAGTTGTTGGTATAATCTGACTATCATAAGGAGTCAGATTGAAGTTGTCAAGTGACTTTCTATTTCAACTTCAGCTTGCTATGTTGAAACTAATGTTATTACAGTAAATCTAGATCAGATCGATTTGATTTAAATTTGATTACCAAAATGAAAAAAATCAATGAAAAACAACCAGGTAGTTTAAAAATTAAAAAGAAGAATATTACGTACCATTAGTTAAATTTATCCAATAAGCCCAAGAATAATCAGGATGAAGATAATCAACTTTACCATTTGGTGATCGAAATGGTATCTCCAGAGGAATTGGGTTAGAATGGAAAGCCCAGATAATATTGGTTGCAATTAAGCATAATCCAGTTACCATCATCATCAACGAACCATATTCAATAACAATGCAGAAGAGACAACTTGACAAAAGCCAACAACCGAAAGAAAACCTTGCACGCAAATTATAAGACGGATTACTAGATTATTATAATAGTTTCATTATAAAGGTCAATGTGGGTTGATTCAATCAAACTTACCACAAAAGTGTATGACAATACCAGCCAGCATGTTGATAGAAACGTGTGAAGCGATAATCTTCCCCGTCAATGGTAAAATAATCTAAAACCCAAAGTATTGGGATGGGTAGTCCTTTGAATGCTGATTGATCATATTGATATTTCAGATGTCCAGTTTCTATACTAATCAAGAAAACAAGAGAATTAACAATTTTTTGTTTTATTTAAAACAAACAATTATTGATACCTTCCGATAGTTTGGGTTTATGATTGAGAGAAGCCCAATTCCAAGAGAAATGTTCATTGTAAACAATTGGTTCATTGAATGAAGTATATGGAGTTTCTTTCAATGTTACATTAAAACCAAGTAATCCGATATTCAGTCCGATTTTGGTAATTATCTCAGTAGATGCTTGAAATTGGGTCCTTACACGAACCTCAACAGCATCAGATTCCCAATAAGGTATGAAGTAGCAAACTGTATATAACAAAAATATATAACAATATAACAAAAAATAATTACTGTCAATCTTCTGAATAATAAATATTTGAATTTGTCAGCAAATAATAACAAATGATTGGAGAGCTGAAACTTTTACTTACTCGATATGGTCAAAGGGATGGTTAGAAATATGGTAACCCGGCAAATGTAAAACCATCGCTAATCAACGTCAACGTAAAACAGAAAGAAAATTAGTTGGTAAGTCAGTTTAAAGAGGTAAGATTAACATAATTACCTCTTTACTTGGATAGCCAGGTGAAATGATTAAAAAAATAAACCAAAGTGAAATAAATAACGTTAAAATTTTGATTAAGGTTAGATCAATGTTTGGAAATGAAGCTCCTTTTGGGTAATAAGTTGGAGAACCCTCTTCTCTAAACAGCTGTAAGAAACTCACATTGTTAACCGAGCTAAATGATTGGTCCATTGATTCTGTTAGCACGCGACTTCTTGATTTTTTCAAGATAGTCAATTGCTAACTCATCAATAAGTGTTGGTTTTTCAAATAAAATTTTCATTTTAACAAAATAAATCAATCCTAACAAACAGGAAAAGTGAAAAAACTATGTTTCCAACGGAAATTCAAAAAGTTGACTTTTTATATCTGTTATATGAGTTTCTTGCAATGAAAATGATCTTTCAAGTAACAATTGCTGACTGGAGGTTGATGAGGATTGAGTCAAAACTGAACCTGTTGATGATTGTAGAGAAGCTAGTTGTCGATGTGATGATATTGTTGCTCCAACTGGTGGTGTTGCTCCTACAGGTGATGTCGATACAATTGAATCAACACCAATGGAACTTTTATTGCTTCGTTCTTTGATGGATGAAGTTTTCTTACCAGTTGTAGACTTTGGCGGTTTAGGTGGAGCTGGACGCAAACGTTCAAGTGAATAGATGTCATCATCCATAGTGACTTAAAATTCGGAACTGTTTTTCTCTTTTGAACTTATTCTCTAAACTTGTTTCGATTGTACTTTGGCTTTCACCTTATCTCCTAACTAGTTAACAGACCAAGGCTGTACGAAATAAATTAACACCGAACCTCCAGCTATGGTAAACACTGTTGACGGAAATAAAATGAACATAAATTCAAGTTTTATTATCATTTTCTCAAGTATTACATCTATTATAAATCGTCAGACGGCGCTTCTTCTGTTTATTTTCATCTGGAAGAAAACAAACTTGACAGTCAAATTGACTGAGTCAATGAATTCCAAAATTCAGTTATTTTTAATTGCCATCTAATTATCAATTGATAATGTTTATTGAATTTTTTCAAAATTAACAATTTAACATAATAGACTATCTCCGGGCCGTAATAGCTCTATAACTGTGGAAAACATTTCTCTGATGATTCGAGATTATACAGTTATCATTTATCCAAGGTAAATAATTTTTTGAATAGTGACCTCAAAAATGAATCACTCTGTTGAAGCCAAGCTTTTTTGAATTTTTCATTGCTTCCCCTATTTTATCTTTTATTATTCTGTTTTTAATCCATATTTCATTTGAAATTACAGGTATGGCAAAAATAAATTCTAATCCATAATGGATCCTAGGAAAGCAAGAAAAATGACACCAAGAGCCAATTCAGACAGAGAAAAGGCTAATCTTCCTGTTAAAAATCTGATCAAGAATGGTGTTATTGATAGACAAAAGTTTTATTACATTCTAAAGAATCCTGAAGAGCCAAAATGCAAGGTTACTGTTTCTGCTTTATTAAAACAGTATCATGAACATAAAAGGAAAGCTCTGAATGTCTCAAGGAATACCAATTTTGATGGCTCTGTCGTCAAAAATTTGGATTTACTAATTGAAGGTGATGTCGAATTTCACCAATTACCCCAAGAATTTCGTCAAAATTTGTTTCTAGAAAATTTAACTGGTCATGGAGCAAATAGCTGTTCATCGATCTCATCTTCCTCTAGCTCATCTACAGTTGCTTTGGCGGATGAACCAATTTCAGATAAAAGTGTCGAAATAATTGCAAAAGTTTAAAACATAATCCATAGAGACTATCATTAGGACTGAAAATCTAATTATGCAGTTCTTTATCAAAACAACTCTAGTATTACTTCTTCATTCGGTAACTTGCTTACATATACAGTAACTGGCATGAAGAAAACACACATGTAAATTTACAAATTACCACAATTAGGCACTTCCCGCAAGAAATATACGATAAAAATAGATTTAAACGTGAACATGCTATTAAGATAAACTTTTCACTTTGTGATAGCGGAGATTAAGTTTTGTCATCCATTGAAAAAATTTATTGTTTTAGCCATCTATTTGTCTCTGAAATTTCAAGTTTTCTTTCATTCATTACTAAAAATTCAAAAATCTTTCGGATGGTATGAATATGTTGAAATATCAAAGTTATATCATCGATCAAGTATTATAATATTCTATCAACATGAACCATCAATCAAATATATCAATTTTTTCTAATGAAAGTAAAGTTTTCATTTGACCAAAATGAAAAATTTTGCCAAGCTAAATAATCAATTCACTCCTGTTCAGCTGATTATGGATCTTTACTTGATTCTTCAGTGCGAAGTCATTGTTTTAAGTTACAGTTTTTCATTCATTATTGTAAAGGTTCATTTCAGAATTATTGTTTCATCCAATGTAAATTAATACAACAACGTAACGTTCATAATTTGACAAGCTTAAAGAAATTTTATATTGTGATATTTTCCTTTAAAGTCAACCAAGTCATCATTTTTGTTATCAAATAAAATGTAAGCAAATTGAAAAATCTTAAATTATTGTAATTGAAAGATCATCTAGCAATCAATCGCAGAGAAATAATTTTAGATTTCTTTCTTTGAATAAATACTGGGGCATTTATTTGTAAGTTGATACAATATTTAATTACATTGTATAATTTATTCGACAAAGAGAGACATTTAAAAAATGTCGGCGAGGAAAAGACGCATAAATATTCATAGGCAAGATTAAGACTATACAGATTTTTGGAGGAAAACTTTGTTTCATCCTAAAACGAAATTATTATACTTTCCCTTTACGCAATAATTTACATTTACAAAAATACTGATAAATTTTATCATGTTTTTGTTGTACTAGCATGATTCAGTCTTTAATGCTATTATTCAATCAATTTTGATCAATCCTTGTTCTGCTTGACATTGACTGTCAATATCTGTAATTATTTCATCAAATCTTTTCGTTCATCATTATGTTGGTATGTTTAGCATATATTTTATTCGTGTTTAGTCTTTACTAACTGTTTCGTTTTCGTTATACTCTTGTTTTTTTTTAATTTTGACATTTTTAGGATCATTCAACTATAGTTTGTACTCTATCAACTTTAGTCGTTGGTGTCGTTTTATTCATGTGGTTCAAAAAAAGCAAATCTACCAAACAGGTTCTTCTCAAAGACCCTGAGATTAAATATAAAGTTCCTTTAATTGCAAAAGAGGTAAACTGTCCTTCAATGCTTAAATTTTCCAAGTCTTTTATTCGCTTTGTCTTACAATATTTTTTTATTCCATAAAGAATATCAATTGGAATACTCGAAGATTTAGATTTGGATTACCGACTGAAAAACATGTCCTTGGAGTCAACCCAGGTCAACATATTTATCTATCTGCTCAAGTCAATGATGACCTCTTCATACGTCCATACTCTCCCGTATCAAATGATGAAACGCAAGGTTATTTTGATCTCGTAATCAAGGTTAGTTATTTTAATCTGAAACTAGACGATAACGGTTGTACCTCAGATATGGCTCACATGATAACGATGGTAGATTGTTAGATATTTTACAAACTGTCAACACCCTTTAATTTCGTTGTTACAACCAACTTTAGATCACTAGCGAATTCCTGCTATTTTCTCAAACAATTCGATTCAGAATTATTTTTCCCAGCTATTGATATTTCATGATAATTGTTATTTTACATTTAAATTTTATAGTATTGAAATAAGAAAACCTTTTATGGATATTTATTAGATCAATATGCATTTTCTGACCCTCACACTTTCCATTTTCGTCTATTTCACACTATTTCGTTCAATATTCACATTGCAAATTAGCAAGACATAGTTTTAACAAAACAAAGACTTGTTAGACAGGATTTACTCTGTGACTCATTGTTACTCTCATTTTAGAGTACATATACTTTTTTGAACACCATTTAGAAGAAAAAAATATATTTTATTTCATAATTTTATCAACATAATTTATAAGAATTTTGAAGATTTTGACTTCAGTAATTTGACTTATTTTTTTCTTTGTCATTTGAGAATATCAAAGATGAAAAATATGTAATTTTTGTTCATATAGAACTTTGACTCATTTTTTACACTCATCTTTCCAGGTATACTTCAAGGATCAGCACCCAAATTATCCAGATGGGGGTAAAATGTCTCAGTATTTGGAAAGCATGGCTATTGGTGATACAATTGACATACGAGGACCAGAAGGAAAACTTATTTACGCATCAAAGGGTGACTTTTTAATAAAAAAGACTCGCAAATCAGCAGCCGAGAAATTCAATTACAAGAATGTTGGTATGATTGCCGGCGGGACTGGTATTGCTCCTCTTTTCCGAATCATCAACGAAATCATTGATAATCCTGAAGATAAAACCAAAGTTTGGTTAATTTTTGCCAATAATAATACTGATGATATTTTACTTAAGGAAGAATTGGAAGAAATCACTCAAAAACATGGTGATCAGGTTAAAATCTGGTACACATTGGTCAAGGCAGATGAAGGTTGGAAATATTCTGTTGGTTTTGTGGATGAAAATATGATCAGGGAACACATGCCTCCACCGAGTGATGATTCAATCATCTTGATGTGTGGACCACCACCTATGATTAAATTTGCTTGTACGCCAAATCTGGACAAATTGGGTTACAGTGAATCAAAAAGATTTGTTTTGTAAATAATATTGAAACATAAACAAGCTCTAAAATTTTGCTTTGTTTACGCTCTTCCTCTTTGCTAAACTATTTTAGTAATCATGTCACTAGAGATTGATTGTTTAAGTGTCAATTTAAATGAAAATTGTTTTTAATTGTTTACTCTCTGATTTTTGTTCGAAAAGCCAAAATAAACCAATCTTGTGCTTTTCTAGTATGGACTAGACACAGCAAGGTTGTGATTTCAATAAAAATCAAATCAAAAAGTTAATTGATTGTCAATTTTGAAAGTGAATTGGAAGGAAGACAATTTGACAAAGGATGTAGTAAATGTCTTCAAATTATTAAGTCTTTCAGATTAACATTCTAATTATCCGAAAATAATGATAGCAATAGTGTAAAATCTTAAATAATATTTTGTATTAGCTATGACAAAAAATTTAATCTTGATGCGATGTTTTTTAAAGTTTTCTATAGAAATATTAATACAATTCTTTGGTCAAGTAGAGAAAAATGATTTGAAAGATGATGATTAAGAGATGATCAGAAAATCAATTAGCTAGTTAACTTTTAGTAAACTGAGAAATATTTACTTTAGGTTTTATTATATGCAATTTGATTCAATGTAACTGTTTCTTGTGTCCATATGTACGACGACCAGATGATTCAGGTCTGACCATTTGTTGCTGGAGAAGTTTAATGGTTCTATTTTTTTCTTCCAGTTGTTGTTCCAATAGCGTCACTTTACGTTTTAGATCAATATTTTCTTGTATAAGATCGACTTCTTTTTTACCAAATTCATTGTTGCTTAATTTATTCGTAGTATTATCACTTGTTTTCACCAGAGATGTGAATTCTTTATCTAAAGGATTTGAGGATTCAAACTGGAAAAAGATGCGGATGGGTTTGGTATGAGTCAATTCGGTTCAGGGGGGATAGTTTGAACGAAAGAGAGAAAGAGAGAAAGGAGATGAGAAATATGAGAGAGAAGAAAAAGACAATCGAATGATAGCAAATATCGTTGGAATCATTCAAGATCAGGTCACAGGGAAAGATGACAAAAAAGAAACAGACTAAAAAAGAAAGAAAGAAGTGAGTGGGTTGAGTGCTTCAATGTGTAAAGGAATATAACGTACATTATGCAGTAGCTTTTGAAGCCTTAGAACAACTGTTTTTATGCCATTAAGATCTTGTTTAATCACATGTGGGAATGATCCGTAGTTATCATTTAATTTGCTTAAACCATGTTTACTTTCATCGTTACATTCATCGTCATCATCAGTCTTTTTGCTTTTTGCTTTTAACTGTTAACAAAAAAGAAAGTAACAATATAAGAGAAAAAAACAGTAAAATAAGTATCCAAAGGTTCATTTTTAAGATCAAAATGTTTATAGACAACATTGAATAGGTTAAGTGTTTACTGTTATTATTTACTTACCACTTTGTGTTCCCTTCTTGTGTTCATATTCAGCTAATTAAAATATTCCTAATTGGTCACACAATTAACCCTGAAGACAAGCACATTAATTAATGTCAAATTTACTTCAGTTATTTGAAAATATATGTTGTTTTTGATTGGCCACAAATTTAAAAGGTCCAATAGTTACTCCTTCTTTAGACTTTCCCATTATCTTTTCATTTGGAGGCGCTAAATTTGATTAGCAATGGTGAGCAATTGACAAGAATTAACATTTTTAATCCCACCCATGAATTCAATAATTAAGAAAAACGGTAATAAAAAATCTTGTAACAATTATATCTTAATTCTTATTTTATTACCTTAGTTTCCTTTACAGTTTCATATTTAGCCTGATCTATAGTAATTGATTCAACTCTCGATTGAAATCATATTTATTACATTAATAAAAGCTAATTAATCACAGGTAGTAAATACATTTAGATGATTAGTACCGACTGCTAAGTATAAGCTAAAGACCTCGTTAACCTTGGGGTTTGAGAGCATTTAGTCTTCTTCTTCTTTCATACTTAAACAGAAATGAGTTCCAATTAATAATCAATTTATTGGAAATTGGATAATCATTGGAGATCGAATTTTCATTTTCTTTATTAAATGTTTTCTGGTAGATTAAGAATTATGCACAAAAAATGAAAAAGAGTTTTCACTGATAAATAGCAGGAAAATTGAAGAGAGAAAAAAAAACATTGGCAATAATAACTATTAACTGTTATAATAGATAATTTTCCGTATATATTTACAATAATTTTTTTGACTTCGATTTGAAAAGAGTATGTCTTGTTTCTAGCTTGGCTTTCTAATGGTTAGAATTAAAGCGACCTAAAAATTAAAATGGTGAGTTCATTCCTAGTTTGGTGCCAAATTCAAGACGAGCTCGTCTTTGTTGTCGTTCTGATATTCTAGGTAAAAAAAAGGATAAAAAAATTGAATGAAATTATTGTTTTTTGAAAGATGCACGATAATAATGATAATGTAAATTTGCTTGTACTCACTTAATTCCCTGATCAATTTTATTTAAGGCTATAAATTAAAACTATGGGCCGAAAAGATGTGAGTATGTGGATGTAAAGTGGTATTTTTTAAAGATTTTCAGACATATAGACTCGTGAGAAAAAAGGAGTAACTTTCTTAAAATGCTAAATTTATTATTTTGTTGTAAGCGAATCAGTATTTAAATGATGATCATTGGGCAATTGTCAACCAGGACAATTATTGAGAGGTACATACAAAAAGACTATACAAATGCAGTTAAACCAGAACGACGATGAAAATCCGGAATTCTTTAACGATTAAATTGCGCATATTTAGCAGAATTGCTAATCAAGAGTTAAATTACGTTTAAGATATTGTCTCCACCATAATACGCTGATCCCCACCACTAATCATCAATAACGGTGGTATCAGGACCACAATAACTTCCAGGCGATCCAAGCGAAAAATTCGCATTGCCAGATTCTTTGACCATCGGTCTTGATTTAATTAAATTGAAAAGATGTGCAACTCTAAAAGCATTAACGACTAACCATAGAGAATGAAGTGTTAATGGAAGAAGAGGCAGAAGACATGATGTGGGACGAAGAAGCAGGACAAAAAAATGATTCAGCGAAGACATTGATTTTAAATTCATAGTGAACAATACTGACGTAAGTACAGATAGCCAAACCAAAGGCCATTTTTCCTAGGTATTTGGATATGTTGGTGTGACGTTCTTTTCCATAGAGAGTTGTTGGACGATACCATGATTGGTCAAGTGTTTATCTAATTACAAAATACCAGTTAACAGAACATTTTCAACCATTCCAGCAATAGCATCATTAACAATTTTAGAATGACTAAGAAAAGCATAATGTCCTCCATCTTGAAGTGCAATGCCTTTTGGATATCCACTGTCAATTGAAGATTTCTGTTGAAGTCCATTGTGATCATAGACTTCAATATTATCCGATTCGATTCCCAGCATTTTAGCCATTTCATAGAATATTTCCTTTTGTATAAGCTTGTCATTTTCAGAAAAGATCAACATCTTTGCAATTTCCTTGTTGGCTTTCAACATTTCCAATCTTTTCGAAAGCTAATAAAAGAAGAAGAAAAGCAATTAAATTTCATTATTTACAGGAAAATACAGTGAATTAAGTTTGAAAATCAGACAGAGATTATCAAACAAAGTGTCAAACAATTCGCTAATTGTAATAACTGTATTATAAATTGGATGCATGAAATTACATAAAATTCACAACACGAAAGTGTTAATCAAAAGAGAGTGAAAAGCAATCGTAAGGAATGATAAATTCAAGGAAAAGCTTAACTTTCATTTTTATAAACTAGTTTTGAATGATTACAGCAGTCATTATTGTTATTGTATTGCAGGAAAATAAGATAAGTTACAACTTATTAGTTTGAGGAAGAATGAATTTTTTACCTTAATTTTAACTGGAAATTGTTCAAATGGTAATTTAGTTTACAATCTAATTCAATTCCAAGGTTAGCTTTAGGTTCAATTGATGAGTTCATATCTGAAAAAATTAACTGTCATATAAAACTATACAAATTCACTAATCATTTTGGGTTAAACTATTTTGTTGCGTTTTGTGGCACACAAATAATTAGCATTACACTTGACCTGATTGTGTAGAGAAAGGGAAAGTTGAATCTAATTTGAGCATTTGAACGTAAAAGTTGATACGAAGTATTACAATTTATCTGCCTTTCATGATATTTTTGAACCAACTAATATGCTATTATATTCTGTATAAACGACATTGAGCAGTTCATTAGATTAAAATAGCTAAACAACAAAATTATTAAAAATTCAAATTACCGATCAAAAACTAAGAGCTTATTTTAAAGTCAATTTTTTGATGAACTGAGTTTGTTTAAACCGGGTTTTGTACAGTTTATGACCAATTTTTCTCTTGACCGATGGACAACAATTGTAGTTCTTTGCAATATCAAATAATGATTAATCTAAGGACGGACTTAAACTGCAGTGAATCAATAAATATCACAATCAGGAAATTGCTAATAAAACCAAGAAAATTTGGCGATAAATATCGACAGGACAATTAAAGGTACTTTGGCAAAGTTTTGGCACATTTTCTGAGAAACCAATTTGATGACTAAAACAATAAGATTAATGATGAAAAAGTCAATTTTTTTAAATTAAAAAAATATCAGGAAAAATAGAAAAGTTTGATAACTATTGATAAGTTTTTCTTTGCTGAAAAATACGAATCAAGATTCAAGATGGATACATTGCCATTCGTAAAAGTCAAATATTTGTATTTAAAACAATAAGAAAATTTTTAAATACAATTTGTATCTTAATTTCCTGAAGCTGTCATGATACGATGAATTAAAGCTATAATTAAACGCAAACAATAAAGAAAGCATTTCTGTTAAAAAATACTGAAAGATATTGACAGCCAAGAAGCAATAAATGTTTAACTAACATCTGAGTTGCACTTATGTCAGATAAAACAAGAACAGATAGTGAATTAAAAGCGAAAGTAAGAGCGTAATCTCAAATCGTTCGGGAATTTTGCTCAATTTAAAAAAGGAAATCAAAATATTAATGAATCTAATCATGATGAGCATCTCAAAAGAGTTATTTTCAAATAATATTAAATTCAATATCAGGGTCACAGGATTTTCCAACAATTTAACCCAAAAAGTATTCAAGGACAATAAGCTGTATTAGTTAATTTTTGTAATCAGACAATTTAAATTTACTAATTTCGAAGAAAATTTGTGCTTTTTATTGAATTTCATTACAGCAACAGATGCAATCATTTTGATAGCAAATGATCAGCAATTGAAATCTGAACATCATTTGTAACTAGTAAGCATTTTAAATAACAAATACTGTTCGAAGGGTTAAATACTAACAATTGTAAGTTTCGGAGCTTTAAGATTTGTAAAACGTTTTGATCTAGATAAAAATGCTCAACATTGATCTTGAACTGGAAATGAACCATAAATAGATTAATAGTAAAGTCAGTTTATCGACACTAAGATAATTGGAATAATGAGAAAGATGGAAAAAAACTGGATTGAATTACTAAGGCTAATAAACTTGTTTCATATCCTATTGAAAGGCTATGGAATTTTTCATTTCTGTTTATTTTTCAATGAATTACTATTTCAAGAAAATTCTGAAGTAAAACCTTGGAAAAGAAATTGTGAATTGATTTAAATTCAAGATTGAAAATTAAGGAGAGGGCCAGAGTTTTATATCAAAAATGAGCAGCAATGGAGAGTATCATGATTGTTATGCTACAAGATAAAAAATCATTGAAGACGCATTATCTTTCAAATTGCTTCATTAACTTTCTGCTGGTGACTAACTGTGATGATTATTATGTAAATATGAAGATAGATAGATATTAATAAAATTCGTTCATCTGATATGCTTTTCGAATTGAATAATATACAATTATTGTAAATAAAACTTACTCTTTTGTAATGACTGTGGTTAACTGTGGTTACAGACAAGAATAAATTATCCATGTTTTCCACTTTTACTGGGCAGTCTAAGTGAGGAAAATAAGAAAAGAGGTTAATATTATTACATTGCACGGTTGCAGTGAAAAGAGTGCAATAAGAGCCGCATAACCTGTATTTTAGCAAGTTATATCACTCGGCTTTCTGTCTAGCATAATAATCACAAATACCGGTACTTTTGATGCAGTGACATAACATAAAAGTAAGACAAAATCATGAAATAAACTTACTAGCAATAACGAGAACAGGTTTACCAAGATGTTTGATAAAGAAACGGAAAAATTTGTACTGATAGAAATAGGCTGATGTTTTATCCAATATTGGGTACTTCATTGCTTGGATTCGTCGATGACCACAAGGATTAAGGAATACAAGAGATTTAAGGGTTGATCCAAACTCTGATTCAAGAATGATTACTGAGGGATAGATTGACGATGAATGGCTAATCAGCATATCAACTCTTGTCAACTCAAGAGCTTTGAGAAAGTCTAAAATATATTCAGCCTTTTCCTCAGCGTAATGTCCAAATTTTTTCGCTTTAGTCAAGGAATATGCTGAATGAAAAAGCAAAAAATAGGTAAATTGATAATAGATGGTTGAATAGTTAACAAGTTGGATGTAAATATTGTTAAGTAATGATGAATGATGAAGCAACTTACTTGGAAAATTTGGACAAATAATGCGAATAGGATAACTGACGAGTCTTGATCGAAGCAGTGTGAAGTCTTGGTGGGAACCAGGCGCACCATGTAAACATAGTACAACCGGCAGTGTGTTACCAGCGTCTGGTCGAGTATCAATATATTCAACTTCTGTTGTGATACCCTTTCGAGGTACATTATGGAACCAACTTTTCTCATCTTTCCATTTTTCATAGAGAGAAGAACACGTTTCTACTTTAATTCTGAGAACATTTTCGCTACAATTTTCACTATTTTCCGATGAACCTTTCATTATTTCAATAATTTAAGTTAATGGGTTGAAAGGCAAGCTGATAAAGAGTAAAATTATATGGTTTTAACACGCAAGATGTTTGATGATGAACAAGAGGAATAATGGTTATTGAATTGGTCCTCACAGTTGAACTGTTTCGAATGATCTTTATATTGTCAATTTATTCGAGATTGATGAAGCAACAAATTTTATTAAAAAAGACACTGAAAAAAGATAAATTCAAAACAAAACAATGACGATTGATGATGTCGAAGAGGAAGAAAAAGTTTTTAACAAAATAGATACCAGTTTTTTATCAAATCACAGTATACATTCAAATGACAGTAAACAATCCATTAAAAAACTAACAAATGCTCTGGTTTAAGATAACAATCGAGTGAGACTAGAGCGAGTCACCGAGCTTTTTGCGAGAGAAAAAGAAAGGAAACAAAGTGTGATAGAATTAAGAAAAACAGATGAGAGGTTGAGCTTGACGGTTATTACTAAGGTTCGTGATGGAAAAAAGGACTGGTTAGTTAGTCATCATGAAAGTGGGATTTAGAGGAAAGAAAAGTGTAAAACAGGGAAACGATTCAGTTGTCATGTCATGAGTATTCATACTTTTTCTTTCTTTCTTCCCTTTTAGCCAAACTTCACTTGAAAATAATATACATTTTGTAGATGTTGATCGCCTCAGGCTAGTACATGAACTTGATTCACAAGCTCACATAATAAAACAAATATTGATGAAATTTTGAGAGACATAAGGTATTTTTAATATTGTCCTTTGGTTATAACCTTTAAAACTTTTCACGAAAATAACAGCTGACCATAGATATTTTGTTATGGAATTCGATTAATTAGTTTTCTTCGAACTGACATGAAAAATTGGTCTTAAATAGCATTCATGACATTTATTATTAGCTAAGACAAAGGATCCGTTGTACTACTTACCCTTACTTGTAGTAAAAAGTAGTGAATACATTTAGATGATTAGTACCGATTGCTAAGTATAAGCTAAAGACCTCGTTAACCTTGGGGTTTGAGAGCATTTAGTCTTCTTCTTCTTTCATACTAAAACAGAAATGAGTTCCAATTAATAATCAATTTATTGGAAATTGGATAATCATTGGAGATCGAATTTTCATTTTCTTTATTAAATGTATTCTGGTAGATTAAGAATTATGCACAAAAAATGAAAAAGAGTTTTCACTGATAAATAGCAGGAAAATTGAAGAGAGAAAAAAAACATTGGCAATAATAACTATTAACTGTTATAATAGATAATTTTCCGTATATATTTACAATAATTTTTTTGACTTCGATTTGAAAAGAGTATGTCTTGTTTGTTGCTTGAATTGTCGCTAATTTCTAGCTTGGCTTTCTAATGGTTAGAATTAAAGCGACCTAAAAATTAAAATGGTGAGTTCATTCCTAGTTTGGTGCCAAATTCAAGACGAGCTCGTCTTTGTTGTCGTTCTGATATTCTAGGTAAAAAAAGGACAAAAAAATTGAATGAAATTATTGTTTTTTGAAAGGTGCATGATAATAATGATAATGTAAATTTCTTATATACTTACTTGATTTCATGACCTTTAACAAGGCTGTTTATAACAATCAAAACTATTGGCCAAAGGAATGCGAGTATGAAAACGTAAGGTGGTATGGTTGAAAGATATTCACTTAAAAATAATGGAGTATCATGAGACAGATAAACTTGAGCCAAACAGAAAAGAAAATTACTAATTAATAAGATAATAGACATGAAAGCCCAACATCTATTAGCAAACGGGCTTCTTCGCCAGAGAAGATGAGATCGATGAACAAAACCAATTGAAATAATAGCTGAAATATAATTTAGTGTAAAAAATATAGTATTAAAAAAATAATTCAAAAAGTAATTTACTCGTTAAGTCTAGTTGATTTCATGATACTTACTGAAATAAATAACAATACAAACTACTGAAAATGTTTGAGCCATCAAGACAGGATTATTCAACTTGGTAGCTCCACTGAGAGTAACACTGATAAAATTAAATAAAAACTCAATTAATTTGTTACCTGAAAAAGCTCGAATTGGAAATAAAATTTAATTACTTGGCATCTATTAGCATCCAGCATGGTCCAGATGATTTAGTGTCTTCTTCGATTAATTTTTTGCATGAATCATTAATAATAAGTGCAAAAGAAGTGACAACAATCATGGTAGATGGACAAAATTTGATTAAATAACACATCAAGAAGTAAATTATACTCTGGAAAAGAAAGAATAGACTTTCGCATAAGTTCTGAGAGCTAAAATAGATTTCATTCAGTGCTCAACGATATTAGCGTTGAAGCTACTCACTTCACGACTCAAGTTTAAATTTTTTCCAGTAGCTTGATTCATCACTTGTGTGTCCAAAGGGGTTCCCATGAGAGAAAGGCTAAGTAGAGGAAAAATAATTGTGACCAGCCATAAAACAGAACCAGGAGAGAGTAAAGGTGGGAGGAAAAATAGGAAACCAAAAAGTTGAGCCAAGCTTAGACTTAATGAGCAACTAAAGAAAAATTGAAGGCAGTTTCGAGCATTCATCATATAGTGTCGAGCTTCCATGATAATACGATTTATGCTAATTGAATCTTCCCGATGAAAACATATCGAACAGGGCAATGTGTTTAGTTGATTACTAATATCTGTAGGTGAGACGAATCCTTTATATGGTTTTCCTGTTGCTTTAGTCACAGGTTCTCTGACACAGATTTGTGGATACAAAGGTTCAATTCCAATGCTAAAATTAGCAAGAAAATTAAAAATTAAATCTTCAAGTTAATAAATTAAAAGATGTAGTTTTTTATACCTGGCATCAGTTTGTAGAAAAATCGGTATATTATTGACATTAGCAGCACTTCCTATAACGCAAACAACTTCTCCATTTTCTTGCATAATTTCGATCATTTCACGTGTTGTTTGTGGAGTACAGTCGGTAAAAAGTGATACTAATAGGGGAACATTATCAACTTCTTTGAGATGTGGCCTGATTTGTTCAATCCCTTTTGGTAATTTAGCTCGATTAGCCACGTCAAAAGTTATTGGAGCACTTTGCTCAGTATTTGTGCTTTCTGTTATATGACTCGGCGAGGTTGAAACTTCAGACCAACTTTTACTTCGACAGTCTTCGCTATCACTTTCCATCAGATTGAAATTGTCTTTTACTGCATTATGTGTACGACTACCAGTAGGGTTCAGATGTTCATCATTATCGAGTTGTTCAATTTTGTTTTTATCACTTTCAATATTGTTGCCTTCTTCAGTTGTGATGATGATCGATGATGATTGTTCCTTTAAAGGACTTTTATCAAACCTTACTGTAGTCGGGTCAGTATTAAAATAGCTTGGTGCACTTTGAGTTCTAACAAGAGCTACATTAGGTTCAGAGTTTGGATGAATAGACACTTTGGAGCCCTTAAAACTATTAACATGGGATTGCGAGGCATTCATATTTACTTCTTTGGAAGCCGTCTCACTCAGCAACGAAATATGACAATTCCATCCAGCTTCAAGACCCATTTTTTCGGAAAAAACTCGACTTCTAAGTTCATTCTCTTTTGAGAAATGAACGAATCGAATACAGGCTTTATCAAGTTGCTCCACAAGAGTAACAAAATCAGGACAAGCTTGATATTGCATAGTTACCATTCCTATGAAAACTTGGTTTGTTAATTGATTAATAAGTGATTCAAAATGATAACCATCGACAGACGCAGTTGAAGAAGCAGACTTTGAGCGTGTATAATTGACATTTTGTGCTCCATTTGGTTCATCAACTTCTTGTGCCTTTTCCTCTTTTGTGGTAAGTGAATCGGTACTCAAATGGTGACTCGCCAAAGGACGAGCGCAATTTGTATCTCGTGCTTCCCATGAACGAACAGATGAGTTGAGATTTTTTTGTGATTGAAAAACATGACGACTATCAGGAGGAAGTTCAATGAAAAAATCATTGTTCAACCGTCGATCAGGACAAGTATTGAGAGGTACATATGAAAAGGCCATACAATATGCAGCTAAACTAGAACGATGATAAAAATCCAGAATTCTTTTACGATCAGGTTCGGTAAGACCACAGAGATCTTGTCCATCCCAAAACTCGGTACAAGCATCTAGAATAAAATCACCATTTCCTTGTGAAAAAAGTTGATATGAACCAGTACAAATATCACGAATCACGGCCGATGTCATATTTGGAAAAGGCATCTTTAACCGGGGAAAGTTGAGTTGTGCGAGTTTCCCTTGTTGTATTACTTCAGGTTTAACGTGACGAAAAGAGGATATTTGAAACATATAACGATAGTCTGTTATCGCTTTTTCAGTAAAACCCATGATCCTTGATAATTCACAAAGACATCTTTTATTGATAACGGGGACGGATGCTTCGTTTCTCATCGATTCGCAAGTAATATGATCACAGAAAAGATTGTATTCTTCCTGAGCATCCATGTTACAAGTATTTAATAAAATTGCTAATCCAAGAGGTTTTAAATTAGGAAGAAACCTAGGCCATTCAGGATCATCGAATTGCAAGCCAAAGCTGTTATATATGTCATGTGTGATGTCTAACACTTCAGCTTTACTCACTAATTCAATTTGAAGTTTTGAAAAAAATAAGAAACAATTATACATTCTACCAAGAATAAGAGTTGGTTGTAAAATTTACTTAAAAACTAATTTCTTACCGTATTTGTCTTTTTTATTTGCTTTACTGGAACTATCTTTAACTGACTCGTTATTTTTCGAATTTCTGTAACTAACTTCATCAACAAAAATATCATCGTCATTATCCTCAATCAAATAATCCGGATTAGTTTCAATTGAAGAGCCATGTTTGTTAGAATTTGAAGTTAAAAAGAAAACTTTATCTGCACTTGGATTGGGCCATGAAAGGATTCCTTTTTTATCAACGCAACAAAGCGCTGTGATACTTCCGAAAATCTGAAGTATATTTGCTGATCTCCAGAGGTTACCATCGCGACAAGTAAGCAAGTCTACAACACTTTTATAAAGCTCACTCCAAGTTAATCGAATAGGAGTTGATAAATCTATGGAAGAATTTGAATCCAGGTCAACAAAAAATGGATCTGATTGACGTTTCAGCTTGACATTATCCCCATCGACATTACCAGGCTCGTAACTCGCTGATCCACTACTAGCAGCTAAATCAACATTAATATTACCACTAACAGTGGCGTCATCACGACCACAATAACTTCCAGGCGATCCAAGCGAAAAATTCGCATTGCCAGATTCTTTGACCATCGGTCTTGATTTAATTAAATTGAAAAGATGTGCAACTCCAAAAGCATTAACGACTAACCATAGAGAAGGAAGTGTTAATGGAAGAAGAGGCAGAAGACATGATGTGGGACGAAGAAGCAGGACAAAAAATGATTCAGCGAAGACATTGATTTTATAACCGGAACTATAACCATAGTGAATAATACTGATAGTAAAGACAACTAACCAAACCAAAGGTATAATTATCCTTTCTATATATTTGGTTATGATGGTGTGACGTTCTTTTTCATAGAGAGTTGCTGGACGATGCCATGATTGATCAAGTGCTAGTCGTAAACCAGAGATATATGGTGTCTCTAACATTACAAATTTAATCGGTTTTGCCGCTTTACGAAGACGAGCACCGGTGAATGACATGGGACCTTGTTCAACGGTTGATCCCAAACGACCACCTCGTTTAAGCTCGAGGTAAGAAGGTTCACCTTCATTGGGTGCATTAATTTGTTCCAAACTTTTACAAAGACCAGGAGCCGCATGACCAGGACACATGAGAATAACATCTCCTTTAACCAACAAGGAAGTTGGTAGATTAACTCGCTGATTATCTCGATATGTCCATTGAAGAGTGATGCATGGTGATTGAGGTAAGTAAAGATTAGGATAGTATTTACCAGTTTTCCACTCATTTATCAATTGAGATCTTTCTGTAATTTAGGATAAACAGATAGACATTTTGTAATCTTAAATTCAATTAATGAACTTCAAATTGTTTAATTGATCAACTAAACTGACCTGAACAGTTTTTAATTTTTTTAGATAATAATCGACATTTGTTATGAAGTTCTTGGTGTCTCATCCAAGTATCCCATGCAGTAAGTAGAACATTGAAGATAAGGAAAAACAATAAGATGAGAGACTGCAGCAAAAGTGAGTGCTCTTTTGAGTAACCATAATTGATTATGAAAACAATTAAGGTGAAGGCTGTCAAGAGAATGCTCGGCCAACGAAAGGTTGATGAGACACTTGAATGATAAAAGCTTTCACTAAGCCAGACACAAATACCACTTCGTGAATGAGATGTACACTTAATGAGAGGTGGAGGAGATGAGAAAATATTATCAATAGAGTAATAAGGAAATTTTTAGATTTGATAACCAATAATATTAGCTGATAAAGAAAAACATTTATGAGAAAAACTCACCTTGCAGTAACTTAATTCTTTTTCCAATTCATCGTGAAGTATCTTTAATGCCTCAGCCGAACCTAAACCAATCACCTCTTTGGTATAATAATTCATTGCATATCGTAATCATGTAACTTTGCTTAGGTATATTCGACATTCAATTTTGGATGTAGTTGACTAGATCAGTTGTTGATTACCTGTTTTTTGTTAATAGGAGAGGCATATGAAAATGGTGCACAGGGAGAGGAAAAAGAGAAATAATTAGTGTTAAGTGACACAAAACAAATATATAAAAAGAAATGACATAAACTGTAGAAATAAATCATGTTATTATGTTAACTTGAAAGTTAAATTTTGTCTCATTGTTAAATTAACAAAAATGGAACCGACATTTAGGGAAGAACAAAATGTAAACAAACAATGATTTTATTAGAGGAGGTGAGTTGCAATTGCAGCATTATAATGATTCATATGACTATAGAAGGGGAATATTGCTAATGTTGTGAATAAAATATACAAACAAATAAATAATTTAATTATTAAATTAAAACTCACAAAACATATTTATCGATATTTAGCTTCAAACATCACAATATTCAGTTAAACATCTTTACTTTCTGAGTCTCCTTTGAGCAAGCGAGAATCTAGGAGAAAGCAGATGACTGCAAGAGAAAAAGTGGCATCTCAAGAGATTATAAGAAGGAGAATGAATGTCACTATGATATTCTGAGAGAATATCAAATGAAAAAGAAAAGAAAGATTATTCATTATTGAGCTAAATTTATCACAGTTTTGATTCCATTTCTTTGTTATTTACCCTAAAAACGTATCGGTCTCCATTTCTTTGTTGAAACTTATTATGCTCTAATTTTCTCGTTTCACACTTGATTTCCTAATCTTTTTTAATATTTTCAATCAAATATCAATAATCATCATAGCATACATTAATTTTATTATCTTCTGAACCGAAATTCGGTCAGTTTCAGTCAGATCAATATTAATAATAATCTATTGGAAGAGTGAAAAACATGTTAGTTATTTATAAACTTGACCTTCTTAACTCAACATATTCCCATGTAAATCATGAACAAAACTCATATGATTGAGCTATTCTTAAACAGCTCATATGATAAACATCATGTAAATCATCATTCTTTAATAAAGGACTTGTTGCTCGAATGTATGAATGAATCATTCAATCATGAATGAACGTATCAAAGGTTTTTTATTGAAAATTTGTATTCTTCAGAAAAATTAGAATGAAATGATATAATTAGGGGCAGATGATAGGTGATGATTTCACGTTCTTATTCAAACATTTACTGGGAATTTACTGTAATAAGTAGTCTATATCATAACCTTCAACTGTCCTTGTTTCATGTTAGTTCATAAAAACAATAAGTTAATATGATTAACATTCAAAATTTCAAAAATATGGCGATACCTCAAACAAAACGTGAGAGAATAAGTTGTCATCATGTCAATTCGTTCAGATTACGTGTGTATAAAAATCACTAGAATAGGAATGTCAATCAAACAAGTAGCTATCGTTGAAATTATAATTATCCATGTATTACTTACCCACTCAACTCATCCAACAGTCTGGTATAGGCGATTACATTGCTAAAAATGCAAAAAATTCTATCACAAAAGTTTCATAAAAGATCCCAGTTAGTGTTTTAATTGTTTGTTATAATCCATTCAAAATTTAAAATATTGGTACGTAAGTGGAACAGATCAAATTAATATTAAAAAATGTTTCAACTAGAACAGTAATTGGAAAATCAGTGAATAATTGAACTAATGACAAGAGAAAACACAATGAAAAGTAAATCGCCAGAAGAAATGATCACAAGACCATAGAGAAGATAATAATCATAGATATTTGTAGAAGTGGAGAAAAGCTAGAGATTAATTCTAAGGAAACTTTACTTGAAAAAGCTAACCTTCAAGCAAAGTTGTTGGAAATATATCATAACTTAATCTAATAACTTTAATATAAGTGATAATTCTTGCAGATGATTTGAAGGATTTGGTTACAAGATTTTACTTACAACCCGAAAATAAAACAATTTTAAACTAAATCTTGTACAATAATAATATGATTGTAGTTAATAAAGCCAAAAGTTGTGAGCATCCGAGTAGTGGTCAGGATTAAATGGTTAATGGTGAAAATAATGGCAATTTTTAATATAAATAGTAGACATTTGATTATTAAAAATACATAATTCGGTATCAATAATGCTAATCAGTAAAAGCTTGCTACCAAAAGTATAAATAATTCAAGAACAGTAGAGAATTGATCATTTCTCAATTTCAGCCAATTTCTGCATAGAGTCCGATAAATAAAAACCATTTTATTTGCAATTAACTTGCAACTTTCGACACTAAAGCATCTCGCTTCATCTTTTTACCAATTGTTTCGACGTGGAAGCCGATTGATGTTAGCTTTTCATGATTTAATACAAGACGACCATCAAACACACAAGCTGGTTTCTCCATTTGATCGTACATCTGCTGATAGTCATAGTTTTGAAATTCATTCCAATCGGTACAAATGACGATTGCGTGAGAATTATTGGCTGCCTTGTATGGATCTTCATGGATGGTAACAAGTTTATCCAATGAATCTCTCTGTTCGGGAAGAACTGACCTCAGGTCACTCATTATTTGCTTGGATGATACTTTAGGATCGTAAATATGAAGTTTTGCCCCTTCTTTCAGCAAATCACGACAGATATAAATAGCAGGAGATTCTCTAGTGTCTCCGGTATTTGCTTTGAAAGCAAACCCAAAAATAGTTAGCACTTTATCTGTAATCGTGTAGCAGAGACATTCAATGATTCGTTGGGCAAATCGTTTCTTCTGGTAATTGTTGAAAAGGATAACCTGTAAATAAATAAAAATGTAGCGATTAGAATTTCAAAAGTCTTATAAAATAATTACAAAACTGAAAAACTAAGCCAATTAAATTTATCTTGAAATCGTTGAACCTTTTATCAATAATCATCTTTATCATATAATATGCATAAACAAGTAGATAATCAAATTATTGACATGACATATTTTCGGATAAAAATAACTTAGTCGTGGGTCATCAGTTAGAGTATTTATGTTACCTGATTCCAATATTCAGCAACTTCATATAAATGCATGCTTTTAGCGAGGTAAACAAGGTTAAGAACATCTTTTTGAAAGCAACTTCCTCCAAAACCAACACCAGCTCGTAGGAATTTGTCACCAATTCTTGTATCAGTTCCAACAGCCTTTTCTACTTCTCTAACATCAGCACCAGTTGCTTCACAAATCGCTGTGAAAATGCGGAAAAATGTTAAATGTTGGTGAAATATTCTTTCAATACTTTTTAACGAACGTCATAATTACCTGATATGGCATTTATCGAAGATATCCTTTGTGCAAGAAAAGCATTGGCAGTTAATTTGGAAAGCTCAGCGGACCATAAATTAGTCGTAATAATTTTTTTAGGTTCCACCCAATTTTGATAAATTTCAGTTAATTTTTTTACAGCTTCTTGGCCCATGTCACTTTCTTCCCCACCAATCAATATTCGATCTGGATCGCTTAAGTCAGTAATTGCGGTCCCTTCTGCCAGGAATTCGGGGTTAGATAAAACTTGGAATGTGATACCCGGCTTTTGATTCGCTTTCAAGATTCTATTGACCAGTTCTGCGGCTTTAACGGGCACAGTACTTTTTTCGACCACAATTTTACTAGATTTAGCATTGTTGGCAATTAATCGACCTAAAAAGACAATAGATGAGAGAAGAAAAGTTGATAAAATAAATTAAGGTGAGAAATTCAAACTGAAATTGTAATTGAATGTGAAATAATAAAGTAACTTACAAACAAAGTCTAGATTTTTCAAATCAGCGGCTTCTCCTTCCCCGATACCAAAAGTTTTGGTCGGAGTATTCACAGAAATAAAAATTAAATCAGCAGCGTCGATTTCACCAGTAACATCAACTGAAAAGAAAAGATTTTTACCACGACACTCCTTAACAATCTCATCGAGTCCCGGTTCATAGATAGGAAGACAGTCAGAGTTCCATTGGTCAATACGATCTTGATTAGAGTCAACAACGACAACGTTAAGGTGGGGACAGTTCTTTGCAATCACACAACTTGTTGGCCCTCCGACATAGCCAGCGCCAATACAACAAATCCGTTTAACATCTCTCATGATAGTAAAAAGGTTATTATTAGTGACGATGAGGTGATAAAGTTAAAAACAACACGTAGATAGTGTCAAATGGGTGATATGAATGACAATTAAAAACTTATTTAAAGCGTAAATTAATGTTGTCCAAAGAACCAAATGTCAAACCAGGGTCTTAATGATGGATTAAAATATTAAACCAGCAAAGGTTCTTATATTCAAGGAGACGTCAAGTTGTTTCTATGAGCGAAAATAAGAAATAAAAATCAAATTGTATTGGTGTTGAAACTAATTGTTAGATTGATGGAGGGAACAAGACAACTGAATGATGATGCTTTGTTTAGGGGATTTAAAGTAAAGTAAGAGAGAGAGAAAAAAAAGGGAGAGTGAGTGAGATGAGATGAGAATGTGGCTGATGAAAAAATGATGATGATGCTAGCTGGTTATTGATAAAGAAAAGAAAGAGAGAAAACCAATCAAACAAGAAATCTAGACGGAAACGAGGTCCAAACAGTTTCACCTCAGGCCAGACAGATTCATAGAAAGTTCAACTATCTCAGATGTGTTCCAGCATCGGCATATACCAACTTCACTAAGATCTAACTGATTATTAATCCTTGGAAAATTTTATCCAACAAAAGGGTCAGCAGAACACCAGATCTTCAGTCAGACGGTATTCATCGCAGACTGCTTTCAATACATTATCAAACAATTATTACAATTTTTCACTCAATACCGGTACTATAACAAACTTCATTATTATCATCACTAGGATTATAATTGTAATCAGCATCATCATTACCTTCAAACCTATTGATTGATAACGAATCATTATTAATTTTATATCCGGCTTCAGGTTTTCTGAAAACCATAGGCATAGACAAAAATTCAATTTTCCCGGTCAAAGCAGCTTCTTGTTTTTATCCTATGGTCAGAGTTACTGAAATTGCTGTAGTCAAATTAATTGTGCCTAATGTCACCAATTTTGATGACGATAATGGCAGTAAAATAAAGAAGTTTGGCATACAATTGTCATGGTATGATATATAAAATAGAAACGAGAATAGAACAAACGATTTCTCCATTGATTGACAATTTTTATCGCATAAAAGCATGTTAAAAACAATAGGTAAAACATGTTAAGGCTAATTAGAAGGGTTGGTTTTTATTAACTTACCTTGGTTCATTAAGATCAATTTTATGATTAACGCCATTGAAAACGTCAAACAGTATTGTAATAAAAATGATCACCAGAATTTACACAGTCAATTGACATAGATGGAAATGTGATGTTAAAATATTGGATCAATATAATCACCTTTGCTTGTGAGCTGTTTCTTCTTTCTCATGTTCATCTTGAGACTCGGTGACTTTAGATATGATAATAGTTTTATGAAATTCAAAATATAAAATGGCATATGTTATTTTAATTAAGATGAAAATAAAATTCAATGCCCTTTAAATGGTTGCATTACAGCCAACAAACCTGGATATTTATCAATGTTTTGTATTTTAAACATTCAAAACACTTGAGGCAATTTGTAGTAGTTTTAAAAAAATTAACTGATGAATGTTAACACCAAATGTCTTTTACATCATAAAACTTAAAAATTAATTGATGCCCAAGATGAGGGAACGACCTGAGTTATAAAAACAAATGATGTGCGTAATAATAAACAAGTTTTCAGAGAACATGCACATAACCCGTTTGTTATAAAATAGCCTAGTTCAAAAAAGTAAAGGAAGTTGATACTTCCTCAGTTTATTGAAATATCAATTTTGAATAAATCAACGTGAAAGTAATCACCAATCACATGACACAGAGTTATAATCTTTGTTATGCAATCTTTGCAGCAGGGACTATAAAAATTCCGTTTATAAATCAGAACCATTTGAAATAGAATAAATAATTGAATACAAATTTAGTTGTGATTGACTATTTTAATTTATATGTAAATGAACACAGATTAGTTAAACGTCTAATAACTATTTACTTATGTATAAAACACTAGAATGGGAAAGTTTAGCGAAAAAACAATTATTTGACAAAATTTTTCAGATCTTCTAATAGTTTGATGTACCTCTCATGTTCATAAGCAGTACAATAATCAATGAGATGAGAGGCAAACTCTTTACCAATACCTCGCTCGTCTAAATAGTCCATAAGAATATCATACAATTGTCCATCGATAAGAGATGCGTCTCCCATGTAGACTGTCTCATCAATTTCGTCTTCAGGTTTATCCAAAACAGTGATACCGTCAATTTCAAAAATGTCTTCAGAAGGTTGATTCTGACCTTGAACGCTCTGTTCCCCTTCTTCGAAAGGCATGTCACTGGCAAAATTACAGGACAAACAAAGAGTTTTTCCTGAAGGTTTAATAATCTCGATGGAAAAGGTTGGCTTAGAGAGTATAGGTCCGCCAGACATGCTTTCAGCATCAGGAGTTTCAGGCATTTCATCGTCTGTAGTCGACCCATTAACATTCAATCTAATACGGATATTTTCATCTTTAAATTTTCTAGTTAACTCAACCATAGCTCCGTCAGCCTTCACCTCAAAGCCAGGAACGCTTGAAACTAAGAAGATAAAGAGAACGATCAGAACATGATTTGATTCATTTAAATAGTCAAGTTGCTAGTTTAAATGTCTCAATCAGACTCGGATATTGTCGTCACAAAATAATCGGGATCCGTAGACAAATCATCATTAAGAACAATTAAATAGCACCAGAAAACAAGAAAGAAGGAAACCTTACCTGGTTTACTATTGGCCTTTTCAGCTTTGATTTCCTCAGTGAGAAAGGCTTCCATTTCTTTGGCAATACCTCCAGTGGAAGAATAAAATCTATTAAAATTAAATGTGGAAGTTAAATTATTTGGTGAAGAAAACGTGGATGAAAATGATTTACATCGGGTGAGTAAAACTTTGGTTGTGAGATTGTAGTTTTTAGGACAAGATTTGAGAAAAATAGAACTCAGTCTAGTTAATTTAAACAGCATTTTGATAGCTGTGTAAAAACTAAAAAATTAAGTAAATTTGCTTGAACACGATTTAGTTTAAACCGTTTAAGGGTAACGAAAAACGTGCTTTGGAAAAATTGTGCTTCTCTTTATATATACTCAATCTTTATTTGGTGAGCCGGAAGCTCAGGGATCAGACATCTGGTGGGATGTCTTGCAGCTTTGGAGCGCCGCGGATTTTGAGGTTATTACAATGTATGGTTTATATTTATGAGGTAATGTTTAGGGGAGTTGCGTTCAGGTAGGTATTGGGAGTCTGAATTTTGGTACAATTTCTTGAGTGAAGATAACATTGAGAAGGGTTTTACATTGAGTGGGTTTTTTGATACATAACTGCATAAGGTTAATTTTGTTTTTATAAATAATTTGAGTTAGTATTTCAAGTTTTATTCTAGTGTTAGTGTATTTGTCACATTGGGTTATCCAATGTATATTATCAGGAGAGGGGAAACCGCAAGAGCAAGTTTCGTTCACTGTAAGAAAGTTGTAGCATCCTAGAGTGAGGTTAGTTCCATTGCTTAGTTTGTCTTCTGTGTTTAGGATTTTCCATTTGGGCATTATGAAACGTAGGTTGTAGTTCTTTTTATTTTTGAGAGCAGTCTGCCAGATCCTGTCAATGTAGTCCGATGCAGTTTGTTTGGATTGTAGTTTGGCGTTCCAGTAGACTTTGTCATTGCGTACTGTTGGTCTTATTGAGTCGTAATATGTGTCGATACAGGGAATTGCGTTGTTGAGATTAGCTTGTAAAATCTGATGGGTGCCACTGTTTATTATGGTATAATAAATTGGTTTGATTCCTAGAACTGAATATGCACAGAGTCTGTTTTGTCTGGGTTTGATATTAAAGATTTTATAGAAATTATTGTATATTACTTTGTCTATTAGTTTGCCTAGAGAGAGATTATTGATTAATTTTGGTGCTATTATGGCTGAATGCGGAATAATAGTGCTAGTGATGAGAGAGTTAATAAGTATTTTAACGGTTTCAGGGGGAAGTGTGGAGAGAAATCTAAGTAATGGAGTCATGCTTCTAATCCTTTCAGTGAGGTTAGTTATAAGTTTTTTGGTATCACATTCAAAACGAGTGGTGAAGTGGCACGGTAGGCCCAGGATGTTAATTTCATTATCCACGTTAATTTTCGTAAATTGCTTGATAATGTCAAGTTTTCGATGATGGATCATAATGTGTGATTTCTTCTCAGAGATACTGAGACCAATATTTTTGAGTCCTTCATTGAGAGTACTCATGAAGACTTCAATTTCATTTATCATTTTTTGGCATACTTGTTCGTATGTATTGTCAGAGGTTTTTTGATGCCCTTTAAGTACCAGGAAGATATCATCGGCATAGATTTGTAGGTTGTAGTAGGGGAGCTTGTTGCAGAAGTATTTCATTCCGGGTTTAACCATGTCAAAACTTTTTGTTAGGTCTCTAATTACAGTGTTCAGGCCTATGATAAACAGTTTAGGACCAAGTATTGACCCCTGAGGGACGCCTCTTTTCATTTGGCACGACCAGTTTGCATTGTTGTGTTTGATCACACAGTATCTATCAAGTAGGAAACAGATTATTAGTCTCAATGTCGTGATATTAACTTTGTCTTTTAGTTCCATGATGAAAGATGTGTGTTTTATGCAGTCGAAGGCTCCAATAATGTCTGATTGGAGGACTACACAATCGTTGTATGAGGTTTGATTGAAGATAGAGAGTAAACAGGTCCCAATGGATCTCTTTTTGAGATACGCATGTTGGTGTAGATAGTATTCATTTGGAATATTTTCATCAATTATCTCGTTGATGTAAAGTTCCAGCAACTTGCTGAATATATTGGTACACTGAATTAACCTTGGGCGCTCTCCATCACTTTTGGGGATTATGATGCCTCTGGATCTTTTCCAGATGAAAGGATAGTAACTGTTATGGATAAGTACATTGTATAGTTGAGTAAAATATTCTAAGTTTTCATTTATCAGTATGTCAGCAGTTTTCTTGCTTATGTGATCCGTGCCAGGAGCAGAGTTTTTAATTCGTTTTACTAGATTTTGTAGTGTTTGCTGATCAATGTGATTCTTGTCTGGCTTCCTAATAATTGTTTGAATGGTTGGTTTGTTAGGTAGAAAGTCTTTGGTGTAATTGGAGAGAAGGTTGGTGACGTTTTGTTTGTACAGATCTTTGATTTCAGTGAACTGCCTAATAGCTCTCTTAATGTTGGTCCATGCTTTGGCTGGTTCCGTTTTGATGTTGTACCTTGCCCAAACTGCTGCTCTCAGTTCATTGAAGATGTGTCTTTTGATTATTTTGATTTGCGAAACCAGGAAAAGTTTGTCTTCAGAGATCTTTAGCGCCTGTTTGAGTGATTTAAGGATTCTGTTTAGATTTTTGCAGTTTGCTGACTGATATATTAAGGACTTTTTTCTTTGTTTGTATATGGAGCTTTCATAAGCATTGTCAAGATCTTCATTCATCTTTGTTAAAGATTCATCGAGTTGTGTAGAGGTATCGAAGGATAGAGGTGAGGGTTGTAATTTGATTATGTTATCAACTTTTTTGAGATAAGCTGTGCTGTTTAGTCTTTTGTTCCACAGTCTTTCAGGTTTTCTTTTCCCATTGGAGTATGTAAAGGTGATGCATCTGTGATCTTTTTCGGGCTCCGAAAGAGTTATTTCTGTTTTGCTTTTGCCATACAAGAGATTAAGATTATGAAAGGTTATGTCAATCCAATGTTTAGACCCTGAGGAGTGAATGTAGGTGTAGTTATATTCGTTCGGTTTAGATGCAGGTTCTAGTTTTAGTGTGTCTGCGGCTTGTTTCAATATTATCCCTCTGTTTCTGCTATTTTTGTGAATTTTAAATGACCATTCCGGATGGGTGGAGTTGGCATCTCCCATTAGGATAATCGGTGAATGTTTGTACCCGGAGAGAGATTTCATGATTACGTTAACTTGTTCTTGGTATTCGCCTTCATTCGTTGAGGGACTAATGTAGAGGTTGACTATGGTTGTAGCTATGTCATTGATTCTCACTCTACATATAATGGAGTCAGTTCCAACTTTGTGACATGAAAGTAAGTTCTCTTGTTGAACTATCGTTACACTTCTTCCATTAATTAAAACTTGTTTCTGGTTTAGTTGTAGTCCAAGGACAGCATTGAGATTGGCTTCTTGAAGCAGTATAACGTCTGTGTTGGTGTTAAGAATGAGTTCGCTGGTAATTAAAGCTTGATTATTACAATTTCTTGATGTAATGATGGGCATCTAGTATCGATATTCCCAATCAATATATGACATGAGTCGTCTGACCTCATTATTATAAACAGTACAGCTTGAAGATCTTTGTTTGTGTTTTGAATTTTTTACACCAGCATTTAAGCATAAGAAGCAGCATTCAGGATCAGGTGTGACACATTCTTTATGTTTATGATTTAAAGGACAGTTTTCACACATGTTCTCATTGCGACAATGTTTGGTAGTGTGACCCACCATATAGCATTTGTTGCAGGTCTTAACGTAGAAATTGTCTTTGTATGAGACACTTTGAGCACCTGAGTGGATTCTTCCTTTGTTTTCGATTATGTTTCTGTTTTCATTCGATAAACGCACTATTATCTTTGTTTTTTCGTTGCCATATCTGTCTTTGTATTCAAACTTGGTAACTATTTCACATTCGCTTGTAGGTATCAGTTTGTTTCTTTTGATAAAGTTTTCCTTAGCTTCCAGTTGGTCGGCATTTATCACAAAGGAGACTTGTGGAAGTAGTTTGGGAGGCTCTTTAATATCAAAAGTCTCTTCACTGATTGTTTCTTTCAGTTTATCCAACATCTTTTTTCTTATTTTGGAGTCGTTTGAGATTACCTTGACAGCCTGTTTAGTAGTGAAAACCTTTTCTACTTGAATGTCCTGGTCTTCCTTGATCATATTATTTACCTCTTGGCTCATCTGTGCAATATTTTTGTCTCCTTTTGGTTGAATTATCAGAAGCTTGGATGTTGGACGTTTTTTGACCTTCTCAGCATAGGTTTGATGTTTCACTGAACTACTTTGGTCATCATTACTTGCCGCAAGTTGCTTGGCCAGAACGAGTTGATCAACCATGATTTGTAGCTGCTGAAAGCGGCCATCAACACCAATTTCATTTTTTCGTAGACTTGTTTCAGTGAGTAGACCTTTTACATAAGTTTTGACCTCGTCCAATAGACCTTTCAAAAGGGTGGATTGAGTCTCCACGTGGTCTGTATTTTCCATCGTAGATTGCTAGCAAAGTTGAGACTCCGTCACGACGTGAGTACACTTATTTTGTAGCTGATGATATGGTAAAGGTGAGTAAATGTTTTAAAACGTAGAAACTATATTAATTAAGACACTAATTTATTAATTAAAAAACCTTTAAAATTTAAAGCAGCCGTCAATCTTACTTTCCGGTTCCAATAGTAGCCAAAGAAACAGTCAAGCTCTCTCTAACACAAGGTAAAACCGCCAAACTTAAAGTTACTATTTCTTGTTTTGTTAAAATGGTTTTATAAAGACCGCCATCAATCTAATTGGATGCTCAGCTTTTAAACTGAATGGAAAACAGCTGAAGGAGAAATATTGATCTGACGGACGCTCGTTACGAAAATTTTGAATTCTGTAAATTTTTATTTTTATTCATGAAAATGCTGTTTAAATTAACTAAAGCTAGTCCCATTTTTGCCAAATCTTGCCAGCAAAACCATGATTTCTCAACAAAAGCCTGGCTTGCTCATTGTTTATCATTTTCATCCAAGTTTGCATGTTCTGTTGATTCAACTTCAACAATTATTTTTAAAAGATTAAATTCAACCTGTGCAAGTGCCGTTAAGGAAACAGAGATCTTTCATAACGAAGAAATTAAAACTGTTAGCAAGACAGGTAAGATCCTAGAAACCTTGGTATGATTTCGATATTATCCTTTCAGTTTCATTCTACCGATTTAACTATCGATCTCTTTTTCAGTTTCAAATGTTCCATCTATTATTGTGAACCATCCACTAACCGTTGAACATCTGGACCGAGCTATTGCTATTTATCAAGAAGAATTCAAAAGTATAACTTGTAAACTTGTCGAACTTAAACAGTCACGACAGCTCCCAAAGAACCCGGAAGAAATATATGATGATAGTGACTGGCAGATTAGATGGTACAAAAAAAAGAGATATCGTTTGTCAGAATTGCTTGTTGATTACAATTTCAGGTTAAAAACGCGTGATATCATTTCACAACGTTTTGACCCCCAGCGAACTGGTATTTTAGGGCCTGATCTAGCTGCCTCTCATTTCATTACTTATCGTGGAGGCAAAGTCAGATTTTATGGATCAGATAAATGGATTTCTTCTGATATTGAGTTACCTAAAAAAATGGATACTGCTTTCAAAGTTGAAAAATTAGACGCTTCTAATTGCAGATTGTATTATGAAGGTTTAGACAATTTTATTAATCTTAAGCAACTAGCCCATCTAGATTTATCGAGTAACCCTGGACTCGATGATTGGGCTTGTGGTCGATTAGCCTGTCACTTTCGTAACTCCACCAAGCTAAAATACCTTAACTTGTCGGACAATGACAATATTTCCGCTATTGGCTTGCAATCACTAGTTAATATACCAAGCCTGGAGACAGTAGTTATCACTGGAACCAAGGCAGCAAGTTATTCTCATTTAGAATTGCTCATGCTTCTTTTTCAAGATGTCAATCCTAGATGTAGAATTGAGGTTTGAATAATAATCTGTATTAAAGATCCTGTAGATACTGTTGTGTAAAAAATGTTCTAAGGGGGTTTGGAAAGTATCAAAATTTTACAATGAAGCCTCCCAAGGATAATTGTATTCTAATATTTTATGTTTGTTCTTTAAATTATGATGATTAAAAATGCTTTTGCAGCAAACAAATATTTTTCATTAACATTTTTATTATCTTTGGCAATAATATTTTCATCATCGTATGTGGAAGTATAGCTTATTATAATTTATTCGGATCAATGTAGAAATGGTTCTTTAATAATCAAGCTATGTTTTTAAAGTTAGATCTATGGCTTAACTTTTGCTCAGAGAGCATTTAATTGAAAGAAGAAAGATGATGGCAAGAATGAGGGTGGCATCGGAGTTTTGGTATATCAGGGTATATAAATAAGATGATAATGATAGTGATTGAATTTAAGGGTAGAGACAGGGGAGATGAAAGTCCTCAAGAGCTGATATTTAAGATGATAAATATGAAGATAAAGCGATTTATTCTCAAGCAAAATGTATCCTGAATTTTATTTCTTGTTTTCAAAGCAAAAAGAGTAAAAACAGCCTGAGTATGGCTGAGTGGCTTATAGATACAATTTACGATATTTATACATTTAATCATTTCAACTATTTCAGCCCCACACTAAAAGGGTTACAAGAGGTAATAAAATGGACTTTACTCTAGAAGTATCGAGCGCATAGAACTAGTTACTAGTGTTTCAAGATCAAACAAAAATGGTGAAAACTTCAACTGAATAATTTCATCATTGAGCGAGCTGAGTATTTAAATGCCATTTTAAAGATAAAATAGATAAGATGCAATTTAAATAAATCAAAATTAAACAGAGAAAAAAATAGGTCTGATCTTATTTGAAGAAGCAAACGCTCAAGTAATATGAAGCCGAGATTGTCTGAAAAGAAAGAGAAAGGATAGGAGCAAACAGGAGGGGAAAAAATGAAGAGTCTCTCTTTCAATTTAGTCTCGGCCCCTCGCGCCATTTTCTTCTCTCCCTTTCCTTAGAATTGGCTAAATGGCTCTTAAAAAAATCTTTTAGTTAGTGTTTGTATCTTTTAATTTGAATTGTATTTTGTAATTTTGTCAATTTAACGCTGTCGACATCATGGAGAAAAAAGGTGAGTGACAAAATTTTATTAATAATGAAGCGAAATGAGAAATTCTCATAGATTTTTGAGCAGACTAGATTGGTCTCTCTAGTGGGCAACTGATTTTAACGGAAAAGGAAAACGATCTTTTGAGCGGTCACTCTTTGTATACACTTTTATTTCATTTTGACCAACAAAATTGTACCTTGACTGGTTATGATACAATTGGTAATTTTGCTCTTTGATATCACAAGGATTTAGTCAATTCGATTATTCAAGTCATGCTCAAGTTGATCTTTTTATTCATGTATAATATGTAGCCTTGTTTTGACAGTATACTGGAGTTAAATGCTCATTTATTTTTAATCATTGGATTGTCTATTGCTTCTAACAGTTAATTTTTTATTTTTATTTACCTTTAGCCAAAATGACGGAAAGTGCAAAAGCGTTATGGAAAGGACGCTACGGAGTGTTACGGAAAGTGGAAACAAAGAAGGGTAGTTCAAGCAGCTCCACTGATGAAGAGGAAACTGATGGAGAACCTAGAACAAGTAAGAGAGTTCGATCACAATATCAACCATTCCAATCTCCCGAAGCTTTAGCAGTTTTGGCTCCAGCTCTTTACAAGCCACCAACCAAACCTTGCTCAATTTCTAAAAACAATGACGATAAAATAGTTGTGTTCAGTAAAGGAGATTTTCTTGCTGTTCGTAATGAGGAAGGCACATTTTTTGTGTGTCGAACTGCTCAAAATGTTTACAAAAGCAGCCGTAAATTCAAAATTCAATGGTTAAATGATGAAAAAGAACCTGGTATTTACATCCCCGATTTCTATGACACAACTGATTTTGAATGTGTTCTCACCAATCTCAAAATGAACCGAAAAGATAAAACAAAATATCAGTTACCCGCTGATGAAAGAAAACGAACTATGAACATTCTTGAAAGAGCAATAAATGTTGAAAAAGGTTTAACCGAAGTCCCTGATCCCCGGAAAGTAGTTAGCGATGGAGTAGATGTCAGTATAGTCGGTAGAGAAGAGGAACAAGAACTTATTAAAATAAGTCCAAAACCAACAATTAAAATAGCCAAAGAGAAACCTGCCAAGGTATGCTCTGCTCGTTCTAAAAGATCCAGTACTAATGGTGAAAGAGATGTCAGTCTAAGAGAGCGGCGCAGATCAACTGAAACTAATCATAAAGCTACGCCATCAACCTCTGTTAAACGTGAACGCAGATCATCAAATCCTGCTCCTGAAACACCTATATCTGAGGATCGCAGAAGTACTCGTTCTAGTAGCCGAACTGTGAAAGAAGAGAAAAAGCCTCCACCACCACCGACTCCATCAACATCAGCTATTAAATCAACACCATCTATTCGAAAGAGACGTATAAGTAATAATGACCAATCTTCAAGCAAAGAAACCGTCAAAAGTGAAGTTCGTAGTTCAAGATCCCACGCCGACAGATCAAATCACTCAGAAAAAGTAAGACAACCAACAAGCATGAGAATAGTCAATATGAACGCTCACGAAGCTAAACGTCCTAAGATTAGAATCTCGCTGACTCCTAACCTCAAAGTCCCTGAAATGGAGCGTGAACTAACATTCGAATCTCGAGATGAAATTCCTGAGGTTTCAAGTCTAGTTGATAGTAAATTGTTGATTAGAGCTGTTAATCGTAAAGATTATGAACTGATTGACAAAATGGTTCTTGAAGGAAAAGTTTGTTCATTCTGTGTGCCAAGAAGTCTCAATATTAGGAGAGATGCTCTATCATATGCCATACAAAAAGAAGATTTGTCTGCCATAAAAATGCTTATGGATAAAAAGTATTTGGCTCGTCTTGTGTCATTCCCTGACGTTCTTATTACTCGGAGTCCTGGTAAAAAACAAAATATCCTGATATTAGGTCAAGCCAATTCTACACCCGAAGCTATGGAAGTGCTATTGCAAGATTTATCTCATAACTATGATTATCGATGTCTTCGTCAGCGAACATATTTAAACAGCGAAATAATCAAAGAAGCACTTAAGTTCGGTATCTCTGTTGAGACCATAGATAAATTTTGTTCTTTAGAATGCGATAAGTCATCAAATATACTGACGCTCTTTCTTAACAATATCTCATCTGCTGTCAAGTATGGTCATCGAGAAATTGCCCATCATCTTGTCCAAATAGCAATCCGAAAAGGTGGATTCGGCTTTCATACTTTACACAAAGAAGCTCTTCAAGAGAAAGAACTTTTCTCGATCGCTAAACCCTCTCTAGTCTCTAGTAGAAGTATCAGCAATTGCAATATAACTCCAATTCATTGCGCAGCTATTAATCCTGATGAATACTATATCTCAACGCTTTTGGAATCTCATAGCGATAGCTACTCAGTGCAAGATACCGAAGGTTGGCATCCAATACACTATGCGGCAGTCTGTGAATCCAGAGGACCACTAAAATACTTAATCTCCAAAGGAATACCGACTTTGGTTAAAGACAAAGAAGGCAATACTCCTCTTCACTTGGCTTGCTTGGCTGGAAGAGTTCATAATGTTGAATTGATTCTATCTCATGAAGCAAATAACAGTGGAGATAAACATAGTTGTATCGAGAGACAGAATAAGGAGGGTCTGACTCCACTTCATATTGCTTGTGAAAAGGGAAAAGAAGAAAACGTCAAAATTTTACTCGAAAGTGGTGCTGACCCTGAAAAGGTTACTCTCACTGGCAATGATAAATTAACGCCATTAATGATTGCGTCTCAAAATGGTCATCTTGGTGTTGTAAAAATGCTGGTAGAAAAAGGTGTTGATGTTGAGGCTCTTGATAGAAGGGATCGTACTGCTCTATTGCACGCTATTATAAATGGCCATTCGCATGTCGTTTCATTCCTCTTAAGACTCGGAGCCAATCCGAATACAAAAGAAAGCTTTGGTAATACAGCTGTTCATTTTGCTGTTGCATACGGATGGTATTTCACCCTGAAACTACTTATCGATGCAGGTGCCAAAATTAACGAACCAAATGTTTGCAATATCACACCTCTTATGATTGGCTATATCAAAGGTCACCTTGGTCTGGTAGAAATGTTGGCCGAAGCAGGTGTTACATTGGACTCACAAGTTTTGGACAGTAGTGGTAAGTGTTTCAAAGACATTATTGATAGCATTTAATCGTCATCCTACGCGAATTTCCACAGGTCAAACTCTATTGATGGAGACAATCAAATCAAGACCAGGAAAATCAATGATTGATAGGATTATGTTCCTCGCGAACCATAAAGTTGATTTTACACAATCGGATAGAGAAGGAAATAATGCCGTGAGTAAACTTCAGACAATTCATTATTCTTAGCATGATGTCTTTACTACCAATTTTTTCTTTTAATAGTTCCATTACCTTGCTGACTATGGCGAATACCTTGTTGATGAACCGGATCCTGCAAATAATGACGAGGTAATTATCAAAATTTCACAACTAGGAGGTTTCATTCTTTTTTAGTGTGAAATTTTCTTAATGTAACTTTACCATATTCGAGGAATGTCAAATTATTGAAATTCCAAAAAACCTCTGGATTACAGACCAGACATTTAATAAAAACTAGGTTTGAAAACAAGAAATAGAGATTCAATAGAGAGTTAAGACTCCATCTTGTGAATCCACCCTCTGGTCACTTAGAATTTGCGCTCAATTTATGATGGAGATAGACTCCCCGTGGCTCTCTTCAAGGTTTTTTGGCTATTGACTCTTATCTCATCTCGTAAATGAATGAGAATAACATGTTAGCATGTATTCTTTGCAAATTAGTTTGTAGTCACTGTGTTTTCAAATATTTAAATTCCGTTTTTCTTTATTTAAGCAGTCATTTAAGTCGACAAAAAATCAATTTATCATTAATCTAAATTATCTTCCGACGATTGACCTGTTACTAATCTTTTTTGCTTTTCTTTCATTCATTCAGTCGGAAGGAGATGACTTTTGTTCAGAGGATGAAGAAGTTGCCATAAAGAAACAAGAATTCAACCATCGCAAGATCAATCGATTTAAGGTATTTTATATAGATTTCATTTATTGTTTAGTTTTTTCACTCAACCACTTTTTGATGATTTTGTTCACAGAGAAAAGAAAGACTCTTGAATTACTTAACACAGACAATTAAATTATTACGGGACAACAAATGTGATTATGCTGCTTGTAATAATCTCAAAGAGACATGTTTCCATAAAGCAGCTAAATACGGTTATTTTGATTTGATCGAGGCTCTCATCAAAAGTGATTGCAAGCTTAGTGAAAGTATCAATGAAGATGACAATACATTATTGCATCTTATAGTCAGACATACACCCAAAAGGTGCTCACAGCTATTGCCAAGTCTGAAAAACAATGAAGATGCTATTAGACGACTCGCAAACATGATGAAAGTTCAGAATCGATCGGGAGAAGTCCCATTAGCATCAGTATTACTGAATTACAAATCCCTTGATAAAGATGAACAAGAAATAAATTTGATTGATTTCATGGTCAACACGCTCCAAGCTGACGTTAGGATAAATGTTCCTCTGGACAATATTAAAACTGAAACTTGTATCAACTTTGTGATCAAATATTGTACTCCTGAGATTGTCTCTATTATCCAAAAAAGACTGGACTTCTTGAATAAAAATTCACCCCTACCGCCAACACCAGCACCGGTACCTCCACCGCCTCCTTCATCAACTCCCGTTACTACGAATAGTTCAACTCCATCTACGACAACGAGCACAACTGTTGTTACTTCACCTTCTAAAGCTACTGTAACTACTTCATCTAATGTCACTCAAGTTATTTCAGCAGTTACGACAGTTTTATCTAACTCAACAACTCCAATTGCTGCAACAAATCTAACTTCTACAACAAATTCAAAACAAATCTCTGTTCCTTCAACTGAAGTGAACTTTTCTTCACCTTCTGTGGTGAAAACTTCTGCTCCTAAAATTACTGTAGCTACAACTTCAAATGTTACTACAATAACTACTGCAGCTACAACTTCGCATGTTACTACAATAACTACTGCAGCTACAACAGTTCTTTCAAACTCTACAACATCAACTTCTCCAGTCATTGTATCGACTACAGCAAATCCAACCTCCTCAACAATTTCAAAACAAGTTTCTACTCCATCAACTGAGCTGAGTGCTACTCCACCTTCCAACGTGAAAAATTCAGCTCCTAAAACTACTGTGACAACAACTTCTAATGTCACCTCAGTAAATTCAGCAGCTACGACAGTTATTTCAAACTCGACAGCATCAACTCCTCCGATTACTTTATCGATTGCAACAAATCCATCAACAACTCCAACCTTAACGACGAATTCCAAACAAAATTCTTCTCCATCAACTGAATTGAGTGTTTCACCACCTTCTAACGTGAAAACTTCGGCTCCTAAACAAGTTGCACCAGCTGTTCCAACAAACTCAGATTCCGTTGCTCAACCTCTATCATCTGATACACCAACTCTTTCAGTACCTTCTGAAAACGGCTCGACTAAGGGATAGATGTCGCATTAAAAGGCGCTGTGGTTTGGCCGGTCTACCGAATTAAATCATCTGCCAACTCTTCTTACTTCATCCTTTAGACTGTACCACTTCTATCCCTTAACATCCCTTAAAATCTAAAAATTTGTTTAATAGATTTCTCTTACTCGAAATTAACTTATGCGTGAAAAAGAGTGATGGTCAGCTTTTAAATTTTTCAACATTGATTTAAGTATCTGAATCAAGAGCCCACATCGATTTTTAACGTTTTAATTGTTTTATCTAATTTAATCATTTATTTTTCGTCATCACCTTTTATGCTTGATGAAATTTTTCCATTTTTTTTGATTTTTTTAATGAAACAAGTATAACGAAAATAGCTCGTGATCATGAGATCTCAAATAAGCACAAATTGTCGAGCTCACTTAAGCTGATCAACTCATTTTTACACTTGGTTGATTTCAGCTCAAAAATCAATTCGAATCGATGTAAAAATCAAAATCGACTTATCGCTAAAAAGATTGTAATTTCTCAAACGAAATCGTATTCAAACTAAGAAATCACTCACGACCAAAAAAGTAGAACTTTTTCCTTCGAGCATCTTCATCTCCAATTGCAGTCTCTTAGCTTCTAATCCTAAATTCCTTTCCACGCATCATTCTGGATCTATTTTCAATCCTCTTATAAGTCATCTCTCTTATGTATATCCATTCTTAATCTTCGTGACTCAGGTAGCGTCTTTATGCTACTCTTTAAGACCAATAAAATCATGTTTAAGCTGCTCTACTTTAAAATTGCTTGTTAAAATTCTTTTCACTTCTACATTAGTCCATTGAAATATGAGAAATGTAAATATTTAAATATATTTTATTCTTAAAGGTTACTTTGTTCATTTATGGTCGTTTTAAATTAGTCTATCAATCTGTTTATGGTTATTTTTTACACTATAATAAGCATTTTAGAATTATATAATACAATTTCAGATCAAATTAAAATGTTATCACAACAATCGAGATAAAAAAGGTCAGAGTTTGTAAACATTGTTACTTAACCGATTGCGAAAATATAATAATTCATGGAGATTCGTATTCATATTGTAAATTATGAAAGAAAATTGGTGACATAATTCAGAAATGTGTTGATGAAAGTTGAATTGAAAATGGGATTTACTGGGGCTTGTAGGTTGGCAATCATGGAAAGTGGAAATCGATTTGATGCTTGTTCAGCTTCCTTTGGATCTGTACAAAATGAAGAAAAGAAAAAATTAATTACATTCTGAACCAACCATAGATAATATGAATAACAAAAACTGATCGACACAAAAGTTCATGACTTTTGTAACTAAACTGACTAAACTTTTATAATGTTAGTCAGTCGAGTTTTCGATCATTATCGATTGATTTTATCGTTCAATTAATAATCTAGAAAATTGGCTCAATTCTAATGTTTATATTATAGAGATGACAGTGAAACTAGTTCAGCATTTAAAGATTTCCTTAGCAACTCTTGTCTAATCTAAAATTTAATGTCAGTCTTGTTTATAAAAAAATGACAAACATTAACCTCAAAATTATGAGCAGTACAGAAATAAGATAATCAATATATTGACAAGATTTTATTCAAGATTAAATGTGAGAATAATAGTAAAATGTGTATGTGAATTTTTCATTTTTTTACATATGAATTCTGTTTTTAGTCAACTTTCTTAACTATTGTACATAAAATCTAGAAAGATTTTTTTATTCGATAATTCGATAGAGTCAATCATATTTCATGAGGTAATCTGACGAGATCAAAATGTTTTAAAAGTAAATATATGACAATTTATCAATTTTTTCATCATGGAGAGGTAAAATACTAGCCTAATGGGAAAACTTTGCTTTCACCATGTTTAAGTGTGATGAACTCGGAACCAGATAGATTGAGTTTTTCCAAAGTAGATTTGAGCTTTAACGGTGGATCTAAAAAGAACTGTAAAGTATAAAGGAAAAGAGTGAAAGGAAATTAGACTAAAATCAAAATGTTAAGTAACATGGACTTATTTTTAAGCTAATAATTTATAACTTATATTATTACTGTTTATAGCTTTACCTCATTAGCAAGGGCAAAAGTACCCCAATGAATAGCAACTGAGGCACGAGCTTTCAAATCTTGATGAATTAAAACAGCCTCTTCGGGATCAACATGTTGAGGTTTCATGAACCATCTCGGTTCATAAGCACCAATTGGTATTGCTGCAACGGTAAAAGGTCCATAAACTGAACCGATTTCTTTAAAAGCTGGGCAATAGCCAGTATCACCAGTAAAGAAGAATCTCTGAGTGGGTCCAACAAATGTCCAGGATCCCCAAAGACTGAGAAAATCATCACTGATGCCACGTTTGCTCCAATGTTGAGCTGGAGTGAATGCTATTGTTATAGATCCATTGTAACAAATCTCATCCCACCAATCCATTTCAATTGCATGTTTAATGCCAATTGAATTGAACCAACTTTTAAGACCCATGGGAACATACCATGATAATGAGGTTCCATACCTTTCATGTAAACTTGTGACACTGGCAACATCTAAATGATCATAGTGATTGTGTGAAATAACTACAGCATTTAATCTTGCAGGCAAATCATTGATTGTACATGGTGGATTGCGATAACGTTTAGGACCGAAAAACTGACTTGGACTTGCTCTTGAACTGAAAATTGGGTCGGTGATAACATTAAAATTATCAAATTGAGCTACAACAGTTGAATGTCCAATCCAGGTTATCCGAACGCCATTATTATTTGAATTCTCGTCTTGAAATACTGGCTTTTCTATTGGCAAAAGTTTATCCAGTTCCTAGAGCATAGTAAAAGCTTTGTTAAATTATTCTAATGTACTCAGATCCAAAACTTACTTTTTGATTGGGAATATTGCTATTGTCTCGACTGAAACCGAATCTCATTAAACTTGTTATCCGAAATGCATTTTCGTTCCAAGTGTCCCATGGATTTTTATATCGTCCATCAACACGAACTGATTTAGTAACTTGTTTTTCAATTGTATTCTTTGTAATTGAACTGGGACACTCATCAGGTATACTTCTAGTTGACTTTCTACTGACAGCCATGTTTCTTATATTTGACGGGATGTTTGAATTTTGTTTGTTGCTCGACAAAACCAGATTGACAAAAATGGGGTTAGATTGACTAGAGGAAAACAAATTTTCTTGGGATGTTTTCTGTAATGTTGATAGAATATTTAAAAGACTAGAGCTACCATAATTGCGTATGGATTCATTTTCACCCGAATCACTGTCACTTTGTAATACAATTTCTTTTGGATCAGAGTCTAGATCAAGTTTCGATGGACTGCTAACACGCCCAATCAAACCCAATTCACTGGGAAATGAATTAAAATAATTCGATACAAGACTGTCATCATGTCTACTCCAATCACCAGGTTTTATCAAGTGAAAATGGTCTGTTTGTCCGAAAGCCAAAAAACTCTGAAATAAGATAAATCAAATTGAAATAAAAATCCACAAATTCAAAAGATTTTATCTGATGGGTTTTTTTGACAAAAATCCAAAGTCTAGAGGATGATGATCAGCTTGTTTATAGCACAAAAATAATCCCAGATCTAGTTGCCAAGAGATATTGATTACATGATAGTGATTGTGGGATAGCAACAATTGACGGCATGATGATGAGATGGCAAAATTTAGTTTAAATCAAAAATAATAAATTATATAACCCATTCATTTATTCCGATTTTGTTGCATGGAGCATCATCTAGAATCAGATGGCGATGATCTGGTAAGATATGATGGTGAGCAATCTCATACTGCCTTTTGATCGAAAGGAACAAACTTCATTGGGGTGGCACATCTTTTTCATCCATAAAACTTGATTATTTAACTCTACCTTCAAATATGTTGTAAATTGGTAAGATTGTTGATATTTTGCATAGCAATTGCACCAAATTGATCGAAATTTTTTAAAAAATGGCATTTTTTGCTTTAAATAAGTTTAACAAGTCATGAATAACATGGATGATCACTAATTACATTTAGTGATGAAACATGCGACGATAATAAAAAGTTTAATTTAGAGTTAAATAATAAAAAATGCATTTACAGTAATCTAAACATACTTGATTTTCATAAACCAACTAAATCGCGCCTCATTCACTTGGTATTAGATGAGATAATTGAATGGCGCTCAAAACAAAAATGCCTCATTAAAATTTGTTTCAAATTTTGATACAGATATCAGTATAAAACTTATAATTGCTATTAAAAGGTAAATTAAATTGATAAACCATTTATTAACAAGGATTATTGTAAAGCTTGATAGAAAAAGTGTATCAAAATAACACAGATTTTCATGTTGGACTTATTTCGATAGACTATGCAGTTACAAGTAAATCAATCAATCAACGATTTTAAGCATACATTGTGTATTAAACGGTTCAATACTTTCCACTGTTGGTTATGGTATAGATTTTATCCTTTTAACTTATCAATCGAGGTTTGGAATAACTCATTAACACACATAAAGTGAAAGCGAAGTAGAAGATTGAAGAAAGCATCTTTGATGCTATTAATCTTGATCTACAAATTTAAACCAGTTAGTAAAGTGTTATCATAAAACAATTAAAATGTAACTTAAAATAAAAATTAAAAATCAGATCAAAAGACCAGTATTCAATGTCTTTGTAAGAACTGCTCATCTTACAAAGACTACATTCTCTAAATTCATGAAGATGAGATAAATGTTTCATGCAAATTGGTTCTAAGTGTGGCTCTCTTGTTAGTCTATGAAATAATGACTTGATTTGATAAAAAGCTGAATTGGAAAGTATTAAAATGAGAAACAAAATTACAAATCTTACCTCAATTGTGATCCAGATCAAAATGGCCATCATTCGAGTCAAATTGGTCATCTTTTAACTTGAATAATCCTTTTAAATCCAAACAAATAAAGTCAGAGGTGAAAAAATTTCAGTTAAATTGGTTTTACAAAAATGTTTAAGATGACAATCACATCGGTTATTGTTTTAATATGGAAACCAGTTTTTAAAAAAAAAACGTAATTTGATTCAATCGATTCCACTGATTAGTTGATTTTCACTGAAAAGGTAATTTCTTCAACTTATCAATGTTGACAATTCGGACAAATGAAATAATTGAATTAGATTCACTTGTTAATGATTATGAGCATGTAAGAACCTGAATTGACTGTGAATAAATTCAAATTATTATTCAAATTATTATTCAAATTCACTTAAAGACACAATTTTTCATGATCAACTGTTAGGTTAATTGTTGTGTTTACTTTCAATTTTTTCAATCAAGGTTACATTGATTATAATTGATAACAATTACATTTTGTCATCATCAGCTTCCTAATCAACAATCAAGGTTAAGCCCATATAACCATCGTGATTAAGGTCATAAGTTATCAACATTGAAAAAAGACCAATCAGCTAATTGATCAATAGTTTATTGTAATCTCAATTTACTAGCAATAAAGTATTGAAAAATCCAATTTCTTGCTATACACCAATTGCTGATCCATTTTATTATCAGTTTAATTGTCCTAATCTGCATTGAAATGGATTATTTCAGATAATTTTGACTATTAAATCCGGACAGGTGAAATTTCCAATCAAATTTTCATTTGAAACGGGTAATTAACGATTGCTTCAATGAACATCATTTTCATTTTCATTGTAATTATCAATTTATTTCTTACTTTCTTTCAACTTGATAAATTGACATTGGCCTTTATCATAGTTAACATTAATTATTGATAGAAGGTTAATAGAGATTAAATCTTGTATTTAAGTCGAGTTTGAAATAATGCTGCTTCTGAGTACATTGAACGGTCTGGAAAACAGAGTCCAAGTTCATTATCAATTGACGGTGATGCTTAAATGTCAAAAGATCAAAAAAAGGTTAAACCATAAAATTAAAATTGATTAACTATTTTATGAACGAATTAAGTTCAAGCCTTTTCATCGAATTAAATCATTAAGATTCACGAACCATTCTTAGACAAAATCATATCGTGGGTAATAGCAAATGTCCACAAAAAATATAAAGCTCAATTAATAAAATAAATGTATATCTTCTTCAGTCGATTTGTTGATTAAGGCTCTGGATAAAGTGATTTACAAACCATTAGAGTTGAATCGAGTTAACTAAAACGATCAAGCAATAAACAAAATCATTTTAATGATAACAAGAGGAAAGCAAAACATTTGTAATATTGAAATTCTTGAAAACTTCAATTCAGTTCATAGTTAATTTACTGGATATTTTTGATTATTTTTCTAATTGTAATGTATTTATAGTTGGTCTTAGAACAAAGTTAACAGTTCCAATTACTAGCCACTTTAGGTTGAAATTTTGTTAAGACAGCATTTTAAGACTTGAGGATGTACTTGACTATTAACTCCAAACATTGACTTTGCTGATTATGTTTAATATCAAATAGAGTCGATTACCTCAAATTTTCCTCGCTGATAACACCATCTTTGGAAATTGAAAGAAACTTGAATAGACCAGAGCTTAATTCACAATTTTTCATGATTTAAACAAAATGGAAAAGCAAAAAAAATTCATGATCAGTAGTTTTCGAGAAAATTGAGTTCGAAGTTTAGTACAATTGTGGAACCAGATTTTTTCCTCGAACTGATTTCTATAATGTTAATTTCAATGGCCTATCAGAAAATGAACTCATTTTGAATTAAAATTTTCCGTTACTGTACTATGATAACACTTCGATTTACGATTTTGATGAATGGCCTTAAAACTGTGGCTTATGTTTCAAAATGATATCACTTGTTTCAAAAATTACTATATTTTTGTTATGGACTACAATAGATTAACACGATGCGACAGAGGTTGACTTCTAACCTTTTATCTAACATCTAACAGATAAAACAATTAAGCGATATCAGAAGAATGTTTAAATGTTGACATACAGTAGTAAGAAGTTTTTATACTCTAGAGTCTAGACATCTTTTCATGAAAAAAGTCACACCAATATTTCACAAAAACGACTTATTATCCAGATAATTTTTATAAACTAATTATTGTTTGAGCTTGAATTTTTGCAATAAAATTTAATAACATCAGATAAGAACAAATTACAATTAGCAATCTACAATTTTGACTAGACTCTAGTCTAAAAAATTGTGATAAAACTCTTTTCGTGGCGACAACTATTCCCACTAGATGTAGCTACAGTTTTAGTACATTCACTAAGCCTTAGACTCTAAGGCTTAGACTCTAGGCTTTGAAAATACAATGTAAACTGTTGTTTCAAAATCACTTGCTCGGAGTATCGATACATACATTCTGTCTAAAGTATCGATATGTGTTGTTTGAAGAATTTGTTAAAGAATAATAAAATCTGTGTACATTTAGTAAAGACGCTACTCTAGATTTTAACAATTTCCAACTGATTAACCATTCTTCCATGGTTTAGTATCTTGTAATTTGTCTCAATTTATTCTAACAATCTTGGCCACCAAACTGTTTTCTTCAAAATGGATGGAAGCATTGACATAAATCTCCTCAAAGATTGTATGCAAAATTGTATCACCCGTTTGGACAAGCCCTCATCTTTTAGATGTGAATTGTGCCGTGTAGGAATCCATTCTGGGGTATTGAGTAACCATATTATGGCTGATAGAAAACATAAACATAAGTTTATTGCTTTCAAAGAAGATATTGTAAGCTTCAGTTTACCGAAGCCAGGTCAGGCTCAGCTTATTGCTATTAGTGCTATGGTCGAGAAGTATGCTACGCGTTTATTGACACCAGAAGGATTGGCATTGAGACTAAGAGCTGTCACTGAAATCGAAAGAATTATAAAGACTTGGTTTGAGACAGAAGTTCATCTTCGACCTTATGGATCCACGGTCTCAGGGTTTGCTTTGGATACATCTGATGTCAACGTCGAGTTGATGTTGGATAATGAAGATGAATACAATCCTTCTCAAGTTCTGCAAATGGTTGCAATGCACATGGAACTTGAACCTGATAAATATTTAGATCTCCACAAAGAATTTGACATATCCAGTCCAAGGTTTTCTTTTAGATTCAGTTCACCTCAGTTTGGTAATGAATCACCAACAATTCATTTTGGTGTTTACTCAAGTTCTTCGTATGAAGTTGCCGAAATTTTAGCGAAATATGCCTCACTTGACTCAAGAGTGACAAAACTTGCTGCCTGCTTTAAAATCTGGGCACAAAATTGTGGATTTGACCGACCTGATCACGGTTTTTGGCCATCTCATGCTTTTCACATAATGACTGTCCACTTTTTACAATCAACATCTCCTCCAGTTTTGCCTAGTTTTTATCCCGCCGATGGCTCAATACCATCTAAAAAAGAAATGGACGATGTTTACAAAGAATTGAAACAAACTTGGGTATCAGAAAATAGGAAAAGCCTTGGTGAACTGTGGATTGAGCTCTTAGCTTATTACGCTAAAGACTTTTGTAGTGAAAACAATGTGGTTAATTTGAGGGGCCTTAAGCTAACTTTGTCCTCTAAAGAATGGTCTACTTGTATTTTAGCAGTAGAGGACCCAGTTCATTCCAGTCACAATTTAAGTCGTAGTATTGGACGTAAAGACCTTTATTTCAATTATCATCATAATTTAGTTAGAACTTATAGCTATTTTATGCAACCAAGAACTAGAACTAAATGTCTCCTCAATAACCTAGATGATTTTATTTTGGAGCATAATTCACCAATCTTCAAGACGCAAATTAATACAGAAGATAGTGATGAAGAAGATAAGGATGATGATGACAATGACTTTGAAGAACCTCGAGGAACTAGCCGTATGGGTAGAAGTGAACTCAACTTCAATTACCACGTTAAATTGAGCAAAAAATTTGGAATTTCTTTTCGATTACGACCTGATGTTCATAAACGTTGGGCTATGTTGAAACCACAAGATTTTTATTATTCGTTGGAAATACACAGATATCCGTTCTTTAAAGAACCTCCCAAATATTGTATAAAATGTAAGCGTCCTGAACAACACTACAAAAGTGAATGTACATCTGACAAATTACCTGACTTGTTAGCTGTGCCTAACATTCTAACTCTGGATAGATCAGTTCGTTTGGAAGAAGTTTGTCGTCAATTGTATTTATCAAACAGATTGGATGATCGATACGAAAAGCTTCATCAAACTGTTCTCTTGAAATTGACTGACCTAGTTCGTATTTCCTACCCAAACGCGAATTTACAACTTTTCGGCTCTTCCAAAAATGGATTTGGGGCAAAAAAATGTGACCTTGATTTATGTATGACTTTTGAGGACAATGAGACCGGTAAAAATGTTGACCAGACTGCTGTCATTCAAAAGCTTGCTAAAGATCTTCGTAAATTTCGAAAATCTATTTCCAATTTGCAGCCAATTCCTCAAGCTAAAGTACCAGTACTTAAACTACGGTTTATTTTGCAAGAATATGACGAATCTTTTGACTGTGACATCAGTCTGTATAACCTATTGGCAAGTCAAAATACCAGATTACTTCGAACTTATTGCCAAATTGATGAACGTGTTGCAATGCTCGGTTTCACAGTGAAACAATTTTTTAAGGTTTGTTATCTTTTACTACTTCTTTTTATAGCACTCTAATTATCCTTCGTATTTAAATAGCAATGTGGTATCTGTGATGCTTCGAAAGGGAGTCTTTCCTCTTACGCTTACACATTGATGACGCTATATTATCTTCAAAGATGTAGTCCGCCAGTAATACCAATTTTGCAGGAACTTTATGATGGGGATCAACCTCCTGAACGAATAGTCGATGGCTATAACACATGGTTTTTTGAGGACTTAGACCGCCTGCAAGAAAAATGGCCTTATCGTGGAGCCAATACTTCCAATGTTGCTAACTTATTTTATGGTTTCACAAAATTTTATGCAGAAATTTTTCCGTTCGATACGCTAGTGGTTTGTATTAGACGTTCACGTGATTTAACCAAAATGGAAAAGAAATGGACTGGAAGGCGCATCGCAATTGAGGGTAATTATCATAACAAATTTCTCTCATTAGTCACCAATTATCATCTTGATTTAATCTTCTTCTTTGTCAGACCCATTCTTACTCTCTCACAATCTTGGACAAGGTATCGAGCCTGAAATGGCTCGTTACATCAAAGCATCGATTGTTTTAGGCAGAAACCGAATCGGTAACCAGCCGGAGATTTTAAAAAATTACAATTCATGGTTTGATTACTTTTTCGATCATCGGTATTTAACTGACGGCGCTTTTCCAAAAGGACGTGGTTGCCATTATTGCAATCGAATTGGTCACCAAAAAAGTAATTGCCCCGAACTGCCACAAAATAGAGGGAAGAACAGAGATGATCATGATAAATCAAAGAGTAACGTTAAAAATTCGCCTAAAGGTAATCGCAACCGTAAAGGATTTGAATCAAATGATTTTGGTATCGACTCTGATCCTTATCCTTCTCCTCGGTTTAATAAAAAGTCACTACTCGGTAACGTGCAAAATCAATATAAACGACTTTCTATCAACCAACCAAATAGAAACTTTTCAAACCCATCCTCACAAGAAGCACCATCTTCATCCATTAGGTCACATCGAAATGACAGAATTCCCGGACTACTGAACTCTCATCAACATCCCCAATTATGGCATCCACCTTCCAATAATAACAACAACAACCATCGTCCTCATTCAACTCAAAAGCCAAATTCTTCATCTAATATTAATCACCGTTCATTTGCTCATTCAGGAAATGGCAGTCGACAAGCAAATACCCGCTTTGGCAATTCACGAAATACACAACTGGTTACCGATGATTCTTACCAATACGAGAGCTTAGAGTTTCCAGAACTTGCAGCAACTAAGCGATATACGAATAGACGTCGTTGATTCGATGATGAACCAACTCCAACTTACTTTGTTTATCTAACTAATCATTGACTAGAAAGAAATGTGATTTGTTCAACGAGATAGCTGATGATAAGTGAAAATGTTAATAGACTATAACATTGATTTCCAAAGGCAAATTTCTACAATCCAAAGGCAATCTACATGAGGTTTCCTTCTAAAGTAAACAGCCGAAAAAATAATTTCTTCGTCTTCATCATTTTTTAGATTGTTTTGGTGAGAGCAGAGCAACAATCAAATGATCAAATCTTATACTTCTCAAAGAAAAGTTTCTTAAATTATCTTTATCATACTTTTTCTGTTCTCAAATCCTTCAACAATTATCTTCATACTAATTAGACTTAAAACTTTTCTTCTTCTGTAAACATTGAAAATAGCTATTTTACTTAAGAGAGTTTATTTGAAATTTTTGTCGAAATTGTGTCAACAATATACACAGTCAACCAAAATGATTTTGACTACCTTTTATAAAAATTGCATACACAAACAATATGAACTAAAACTTCATCTTAATTGTTGAAAATAACATTTAATTTGACTCGATTTGAATGTAAATAGATGTTGATAAAGTGATTAAAATTAATTCATCTAGCTTTTTTGTGAAAATGTGCAATTCCCAAAAATGAATTTAAAAAAAGGTAATCAAACTCATTTAATTGGCACGATAAGTTTTACTGTCACAACTTCTCATTTTCATGGATATTGTTTATTATTTTTATCCTTATACATGTATTTGCCCAAAGTTTTAGCAAAGAAATCTCACTTTCATCGTTTTCAATTTTAATAAAAACTTCAGATATTATAGTTCATGTAGTATTCATGTTGAATCAAGGTATTTTTAAATTTATTGATAATAAAAATTTCCCAACTGAATAACAATTTCAATCTATATTAAACAGTTTCATTCTAAGTCATCGACAGACATATCATTTTACAAACATACATATTTGTCTAATAGACTTGTAACAAACTTGTAAAAAACAGTAGTCCAGAGCAATATAATAATACTCATGTAGTGTATAAATGTCCGCTAGTAAAAGAAAGGATTAATGAATTTTTGGCCCTCTCATTCATTCAACTAAAAGTCATTTATCATAAAATCTTAAATCTATAAATAAATAATCAGATTTTGACAATAAAGAATCTTCTCAAATGCACCGAATTGAGTTGACGAAAGAGATAGAAATTTTAAAAGAATCGAATAGCTAGTTTACAAATCAACTTAAATATCTGAATTGAACAAGAACACAAGATATATTAGTCCATGACTTCTGAGTCTGAAAATAAATAATTAATTATAATGTTAAAAATATGATAAATGCTCTATTGCTAGAGAGATTGGCGTTTTCAATTACAGAACTCACCAAAAAAATCACATGAAATTGGGTAAGGTCTGTGAAATCATGAAACAAGCTGTTATAACGTTGAATCAATAAGACAAGCTTTATTGGCTTTTCCACGTAGACGACTGTCAGAATAAATGAAACCTGTCGAGAAAGACAACTTCTCTTCTCTTTCTTTCTTATCTTTAATAATAATTCTCTGATTGACTTGAAGTCAAGAGTCGATAGGAGGATTCAGATAATGAGTAGAGAATGCATAAAATTATAAAATTGTCAACTTTTGCTGCTAACCTGCAATTGAAATGAAGACAAAACCACCAAGATGAAAACTATGACATGCAATATTGAAATAAGAATAAATACATTCATCGTTAATAACGCAACGAAACTGGACACTTTCAATCAACATTAGACTTACCATTGTACAATCAATGATGGTAATACCTCGTATAAACAATGTTGTACACAATAATTACATTGTTTCATTGATGTACGACTGTTTGTTAACGTTTACATCATTGAACTGTTAATCAATTAATCAATTTATAACAAAAGAAACATCTATTAATTAATTATAAAATAAATCTCAATAATACCGGGGTAATTTTGTTTTGGATACTAATATCAGGTACGAGTATCAAATCTTGAGCCAATATCTGTATCACTCAAAAGAAAGATAGAAATTTCTCTTACCTGATCACTTTCTGCAACTGTTAGCGTTAATGGATAGGTTGGCATTTTGTTGTTGCGGTTTAATTCCGTTTTTTGTAAAATAATTTGTTTAAATTGTGTTAATTGTGATCTTCTTTTCATTGGTAACTTATTCTGTAAAAACTACTATTTTCACATTGATGATAACTCAGATACATTCCTTCAAACTGCTTTCATCTATTCCCGTTGACTATTCTTCATTTGCTTACTGTTTCCTTTTTTTACATATTTAATTAATTTTTTCTCGATCAAATTGATTTAATTATCTCTTCTAATTTTTCCCAACTACATTACTTTACTTTCCGTTAAATATATTTCTACCTCTCTACACATCGTTACGAATCTTGTTCGCATATTTATTTCTTTAATTTCTCTACCTCTTTTTATTTTTATTTTGTCACTATTCTATTCTTTCAAAAGTAAATTTACTTCAAATCAAATCGATGGCAACAGTTTCAAATGACAATCTTCTTGAATTATATCTCAATCCAACTTACTTGTTTCCCATAATTGGAGCGCTAATAAGCGGTTTAACAGTTTACCTGTTAGGATTCACCAAAACCAGCTCTACTCCGCCAACAATTCAATTATTCGCCAATGGTAAGGAGAAGAAGACACAAGTAGTTGCTAAAAAAGACAAGAAACGTGATAAAGATGCTAATTCGAGTGCGATTAGTAATACCAGTACAAGCCCTGGTAAATCGAATAAAATTCAAGCCAATGGCAAGGTGTCCCACGTCAGTAAAGTAACGGCACCTGTTGCATCTACTCCTGTTGCTGCTAAGAAAGTTAAGAGTAAGTGTGCATCAACGTGAATATTTAAATAATTATAACAAACTATGAAACTGGTTTAACTATTCTATCTAATTGAATAATACAGTAGTGCTTTGGATAATGAGACTCGATCCCTAAACAACCTTTCAACCTTGTAATTACTAGATTAGTCATCATGAATTGATTCAACAAAATTTTAAAGGCTTCCAAAAGAGCTAAAAAATGATTTTTCTAAATATGGTTATTTTGAACCAAACTTTGAGATATTAGCTAAACTTAGTTCATATAATCATCTCGTAATAACTTTGTAATAAGTAGTATATTACAATATTTTAAAATATTTGTCAGTCGATAATATTTCGTATGCATATGACCAGTTAATAGTATCTATCTCATTTTCTTGAAATCTCTGAATACGTGGACTTTCTAGATAAATCATAAGTGATTGTCATTTGAGATAAATTGCTGCAGATTGCTTCGACATCTGTTAGTAGCTCTTGATCTTATAATCAATGCTTTCACCTTAAAAAGTGATATCTAAACGATGAATTTTTTCAAACAGCTTCATTTCTTAATGTTTTATCCTTTTATCAATTCTCTATCTTCTTAAATCACTCTTGATCATTTTTTCCTCATTTCGTGCTTCTCACAAATGCTTAGTTAGCTGATACATGTAATTTAATGTTGACTAAAAATGTAATGATTATTATATTATGAGTGTTTGCTTCTAGATGGTCGGTTTGATTCAACATTGTGTCACGCTACTTATTGTTGGTAAATTATCAAGAGAGTTATCATCCTCTAACCGATATCTAGATTAGAATAGGTGACGACGTGGGAATCTTAATTATCATATATTATTCAATTGAATGATTTAACAATCAATTTAAAATAAATAATCGTGTAATTTAACCCAACGATTTCAATTAATCTGTTTTTCATTTCTTTCTTAGCTGTCAATGCTGAAAGTCCGGTTAGCTCTAAAGCAAATTCGAAAGAAAAAACAAAAGAGATTAAACAAAAGACTGCATCAAAGACAGCAGCCAAGAAAAGCAAGAAAAGTCCTATGGAAAAACAAAAGGAGAACGATGTTCAAGAAGAAGTTGACCAACAAATGACTCATGACACGGAGGACGGTGAATGGAGAGTCGTTAATACCATTGCTCGTAAAAAGCGAAAGGAAAAAGATGAATCTGACAAGAAGAACGATTCAAACAAAAAAGCTGATTCAAACAAAAAAAGCGATTCGGGCAAGAAGAGCGATTCAAGTAAAAAGATTGATTCAAACAAAAAAATTGAATCAAGCAAGAATGCTGAGTCTGGCAAAACAACTGAGCCTGGTGAAACCAGCGAATCTGTTAAAATCGTTGAATCTAGCAAAAAAATGAATCTAAATAAGAAAAACGATTCTAACAAGAAAAATGATTCAAGCAAAAAGACTGAAATCACCAAGAAGATCGATCCAGGCAAGAAGAACGAATCAAACAAAAGAAATGGATCGGTCAAGCAGGATACATCCAAGAAAGATACAAAGAAACAGTAAAATTGGATATAAAAGCCTAATTTTATCTATTCAGATGTTATCTGTTTAAATCTATTAACTCTTTAAAACTCATCTCAGACAAAAAATTTCTCGGGCTTAAGTTGGGCGCAATGGAATACTTGAAAGGACAATAAGGAAGACTAAAAGACACAAAAGCCAATTATTGCCAAATTATTTTCAAAAAAGTTTATTTTCAATCTAATTTTTATAAAATGTTGGTCTAAGAAAAAGTTGATGAAAACAAAAGACACTCTCTCTCTCCCTAATCATCCATATTCACGCATACCTTTATATTAATATTATTTTAATTGTTGTTACTGTTAACACACAAAAAAAAATGTGAAAACGAAAAGAAATTCAATATAATATTGGTGGAAATTCAACAAACAACAATTCTGATCATTAGCTTATTGATGCTACGTGTATGTGTGTGTTTAAAAAAGCTGAATGCTAAAGTTGACTCATTCATCTTCCAGATGTTGGTGTTAACGATGTTTTTGATGACAAAATTTTCATACGTCTTCATTGCAGAAACAAAACACATTCAGATCTTAACATAATATGGTACCAATATTCGAATATTTCCAAGCTCAGTTATATTATTGGATTGGCCAAAGAATTTCATGTTTCCTGAAGCTCATTGTGATGTTTTTAATTACACATGCAATTTGTGATGATTCTAAAATATATATAATTCTGGAAAAGTGAAATACGGCTCCAATCCTTCTGATTCAGCTGATTTATTTGTAAATATTTTTACTAAGCCTTTATCTCTTTCTCATCAATCTTTTACTCTTCCCTTTCTCATTCTCTATTTTCTCTCTTAAATCTTTTCAAATTAAACTCTATTCTGTATACACAGCCATTTAAACAATTTACCAACGTCTCATTGTCAGAAGTAAAACAACAAATTTAATACACCAAAGGTTTCTTTTTACTCTAATTTAAATGAAGAAAGGTCTGTTTAAGTTTGATCAGATTCTGTTCATTGTCATTTAAATTTGAATCGTTATTTTTGAGTTATCGGGATTATTCAACTGACAATGTGAGAATGATTCAAATGTTGTTACAACATGAGAATGAATCATCAAAGTTTGCTCTAATCATTATTCAACATTGAACAGTCTTTGGTATATAAATAAAAGCTTATTAGTTATTAAGCAAATGCATAATACAACAGTTAATTAAACCCTTGTGACAATTAAAGTGATAAATATTAATACTAAGATTAATAAATGATAATGCTAATTAAAATATCGAAGACATCGATACAAAAGAGAAGCTTATGTTTTAAAAACGAATAATTAACTTCTTGCAAAGTTTTCTGAACGCTGGGTAAGAAGATATCTGAAAATTAATTCAATCTCGCTATTAGATCTAATTAACTTGAATCTGAGCGAATGATAAACAATTTACTCTAGTCCACTATACTGTACAATGAACTGGTTCAAAATCTTGTGCTAATTTTGTGCTAAACGCATTTATTTCGTTACGTTTGTTTCATAACTTATTAGTAATAAGTTATTACCATTTTATAATTAATAGTGCTTTGAATAATGATGATTAAATTTTCAAATGCATAGGAATCGATAACTATACAACAGATTTTAATGTTAGTAATTTCTTGATAAACTTTGCTTGATTATTATAATTTGATAATTATAGTTGATAATTTTTTCTAAATAATAAGTAAAACTTGTATTTTTCTGCTAACGCGTATAATGAAAAATCTGACCATGATTAATCTAGCCTCTAAAGTTAATTTGAAGCATCAAAAGTATGAAACACAGATCTCGAATATCTAGTTCAATTATTATATACTTTGCTTTACAAACATTGCTTTCTCTTGATCTTGTGATTCAAGATGAGTTCAAGTTTCATCGACATAAAAAATGATAAAACCTTGGAGAATCGGCGTAAATCAATTGTTATTGTTTTCTGTTTATAGATTTAACCATGCAGCTTTATAGCTGGTTCAATTTCATTCAACTTTTGTTATTTTCATCTCAACTTGCAATTAAATAAACTAATAAATATCGTTCAACAATTCAATCATTTACTTAAATGTCAATGTTTTTAGATTAAAGTTGAAAGCATTTTGAAAAGTAATTTGGAAACCTGTTTCTGTCATCACCTGGAAAGCCCTCGACGAAAATCTTAACATAAACAGTGTAACTTGGATACTCTGGATAGATCTTACTTAATTGCTTTTATTTATTTTTCGGATGATTAAAGTAATGGGTGACATACCAATATCTCTATCAGTGACTCAAGTTCTATCAAGGATCAAACAAGCTTGTGAAAAACGAAAAGAGGTAAATATAATATTTATTTGATATATTTAACATTCAATTTCTATATTCGAATGTATTCATTCAATATTTTTTTAAAATTATTTTTTTGTCTATTTTCTACAATCACAGGCTTTTAAAAATATCAATGTCAGGCTGATTGCTGTTAGTAAAACAAAACCTAAAAGTGCCATAATTGAGGCTTACAACTGTGGACTTAGATATTTCGGTGAAAACTATGTTAGTTATATTTTTAACAGCTGTTGTGTCTCTCCCTCTTTAACCAATATTCAATCAACTTTTCTCTTTATTTAAATATTTAATTAGGTTAATGAACTTTCTGAAAAGAGCCATGATCCAGAGGTAAGTCAAATATAAAGTTATATCAATTCAACCTGATTACACCTAACTACTATGCTGAAACATTATAGGTTATCGAGAAATGTCCTGATATTAAGTGGCATTTTATTGGTCGTGTCCAGAAGAAGCAAATTAATAAGCTCCTTGGTATATATAAGATTATTGAATTCAAAGCTGGCTTTATATTAATCATATTAATTATCTTCAGCCACAAGAAACTTAAGTATATGGGAAACAGTTGATAGTCAAGTTGTTGCCGATCTTGCAAATGGATCATTAGAGCGGAACTTCGCAGGCAAAAAGGTTTCGGTAATGATTCAAGTTAACACAAGTGACGAACCAAGTAAGTCAAAATTGTAATGCAATCGTAGAGTTCATTTTTTATTAACAGAAAATTAAAAAATTAAATTTTTTATTTTAGACAAGGCTGGGATTGAACCAGAAAATGTTGATAATTTAGTGGAACATATTCTCTCTAAATGTCCCCATCTCGAATTGGTTGGTCTAATGACAATCGGTTCAATCAATAATAGTCTTGGAGATGGTTTTAATCCAGATTTTGAGCGTTTAGAAAAGTGTAAACAAGAAGTTTGCCGAAAATTTGATTTTGATCCTGATAAATTTGAACTGAGTATGGGAATGTCCAGTGATTTTGAAACCGCGGTAAGTATAATTATAAGAAAACTCGCTAAATTTCTGAACGGGTTTTCATTTTTACTAATTACAGATTTTGATGGGAAGCAGCAATGTGAGAGTTGGTAGCACAATTTTTGGCCAACGAGAATACAAGAAATGATACTCATCAATGTAGAAAGTAACAATTAACTTGAAAATACATGACTGACAATCGATTAAAGATAAAGTTCGGGAGAATAAACCACTTCTTACTTTTCGATTGACTTTTGATGACTTAATTCTCTCTAATCGTTACTTATAAACTCTTTAGAAATCCTCATGAATAAAGAGATCAAACGCTTTGATCAAAGATTAAAATCAAATCTTTGGTGCTCTTGAATTAATAATCTTTTATTCATTAAGAATATATACATATGTAGCAGAAAACTTTGGATTATTTTGATTTAAACATGCATTAAATATTGATTTGATTGGAATTCAATAGCGATGTACGATTAATAAAGCAAATCAAAATACATATTTGAATAGATTTTCAGATTCAATGAAAGAATAAAATCAAAGAGTTCTAAATGTTTGGAAGACATGATTTTAATAAGTAAATTATGGTATATGTTTGAAATGTGCAAAGTTATTTCAAATTAAAACTAACCTCGAGTTTTTTATCATAATCTGATAGTTTTATATGATCAATATGATTTGTAATAATTATACTTTGTCCTTTACAATAAAATGAACATTAAGTTAGGTAATGTAGTGATTCAGGCGGTGAAAACGTGTCGAGAGACTGTTAATAAAAAATCATTGGTTGAACATGACGTATCATAATTATTCCTCAAGGCGCAATTGCTAAGATGATTTATAATGAAAGACATACGATATGCGGCAAATTTTGTTTCTAAAGAGACTTTTACAATTGTAGATAGGCCATTCAACACAGGTACAACTTTTATCGTCAACTGCATCATTGAGCTTGTATCTTTGATCACAGAAGATCTCGAAAGACATGAGTTTCATAATCAGAAAAAAATCAACTTTGAATGTGACCATACAATAGGCAAGGTGAATTAATGAGATAATTGTTCAAAGAGAGACACAGTAAATTATGACATAACTTTGTTCGGGAGGTAAAATTAAACAATAATTAAACATTCAATTAGACCTTGAACAGCAGGTGCTGATAATCTGTTACCAATGTTACGATCCTAATAATTCACACAGCATGTTGCAAATGACGAAAGAGGACTAAATAACTAAAACTGATTACAGAACGGTGAAGCAAATGCGTGTCTTAAAAATTGTCGAGATCAAATTTTTCAAGCATCTGATGACTAAGAATTTATATATTCACGACTTTTCAGAGTGGCTTGTCGTCTTTTCAATTCACCATTAGTGAGAGAGGTAAGAATAAGACCAATAAATAGAATTGCACATAGAATGATATTACAAATTAAATGACCAAGCCTGTCAACGAGTAATGTAGATCCAAAAATCATTATAATACCAAAAAACTGGAAAAGAAAGAGGCAGATAAAATTGTTTGATTTAAAAACTTTTTGAAGAGATTTTGAAAATGAGGAAGTAACTTACCTGCGCTGAGGCATTGAGTAAACTTGCAGAATTTCCCTCTGGTTGAGGATAGGTGATCTCAGCTGCATATTCAAATCCAATCGGAAGGTAACCAGTCATGAAAAAACCAAGAGGAGCTGAAATTATGTAGACATATAAAATATTGAATTTTAATACCACAGTAAATCCAATCAAACCAATGAACGAAAATAAATAAAGAGCTAATATTGTTTCCCTGTATCGATGAGTTTTATCGAGGATGAAACCGCTAATCATTGAACCAAATGTACCAACAACTGTAATAATAGCACCTATGTTGCCTGCATCAGATTCATGACCAGGAAAGGCTGATGAGATCATTTGTTCAAGAATAGTTGAAATTGCATAAAAAATACCAACATTGATTCCATAGCTGAGAGTTAGCTTTACCATGTTGAGATCTGTGATAAGAGCTTTCAATGATTGCAAATAATACAAATCTTCTTGTAAAAAATTAGCTCGAGCTGCACTGTTACTGGGAGATTTTTTGGGTTTATCTTCAAAAAACAGCACAATGGCTATAAACAATACACCAGTGAAAACAGCAGTTCCATAGAAGACATAGGCAAGTTGTGTAGAAATTTCATCCATATTAGAAGAGTGCACAATCAAAGGAGGTAGAAAAAAACCAAAACAAATTCCAAGTTGATTACCAAAGACTCCAATCGAAGTAGCAGTTGAAACTTCACGTTCCCCAAACCAAACAGCAGCGATACGAGGAGGTAAATTTATTACAAACAGATTACAAGTTGCGACAATGCTTTGACCGATCATCGTAACCCAGAATCTGTCTGGTTGGACACTTGCACATTTTATGAGGGCGCCCACAAAAGTAAAGAATGACCCAATTAAAACAGTAAAGCGTAAGCCTTTGCGATCAAGTAACCAGGAAGCAGGGATTGTACCAGGTACAAAAACAAACATATAGAGCATTGATGTTAGGTTAACTGATAGATTATCAACCTTATAAAAGGTAGATATTTTTTGAGTGATGATTGTATATTGTAACCATTGGAATGCATTAGAAGCTGAATAGAGACAGAATAGGAACAAAATGATGAACCTTTTTTTGTACAACTCAACTTTTGACCTATCTTCTAAACCTCTGATTCCTACGGTAAGACCAGTTCCACTGGTTGGTGAGCTATCTGACGGATGCATCTTGTTAATTACACACGATATAGAATCTTCATCACTATTGATAGAGTTATATGATGCTATAATAGAGCTATCGTCATTCCAACTAGGCAACACCTCCATTCGCTCCATAATTGTCTCCTTTCTTTGATTGTTACAATTTTAGTTGTTGATCACCTCATACCACAGTTATGTTAAGTATATTTTCTAAGTTAACCTTAAACTTGGCGGGATGATTTTATTCAATTAGAGATAAATGTTGAATTAGTAGTTCCGCAATAACCTTGCATCACACGATAAACTACAATCTACATCCTTTCTTTAATTGATGGTAGTTGTTTACAGTGATCCTTGAAGACTAGATTGGTGCCCAATGGTGATTATCTGTGTGTAGAAATATAAAATGTAAGATGAATTGAAACATTGAGGCTAGAAAAAAATAAAATTGGATTTGGACAACTTGATTTTTTTGCGAGAATGGTAACAGACTATTGATAAAACCAAAAGTGAGCATAGAAGATCGATTCAAAAAACATGGTGTTAACCATAATAATATTGGATAAACATACCTCGAAATCTAGAATCACCATTATTAATTTTAAAATAAAAGTTAAAAAAATAATCACAGATAAATCACTATTCTGATAATTGAGAACCTTTACTTCGACACGAACTCCAAGTAAAGGTAAACAACAGTTAGGGCGCGAAAAATTATCACATTTGAATATTTTTCTGCTTCTTTCAACCTTTTAGCGAAAGTTGAATCATTTATTTATTTTATTATGGTTATTTAATTTAAAATACAAGAGGAGATATTGATTTTAGTTTAACTGCCAATTTAATTATCATCTCAATCTTAGGCAACTCAATCGAACATAATTAAACCTAAACTCTAATTTACAAGCATAAAATGACCTAAACAAATTAAGTCTAATAAAAATAAAACTTGATTATCAGTCTGAGTATCGACTTAGCAATCTTATCAACAAAGTAGTCTTCATATATGAGTTAGTTAAACAACTTCGGCGAGTTGATATAAGATTTAATGCACGAGGGCGAAGCCCGAGAGTGTTAAGATTATATCAACGAGATAAAGTTGTTTAAATGATTTAAACAAAGAAAGTAAAAAATTCAAATCAAGATTGCATTTGACTTGCTCACAATTTGACTTAAACCTTTTAAATCAAAGAATTAAAGTAATGAAATAAATATCTTTGTATTATCTATGTTGACTTTTTTCAATTTGATCAAAAAGATTGAAGCTTTGCTTCACTGTTACAGTCAGTACAATTTTTGTTTCCATTTTTTACTTTTGCTGTTTCAATGTTTTAATCAACATTATCTCGTTAAAATATGATAAATAAATACGCTACAATTATCCGTTCCGATATACAAAATATCAGTTCCAATAACCTAGTGGTTATCATGCACTGAGTTGTTTAATACATAATAAATGATAATAATATGATAATAAATAGCCCTTCAGATGCTTAAACTTGAATAACAATTGGATTATCTCGGATTTTTTGCGGAAACGGAAAGCTGCGTCTCTGTAAAATTTTTGCATTTTATTCATGCTATCAAAGTTATTGGTCAATAGTGGACAGGGGACCAAGTTAATGATATTCGTTATTTGATCAGACTGGGTTCTGATTCAAATTGGTTTAAAAGTTGCAAAAAGTGAATATTCATTCGAGTCTTCATCTTCTCAAAATAGTACTTTATTTTGTTCTAAAGTCAACAGCGAAAGAGAACTTTGTACATTTATTGATTTGATTGAAAATTGATTTCATTGCTTGATGTTACAACTAATAGACAAAATTGGAAGAGAAAGACTGGTTAGTAAACTAACTAAGCTTTATGAACTTTAGGCCTCATCCCAGCATCTAAGTTGATAGTTGTCATGTTTAAAAATGAATTCGTTATGATTTGTTCAACCATGGTAGCATAATGCTGAGGTTTTCCAAGTATTTTAGGTGATGCTGTGTAATTGATTAGATATTCTTTGGCCCAGTCTGGAAGTGTTGCTAACACTGGAGTATCAAAGTAACCTACTGAAATTGTTACACATCTTATTCGTTTTGGTGCGATTTCTCGAGCCAAAGGATTAGTTAAACTATCAATGGCTCCAGCTGATGCAGCATATGTGGTTTGACCGACTTGGCCATCTTGTCCAGCTATTCCTGAAGTGTTAATGATGATTCCTCGCGTTCCTGTTATTGGGTCCAGTGGGTTTCTAGAAAGATGTGATAAAGCCAACCGACAAACATTATATGTCCCGATTACGTTTATATCCAATGTTGTTTGAAAATCAATCAACTTCTGAGGAACACCAGTTTTAAAATTGAACAATCTAAAAGCAACAGAAACAGCGGCACAGTTGATTACAGCATCTATCTTGCCAAATTTATTTTTACAATCCTCGAGAGCTAAAGTAACTGAATTAGAATCACGAGTATCACCTCGCATGAAACCAATTTTATTTTCAAAATTTTGTTTATCGGCTTGAGGAAAAGCTTGAAGATCATAAGAGTAGCAACCAGCAGCTCCTTTAGATAAAAGATGGAGCATTGTAGCTTTTCCTAAGCCAGATGATGCTCCTGTGATGAAGGCAACCATACCTTTTAAAGAAGACGCCATTTCAATGTTTTAAACAATGACGAAAATATCAAATTTAATTAAATGATTTCAGTACAATTAGAGAAGAGCATTTTAAAAGCTGCATTTGCATCTCTGTGAACAAGGCAACGGCTGCCATAGAAACGCATATTAATGCTTTTCGACATACAAACAAACATGTCTCAACCCGAAAAAGCGGTTCTTTCATTTGTTCTTTGGGGGCAACATCTTTTTCTCAAAAGAAAGTTTACTTCGTCGTCAGTCCAATTTTCACGGCAGAGAAAAAGATGGTATGGATTGTATTCTGTGTAATGACTATATTCAATATTGAAAGTTGGAATCAAACTCAATGGAGATGAGAAGATGAGAGAGATGATGAGAAGAGATGAGATCAAAGATCATTAGAGTGTCCGTTTCATAATTTCACACTCTCAAAATGTATCAGATTCATGGTAGCGAAATAAACAATTCAGTTTAATTCAGTTTTTTTGATTAAATAAATTTTGAGAGTACTTTAATTATGTTTTTAATTCGGTATATTATACGAATTGTCCGATTAACATAAAAAATCACAAAATTAAATTAAAAATTGTTAAATAAGAGCCGTAGAAAGGCTATTTTGCCTAAATATAATAGAAAAATAGGCAAAATGCCAATCCCACGAAGTGACATTATTGGAGGTTCGACAGTAGAAAGAATTTGCAATTTGAAATTCACAAAAGTGATCACGATTTAATTTTAAAATATAAAGCAAAGGGAAACTTTTACGCCATTCTATTTAAAATCAGTCATACAAGACAGCCTGAGAAATGAATTCTGGTAGATAGTTACAAAATTGGTAGAAAATTAAAAATGTAACAATGTGTATTGTTAAGAGATGGATCGTCAGGACAATAAAATAAAATTCAAATGAATGCAAACTAATTAAACTTTAGTATTACCAAGACTGTTCTTCTTAAAATCGTTTCCCTGCTCTTGACCAACAGGCAAGTCCATACTTTCTTTCTTATGAGCATACCAAATTAACCCAACGACAATCATTAACATAATGAATATTCCAAGAACAATAAAAAAAATCTCATGAGCTGCTAGTGCTGAAAAGAGAGATAAATAATGATGGTAATTATTATTGGTCGACTCATCTTGAAAATAAGACTTACCACAATCATGTTCGTCAATTCCATCAGCACAATTAGAGATTCCATCACAATGAAGCGATTGTCTTATACATTTTCCTGATCCGCAATCAAAATAAAATGCATCTGGACAGTGGCCGAGTTCAGAGACAGCTAGACAATGGAAGTAAAAATTATATTAAATTTGTTTAGGTTACGAAAACAATAGAATGGTAAATTATTTTAAACTCAAACCAAATACTTACCCATGAAAGAAGTTACCAAAAATTTAAAAGACGATTGATTCCAATTTGATTGATTTGAATTGAGTTGAAATTCAAATAACACAACAGTTTTTTGATCTCCGGGTAAACTATTCAGAGTCTCTGATTTAACTAGATGATTATCATTGGAGTCGAACGAATCATCTAAATTATAAATAGTAAAGAAGTTTTGTGTAGCTAAATGCAATTGATAGACTACAATCTTTCCAGCAAATCGGGTCAAACTTAGGGAAACTGGATGTAGGATAAGTCCCTGACCAGGTGGTGATTGTACAACTATCACACATGTTTGTGGTAGTTCAATTAAAGGTTTATCTTCGTTTGGTAATTCAAAATATGCAGCTGATCCACCATCAGTGTTCGTTAATTCTATCGGTTTTGGATTATCTGGTGGAGTACATTGTTCCGAAACGTAATCTAAATGGAAAACATGAAAATCAAAAACAATATTAAATAAAATATTTTAAAAACCATTGATTCTTAAAGTATTTTTCAATAATTGAACTCAAACCGTAATTTTTGTAAACTGATTATGACTCAAGGATACTTTTTGATTCATCATTTGAGCTTGTTGACAAGATCAAAGAAGATAATTAATTGTTAAAGTTACTTACATTTGGGATAATAAAGTGTTGATGAGACGAATTGGTTAACTGAGATGGAAGAAAACACAAAATAATAAACAGAAATCAGCTTAATCTTTAACATTTCGTACAATGTGTTGGACATAAACTAATGGATAGACATCCAGCAAACCGTAAAATTGTAGACAATTTTGTGATAATAATACATTTGATCTTCTCCCTAATGTTGATATATTATTGCAGATGATGTAGTAACTGTTCTAGTTCATTAATGGTTTAGATTGTTACTCGTTTGTCCTTAAACCAGAGTAATCATTTGAAATTATCGGACACTATTAATATGAAAATCATCAGGTTCAGTCAACTATTAAAACTAGGGACCAGATGAAACGTAGAGTAAGCTTGGAATGTCATTACTTTCGATTCAAGGATTCATGCTTAATAATTTATTTCAATCATTCATTCTTTTATACAGCACAATTCATTGGTGAAATAATTGAATAAATCATGATACAAATGTTCTACTTTGATAAACAAATCAAAAATTTATTATCTAAAACTGTATGCCAAAATGATAGACTTAATCATTTGATAGTGATCAATGGGTACTATTAATTGATACAAATAAAATTTAATAGTTATTTATTAATCATCATTCAATCAACCGTTGAGAATATTTACATCTTTAATCAAACTTTCGGTTGTCATAATTACCAGTGTTATATTTAATTAGAGAAAATTGGTTGACAGACTTTAAAAAAGTAAACTCATTTTTCAATGCAGTTACAGAAAACTGCCTGTAACTGTTTAAAAATAAATTAGTTTGATATGATTGCGACTGTTAAATATGCACAGAGTTAATGAAGTGAATAATAATTTATGGAAAATAAATTACAGAAACATGCCAGCAATTAGATTAAATTGCGAAATAGTCCCTAAACTCGTCTTTGTTTACAATGTTTCATTCTTTTTATTATCAGTATCAATGGAATGAGCCTTGGAATGGTCATCTCGTCTCAAAGCCGCTGGACTGATCTCATTTTCACGTTTTCGATAGCTGCATTTGATTTGCTTTTATGATTTTTAGTGGAGTCTTGTGGCCAATTGAATCGATAGGACCATGACTGAGAGCACTCTCACAATTATCTTCAGTCACTCAAGAACCTCAAGGGTTGAGGAATACTTTGCTTCGTGGTTTAGGTCCATGGCATTCAGCTGTTCTTCCTACCTTTTACGTATGCTTGGATGGTCTTGTCTATTATTTGTGATTGGAACCCGACGATTCAAATTGAATTAACCAGTTTTTTTGGGTTTCATGTTCAAAAATAAGGTGAAAGTGAGCAAAGAGGTAAAAGATGTTTCAAATGTTTGGTCACAAACTTCGATTAGATTTTTTTTAACCGGTAAAACAGTTTCTGGGTTCGTTGATTAGTTGCTGGCATTTCATTTCTCATAATAATGATCATGATGATAATGATGATGGCGAAGATGATAAAACAGTTTATTTAATGACTGAGGGTTAAGAAAGAAAGGAAAAAAACAAATTTTTCGGTTAGTTTTTTCTGAAAGAAAGTTGATTTCATATTAAACCTAATTTCACATTCAACTTTCACTTTTTTTCACTTCACAACACTTTTGTTCATTTGCTGGTTAACCTTTTCATTAACCTTTTCAATTCAACTTTCCTTGTAACAAACCTTTTCACCATTTGATCAATTACAATCCAAATAAGAAACCCTTTTGTTTCAATTTGTTGACCAACAATCAATTCACAATGTCATCTTATATTGTTGACCGTTTAACTCTATGATAATTTGTACAAAGGACTATAGCCAGCAACTTTGACTTTTTAATTAAGAGTTGGGACTTTGTGGGTTTGTAAGGGCATTGAAACTGAGTACATTTGTGAGATTAAAAAGTTTATATGATCAGTAGTTTTCGATAAAATCGAGTTCAAAGTTGAAACTTCGAACGCCTTTTGTACATTCGTGGAACCAGATTTTTTCATCAAAATCATTTTTCTGGTGCTACTTTAAATGGAAACCCAGAAAATGTAATTATTTTTGAAAATAAAGGTTTCTGTTTCTGTACAACAGACCACTTCGATTTTCAATTAAACTGACCGCTTTCTGTGACCGTAAAAGTCAAATATGGGTCAAATCATATGTTGACTGAATATCGGTGAAAATCCGAGTTAATTCATTTAATAATGGCTATCCTTCGAACACATCATAAGATTTGTGTTTGAGTAACCAAGATGATGTATTAATAAAAAAAGTTATAGCATTGGGTTCATTTTGTTTACAAATCTTATTCTTGAGCTGTAAAGGCGAATGGTTACTCAAACACAAATCTTATGATGTGTTCGAAGTTTATGTGTTAGATGTTTAAATTGCATATTCATGAAATACGTCCTAAATTCATACACTGCTCGGTGATCTTTGTAAATAAAACCCGATTTCAAAAGCGGTTTCCTTTCAATACGCCAAGGTTCCTCTCTATTTGAATTGATAAGGATTAAAAACGCAAATGTTAGAAGTTGCTGTTAGAAATACTCTACTCATCATAAGCTTTCGATTGATATATGGTTTATTTTATTCTGAATCTTAGGCCGATTTGACTATTGTCCTTTAGAAGACAAATGAGAGAAAAATTAATGTACAAAATTCATATATTAAGAAACTTCTGATATCAAGAATTCAGATAGTTTTTGAAACTGATGAAATATATTTACTTTTTTATTCATAAAATTTTTTTAATTAGAGAAAAATTAGCAAAATTTGGAACCAGGGATCAGCTTCTGCTGTTCCTTTTAAATATTTACAGTTTAGTGTCGAATTTTCAAGATAGTAACTTTAGGAATGAAAATTTTATAGTTAATTGAGTCTAATTGTTGAAGAATATACCAGTACAAAGCAATTAACTTTTTGATATTGGAGTTAATGCTCTTTCAATTCAATAGAGACATGACAAGCCGTATAAGCTATCATTAATACTGGAAGGGCTGGATATGGAAATGAAAACAACACTTTCCGAAACAGGTAAACTCCAACATCGCTATTTGCAAGGAAAAAAGTGTTTGTAATAATCATAATTATATAAAATGGAGCTGCCATGAATGCTTTCCATCTTTTAACGGCTCTATCAGAAAAGCGAGTCTAAATAAAAAATAATTGATTTAAAAAAATTGATAAGAATTGCTCATAATTTATCTAGCAAGAATCAGCTTACCTCAAAGTTAGGAAAAATTAAACGCCGAATGTGTAAACCTGTTAATTCAACAGCAACCGCGCAGAAATTCAACATGCACCAAGCGATAACATCAGAACTGTATGAGTGCCAAATAGCGACGATTGCAAAACAGATGGAAGTTGCAAAAATTTTAACCATAACATTATTTCCTAAAGTTAACAGAGGTTTGTAATAGTATCTAAATTAAGAAAAAATTATTATTGGTGTTGTGAAAATAAATTCAAATAAAGAGAACAGAAATAAAACTTCATCTTTAAACATACTTGACAAGCCAAAGGTGAAGTCCACGATCAAAATGCCGCCAAAGATCTGAAGAAAGATGAATAGTTGAAACACATTTTGGAGGAGGCGGCAGTCTGATACCATCTGAATTACCCATAGCTTCAGAGTAACCATATAATATTAAATATTTTAAGTAGAACATAATCACTAAACAATAAGCGAATCCACAAAGTGTATATGAATCTAGTTTTGCTAAAAGATCAGTTCTATAAATTAAAGCTGATGAGAAGAGGTAATGTTTGAGGATATCGTATACAATAGCATAAATAAGAACTTGACTTAATCTTGTCAGTGAACAAATAAATTTATGAAAGCTCCAGTCAGCTCGGAATACCATATTCTGAAATTATGAGGAAAAAATGTTAGATTTTAAAGCCTCAATTCATAAAGTTTACTTACATTGAGAAAAGATGAATACTGGTGCATAGGACCGAAAACCAGAGTTGGTAAATAGAGACAATATGCAAAAATCATAGTTAAGTTGTCATCTGGATATGGGTTTTCCCAACGTCGAAATGTTTCAATTCGATCAAGAGAAAAACTCAAACATTTTGCATTGAGCCATCCAAAAAGTATGTCAAAGATGAAAAGTTTACGGAGATCATGTCCAAACAATAATTTAGTCTTATCTCTGAAATAAGACGACTGGGCCGTGATGAAAACGGTGATGAAAAATAAATGACAAAGAAGTGGACTTCTCTTCAAGTGAACGAGATACGCAAAAAGAATATTTAACCAAATAATAGGAACGACAAAAGGTCCAAGAAGAATCCAGAGACTTAAAGTTCCATACAAGACCATAACAGATAAAGTAAGCTGCAATTAAATAATAAATAATTGACGTGTTAATTTTTGGAATAAAGTCAGTTATGGTTAAAAATCCTTGTTTCCCGCTTGAAATTTGACAGACTCAACTTGAGTTCTGTCTGAAGAATAATAAAAATTGAGTTTAAATAAAACTAACTTACCTGAGGTATAAAAATCCAGATTAATTGTGACACAATGATATGACCAATAAATGTCAAGTAAAAATTAAAAATAATATACTTGACAATGTACCATTCAATGTCGGTAACATCGCGTTGTCGAGATGCAAACCATCCTTTTTCAAAATCTCTGGAGTCGAGTTCATCTTTGATTACTATACAGGAAAAATGAAATTATTGATTAGATTGATCAAATAAATTAGATTAGATTTGAACATGATAGAACAATATAATATGTAAATTCACCATCAATTCCATCACCAAAAAGATATAAAGAGTAAAAAGCACTAAATGACCAGGCTGTGAAACAGAGGATTGATTCAATATTTTTAGCAATCATGACTGAACTTAGATGAAAGTGACAGTCTACGATTTCACATGATTAGAGTTGGTTAGAATAGACGGATTAGTTTAATGATTGTATCATTTATAAATTATGAATTGCTTAACTAATGCAGTTATAAAGATGCACGTTAGAAATACAAATAAACAAAGGTAAGATATGACAGAAACGTAAAAAAAGAAACTATAGTCAAGTTTCCATTTGACTAACAAGAGGCCGCTCAAGTTTGAAAAGGAATGGAATCTGAAAATTCTGAATAAAACCTTGAATAGCTTTGACCAGTTGAATCATTAAACCTTAAATTTAAAAGCAATTTAGTTTATTTTAAACGAAATCGTATCAGCAACGAAACCATAATTGCCTTCTTCAATGCCCAACTTAGAAAAATGAAAAATAGTCTTATTATTAATAGGTAGTCAATAACAAAGAAAAAAGAACCAAATGAGTCAGTTCAATAATTAAATTTATTAAAAGCTGAACAATCCTTCAACTTTTCCATTTTTACACAATGTTATGCGACATTTCAAAATTTATAAACTGGCGTTACACTTAGTATCAAAGTGATCAAGAAGGAGATCATTTCAGGATCTTGTTTGTGATTATAGATTGAAAGCTTGATTGTAAAATCAATTAAAAAAAGATCATTGAGCTAAAATTAACTAAACATTAGAAAAAAATGAATGAATGAATGAATGAATAGGCCATCATGATGAATAATCGAAGCTTAAAATTCAAGATCAAGATCTAAATGGCCATCAATTTATGTTTAAGAACTCACAGAAGTTAGTAAACAAACAAACGAAATTCAAAAACAGGAGCAAAATTAAAACTTGATGTTAGAATTGTCAGATCATTCATTCAACATAGTAAGTAATTGGATTTGGCAGTATTTAGGTTGAAAATGGACAGGTAAGAGATTAAATTTAGTATCCCAAAAGTTAATCAATCTATTTACATGAAATAGAAAAGTTTGAAGTCAAGTAAAGACAATTTCTCAGGGTTGCTTCAATGTAACCAAATGTAAGTTAAATAAATATCAAAGAGAGCAAACAGTCAGAGCTTCATTAATCATTCCAATCTGGTTAATCAAAAAAGAGAACATCCAACATATGGAATCAATTCAACAGTTTGATTTTACTGTGACTGCATGGGAAGTTGATAAGTGACATCGATCGACATCTTTTCAATTGGAATCATTTATTATTTTATTATTTGGTTTGACAGGATTTTTTTGTTGATGATGAGTAGCCAAATTCAGATAATATAATATCAATATTATTATAATAGTTATCAATTTGTTGCTCGTAAAATCACGTTTCGCTGTTGATTTGTTTTCATTTTACTAAATGTAGAATATGATAAGAGGACAGTTTTATTTTTCTATTCTTTAACAGGTTCTTTAACTTGAGTTACAAAAGGTATAAACTCCTTATATTTGGCAGGCATATAAGGTCTAAGAGGTTCCGGAACTTTGATACCTTCAGCAGTTTGATGAACCTCAAGTATAGCACAAATAGTTCTTGTAATAGCACATAATGTACCATTCAACATATGAACATATTCAACTTGGCCAGTCATTTTTTTAGTTTGACCATACCTAAAGTAGAAAAAGACAGAGAATGTAATTATTGCTAAAGTTGCATAAAACTTGTAGAGGTGGCAAAAGCAGTAAATGAGACAATATTTGCTTAACACACCTGATTTGAAGACGACGTGACTGATAATCAGTACAATTAGAAACAGAAACAAGTTCTCTGAATGCACCAGAACCAGGGAACCAAGCTTCTAAATCGTATTTCATGGCTGCTGCATTGTTAAGGGCACCTGAAACAATGCTGACCACTCTGTAAGGAATGCCGAGTGATTGATAAAATTGTTCAGCATTAGAGATCATTTCATGAAAACAAGTCCATGATTTAGATGGTGCCGAGATGACAAATTGTTCAATCTTTTCAAATTGATGAACACGGAAAATTCCTCTAGTATCTCTACCATGTGAACCTACTTCTTGTCTGAAACAAGTAGATAAACCAGCATATTGTAGAGGAAGTACAGATGGGTTGAGCCATTCGCCTCTATGAAGAGCAGCTATGGGCTGTTCTGCTGTAGCAATTAGATATTTATCTTCACTATCTTCAACTGCAGCTCCCTTTGATGAAATAACTTTGTAAAGTTCTTCGTCAAATTGACTCAATTGAGCAACCTGTCCCATGAGTGATTTCTTCATCCAAAATGGAGTGTAAATAGGTTCGTAATTTCTCTCGGAAATGAAATGCAACGAATAGTCTATTAAAGCACGTTGTAACCAGAAGGCAGGTCCAATTAGGAAATAACTACGAGATCCAGCGATTGCTGAGCCCCTCTCAGAATCCATACCTTTGATCATACCAATCAAATCAACATGGTTAAGAAATTGGAAGCTTGGAGAATCACCTTCCCCGCCACTTCCTTCCGTTGGTTTTTTGCCAAGTTCAACATTGCCCCAAGTTCTGATTATTTGATTTTCATCCTCATTGTCAGAAATAGGAACTTCAGGGTGAAGAAGATTACCAATTTCACGAAGAACTTCATTTCTTTCATTTTCAAAGCGTTCCAGGTCTTCATTCACCTTGATAATCTGTTTTTCAACCTCGGACCGGTAAAATTTCAACTTAGCTAAAGATTCATCTTTACCACCGCCAAGCTCATTTATCCTATCCAACAAGATGGATAGATCAATAGAGTCTTCGTCTATTTTCTCATCATTTTCATTAACGGGACTTCCAGCTGCTTTTAATTTTTTAATCACATTACCATATTCTTTAGAGATTGAATTTTTCGCTTTATTTAGCCGGTCCAGGGTGTGCCGAGCTTTTCTCCATTGACTATCTGTAAAAGTGAATGTTTAAGCGATGAACATTGAATGTAAAGTGTTGCAATTAACATAATAGGCAATGATATAGCCTGTGATGCAATCAATTCAGCACAATGTTTAAAAACAACTAACCTATGGATATGACTGTGTCAATTGTGGACACGTCTACAAATCTTGCACGAGCATTTGCACGGACTCGCTCAGGATCACCACCTTTGTCTTCTCGAAACAAATCCAAATCAAGAACCATTTTATCTATTAAAAGTTAAAAACTACTACGATAATTAACTAAAGAACTATTAAACAGAATAATAAATAAATATATTCGCAAGAAAAAAGCCAACAAAAAGAGAAGTGAGTGAGTTTTATTCTCACAGTGAGAATCTCACTGGTTGCATGCTAATATTGAAAGAGGGCTCCACTAGAAAGTATTTATTTTTGAAACCGGCAATTTCAATAAATGAAATGAAATTGCAATAAGAAATTTGAATTAACAATTCAAGTTATGAAAAAGTAATGAAACAACTAATCATTTGATAAGTACGAGTCTAGTGTGTCCATAAAATTACATGAATCTAATTTATCTTTTTATGAAACTAATTGAAGAGTTGACAAAGTCAATTAAACAAGATAATTTTTATTAAAAACGAAAGCATGAATAAAATGGAAATGATTTTTTTATTACATATTAATATTTCCATTCGAATAACCTTGTTACAATTTGATTTTAATAGAGTCCAATTAAGATAAAACACATCAATTCAGTATTCAGATTGTTAAGCAATGATTATAATCTGTTTTGTGAAAGTAACTGATGGACTTTATCATTTCACCTGATGCACTCGAAAACCTGCTCCAATGTTTCAAGCACAAAATTTGAGAATCAAATTTTAATAAAAACCCATCGCGTAATTAACTCTATTTGTTAGATCGCTTCCCACTTAAAACGTAGTTTTTGGTTGAATTTTATCAAGAAAATCAAAAATTAAAATTGAAATCGATTATTATTGATTTTTTTAAATTCAATTTATCTAATTTTTTGTGCTTTAAATAGCTTTTAAACGCTCCTAGTGATTCCATCAAATATGTCGATTTTTATTTAATTATTTTAAAAACAGTATTTCAATATTCTAAAATACAAATAAATTATTATTATAATACATCTATGTAAATGTCTTTAAATCATATTTTAACAGAGAAACCAAGAATTATTATAAATAAACATCTTTCTTTATTCAATTATCTATTGTTATCCTTTTTTGAAAAAAACTCAATGGAACCAAGCTAAAATTAAATTTAATTTAGCCAAAACTAACTGTGATTTTTTCTCGCGATCAACTGAGCGAATAACACACAACCTGATTAAGACACGACATCGGCAAGACAATCTCTCAAAATTTCCTAAAATTTAAGATTATTAAATTTAGCTCCTTATATAACCAAGAAAATAAATTTTATTTCTTGCTTCTTATGTACACTTCTTTCGCTCCAGATCTTGACTAGTTGAATGAAAGTCTATCATTCCTTCCTTTTTGCACTGACGACTTTCTCTCTTTTGATTACAATAGATGGCTCTTACAAGAGACTTGCAGGAAACAGATGATTATTATTCGATAGTAATTACTGTTTGCTTTTATTTACTTAATTCTTACAATTCCAACAATTTTTTATTTTATAGAGTATTTAACCTTATCAGTTATCATTAAAATGTTCCTGTATATACTGTAACAATTTGTTTCGCTTTTGCTTTGTTCATTGTGTATTAAAAGACCAGTTAAACACTTCTTTACGAATGCGTAATGACAAGGTTTGCCATCTTATGAAACCGGATTTCAATAAACATTACTGTAATTGAATAAATTGTGCCGGTGACATCGTACTTAACTGTATGTAATCAAGTAGACGGATTGAGTCATTGCGACATGGAGAGAAAAAGCAACTAATAAAAAGTGAATTAATCTGTAGCAATCTTACTCGCTTCTTGATTACTTATCGACTCACTTATTTCCTTGTATTGAAACGTTTACTTTGCTGCTTTGTTGACAACAAAGCAATTTATTCATGTCTATTGCCTGAGTGTCTTACATGTTACATTTCTAGTCTCAACAATAAAATTTGATTAATTTTACATTTCTTCACGTATCTATTCACCAATCAGTTACTTTACCGAATTGATAAATTGACTTGTTTATATACAGATCGGCTCTCATGTGAGTATTTTTAACATACATTAATCAACTTTTATTTACTACTATTTTCAAGTTTATGCTTAACCCTAATGTCCTTAACCTTTCAAATTATTACTTTCTGGCATACAGTGCATCGTCATCGTAACTTGAATAAAAAGCTACCCCAGTTATTAATTCTTTTCTTGAATTTCGAAAAAATCTAATCATTTGATTGGACTTCAAACCAAAAAGAATCTCTTTTCACGAAAAATTATCAACTTATTCTATTTATCATTAACATTGGCTATCAATTTTATCAAGAATTAAGTTGCAACAAATTTTCTCCTACTCAAAGATTTTAATCAATTCGTCAATATGTCTGATCAATCAGGAGCAAGTTCACACGTTATAGATCTTGATTCTGTCAATCAAAATGTCAAGAAAATGGAATACGCTGTTCGTGGACCATTAGTGATACGAGCTGGACAGATCGAGAAAGAATTGAAAACTGGTGAAAGTGATAAACCTTTTAATGGAGTCATTCGAGCAAACATTGGTGACTGTCATGCCACGGGACAAAAACCAATGACATATATTCGTCAGGTTATTGCTTGTTGCACAGACACAACTCTATTGAACGATCCAAAGTACCCGAAAGATGTTAAAGAAAAGGTTAGATTATTACTTTCCTATTGTGGTGGCAATTCAGTTGGCAGTTACTCTGACTCAGCAGGTATTGAGATTATCCGTCGACATTGTGCTGAGTACATTGCTGAACGAGATGGAATACCGTGTGATTGGCAGGATATTGTATTGACTAATGGAGCCTCTGAAGCAGTTAAATTTGTATTGGCTTTAATCAATTCTTCCTCAACCGATGATAAACCAACTGGCGTTTTAATTCCAATCCCTCAATATCCACTATATACTGCGACTCTTGCTGAGTATGCAATGCATCCTATTAAATACTATTTGGGTAAGTTTGATTTACTCCATATTATCTTTTATGCAATACTGTGCTGATTCTCAAATTGAAATGTTGCCAAGTAAATTAGTAAAAATATGTTGATTCAAAATTATTCACTATTACTTACGCTATATTAATCAAGCAGCGTCCCATAAACCACGATTCAACAAGAAGATAAAATTCATAAAGAATATTCTACAATTTGTCACAAATTTTGTTTAGGAAATTGTTTCCATTTTGTGACTATTTAATGATATTTTGTTTTGATGGTTTTTGTTTGAGCTTTCTTGAGAAATCTCCTTTTAGACGAATTACTTATTAAAAACTAAAGCTTAAAGTTTCACTTGTAACTTTCTATTAGTTTTTGTTTTTTAGCAGCTTTCAGTTTACAATTTTGATCAACGCTTAGCTTTTAATCTCTTCGAAATTTACCTATTTGAACCTTCTAATATTGGTCCTAAGCTGTATATTAATTCTTAGTCTTTAATTATCTTATTACAGACGAAGAAAACGAATGGAAATTAAACATTGCTGAGCTCAAACGGGCTTTGGACAATGATAGATCATTATGTAGACCGAAAGCCATCGTCATAATTAACCCAGGTAACCCTACCGGATCGATATTAAATAAAGAAAACATTAAAGAGATTATCAATTTCGCCAAAGAAGAGAGACTAATAATCATTGCCGATGAAGTTTATCAACATAATGTTTATAAAGAAGGTGCTGCTTTTCATTCTTTCAAAAAAGTTATGCATGAGTTGGGAATCAATCTTGAACTAGCCTCATTGATGTCATCGTCCAAGGGATTCATGGGTGAATGTGGACTTCGAGGTGGTTATTGTGAATTCATCAATCTTAAGCCTGAAATCAAAGCCCTTTTCTTAAAAATGTTGTCCGCTCGTCTATGTTGTTCAATTCTTGGACAGATTACTATGGATTGTGTTGTAGCTCCACCAAAACCGGGTGATCCATCGTACGAATTGTTTATTAGTGAGAAAAACTCAACCCTCGAATCTTTGAAAGTTAAAGCAAAACTTGCTGCGGAAACATTTAACTCAATCCCAGGAATGAAATCTAATCCTGTTGCTGGAGCAATGTATGCTTTTCCACAGATTATATTGCCTGAAAAAGCAATAAAGGAAGCTCATGATGCTGGTGTCGAGCCAGACTTCTTTTATGCTAAAAATCTTTTAGAAACAACTGGAATATGTATTGTCCCAGGATCAGGTTTTGGTCAAATACCCGGTACATACCACTTTCGAACAACGATTCTACCTCAGTTCGAGGAGTTGAAAAAAATGATGGATCGTCTCAAAGTTTTTCATCTACAATTTCTTGAAAAGTACAAGTAATTTTGTCATCTCCATTTTATGTTTGCTATCATGTGAAAGAAAACCTATCTACCTGATGATTACAAATCGAATAACAAAAATATTAAATTATTAGACTGATCCTAGTTTCACCTGCTATGCCTTCTTAATATGTCCATAAATGTATTGAGCTTTCGTTTTCTTCACTCCATTGGACCCATTCTTGATGGCTTCGAGCAATTTTAATTCATAAATTGAGTAAATTTTTTTCTTTTTGCTCACTTCAAGTGTGATACATCATGTTCTTATTAAAGGAAGCTTCATATTTCTCGAAACCAACCATAATACTGGAGATTAATCAAAATTAGTGAATACAACGAGATAGTTACTACGATATTTATGCTTGATAACTTGATTTTAGCTCAAATTTGTGTTTTATGATGTTAAGTTGAAACAACATTTTAGTTTATTTACAATTACATTTGTTGACTTCATTTGGAATTAATTATATGTTGTTCAATTGATTTTTATATACATCTTTGTTATTAATTGATATTTAAGTAAGCATGTATTGTAATTAAGATATTGCGTTATTGTTATCTATGTAAGAAAAAATTGAAGTTATTTTGGTAAATATATGCCATTAATTTAGTCCGAAATATTTTTTATTTAATCAAATTATAAAAAAAATTATGAACATATTTACACTCAAATGGAAACTTGCAGTACAGTTGAATCCAGTTATTAATATGTTCATACTAATAAAATTAATTGAAATCTATGTACAGCCAGATCTATTGAGTCTAGAGACAAAAAATCTTATTAAATTAATTAAAATACTCTATCGTGATACTGGCCATCTTGATTGGTATGAGGCTTTGGATGGTTACCAGGGGCTGGATGATTAGCCTGTCTGCGTCTCGGTGGTGCGAGATATTCGAACATAGAAGTGGAATGTTGTGATAACATTTTACCTAAATCACCAGGCATAGGGTCTGACCAGAAAAAATCATGACTCAAAGCCGAATCTGCATCAATTCGCTTATTTGGATCCAAACATAACAGCCGGTCAAGCAAATCCAATGCATATGAGTCTCTCACATAAACTGACAATCGTTCTTTAACTCTTCTTTTTTGTCCTTTTATTAGCTCCAATTTGTTGAAAAGTTCAAGTTTTTCAACACCAGGCCAGACTTCTGGACAAATCGATCCACATAATTGACTTATTAAAGTCAACTGAGTTTGATCAGTTGCACCTTGTAAAATTGGACTACGTGTCCACATTTCGGCCATAATACAGCCAGCACCCCAAAGATCAACTGAAGGGCCATAGTTACGTTCACCCAATAACAGCTCTGGAGGACGATACCAAAGAGTAACAACACGATTTGTATATTTATTACTTTTACTACTTGAGCTGAAAGCACGGGCAAGTCCAAAATCAGCTAGCTTCAATTTCCCATCCTTGGTTATTAAAATATTTGAAGCTTTCATATCTCGATGTAATATTTTGTTGCTATGTATATAAAACAATCCATCGAAAAGTTGTTTCAGAGCACTTTTGATTTCAGCTAAACTAAATTTGACGTTAATATTGCTGAGAAGACCGGCTAAATCATGTTCACAAAAATCAAAAACCAAATAAAAAATAGCTGGGGCTCCTTTCGATCCTTCAGTTTTGGTTTTAGTTCTGTAAAATAAATTAAAAATTAGAAAAAATAGCATTATTTTAATTAAGAATCTTCTGAATTATTTGCATGAAAATCCAAATGTAAATTTAATAAGAAAATTATTCTTTCTGTTTATTTCTCCACTCTCTATCTTTCTTTAGACTGCTCTCGCGCTAGTTCTAATGAATCCAAAACCTTCATAGACCCCTAAACTAAGGGTTTACTTCATTTAAGTAGCACGACAATAAACAGAATAAATACTCAATGAAAAATATAATCATTATGAACTTCAATAAACATTGTGAATGTTAATCTAGTTTGTTTTAATGTTAGATTGGAAGTAGTGGATAATATCATATGGAAGCTTTATATAGTCAATAACAAATAGTATTAGTGAAATACTTACTTGCATATCTCTATTAAATTAACGACATTCTCATTCTTTAGAAGTTGCAAGATTTTGATTTCTCTCAGAGCAGTGATTGGGAATCCTTCCTTTTCATTGTCCATCAGAACCTTTTTCAAGGCGACCAATTTTTTGGTTTGTCGATGTCTTGCTTTAAACACTTCACCGAATGTACCTTGGCCAATCTTGGCCAATCTTTCATATTTACTAACATCGTCACAGTAAGGAAACTTGAGATCCTCTTCTGTAGCCATGGTGAACACTTCTAAAGTTATTGACTATGTTTATTAATAACTTATAACTTGGCTTTTTCGTTTAAAAATTCAATTAAATAACTGAAGACTCAATACAATTCTATGAAGAACAGCTTACAATTCAGTATCCATCATAGGCTGCGCGTGAGTTGAGAATTCGGCATAAACCAAAAACCAGTCTGTAACTCTTTGGTAATGAACTTAAGTTATCGAGAATCGTGGAGGATTAAATCGACTAAACTTACGATTCTCACATTTTTCAAATAAAGTTTTACAAACTAGTAAACGAGAAGCCTAGACACCGATTTCAATGATAGAGCAAGTTGATTTATTATGTGCTAAGTTACGAGTTGAGTACTTTGAAAATTGCTTTTTAAGGTTTCCTAACTTAGTAATCCTAAGAAATATTTTGGAGATAGCTTTTTAAAAACTATAGTTTCAAGGTTCACTTGCAATTTTTCATTAACTTTTGATTTTAATTATTTTTCAGTTTGCAATTTTGCGCGATACTTGGCTTTTGATCTCTTCAAAATTTCCTCATTTGAACCATCTAATATTGATCCCGAGCTGTGATTAGCTATTAATTTCTTATTGCAGACGAATTTCTTATTGCAAACAAAAATAAACATAACTTAGCGCAAATGGACTTTGGAAGCTGCCCTTTGATTCTATTTTTTTACTTACTTGATTTCCTTATTTTTTGATTCTACTTGATTTAATGAAGTTGGTTTATTTATTGAAGAAAATAAGTTTCTATTAATTAGAAAAATACGATATGATGTATAACTTACATCACTTTCATTATTTACTCAAATTTGCATGTTCAATTTAACCGAACCCGAAAAATTGAAGTTATCTTGATAAAGAATGCAACTAAAAAAATGCAACTAAATTAGTCCTAAATATTTTTATTGAAAATCAAAAAAACTTAGTGGACAATGCAACTAGACTGGAAACTTTCGATCCCGAATGTTGAGTCCATTTCATACATGGTTAGATACAAAATTACTGGAAATTTATTTACAGCTAGACCTAGTGCGTCTAGATCACAAATGCACAAAAATATTTTATAAATTTTTCTAAAATACTCTATCGTGATACTGGCCATCTTGATTGGTATGAGGCTTTGGATGGTTACCAGGGGCTGGATGATTAGCCTGTCTGCGTCTCGGTGGTGCGAGATATTCGAACATAGAAGTGGAATGTTGTGATAACATTTTACCTAAATCACCAGGCATAGGTTCTGACCAGAAAAAATCATGATTTAGAGCCGAATCTGTATCGATTCGCTTATTTGGATCCAAACATAACAGCCGGTCAAGCAAATCCAATGCATATGAGTCTCTCACATAAACTGACAATCGTTCTTTAACTCTTCTTTTTTGTCCTTTTATTAGCTCCAATTTGTTGAAAAGTTCAAGTTTTTCAACACCAGGCCAGACTTCTGGACAAATCGATCCACATAATTGACTTATTAAAGTCAACTGAGTTTGATCAGTTGCACCTTGTAAAATTGGACTACGTGTCCACATTTCGGCCATAATACAGCCAGCACCCCAAAGATCAACTGAAGGGCCATAGTTACGTTCACCCAATAACAGCTCTGGAGGACGATACCAAAGAGTAACAACACGATTTGTATATTTATTACTTTTACTACTTGAGCTGAAAGCACGGGCAAGTCCAAAATCAGCTAGCTTCAATTTCCCATCCTTGGTTATTAAAATATTTGAAGCTTTCATATCTCGATGTAATATTTTGTTGCTATGTATATAAAACAATCCTTCGAAAAGTTGTTTTAAAGCTTTTTTGATCTCAGCTAAGCTGAATTTGACGTTAATATTGCTGAGAAGACCGGCTAAATCATGTTCACAAAAATCAAAAACAAGATAGAATGTAGCTGGGGCTCCTTTCGATCCTTCAGTTTTGGTTTTAGTTCTGCAAAATAAATGAAAGTTAGATAAAAAATTAGTACAATTTAAATTAACTATTGAAAAAACTAGGTGAGAATGGTTAATTGTCATTCAAAATTTAATTGTAATATGAAAAATACTTTTTAAGTATTCTTTTAGCACTTTTAGTTTTCATCAGGCTCTTTATACAAACAAAATTTTCTCATCGACCCCTAATTAGGATTTACTATCATTGAAATACAATGTAAATAACTAAATGAATACTGGATGTAAAAAATAATTTTGAACTTTCTTAAAACATTGCGAATTAAGTTTACAAAATTTGTCAGAGTGTTAGACTGTAAGCAGTGAATATAATATTGATGGTTTTGATAGTTAATATAAAATACTTACTTGCATATCTCTATTAAATTTACTACATTCTCATGCTTGAGAAGTTGTAAGATTTTGATTTCTCTCAGAGCAGTGATTGGGAATCCTTCCTTTTCATTGTCCATCAGAACCTTTTTCAAGGCGACCAATTTTTTGGTTTGTCGATGTCTTGCTTTAAACACTTCACCGAATGTACCTTGGCCAATCTTGGCCAATCTTTCATATTTACTAACATCGTCACAGTAAGGAAACTTGAGATCCTCTTCTGTAGCCATGGTGAACACTTCTTGAAATAAAGTTTTCAACTATGTCAATCAGTAATTTATAACTTAACAACTAGCTTCTTCATATAAAAATTTTCAATTAAATAGCTAGTTGAATTGAAAACAAATTTATGAAGAACAGCTTACAATTCAAATCCATCATAAGCTGCGCGTGAGTTGAAGATTCATCATAAACGCAAATGGTTTAACTTTACTCAAGTCTGTAACTCTTTGGTGAAAACGCAAAAATAAAGATCTTAAAATTAAGCCGCTTAAAACTAAACGACTTAAAATTAAGCCATTTCCGACAACTTGCTTAAATTTACAATTATCCGGACTAAAATTTATATCTCAAACTTGAATATTAATAAAGTTGAAAAAGGGTTGCTCGAGGTTTCTTGGCATCGTTAATTGTGTTTCTTTCGTCTTGTTAGAGATACTTAAATCATTCATTCGGTTACTGGACTGGAATAATTTGTCAAAATATAAAAAAATAAGCAATTTAAGTTATGTACATCGCTCGGTTTTAAATCGACTAAATTTAAAATTCTTTTAATTGCAAATAAATTGTATTATTATATTATATATTAGATCACTACATTGCTAGATTGAAAATGATCAAAAATGAATTTTCAGCACTGGAGCCATATGCAAACTAACCGATATAACATTGGTTATGTTAACGTAAGATGATTACAAGCTACTTGTAATAAACATTTAATTTACATCTAATTGATTCAAAATATAATATTATTAAGTCTCGCTGTTAGTTTATATTTAAGATTGTTTTAGGGGTCACGGTGTGTTTGCCCCTCAAAGTTTTACCAACGGCCATTCGAAGAAGGAAAAATCAGCATGGTGACGACATTTCCTTAATCAGCTAATCGCTGTTGTTGCGGTGAATCCTTTGTGTCGTTATCTCTTAAGGATTGACAGTTTAACCAGATAGTTTCTTTGTCGGTCTCTGACTTTGTAGTTCAAACTTCTGTTCATGTGCATAAGTAATTGTTAATTTCTTTCTGTTTGAGTCGGTTAAGAGTTCATAAACAAGTGTACAAATTTAAACCTATATATTAGATGATACTAAGAATTCATTTATTCCCTATTTAATGTCATGTTAAAAAATGGTTGCTTTAGGGTTATAGTGTGAGGTATTTCACAACGTATTGATACACCCCAAGTATCTTTCAGCTATCACGGAGATCCTCATTTATGAATTATCTATGGCTAGCTGTAAAGCCAGTCTAAATTCCCTCTCACAACTGCATGTTTGTTCAAAGTGTAGTCTGTTCAGTTAGTAATTCTTAATTAGATTAATGTATTCTAGGTACTTCTAATCAACACATTATGTTATAATGCACCTTTGGTTAAAAACACTATTTTTAATGCACTTTGGGTTAAACATTATTAAACAACATATCAATTGGCGTGTGTATTACGTAGACGTAGGCGGGTGCCATAGGGTCATCGCAAAAAGATCACTAATAAAAGGTCAACACAGAAAAAAGGACGGACGAAGACAAAAACGTGCTAATATAAATATAGTAAACATCGATTATTTCGATTTATCATAAATAGTCTTTTGTTTTTACAATAGAGGGCAGAATTAAGCATGTGTTTAAAAATGTTTTTTTTGCCGTGGCTTATTAGGTGAAATCCTATTGTTTTTCATTTTCTGATGTTGTTTGATTCATTAAATATTTAGTTGTTAATCATTTATTTTCAAGTGCTCATTGTTCAAATCAATAAGTGACAATGCCTCCCAAAAAGCAACAACCAGCGACAAGCAAGAAAACTGACCAAAAGAAGAAGGAAAAAATTGTTGAAGATAAAACATTTGGCCTGAAAAATAAGAAAGGTGCTAAAACTCAAAAGTATATTCAGCAGGTTGCCAAATGCTACAATGCAAATCAAGGCAAAGACCAACCTAAAACGTCTAAGAAGGAAGAAAAGAAAAAAGAATTGGAAGAATTTAATAAAATTTTTAAGCCTGTTGTTACTCAAAAAGTGGAAAAAGGAGTTGACCCTAAGTCAGTCATTTGTGTCTTTTTCAAGCAAGGCCAATGTAGTAAAGGTGATAAATGTAAATTCAGTCATAATCTGGCAGTCGAAAAGAAGGGAGAAAAACGTAACATCTATGAAGATACTCGGGAAGAAGACAAAATGGAAGATTGGGACGAAGATAAGTTGAAAGATGTGGTGGAAAAGAAACACGGAGAAAAGGAGAGAACTAAGCCCAAAACCGAAATTATTTGTAAATTTTTCTTAGAAGCACTGGAAGCTAATAAATATGGATGGTTCTGGGAATGTCCTAACGGAGGAGATAAATGTCATTATCGACATGCTCTTCCGCCTGGATTCGTGTTGAAAAGAGACCTCAAAAAAGCTGACAAAAAAGATGAGATTTCAATTGAAGATTTAGTGGAAAAAGAAAGAGCCAAACTAGACTATAATCTTCCAAAGATTACCTTACAAACCTTTATGGAATGGAAAAAGAGAAAAATCGAGGATAAAAGAGAGAAAAACCGAAAAGAAACAGAAAGAAAAAAAGCAGAATATAAAGCTGGTCGTAATATTGGTCTCAGCGGTCGGGAGATGTTCACTTTTAACCCCGATCTCGTCAATGATGGAGCGTTGGATGATGATGAAGCTACCTTTGATAATCTCAGGAGAGAAGATCAGGATGATAATGAGAGTAGCGATCAACAAATTAAAGATATTGATTTCAATGCTTTGCAAAATGATCTTAGGGATGTTGATGGTAGTGGTACACAAATATTAGGCAAAAGACAATTCGATACACGGGACGATGATGATACAGGCGATGCTGTCCCGTCTACTGAAGCAACAGCAACTACCTCGTCAGTTTCTGAAGTCAAGATTGACGACATTCCTATTGATGAAAATTTATTTGATGACGATGAAGATCTCGATGACTTGGAAGAAGAGCTTGCTGATTTAAAAGTTGATGCGTCTTAATGTGATGTTAATATCCTATTAATCTAGTGATTTATTCACTAGTTAGTTTAAAAAGATGAAGAAAGTCCAAGTTTATCTATATCAGTTATCTACAAACTTTGATTTATTTCTATATTCTTTCCCTGTCTCTATTTCTTTGCCCTTTTTCCTGTTTCTTTCGCACTCTTTTAACTGACCAAGATCAAGTTAATTAACATCTTTGAGATATTGGCAAATTTCATTTGAAATCAATTGAATCTGTGTTTCACTTGAAAAGTGCCCACTAATGTCATATCTGTTAATTATGAAAAGCCTACAAGGAGCTAACAAAATTAATCAAATGATATTTGATGATTGTTAATAAATATTTCGTCTATTGATGAAGGATATACATCAGTTAATCTTAATATGATTGATCAATTGATAATGTAAATACCTTGTGATTATACAATTTTCACACAATTTTGATGAAAATTCAAATCAAAGTCCAATTGTTTAATGTTGAAACAACTTGTTCGGTCTTAAACTGTTTTCATGATCAAAAGTACAGCATTATATAACATTATCATTCAACCTTCTGTCCTCGTGAATGACTCATTATCGCGCAAACAATTAAAGATTTTCAATTCAATCATGGCATTTTTACATGAAAATGAAAGTTCAATTAAAGTGATGGCGACATAAATCTATCAACTGTCGAGCTAACAATATCTTTTTTTACTCATTGAGAAAACTAAATGATGATAGGGCCACTCATTTGGAATAAAAGACTTTAAAATCAATTGTAACGAAAATATAATATAAAGCGTTTGACATTTGACTGATTCAATGATTAGCATGATTTGAATAAACTAATGAAATCGATTTCACAAGTTTCACATGAGGAAATATATCTCACTCTTAACAGCAATGTTAACATTATTCTCGGTGCAAAGTCAATTATCAGAAAATTTGATTCATTGTTTAACGGTCAACTTGGTGAAGAAAAATGCCTTCATTATTCCTTCTTAACTAACCTATTAGATTAACCAACCGTTAATCATGTCAAGGGAGTTTCAGTTTTTTTAAATGTTGCTTTTTCCAATGAAACATAAACAATCCATTATCAGGTAAACCCAAAGCGATGCTGCAAATTTACACAAAGTGACACAAAAGCAACAATGCGACTTTCAAAAGAACTCTGTATTCAACATTGATAAAATAGATTCCAATTTAATTGTTGATTCTTTTCGTTTTCAACATGTTTTACCTGTTGATTTACTGATTGGTCACAATCAATTAAATCAATGTTGCTCAGAGCAAAAGTTTATGCTATAGCTCAATACTTTCCTTGACATGGTTACCGGTTTTGTTGGTCTAGACCATTAAACCTATTCAACTCTTTCCCAAACAAAAAAGTCTCTTTTGCTTTTAACAATTTGAAAGTAAATCAATTTCATTTCCTTTTCTTTCTGCTCAGGGAGTATTTCTATTAACTTAATTCATTATAATCAACTACATTGGCTCTCCTGTTCAACTCCTTTAACCACCTGTACTTTCCCTTTTTAATATATTCCCAAAGTATTTTCGCCTCTATGCTCATTTCATTTTAGACTTCATTTATAACTTGTTTGAATTTAGAAAAGTTTACCTCAAACAATTTTCGAGTCATTTAAATATTTTGTTGATCTTGCATCGTTTTATTTTTGTATATATTTTCTCGTGACTCTGTGCTTATCATTATTGATTTAATTTGGCTTTCAAAGTAACCACAAAGTTCATTATGAAAAATTTACCATCAGTAACGATTTGGTGTTTTATATTTGGCTTTATTGTTTCCACTGTGTATTCTCAACCTCAGCGACTTGCTTCATCTGGTAGTAATCCTAATACTCAAGATACTAAAGAAGCTTCAACTAGTGTTAATGATAAATCAAGTGATCAAGAAGGTTCACCGGAAAGTGATGAAGATGGTCCTACTCCACTCGAAGGTCCTCATCGTCCACCCACAATCAATTGGGGAAAATGTCCACAGCTAGAGCCTAAAGAAGCTGAGAAAAAACAAAAGGCTGATATTATAAGAACTTGTCTTAAATCGATAGTTCTTCCAGAAAATATCACCCAAGAAAGTGTTGAAAAACATCGAACTGAAGTAGCTAAATGTGCACTTAACGCTGAAAACTGGTTCGCTGAGGATGGAAGCTATCGTTATGATAAAGCAGAAAGTGAAATAAAAAATAAGAAACTTCAACCGGAAATCGAGGTAAGTAAATAGCGAAAGAAATATATTAGCATTTTACCCTTTTCTTTAGGCTTAGAATTTTTTTCCATTTTTACTACTCATTTAGCTTTCATTTTCGTAATTCAACAATCGTAACTGATGCGTATATTTGTATTCTGTAATTTATGTTAATCTATTTTCTCTTTTCCCTTTCCTATTATTTATAGCCACAAATCGTTAACCAGCATTCAGAATGTCGAAAGGAGGCCGAAGAACAATTTCCTTCTGGAATTGCCCAAATCCAATTATATCAGGCTTGCATGGATTACCATATCTCAATGATTTGTGGAATACAAATTGTCGGTTCAGGATATTCACAATAAACTCACAGTTAACCATTCTGATGCGAATCGAAAACAAGACTAATTGTATATAAATTCAATGAGATCATATCAAAACTTTGTAACAATTATTTTCATACATATTTGTCTGTACTTCTATCTCCATCATAATTGCCAAGGAAATCTCTACAAACAAAGTTATTATATCACTAAACTATTGATCAACCTATTTTAGCATAATACTAAAATTAATAATCATGTGCATTTCAATTTTTACCTCGACTTTTGTAAAAAATAAAATCTTATTTACTAATAAAACATTTTCTTGTAACGTTTGTTTTCTTTAAATTTTTCTAATAATCGTAAAAAAATCATAAAATAACATCGTTCGAAGTAAAACCACCAATTGATAAACTTTATATTTTTCTAAAATTACATTAACTTGCCAATTCATGTCAATAATTCCGTTTGATTTCTGTTTTTTCATGGCAACTTCATGAAGATTAAGGATGTTATGATATTGTTTTCATGAGAAACTAAGGTTTAAGCAAAGTTAAGGTTACCTTAACAATAGTAAATGCTCAACTGAATGAGTATGGTTGATTAGTCAACTGAGAAATTTTATCAATTGTAATTAGCCCGTAAGATTTTCAAGTTCACATCTATTTATACAAAAACAATCAACTATTGTATTGAACTATTTTCCCTAATCGAAGCTCATCCTTTTCATGTATATTTTTCGTCCTCTGATTATGATTTGACAGTTGGAACATGTCATGAAACATGATACAGTCCGTTTTACAGAACCAAAATTGTAGATTATTTCAACGTGTTAACTTAGATGAAATAATATAGAGACTTGTTTATTTAAAAATTAAAATTATAATTTGACTGAACCTGATTTTTGTATTACAATGGCTCAAGGAGGATAATATATTGTCTTTGTTAATCAAAACATAGATTTAGAATATAATGAAGTGGGGAAGAAAGAAGAAAAACAAAATTGAATAGGAGACTGGAAAAAGAGAAGTTTAAGGACATTTATTTGAATTCAACTGTCCATATTTTAACATTTGAGTCTTGACCAGTGGTAATAATTCTGTTTGCGTCTAACCATATTATCCGAGTGATTTGACTTTGTGGATGAGCCTCTGCAATTATTGAAAGAATTAAAAAAAAGAGTTTTTAAATCAAATAAACATGATAGATCAATTAGATAATTTGAAAACATACTTTTGAGAGCTATGTGATTATGAGGCTTGGAAACATCCCAAACAATCAAACCAGTGTCAAGTGATCCAGAAGCTAAATGGATAGAATCAGGGGACCAGGCCAAACAATTAACTCTTGCTGTATGGAAACCCCATTCAACATTATGAGCGAGTTCGTAGTTTGGAGTCTTGTAAAGTACAACTTTCCTATTAGCATCAGCAACAGCCAGGTATTGTCCATCAGGAGAGTAAACTACATCGGCGATACAATCACGATGGTCTAATTCAATTTTGGGTGTGATTGAATCACATCCTTCTGTATAAGTGTAAACATGGACTTTATGGTCTTTAAGACCACCAACAGCTAGATGATTTTCACTAGGATGGACTGAAACTGAGGTAGGTTCGAATGAAACAGGGAAATTTTGTTCAACCTTGTTTTGTTTCAAGTTAACTACTGTAATGCTTGAATAAGCAGCAATTACAGCTTTATCCTGATTTTTGGCTAAAAATGATATTGATTTTGGTTGACAAGGAAGTTTGATATGCACATCATCTTTGAAACTTTGATCATTAACGTCGATAGCTCGAACAGTGTCATCAAGACCAATTGTAATAATTTCACCGGTTGATTCACGATATTTCATATCTTGTATTTGATTGGCATGACCTTTACCCTTAACCCGATCATTTTCCCCGTTAACAGAGTTCCAATGATTAATAAATCCATCGTGACTTCCTGTATAGATTGTTGGTGGTTCTGAGTTATAATTAACCGAAAGACTTGTAATTGATTTATTGTGACCCTTAATAACTCTTATTGGCTTAGAAGGATCAGATTCATCCAAGTAATTTATAAAACCAGACAATGAAACAGTTAAAATGTTTTTGCCTTGCCAGAGACAACTAACTTGTTGATCAAGTAAATCATCACCCATATAATAAGTATGTATACAAGTCATTTCTCCGACATTCCACATTTTGGCCGTGCGATCACCAGAAACTGAAAGTAATTTAGATCCATCAGGAGACCAAGAGATGCCATAGCAACCCCCTGAATGAGCTGGTGATCCTAATTCACCGATTAATGTATAGTCTTTACTCTTGAAGAGATAGATTCGTCCATCGAATCCACCAGAGGCAAACGTTTCACCATCAGGCGAATATCGAACTGATTGAACATATTTTGTATGATTTTCCAATTGCTGCTTAAATTTGAATGGTGGTCCTTCAAAAATTCCAATTAAATTATCTTCACCTCCAGTTATGATTCGGAAAGGACGAGATGGTCGAAAATCACAGCTATTGATAACTTTTGAATGACCTGATATTTCACCCACTGAAGTTCCAGTTTCCATCGCGAAAACATGGCCAAATTTTTCACGACCCTCACCAACAGCAACAATCCTCTGACTATCAGGAGACCAAGCTAAATCCTTGACTATTCCAGCAAATGGTTGGTATTCAGCCTTCAGAATATGCTCCTTTTGAGTTGTATCCCATATTCGTACTTTACCACTTTGATCAGCGGATGCAATGTAAAAACCGGATGGAGAATACTTAGCTACTGTTGTTTGAGCTGAATGCTCCGTGTAAATTTCAGCAATTTCTGGATGTTCAATATCACGAATAATGATGAAATTACCATTTGGGTAAATAAAATGTTTGCCCTTTGGATCACCTCCTAAAACTAGTGGTAATCCTCTAGATGTTCGTGGAAGACTGGCAAATATACTTTCTGTGATAAGAAACAAAAAAATCAATGGTGATAGATGAAATAACAGATATTAAATTAAGTGACTGATGTATAGAGTTAAATTGGTTAGGTTTGTGAATTATGAAAGCCGGTTATGCATGAGAAAAAAAATATTGTTGAGCACAATAAAATGAAAAGAAAATTATGAGAAAAGCATTACATAACAAGTGATCAACAACTAACTTAAACTTACGATTATGAATCATGATGATTCCAAAGACAGATTTATAGTTGAGCTTTAAAAATTTTAAAGAATCACGATTGAATTAACCAGATATTATGAGAAAAAGAAAGAGAACGAGAAAGCAAACTGTAAATTTAAACTTTAAAAATCACCAATGAACAACAAAAAGCAAACAGATTGACAAATGGTTAAAAACAAGATTTGAAGAAGCTGATGCTGAAGAGAGGATGAGAAACAAAAAGCAAGGTGATGATGATGTTGCTAGGTGATGGTTAAGGCCCAGTTTTTTTCGTTGGTAAGAGTTGGTATTTTTAGACACTAATCGGCCTAAATTTTGTTTGTCACAAAATAAAAAACACAACTCAATTTGGATTAACGGAGGTGAAATAGGAGTAAATGGTAAGTGAAACGCATACACAGAAAGAGTAATAGTGAGATGATAGGATAGAAAGAGAAAAGGGCGGAAAAGAAAGAGATGATTCAACGATTAAATGGTATAATTTTCTCTTCTTGACTCCCTCTCTTTCATATATCAGGTAATAGTTACAGCTGTGAATCAGCGTTCATCATCATCATCATCATCTAATTATTTGACAAGCTACTAATATTTCGCACGAAAAGTTATCCTTAGAAGCAGCAAATCTGCCAAAGATCTGGAGACAACTTTGCCTAACTAACAAAAACATTCGACTCCGTTATTTTTGTTGAATTACTAGATCCGATTGAAGTTTATATCTTAGAAAAATTAATTAATTATCTGAAAATGGGTTAAAGTAATTTGATAAATTGCTTAAATCAGATGATTGTTTTGATTTGCAAGATTGTTGAGTAGCTAGTTGATGACATGAGGTTAAATTGATTGATTGAATGCGTCCAACCTAATAGTTGCATTTTACATTCATAAATAAATTATTAAACACTTTAAATATAATTCCAATAATATAAAATTATCTATTTACAGTAATTTTTAGATTAAATTCAATTACATTGTTCTTTATTTTACCACAATTGCAGATGTGTACCATAATTGAGTTGGCTGATGAAAAATCTCAAAGCTTTAACAATAGCATCAATGTGTTTTACTTTGATTATAAAATCAAAGCAATTTTATAATTAAACACTTAAATAGAATAAAAATAGTTCAAAGAATCGTTAAATTGTTAAAATTCACAACCAAATATTAATGTCATGAAAGTGGTAACTAAATCAGTCAACAGATAAATATCCAACTTAAGATAAAATTGTTTATTGTATAATTTTTTTCAAACAACTGAAATGTATGCATGAATTAAATTAATTGTTGAAGCATAACGGAAATCCTTAACAAGAAAGAAACAACTTAACAATATAATTGCATTCAATCCTTTCATTAACGTCAGACTTGAACTAAACAGCACAAATGTTTGAAGATGAACTTTTAGCATTGAAATTTAATTTATACTGGAAAAAGATAATCATTTTTGATAAATTGAAGTGATCTGATCTAATTAATTTAATATTATTAATATCTGAGCTTGAGCTTTGATAAACTGAAAAAGTATTATAACTTTGTTATCACTATTTGAAAAAGGATAAATTAAACTTCATATGAAACCATTTTAGGTTAACGATTACTAAACCAGATTCTGATCTTGTTTGATAATCACTGATTCGACTAAATCTATTGTGCTATTCACTTTTTTTCATGGTTAAAAAGCGAGTATTGAATTTTAATCAAACTAGATATTGAAATGTAATAATATAATACCTTAAAAGATGGTTCACCTGTTTTGGACAAAGTGCAGCTGAAAATGTGCAATATTGAAGGAATTGCGAAAAGTTGAACAAAACGGTTAAAAGCAAAGTTTTCAGGTTAAATTGGGAAACAAAATAGATTCTGATGACAACTTTTGATATTTTAAGAGTTTGGCTGTTTATCAGCAAATTTTGTCTACAAAAATTTAAAGTTACTTGTAAGAGGCAAACAGAAGCTTCACGAAACTTTTAAAATGAGTAATTTCAGAGTCTTGAGGTGAATGAATTTGCAAAATAAGACTTTAAACTGTGTTGAATAAAGATGAAAAGTGACCAAAACATATCACAATGGAAGGAATTGTCGATATCTTTCATGATTTGTCTAATAATTAATTGAGCTGAGGTACCGAGTTCAATGAAAGCGAGAAGGCAATTCCATTAGTTCAAATTATTTCAAAAAAGAAATAAAAACAAAGGAAATTAAATCTAATCCCTATCCGCCAACATAGCAATATCTAAGATTGAGTTCCCTTGGTGATCACATTTATTCAAAATTAAATCGGATCATTGTTCCAATCCACTATCTGCGAGTAACATAAATAGTCGATCTTAGGGTTTATCTTTGGATTGCTAATCATCTCTGATATTCTTTATTTTGCATTTTAAATTAGTATGTTTTAAAATCAAATGCATAATCCAAAATATAGTTTCAAGATGGTGATTAAAATAGGATTATGTAAAATGAAAGGAAGATCTTGATTGAAATATTTTTTACTTTTTTTAGTTTCCAATTAACAATTTTTCACATAACCTAGCCTTAAACTCATGTGTTTTGAAATCTTCGAAAATTTTAACTTTTTTAGTTGAATAGGAAATTAAATTCTTAGAAAGGAAAGGAAAAATGGGTTAAGAAAAATCTTAGGTTGATAAATCTTATTTTGTATTAGATTAAGACAGTTTCTTGGCTTTTTGATACAAAGCATCCACTACTTTGCTCATATTTTGAATAGTCTCTAAACATGCTTCATATGTTTTATCGGTTTGAACGTCTTCGAAGATTATCAATACTCCTTCTCCTTGATCGAGAATTCCATTAAAACTTTTGTCAAGAACCATCTGGGAAAGCTTCTTTTCAACGGTATCTTTACTCAGATTTATAATTTTAGCAATATGGTCAACCTGTGCAATTAAGACAAAAACAAATGTTAAATATTGTATTTAATATGCGTAATAAAAAATTTGGAGATTTTTATCATTAGAGAAAATCGATAAAAATATAAATAACAAACCTGAACACGTGAATAAGGTTCAATAATTCTGCATAAATTTTGTTCCAGCATGTTATCATAAAGAGTATCAAAATGAGCTCGTATGATCGGGTCGTCATGTAGCTCAGAGCCATACTGTTTCAATGCTTCTTTAAATTCCGAAAGAGATCTGTTTGCACTTGCTTTAGCAATAGCTTTCATCGCTTCAATATTAGGACCGGCGTACTTTAAGGCTAATTTTCCAACTGTAAGAGACTGGACATCTTCAGGCCTACGAAGAAAGCATAAAATAAATTAATCTCTTCTGTGCAGTAAAGAAAATTTAAAAACTCACTGTTTGAGCATTATTTTGGATAGCAACATGTATTTCAAAGCAGTCACTGCTTTTGGATTATCTATGGAATCATAACCCTCAAAAGCTTCATAGAAGTATGAAAAGGCGGTCTTGAAGTCTCGTTCATCAGCAGCATGGAGAATACCGGACTGCAAATCAAGAGCTGCTTGCATTTTAGGAGGACAGTAGATTGCGTTAGCTGTTGTCCTAGCAGATGTCAAAGCAGCCCGAGCTTTTTGCAAATTACTTAAAGCATGATAGATTTTACTTTCTAAAAGCTGAACTTCAACCAGGAGATTTTTGTCGTCCAATTTTTTGAGTTCTTTAAGCAATGAAGAAACCAAAATAAGAGCTTCATCATATCTTTTGTTTTCATAATAAAGTGCAATTAATCGTGCTTCAAGAGACTGCCTTAGAAAAGTTCGTTTATCCTCTTTAGCCCATGTAATAACTTCTTTGCAGAGATCAACTTCAAGTCCAGTACCAGCTTCCATGTCCAAAAATAGATCAACTAATTGACGAACCAATTTAGCTGCTTTGGCCTTTGATATACAGTTAAGGAATGGCCTGACTTTCTGAATCAAGGAGGCCAATTCTATAGATGAAAGAAAAAGGCGAATATCGAAGTTAAGAAAATCTATAAATAAAAGTGAGGTAATCCAATTTACCTTGAGCTTTCCCAGATTTACATAAATGCTGACCAAGATCAAGAATGGCTTGTTCCCGAGCTCTAATAGATTCTTCATCTTTAGGAGGTTCAATCGAATCAACTGGCGAGTCATTTGCAACGAGTTTGTTAGGACGACGATAAAAGACATAGAAGATTATAAAAAAAGAAAAAACCAAAAATAATATAATCAATGTCATTATAAAGAGAATTAAAACAACAAACATAATATACTTACCAATGCTCTTGAGAACCTCATCGCTGGGATACTTGTCAGTAGGTAGAATCTTTCTTGAATGAACAGCAACAGCTCCCCCGGTCATGATTATCAAGTTAATAGCTAATCAAAAGTCTCCAAAAAATAATTATTAAACAATTAGAATAAAGTGAAGGAGAATAAAGAGAAAATTCAATTTCAATTAATATCACAAAACAAGAATGATTAATCAGCTTTTCAGTACAAGCAAACTCCGGTGACATCTATCGGGTACTGAATTAAAAGGTGATAATTTTATTTCACATTACAGTTCAACTAAAGTCAATAAATTCGTCAAATTAATATCTTTTACTTTAAAATAAGCAGAAATATATTAAAAAATTTAAAAATCTTTATGCCATAAAGTTAATGAACAATCGAAATGCTGATAAAATCAGATGTTTTACAGCTTGCTAAAGCTTAAAATGTTAAAAAGTTTCTCAGTCCACTTTTAGATAATTAAGACTCTTAATTTAAGAGCTATTTCTAGGATCAAAAACGCGATTCAATAATTAGCAATATAAAACAAAAATTTTATAATAAAAGACTCATCATTAAAGCTGTATCTTGATTTTTTCTAGAAGGATAGAAAGGAAGCTACAGAATTTCACTTTAACAAAGCATGATGGGAAAATTCAAATGATCTATGGTCAATCTATTGGTTTATAATTCACTGTTTCTTAAAAATTTATTGATTTATTCAATTTTAGTTAAGCAAATAATTTTTTATTAAAAAATGTAGATTCAGCTTTTTATTATTAAATTTGTTTTGTCCGATATCTAAATGCTCTATGAATTCAGGATTTTCCTCGAATGGCTTGGAACACGGCGCAAGCTTGTTATAAATGGCTAACTGCTCTTACATCTAGAAATATTATTTATCGAATTACAATTCGATTTGAATTGAATTTACAGTTTAGTATTTAATTTGTAAGTCAACTGTAGTATCAATTGGTTTGTGCGTCATCTTATTTTGATATTATTATAATTTTAAGTGGCCCTGTGAAAGTCCCGGACATTGATCTCATTTCATTGAAGCCTTTGATTTGGTTTAGAAATGCATTTAATTATTACTTTATTAATTTTAACTAATGCAAAGATTTGCAGTACTCAAGAAGGCTCTATCCATTTTAGTGAACAATCCACAAACACAAAATCTACTGGTTTATACACCATTGAAGGAAAAATTTTTCCACCTCCAAATGTATCTATAACCCCGTCTTGGTTCACATCTACAAGGATAATTGTAAACTATGGCCAATTCCTTGCTTTCATGAGGTAATCAATGATATTAAATTTTCTTTATGATTGTGAATGTTTTTATCAATTCTATTTTCCAGAAAGGATGGCAGTTTTGAGATAGGACAAGTACCTTCTGGATCTTATTTGGTAGAAGTCACTAATCCAGATTTTTTCTACAAACCAACAAGGGTTGATATCAATTCAAAAGGTAAAATACGAGCTCGAAAAGTGAATTACATTCAAAGCTCAGCTGTTCAGCAAATCAGCTATCCATTAAGATATCGACCTCAGTCTCCATTCAAATATTTCCAAACAAGAGAAACTTGGAGAATTACAGACTTCCTATTCAATCCAATGGTATTAATGATGGTTCTACCTTTAATTTTGATAATGGTTTTACCCAAAATGATGAATGTAGCTGATGTCGAAACGCAGCGTGTAAGTATTGAATTTTATTAAGTTGACCCTAAGTAATTTGATAATTGTTACATTTTATTTCCAGGAACTGCAAAATAGACAAATTCCCAAATATGATGTACCTGAGCTATCTGAAATGATGACAAACTGGTTTAACAGTGGAGCTTCAAGTCTCAACAAGCCTGATTTGGCTGGCATCAAGACCAATAAATTGACACGAAAAAGATAGTTCATTGAATGATAATATTTGGTTGAATATTAGTTTTCGCAGCTAAATCTATATTTCATAATTCAATTCTATCAAGTCATTTTCTGCCATTTCTGATGCCAATAATTTATCCCAATCAATTTAAACATAATATTATATAATCCCTCAAGATGTATGTAAAATTAAAGAACCAAAAATTTGTAAAAAGACTAGACAATTAAAGATAATTCATATCTTATTCATAAAATTGCATTTCTGAAATGGTTTACAAGCTGAATCCAATCCGTCAAAATATTATGTCTTGTTACATTTTTGTGCATATCTTTCAGAACTTAAATGATCCTTTGCTGGAAGGATTATTTAAGTGCATCTCAAAGCATCGTAATAGCATTAATGTTACATTGTGTGATTATTTGTATTAAAAGTTATTACTCATGTCTCAAGATGAGATTAATCAAGCTAATGCTAAACTAACTAAACAAACTCAACCGTACAAGTGGATTAGTATTTTGTTGTTAATTATTTTGTTCACTTTTGGTTTAAATTTACAGCTTACGAAAAATCATCACAACATTTATCACAGTTATTTTATGTAAGTTAACAAGCGTTAACCTTTGATTTGCATTGAAATTTTCGTCTCTTTTACAGAACGTTTTTGTCTTTTATTGGTTTGATTTGGATAATAGTAATTTGGATAGACATAAAAACAGTCTCCTGGAGACTTCACCTTTCAGACGAAGATGCATCAAGTGTCACTCACGTTGAATGGACTTATTACACATACCTTAAAGCTCCACATTTGTATTGCTTTTACCTAAAACTTGGCATGGCAGGTGAGCTGATCGACATTTCCCCTAATAATACTCAAACAAAGACAATCTTTCAATTCAAACTTCTTTTTGCCCATAGTTTTCTGCTGTATCGATCTAGCTTTAACAATGGCCACAATAATTCAGGAAATATACTTCTTGAGCAAGTTACCAGCCTGTTTCAATAGCCTCCATTTGGTATCAAGTATCTTGGATTTTCTGTTTTCATTTGTGCAACTGATTTTTATTGAAACTCACATGAATATCGCTATTAATCGATTGAAAAATTTCTCTCGTCTTGGCTGTATGATGTGTATTACTGTTGCTCTACTCAAGTGGTTTGCTACTATTGTTTCTGAAGCTTTTCCTCAAGATCCAATTGGTATGGACCAAGATTGCAGATCATTTTTGAATTCAAATGTTCGCAATTTTGTACCTTATATCGATCCTTTTACTGTAGAATTCAATTTTCTTCTTGCTATTCAATGGTTAACAATATGGCTTAATATTGGAGCTTACAAACGAACACGGGCTCCATCTTTTTGGTTAATTACAGAATCTCATGGAGCCCCCAATCAATTTGAAGCAATGACCGAATCAACAGCATTTCATCGAAGCAAGAAAGGTTTAATTGCTGGAATAATTTTCTTCATTGGCAGTATTAGTTCTCTTCTGTATTATTTTTCAATTATTGGACAATCTAATGTTTCAGAATCGACTATATTTTTTGTGAAATGGGAAGATTTGATTTACCTAGTTTCCTCATTAGTAGCTTTGTTGATAGGAACTTGGCAGTTGTCTATTCTCGGTGAAACAGAGAAAAGCTGTATTGCATCGACTGATTTAATGTTACTCTTTTTTCCTCTTATAGCTTTTTTTATACGCGGCTATATCAGAATATCTTTCATCTATTCTGAAAAATTTTCATGGCTTGACGGATGGTTAGAAGCTCTCTCTATTTTGCAGCCCATTTATCAAGCTTTTTTCATCTTTTATGGCCGACTCAAAGTTTGTAATACATCATATTTGGTACAACGTAAGCCCGGCAGACAAATTATTATTTTATTGATTTTTATGAACTTAATTCTATGGGTTTCTGGTGCTTTTCGAGACAAAGCTAAAGTGAACGACTATGATTTTCATCATTTTGTTCATTTGATTGTACTCAATCTTTGCCATCCTTTTGTTTTATTTTTTCGGTATCATTCATCAGTCTGTTTAGCTAATATTTGGAAAGTTACTTATGAACATGGAATGATAAATCAACATTATTCCTGACAATCTTTACATTTAGATTTATCATCCTTCAAGGCTAACCAGAAGTATTTCTAAAAGAAATATAGTCGGATGCTGCACTTCTCAAGGTTATAACAATTTATTTAAAAAATTTATTCATGGCCCCTGTAAGTTTAATTGTTTGATTGATTTGATGAGAACTGTTAAGATGTCTGTGTATCGATTATTAACTAACTGATATTTTCACATGAATTCCACCATATCAGACTCACGAGGAAATGTTTTGTAGTTGGCTTTCTAAAGAAAAGCTAGCTGAAAAACAACTTCCACTTTACTTGTATCAAGTTACATCAAAATTAAGAGACGAAGCTCGACCTCGCGGTGGACTTCTTAGAGGTCGTGAATTTGTCATGATAAGTAAAGGTAAATATTAATAGCTAATGAGTGTTGTGCTTAAAATTTTAGTTGGAATTTCTGTTCGATTGTATCAAATAGGTGATTACGAAGATTGTTTTTAAATGAAGAGTACCAATTCATCAATCGAAGTCTTCTTTCAATTTTTCGTTCCAATGATAAACTCATCTCTTTTTCTATGAGCATTGGCAGTTCGTGAGTCCAGTTGGCAATGTATATCACAGGAGCATCATATTTTTTGAGCAAACGATAAGCTGAGGTAGAATCACAGTTTGATTTATGTCCTTTGACATGATTCAAATTTTCTTCCACTACCGGTAGAGATCCGTAAGATAAAGCTTCATAAATGCGATAGCATTCATGATTCATTCCAATCGGACTCAGAGTAAGATCAGATAAACGTAACGCTTGCAAATACAGCTCAAGAGTTTCACTAGTTTCATTTGGTTCCCATTCTGATCGGCCTTTTGTAAAGCAAACTCCTTCATCGAAAGTTTTAATAACATCCATGACATCAACTCGCGATGAATTTGGATATATTGTCCCAAGAAAATTGCAAGTATATGGTCTTTCTAGTTTCAAGTTAAGTTTATTTGAATCAGGATTAGGGAAGTTTCGATAAGTTGCCACACCTAAAGGCCATTGATAAATGTCCTCTTCATTGATTTCTTTCCAGTCGTAAACAACAAACAGAAATTTCAAGGGTTTTGAGTTGAGATATTTTTTCACCCAATGGTTGAAACAAAATTCGTGTCCAAGTAAAATTGCAGCAGCATTAAAGGGTTGAATATCTTTTCTAAGCGACAACTCTTGAATTTTGTCCAACCATTGTTTTGCAAATTCAATTTTCTCTTTGGATCGACCATTTAAAACAAAAATCAAGTTTTTTGTGTCACTTAGTTTATCACCACCCGAAAGGAAATTTTCTAATGATTGAGGTGTTAAAGATGGCCCGCTCCGAAATTTCACTTTAAATCGATCAATCTTCTTAAATCCATATTGATAAAATTGACTTTTTTTGCTGAGTTTTCCTTTCAGTATATGTTCCCAGAGGTAAACTCCAATTGCCGCTTTAGACCAAATTTCGATGACATCTAATGGTTCATTGGTTTTTTTGTTCAACTGTTTAGATTTTTCTTTATTGCTCAGTGATTTAACATGGACATTATTTAGTGGATCCCAATAGCTGTAATCGATATTGCTTGAATCATTATAATTGATGAGATCAATCAAACGTTTACCTTCTTCTTGATTGAAATTCGGTTCCTTAGGCACTCTGAATATGAATATGAATGCGGTGAGGGTCGTCAAAGCAAGATTGACTCCAAAAACAGCAATTGTTAACTTTTTTAAGGCGATCATCGAGATGGATTATTGCTTCATATCGTTTTAGAAAACAATCCAACAAATATGCCAACTCACCAGATTTTATTGCTTATATATATAACATTGTTGCATCCAATTTCAATGAGTTCACATGATTCTTTTCTTGAGTTTACATCTTCAAGATTTTGTAGTCAAGTCTAATTCCATTATCTTAGATGATAACTTATAACACTCAGTTTCATGAATTAACAAGAGTGAAAACGATGAACAAATTATTAGATCTGATGCATTATCATTTACATAATTGATAAAAGATGGTTCAAACAAATAAACAAAGTTTACATCAAAATAAGAGTGATTACAAGTTTGTAATTTGAAATAACATTTTAACCAAAACAAAGAGGAAAATTGAAATCAGCTGCTTGTCATTACTCGAAGCGCACGCGTTAAGAATAGCACCAAAGACAAACACAAGATAAAGAGTAAATTAGTAAGACTACTCTTTGACCAAAGACTCTTCGGCAAAGAGTAAGAAAGTTTGAATGTGATTGATTCAGATTTTTTGTTCTAAGATTAATTCTAGTTTCTAATGATTAAAGAACTCATACCAAATCAACTAGATAATGTTATGAAGAGAAAAAGATAACAAAAATAATCATTGATAATTTATCAATTCGTTCTAAATGATGACGGAGAGACTTTTAAAGTTATAAAGAATTAAATGGAGTTAGTTGGTAATTCAAAATTTATCCTTATCCAAAATTTTTAATATTTGATTATGCATATAAAACGCAAAAAATCAGGGTTAATTATTAACCAATAGCTTATTAATTCTTGTATTAATAGTTCATCTACTCAAAAGTTACTTGAATATTGCAATCAAATGAAGCGCGTGTTAAGTTATAACAGCTGACTGATTGAATCGTTTTTTGTTTTGTTTAACCGGTCTTTCATACTACTTTATTCATTTTCGATCTGAAATTATGAATCTGAAATCAATTTTCAAATGGAGTTATTCTCAAAAACGATTTTTACATTTGCCTACAGCAATAAAGTCCTCGGAACCACATCGGATGACCCGAGTTTTGTTATTGACCGAGAAACCTCATCTTGATACTGCTTCTAAAAGTTTAACTGTGAGTTTTTGCCTAATTAATTTTTTTACTCCTAATCATAATTGGTGACTGTATTTCTCATTTGTTTCCTCAATTTAGTTGATGTTAAATAATAGTTTTATTAGTACTATTACCTCTGGTCTTCATTATGTATTGCCATTAGCAACTCGATCTCTCACCAAATTAACAGCTATTATTGACCAAGAAATGGAAACTATTGGTTGTCAGAAGGTAATTCTTCCAACTTTAGGTCATCTTGATTTATTGAAAATCTCGGGTAATTATAAGATTATTTATTTTTTTATTACAAATTCAACTTTTGAACATATTTGCAGGTAAATGGTCGGAACACAAGGAAGATATCTTTACTTTGAAAGACCGTCATAATCAAGATTTATTCATGGCCCCTGTAAGTTTAATTGTCTGATTAATTTGATGAGAACTGTTAAGATGTCTGTGTATCGATTATTAATTAATTGATATTTTCACATGAATTCCACCATATCAGACTCACGAGGAAATGTTTTGTAGTTGGCTTTCTAAAGAAAAGCTAGCTGAAAAACAACTTCCACTTTACTTGTATCAAGTTACATCAAAATTTAGAGACGAAGCTCGACCTCGCGGTGGACTTCTTAGAGGTCGTGAATTTGTCATGAAAGGTAAATATTTATAACTGCTGATTTTATCCTCTAATATTTTAATAAATTTGATTTTCGTTTCAGATCTTTACACTTTTGATGCTACGGAGTCTGACGCTCATAAATCTTACGATCTTGTTTGCCAAAGCTATCAAAATATCTTCGATAGACTTAAACTTAATGTAATTAAAAGTAAGCATTCACTCTATGTTTAATTTATGCTTCATTTTAATAATTAACTCTTTTTAATAGCGAGAGCTGATCCAGGTACAATTGGAGGAAAACACTCCCACGAATACCATTTAGTATCAGATGCCGGTGAAGATACAATTTATATTTGCTCACAATGTAATGAGAGTTTTAGCGAAGAGTACATGGAAAGAAATGCTGCTCGAAGTAACCATTGTGCTAATTGTAAATTGGATTTACAAGCTAGACAATCACTGGAAGTAGGTCATGCATTTTACTTATCAACAAGATACACTGAGCCATTCAAATGTTTTTATCGGTCAAGATTGAATAATTATAGGTAAGAAAATTTACAAAACACTTGAATTTAATCCTAAAGAAAGACTTATATCATTTATAATCACCAATGTCTAACTAGATTATTGGAAATGGGAAGCTATGGATTAGGAGTTACTCGTATCCTTGCTTCTTGTGTAGAAATTTTATCAACCAATCGCGTAATAGGCTGGCCTGCTCTAATTGCTCCTTATCAAATTTGTATTATTCCACCAAAGGTAATAGAAAATCTATATTTTATCAAGATAATTTAATTTATATTATGTTTTCTAGAATGGAAGTAAGGAGGATAATCTTGGAGTTTCTCATTTAGCTGAGGATTTAGCACACCATTTAGCTAAATCTACCGAAGCTGATGTCGTTATTGATGATAGAACCGAGTTAACCATTGGTCATCGTGTTGTAGATGCAAAGTGTTTAGGTATTCCAATCATCATTATTGCTGGAAGAAAATGTCTGGACCGTATCCCATTGTTTGAATTCAGTTACTTAAATGGCTCTGAAAGAAATATGAAGGATTTGAACTTTTTAGGAATAATGAAAGAGGTAGAATCATTAGTTCCTAATTTTTGAGATATCTATAGCTTCTGTTGTATTTGTATATTTTGTAATTTACGAAATGCAGACTTTAAATTTGATTCATACAACTCGATCACATTAAAATTTATATAATTTAATAAAATTTGACAAGATTAGCGTTACGTTTTGTTTAAATATTTTCTTTATATCCTTTTTTATTTTTACTGGAAAATTCAATTTATATTCATTATTAAATATTTTCATTATGATATGGCTGTCAGAATTCTAATTGCGGGGTATAACAGTTAAATCAATAGTCATTAGAAAGTTGAGTACAAAAAATCTTTATTACATAAGTTGATTTTAACGAGAGATCATAGCATAACCCTCAAATCAATTAATATTAACTATTTTGATTAAAGCTTAACACTTTTAAGAACAAGAAAATCAAAGTTTTTCTTGTTTCAATTTATTAAATTTGAAACAAGATTTGAGGGTATTGCCCTTAGCTAGGAGTGTATCATCATCACCCTCCTATATCTGGTCAAAAATAAGATATAATCTAACGTCATTAACATGCACTAAACTTGTAAACTTGTGATGGAATCTTGTTCTGCGTGAAAAACTTGTCAAAGTATCCTTAACAATTCAAATATATGAATATAAATATTCAAGTGGATTCAATTGTTTTTTGACAGAAACAAAATATCAAAATCTACAATTAGAAATTAATGGGGTTTAGTTATGCGTTGAAATGAAAGGTGAGTTCGTGAATTTTGTACTTATGACCTTTTGACGCAGCGAAAATAAAAGATATAGAGAAAGGGATGCGAAATAAACTAATTACGATAGTGTTAGCGTTTGGGAAACTTATAAGATGTGATGAGTTTGGCTAAATAATAAGTGAGGTAAATGTGATAAGCTGTATAAACTTTCTGGTGATGAATTAGATGAATTTTAAAAATATGAGAACCATCCCTTTTCTGGGATAGTTTTGGTTACATAACAGAACAAAACCACCAAGAGTCATTTTTACCGACTTCATTTTCACCATCTCTAGAGGATTTGTGGGAATTTGAGTCCAGTTCGTCTCCTCTAAAAGATACTCTCTTCCTAACAGTTGAAGACCGTTTCTTGGGCGTTTTCGTGTCAGCGTCGTTCTCTCGTTTCCTTTTCTTGCTTCCTGTGTCATTGTCTCCTTCAAAATCATCTTCAAGAATAATATCGTCACCATTGTCATCGCTTTTTCGCTTCTTTGTTGACACCTTACTTTTTGGAGTTGATGTCGAGGGTGCATGTTTGGTGGCAGATTTTGGCGTTTTGAAAGTTTTCACATTATCATTTCTGGCATTGGCGGATTTAGAGATTGGAGTGGACGCTGTTTTCTTTTTTATCGTACGTGGCCTAGGTGAAGTCGCCCTTCTGGGTGAAACCGCTCTCCTAGGTGAGGTAGCTCTTCTGGGTGAAGTTGCTCTCGATGGACTTTTAACACTACGAGCCTTTTTCTTTTCTGAATTCATAGATTTGTTCTTAGCTGGAGTCTTTTTCCCTCTAGGAGACTCAAAATCATAAATATCAGAGTATCTGCCACTTTGACGTTCACCTCCACTCCGTAATCTGTTTTGAACACCATCTGCAAAGCGGGATTTAAGTGAGTCAATCTCACTTCGAGACATGTTTACACTATGTTGAATGTGTTATAAAAGAAAGAAAAAGAAAGGGAAAAAGATTGGATAAACTTGAATAATTTTAAATACAAGAAAACTATTTTCTTTCTCGTTATACTGGAGGATTGGGGAATATAATAAATATGATGGGGCACCAAACAAGTCGAAAAACTAAAATAAATAAAAATATAAATAAAAATACAATTAAATTAATCCAATTTGATCAACTAATCTATAATAATAAGGTAAAGTTGTAAGATAGCAAAAAATGTTGTCTATAGCAAACAAAATGGCGCGTAAATCAAAGCCCGCCCCGGGACTCAAAAGACGTCAACTTGATCCTTCATGGTTCCACCTAACGGTTAGTATTTAAAATAAACCATTGTTAAGCAGATTAGCATTCATTCATTTGCATAAAGATTAAAGAGATAATTATTTTAATTGCTTTCATCTTTAAAACTGTTGAATAAATGAATTAATAAAGTTTATAGCATAGTCTTTTAGCATAAAATGCTAAAGTAAACAAGTAATTGCTGTTAGCTTGCATCGAAGATCTCAAGATCTGGTCAAAGCTTAAGATTGACACATACGCATCAAAACTATTCTTTGGTGCTTTAAAAGTTTAAGAATGATTGTTTTCACTTTTTTAAACACAATTGTCCAATTACCTTGCTGACTTTACATTTTAAACACTGCAAATAGCGTATCATTTTTTCATTTCAACCGTTGATTTGCAGTTACAGAGATTTCGATAGTATTGGAAAGAACATCGATACATGTATACAGTTGAGTAACATTACATTTAAATGCATTCAGTAAACCTTTGATGTGTTTGTATGTTATCATTTCAGGTCATCTCTTTAAAGTTTCTTGTTTTACCCTAAATTCACTTACATACCAGTTTAAATGACGATGCTCCATGAGAATGAATTGATTAACATCGAGGAGGATATGATCCTTCAGCCAGGTTATATGTTACGAAGATTTACATTGAATAATCGGATTAACGGTCTCAAAGTGTCCATTGTGAACACTGGTGCTGCTGTCCGTAACATACAATTAGGTGAAAAAAATGAAATTGTGAGACTTTTCGGAAATAATAATTTGATTGACTGGAATCCTCACGTATTGGGCTTAGACACTCTTTTGCTTAACTCTAATTCCAATTCGCTAATGTATCAACTCACCACTGAAAATGAATTGATTACTATTGGTAAATTTCGAACCGCTCAACAGCAGGCAGACGTTGTGGCTCCATTTTATTTCAATCTTGTGAGTTGTCTTTGTTTTTCACCTTTGTCTATAAAATGACTCAAATGAATTAATAACTGTTTTATTTGACAGAACTCTGACTCTGACTGTATTGATGGACACCTCCTCCATGTAAAAGCTGTTTCAGCTGATCCAGAATCTGAACAAACACCCTGGTTAAGCCCTGTCACTGAACAGTTTATTGATATAATGGGAACCGAACCAAGAAGATTAGAAGGCTGTGCTGATCTTCAAAGCAATAATTATGACAGTATTTACGCAGCAACCGGTGATAAATTTACGCAGCTTATCGTGGGGCTATCTTATGGAACGAAATCTGTTGAAGTGATAATCAAAAGTAACTCCCAGGCAAATGTAATGATGGACAATAATACTAACACTATCACCTGTCGAACACGATTAAGGATAAGACGAAGTGGCATCAGTATAATGCCTTATATGATGTCAGAATATCATTGTGTGTACAAGTTTTCATGGTGAAAGGTTCTTTTGACCTTTTGACCTAACGAAGAAACCTTTTTTAACTATATTGACAAATATCAAATCATAGAACCAATATTCCATAAATTCAATCAGACACATCATAATCAATTATATCAAGTATGTTGACTGAAACTACAGATTAAAGATTTTCTTTTTGAGTGGCCTAACAATCTTTATTTACTGAAGTTTTATTCCTTATTAGCTTTGATGATAATGAATCGGCACTGAACTCACTTTGAAGGATAAAGAGATAAATGCACTTATTCAATTAAATTTTCTCTATTCTTGAATTCATTAAAGTTTTTTTAATTGATGTCAATCTTGTCTTATTTGAAATGAATTAAAAAACTATTTCATAGACTCAATTCCTAATGAATATGGTCATTGTTATGCTGAATCAAGCAGTAAAGCACTTAAAGAGCAAGGCGGAGTAAAAAAGAAATTTGAAATTAATTCAAGAGTTTCATGTAAGAATGTAAATTGTCTAGTTTATTAAAAGATTGAAAGGGCTTACAAAAATTGATGCGTTTGAGGTAACAACCGAAGAGGAAAAAAATAATTTGTACAAAAAAGTTTAGTCAAAAAATACGACAGTTTAAAGGTATAAAAATGCAATTGTAAAAAAATTTGTTTGTTTAAATCTCACAATTAACTGGCGAGTATGGAAGCTCGTAGTCGTTTAAATTTAAGTTAGTGATGAACATTATAGAAAGAGTAAAATTTAGGTAATCACATGAATTTCAACATTGATAAGGAACACTTTGAAACAAATGAGCCTAAATTGAGTGGATGAGGTAAGTTACTTGTTAATTAATATTTAGAGTTGAGGTAAAAATTACATTTAAATAAAAAAGATGGCCCTAAACGCTTTTCATCAAAATACTTTAGTACGATTCTGCTTGAGGATCTTTGGTCTAGGATTTCTTCGTCGACGAGAGTTTTTATAATATTCAAACATTGATTGGTTAAATTGGGATAATACTCGACTCAAATCTCCGGGCAGTGGCTCTGACCAAAGAAAATCATGATGCAAGGCATCGGCCGCATTAATCCTTTGTGAAGGATCCAAGGTAAGTAGACGATCAAGAAGATCATGAGCATTTGAATCCATCATAAAGGTACTAAGACGATCCTTCACACGTCTTTTTTGACCTTGCATCAATTGCAATTTATTGTATAATTCTAATTGCTTAACACTTGGCCACACTTCTGGTGTGATTGAGCCACACAATCTACTAATTAAATCCAACTGTTCTGACTCAGAATTTCCTGGCAATAAAGCGGCTCGTGTCCACATTTCAGCCATAATACACCCAGCACCCCAAAGGTCAACTGATGGCCCATATTTACGAGCACCTAATAGCAATTCAGGTGGTCTGTACCAAAGAGTAACTACTCTATTAGTGAAACCATCTTCAGAATCACCTACTATTCGACCAAGGCCGAAGTCAGCCAGTTTTAAAACACCGAGACGAGTGATGAGAACATTTGCCGATTTCATGTCTCGATGGAGTATCTTCTTACTATGAATATAAGCCAGCCCATTGAAAAGCTGACTGATGACACTTTTGATCTCAGCAAGGTTAAACTGGACATTATCATTAGCCAGTAAACCAGCCAAATCATGATCACAGAAATCAAGAACAAGATAGAAAGATGTTGGTCCTGCAATTCTCCTGGAATGATTGGGTTGTGTTTCACCTCTAAAGAGTTAAAGAAAGACATAAGCATTAGCAAAGAAAAATTTCAAATTAAACAGAGGCATAGAGAGAAAGGACAGAGAAAAGGAGAAAACAAAGGAACCAGAACAACCAAAATGTTAGAACAAAAGAATCGCAACACAGCAAAGAATTTTATGAAATTAATTAAGCATTATGGGTTTAGCAAGTTAATATCACACGGGAAAAGATGACATCAATAAAATTAATAGAGATTTAATAAGGAAAATGAATGGTGAAAGTGAAAGATTAGGATAAATAAAAGTTATACTTTACTTGCAAATCTCAATTAAATTAACAATATTTATATTCTTTAAAAGCTGAAGAATTTTAATCTCTCTTATAGCTGTGAGCGGGAAACCTTCCTTCTCTTTCTCCAGTAAAATCCTTTTTATAGCAACATATTGATTGTTATGACGGTGTTTGACTTTAAACACTTCACCATAAGTTCCTTGACCAATTTTAACTCGACTCTCATATTTATATTTATGTACATCTTCACATATTGGAAATCTTGAAGCAGTTTGATTGAATGTTGGCATATTATTAACACCACAGGTTATAAATGAGGTTGATGTGGATTCCGTTCTGTGTAGATCCTCTAATGGTACTTTATTTGACATGACAATTTCATTTACACTTTAAGTTATAAGTTGTAAAACCACAAGCAAGTAAAAAAACCTTTTCCTTTTTACACCGAAGATGATATTTTGTTTTCTTTTTTGTACTAAAGAGACATGAATTTCAAGAGGCCTTGAACCACTTTCTAAATAAATTGTCCATTCGATTGAACATGGCTTTATTTATAGCCATAGAGTGAATGTGATGATCATCAAATCATCTAAAAAGCCGGTTACAAGCCATTTTAGAAGGTAAGAAAAACAAAAGGCATTTTGAGTGAGTCAAAAAACGTGTAAATAGGTAGCTCCTTTGAGTTGCCATATGATGTCTTCAGCTCTTTCCTTTGTTCTCCATTTTTATCATCCAATTTGAATCATTTTCTGAACACAATCAGTATTTTTTGATTAAATTTTTATTAACGTTTAGCAATCCTCAAATTTTAAACCCTTACTATAGGCAGGGACAAGTCAATTCCATGGAGAGTAAGTGGTTTTTACATACAATTGAGTCTAAAAAAAATGCCAACCAACAAAGTAAATATGGCGCTCTTCACTAGCCATTCCGGGCTCCATCTTTTACTGACCAGTTATAAGATCTAATCTAGTTCAATGAGTTCAAAACATTTAGATCACATTCAATTAATCAATTCTTTACCTTAATCTTTACTAATTTTTCCATTTTACGATATTTTGATAACCTTGGGACTTAGCATTCTAATAATTTAATTTCTTCATGAAAATTCAATTTTGGCGCTTTTCAACTCAAATTCAACTGTAGATGGATACAACTTCCTGTCTATTTAAAGACAAAACTCAACTACAGACTCTGTAGTACAGTCTAGAAAATATGCCTTTCTTTAGCCATTACATGTTGTTTAGTTAAAAGTTATTCTCAAGTATTCTTTATCAAATAATTAATATTACATGATTTGACTGTGTTTATCAGTCTTTATAAATCCACTTGTTATAATGGCTCTGTGACTAGTAAATCGCCAACATAGGAATCTCTTAATTAACGTTAAAAGTAAGTTTAACTTTTTTTTTACATTTTTAGTCAGCGTGTTTCCCCTTTTAACAATCTCAATGTTCGTTTATGTTTATTTTAAAGTTATAAATATTTAACAATAGATATTATTTGGTAATAATTATTGGGTAAAATGTTTGACCTTGATTACTTTTGAATGTTAAATGGTTGAAGCATACAATTGTCTCCTTAAAACTCCCTTTGATTAAAAATTGTATTCTTTTGGGTACCTGAAGGAGACAAGAGCAATGTCAGTAAAAAAAGTGTATGGGTTAATAACGTTCATATAGCGCCGCAATTCTGAAACAACTCTTCCCTATTTTAATTAACAGATATTGTTCCGTTTTCACTTCCGATATGGCTTGTTATTTTGAATCTCCATAGAAGGTAAGCTGATAAAGACTTGCAGTTTGAGTTTACTACAAAACTTGACAATGATTTAAAGATTAAGTTTCATTAGTTTGTGGATAGATTTTATAATTAATCACATGTTATTTAAAGGTTATAATCAAAATTTTAGAGCTTTAACAAGCTATCAATTTTAATTTTAAATGCGCAGAACTATAATAAACTTAGAGATATAATCTATCCTATGACTACTGAAGACAAATGTTTAAATAAAATATTTACGACATTATTGTGTTAACACTTATTTAATTTAGTGACTTTGTTTATTTGCCAGTTTGCTCAATCGATGAATTAACCATCACTCCAAAATGGATGACGAAGTGTTGATTGAGGCGATTGCCTCAACCTCGAGGAACGAACAATTGAACACCTCTAATGGTGATTATGTTGATTATGCAGGTAAAGTTTACAAAAAAGCTGATGAAATTGAAGGAAGGCCTATAAAAAGTGACTGCGACATGAATGAAATAAATTCATTTAGGAGAAAGTTGAAATATAATTTCATGAATCCAATAGACAAGTGGAAAAGCAAAAGAAAGTTTCCTTGGAAGTTATTGTTTCAAATCCTTAAACTTTTGATTGTAACGCTTCAAATATATACATTCGGTCTGGAAATTTCTCGTTACAATTCACATCAAGCAAACGTCGACACAACACTTAAAGAGTTATTACTCGCTGATTGGGATCCAGTCCGAGAAGTGCTGATCTATCCACCTGGAACTGGCCCTTTCGCATGTTACACCAGAGACGATCTCAATCGAAATATAAACAATTTTGTTAAAGCTTTCGCCAACGTCACCAATTCTAGTCTGAAAACCTTTGCTTATGATTCTTCGGCTCCAGAAGTTGTTTCACCTATTTATTTCGAAATTATTGAATTTGCCAAGGGTGAAGAAAGTGCATTTAACTTTACGTACAATTTTAATAGCGAAATTCATACAACAAATTTTACCATTGAAAGTGATTACCCTGCTGGTGATGTTCAATGGAATTCTTTTTCTATCCAAAATTTTCTCTCATCCCATCAATACCAATTTAATTTTGACAGCTTGATTAAGATAAAAATGATTACGAATTTGAAAATTATCTACCGTAACTCGCTGGATTTTTACAATTTTCCAGAATGTTACATTATTCAAATATCATTTGTTTTTGACAACTCATTACATACCGGGCAAGTATTGATGAACTTGAATACTAGAAGTATTCAAAAACAATGCTTTGGTAACTTGGAAGGAAGATATGTATCGACATACTCTGTCATGGAAGTTTCCACAGTAATTGTAATATTTCTTACTTTCTTATCTGCATTATTGTGCTTGCGATCAATCAGTAAAGGATTGGCTTTGCAGCGTGAAGCCATTGTGTTCTTTGTCAAACATTATAACATAGAATTAAAATTTCATGACAAAATGGAATTCATTGATCCCTGGATTTATTTGATTTTTATCAATGATATACTTCTACTAACTGGTTCGAGCATCAAACTATGTGGAGGAACAATGAATCACAGTCAATCTTTGGCAAATATTTATTCTATTCTCTTTGGTATTGGTATACTTTTAACTTGGTTTGGTGTACTTCGTTACATCAGTTTCTTTGACAAATTTAATATTGTCATATTGACAATGAAAAAAGCATTCCCTGATATTAGCAAATTTGCTTTTTGTGCCATTTTACTTTATATGTAAGCCTATTTATCTTTCTTTTCGACTTGATTGTATTTAGTTTGATTAATTCTTTTTCGTCCCTTTCTAACTATCAGTGGATATTGTCTCTGTGGGTGGATTGTTCTTGGACCTCATCATCTGAAATTTCGAACTTTGAGTTCAACCTCTGAATGTCTTTTTGCATTACTCAACGGTGATGATCTATATGCAACTTTTGCCACTCTTGATTCGGCAGATCCAGCCATTTGGTGGTTTAGCAGAATCTACATATACTCTTTCATTTCGCTATTTACCTATGTTGTCCTCAACCTCTTCATATCTATCGTTATGGATGCTTGGGATATAATAAAAAATTATAATACGCAAGTACAGACAGAAATGCAGGTAAATAAGCTTGATTTTTTTTCGTTTCTTCCAACCAATGATTGCCTTATTAATTTGTTTTTTTTATTTTCACAGCATTTCATTAGTGAATGTAACGAAGATGTTTTTGCAGAAATTTATCAAGAACAATCGAGAAACTCATTTATGCAGAAAGTTGGTTCATTTTTTCGATTCAACTCACAAGATTCTAATCCGTCATTTTTTTAAAAGATAATCAAATACCAAGATAATCATACTCATATCACCTATTTTTAAAGATTTACATTGTTTTCTATTTAAATGACTAATCGAAACCGATAGACTATTTTCTGATAATGGAAAACTCGAAGATACCAATCTCATAAATAATTATTAATGATCAAACTGATCATAGTCGGTTTATTTATATTAATACTATTCATTGCCTAATCATCCAATTTTTATTCGCTGATAAGGATAATTTTAATGATCTATATGTATTTTATCTTTTTACATGTAACAATATATTATTTAGTAGTAATGTAACATTGATCATATTTACAAGGAATGCATGAAATTTTAAAACATGCAAAGTATATTAAAATATTTATTTTCTTAATCTCTTTTCTAAAATTTATTTGCCGTCTGCTATGTGAATTTAAATTTTATAAAATGATGTACCTATTAAATAGCTCGATCTGAGCCATTTAGCCAGCTTCAGGTTTGATGAGGTAGCTCAAAAAAGGTAGAAAAACATACCTTTGAATGTTCAAATTAAAAAAAAAACAATTTGATTTAACTTTGAATCAATAAGTGCTCACATTTCAGATGAGAGTGAGCTCTTCGCACTTTCAATCGTCTCTTCAAATCTGAAACTTATCTAATAATAACGAATTCAGAACTTTGAAATCGATAATTAAACTCACACAAAATATCCTTGGTATTACAACCAAATTGTGGAAAATGGGCCACAAGTTATCTTCGTTCAATATTTTTGATATACTAATATATTTAATGATTTCAATTATATTGCACGTGCAATTTGACGAGAAAGATCTGTTTCAAACGCCATCGCCATTTAGTTTTCACCATTTATTTGACATGACAGATAAACTCGAAATTTTGATAACGATCCTGTAAATTTCGTCGCTAATTGCCGGATAGAATTGCATATTTCGACTGAAGTCGAGATTGTGTCACAAAAAATTGAAGATCAGGAGAAAAGGTAATTCTCATATTAAATTGAAGTCATCAACTGAAAAAAATGGTTCTCGGGATATTTAAAGTATCATACAAGAAACATCTATAAGTTTAGAAACAACGATTATCAAAAATTTTCAAATCAAGATTGGAATAAAATTTCGAGCTATCATCTGAATATCAGATATTATTATAGACATGATATATTAATAATGCCAGTTATTTCAGCTATAATCACCTTTCACTTCTGTAATTTGCACTTCATTATTAGCTCTATTCAATTCAATTAGCTTCATTATCTCAGACAATTTTCTTATTAAATAAATCACGATGTCAATATTTTAAGTAAGTTGTGACTGTACTAAAAGATGGCACTATTAACGAGTTACAAAGTTTCGGGAAGATTTTCACTTTATTTTCACCATTTTACTGTACTTCAGCAATGATCATGCTCGTGTTGGTGTTGAAACTTTTTTGTTAGTTTTTTTCAACTAATTCAATTGAATTAACAGTAGTTACTCAGTTATCTACTCTCATTTGCTTCAATAGCAGCAAATATTAACCGATCTCAGTCTCCACTTGAGTGAAATTGTTGATTCATTTGATGTTCTAACTTGTTCGGTATGCCATCAAAGCGTAAACATCCAACTGAACCACATTGGTTCATTGATTACAATCAATCACATCAACAGCGTGATAAAAGTGCTTCCAGAAAGTATGATCTTCTTGATTCCGATGAAGACACGTGGTCCAGAGATGATCTTCTCTACAAGGTAAGTTTTACCTTCCTTGTGCACCTGTTGCTTAGCAAATCTTTTGACTCCCGCCACTTTACCTTTCTAGGACAATCTTCACGAGGTTTTAAGCAAATGGAAGAATCTGGATTGTGGCATTTGGGGTAAGATTATCTGTCTCGAACGCAATCGGCGTGTTGCTAAAGCCTATGCTAGGTTTGGCAAATTAAACATAAATGGATCTGACGTTTGTTTTGATGGTTACACTATTGGATTAAACGGTTTTGATAATCCTTATCGAGCTGAATGTACAGAGAATGTTCTAAAATCTATTGGAAATGAGGGTTTGATCATTCAAATTGATAGTAAAGGAAACATTTGGATTGAACGACACTGTGATTGTTCAGTTTATACCCCAGAATGTCATCAACAATCACTCTCACGGAATAACCATTTAACTGCCATTGGAAGAGAGTTAGAGACTCGAAGAGGTCGTCTTTCGATAGGAAAGCCATTCAAATTATTTGACATGGCTCGGTTTCGAGAAAATGTTACAAAAGAAATGTCATCAACTTATCCCGATATGGCCTCCCTGCAACTCCAGTGTATCTCTGTTATTTCATTTGGATCTAATTGTTTAAATATATTAGAATCACCATTATCCATTTTGGTCATCAACATCTATGCCCTTGATATTCTTAGAAGTAGACTGTGTCCTGTTAATAAACCAATCAAGGAAAGTTTCAAAACGGTTGCTGGATCAGTTTGGCAATCTGTCCGAAGATTAGGTGAGTTGACTTTTCTAATCTCAATTTCAAACTCTGAAAACTTATATAATAACTCTGCTCTGCAAATTGCTATTCAATGCACTTAATTATTCCGGTCATAAACCAGAATTTATCGCGAAAATATCAGTTTTACACTTTCATTTTAAATATAAAAAAGACCAACATACGCAGACTTTTACTAATAATTATATATTTGGTAACTTATTACTGAACATATTTGTTATTTATATGAGCTTGGTAATCCTTGAATACGGGAAACGACCTTATCTGAACAATGAAAAATTGATCCCAAAATAATTAATATTTATTCCTGCAACATATAAAGTCGTTTTTCATATTTTAAAATTGATTTATAACAATCTCGAACAGTTTTGTTGAAAAATTTACCATTGCAAAGGCTAATTAGAAAGTGAAAAATCCTTGATTCAAGAATTTGATTTTTGGTTTTTCTAACTTTTCACAACCATCACTACCAATTATAATGATTATCCACCCATCACAACTTGATTTAGTTAATAGTTAGCCAGTTAATTCCATGGGCGTTGGTAAATAACCAGGATAATAATCAAACCTTCCAAATTAAATCATTGATAACTCGTTTGCTTGTGTCCCGTCCAAACAGATTCAATGTGAACTTAGAACATATTTTTTTCCTTCTCCTTGCTATAATAATTGCAAGCCATTTGCAAAAAAAAACAAGGAGCAAGAAAAAACAGGGATAATTGAATTCAGACTAGCTTCCATCACAGGTATATGCATTTTAAATTTGCCCAAGGGTAAGTGATTAAAGTTAATCTTTACAGTAACTGAGATGTTCATAGTAACTCTTGAAATGTTTACTGAGCCTTAAAGAGTCTTGTTGCTACGTTAGGTCACCAGGAACGATTTAAAGGAAGTTCTTATTTCAACTGAGAAAATCTCCTTGAAACAAGTTGATCCCTCCCTTCATCTTGATCCCCACTTCACTTTCATCTTGAAGATACCCTGAGATTCACTAACTGGGTCGACATCAATTCAAGTTCAATCCATTCCCTTAAGGCAAATTGCTCTCACTTTCAGAACTCAGTCTCTCTGATGATGATGTTTGTATAAGATGCTTTCAGTGTATTGATAAAGAACAGATTATCTTAATTTTTTCTTCTTTTCCAAATATCTTTGCTAATTAAACTACTATTATCCAAACAAATTATGAAACAGAAAGAAACAACCTGTTGATTCTGTTTACCTTTTTTGCCTTTCACAGCTTTTATACGCTCATTGCTTCAACATTTAGTTTAATCATACTTGAATCAGGTAATCATTATTCAATTGTTATTCAGACAATTTCAGTTTGTTGCATCAAAATATTGCTTTAATATTACCTTAATCCATTACTTTCACGTTATTTATAATGAAATTAACATCATTATCATTACGTCAACTTTTCTCGACCTAATGTAAATTGTGTTTGCAATAATTTAACATTCAACATCATTTGACATCTTATTTTCATTCAAAATAATGTGAAATGTTGATTAATATTTCAATTAAATACTGCAGTTGGTACTTTCATCTTCAGGTTAAATCAATTGTGAATTAAATTATTCGCATTTTCTAATGTAATTTGAATGAACTCATTCACCTTACCAATCAATCATTGTTAACTTTCTTTCCTCAAATCAATTACCTTTATATTTCTTACATAATTAAGTTATTCCAATTAACCCGACTTTTAAAGATAACCTTCCAAACTCATCTAATTGTAATCCATCTAAATTGATACAATCCTTCAATATCTTGATTCTAATCCAAATGACTCAAAATATTCGTAACTGTCTCAATAGCTGTTCAATTGTACCCAGTGTTTACCTGACTCAATTAAATTAAATTTGCAAACTTAATCATGAAAGTCTGAAGTGCAGTTTGCTTCAATTTAAAGCTTAAATCATAATGAAAGAGTACAATCAAGTCATTTTGATCATTTTCACTTTTCTCGATGATTACATGACGATGATTCAATTGTAAAATCGGCCCTTCACAAGAGCGTAAACAATTAGATTCAAGACTTACAATTATCAATTATTTCATTATTAACTTCGTGACATGAATGGTGTTAAAGAATGTAAACCTTACACGAGTTTGCACGAGTTAATTTATTCACAAATTTAGTAATCAAATCAACTCTTTTGATGGCTTTACGGCCAACTCATTAACTTCTCTCCATTCAAAGCATTATTCAAAACTTGCAATTAGTTTAATCAATGCGTTTACCTTGAATTGAGATCTGCAAATGTCTGATCCACCGATGATCAGTTTTAACTAACAACTCATGAGGACAATAACATTTCATTGACTCTTTTTGTCTCAACATTTTTGTTGCCTCAATTTTGTTATTTCAAATTTACAGACGATCAATTTTAATAATGTTTATTTGGTAACAGAATTTGATTTAATGTTATTCACCAGGTAATTTATTAATCACCTTAAGCAATGTACTTTACAGGGATTTATCTTAATCAACTTTTTTCAACAAGACTCGTATGACTTGTTCATCTCAACTCGATTATACCTTTCAATTGCAAAACAACTGAATTTGAAAATTAAGATTGAGAAATTTTTGCAATGAATTGTTTGGAAATAATTTGCATCCACCTTTTCCTTAAACAATTAGCTAGTCCAATTTTAACGGGAAGGGCTAAAGGCTAAGTGAATTTGATGAAGTGAGAAAAACAGTTTTACATTTTCCAACAAGAAAAGGCTGTTAACGTTCAAACAAGAATGGGTTTCTGAGCGATTTTACATATTTTTGTCTCTGTGGTCACAACGGATCAATTTTTATTACTTTTAAGCAGCTTGCATAGTTTTCTGGACCAAGTTTTCAGTTAAACATTTTTTCAGCACTTTCTTTCTTATTTTTTCTCGTCAGTTTGAGTTTCCATTTTTACCATTTCGCAGTGTTTAGTTAGTTTAAGATGAATAACGTGGTAATAAAAACAAGGTTAGCAATGAAAAGCAAGATTTGCTGTTTCGATCAAAAAAGATGCACGAAAAAGTGAAATGATAAATGTTTAGTTTGAATGCTTAATGTGAAAAGGGCAACAGTTCGATCTATTGTTTGAATGAAAGAAGATTTTGTAAAGAAAATCTTGGAGTTGAACCAAAATTAAGTTTGAATGACAAAGAAATTCGAATCATGGCTGGGTGCAGGCGATTTGATCACTTATAATGCATTGAAAAAAGTGCAAAAGCTGTTTGCATTTTAGTCAGCCGTTGGGTCATTTCAGCGTTCAATCAATATTGCATTGTAACAATTGTCTATCAAATATATTTAACCTTTTTCATCGTAACTGTGCAAAGTGTGGCGGATACTCAATCATAATTGTTAATTAAGACCTCTAATATGCTTTTTGTTTGTTTATTACATTGTAACAAATTCGTTTCGATCAAATTTACCAGATTCACTTCATTAGCAATTGCTTTCAAAGTGCATCTTCATGTTTATTGTAATAATGTTACATGAATGTAACTAACAGAAGCATGCAACTTTTACTCTTTTACGCTAATTTACAATTAACATGATCATATATTTGCAAATGAGCTCTTAATAAGTACTCTAATCATTACCTAAAATCTCACATTACTGGCTATTTGCAAGAAATTAAAATAATAATAAACTCTCAATAATGATATTCATCCGACTTTGTTTTTCATTTTCACATTACAATTTCATTTTCAAGATTAATGTTTGTGATTGAAGACAGTTGATATTTTCGCAAAAATATTTATAATATTTTTAGTCAGCAAATTGTAAATTGAGTTGTATTAGCAAATTGCATTACCTAGTTACTTTGCTTGTTTTTCAAGAAAGTCAAGTTTGTTTTTGTCAAAATATCTTATTTACTTTTCAAGGTTAGGGTCAAACTTGTTGCCATGTTTAGAGAACCATCGGTCAGTTGGTCAGTTGAAAATGAAAAACTGTAGCATCTTCAATCACGTTTGTTAACACTTTAATTATCGTTAATTATATGTCTGCTCATCTAATGGGTAACAAATGTCTATCAACACTCTCAACAATTGAGTTATATTTGAAATAATAATAGGTTAACCCAGCAAACTCTGGTTATCATTAGGTGTTCAAAAATTACCAAAAAGTCAGAGAAACCTTTCTTTGTTCCGAAAGGGCTAAACATGAATTTACCTATTCGATCGGAAAATTTTTTACTCACTTTTGCTTGTTAGTTCAAGTTAATTATTTTTGTGCTATTGTACATAACTAGCCTTAAGCTAAAAAAGATGAAAAATGTATGCCAAAAAGATGCTACAAAAGATACAAAAACAATTCATGCAACAATAGGTAAACACAAAATCTTAACTAAATACCTTTTAACGGTTTTCGTAATTGACTTGATTTATGGCCTTAGAGAATACCTTCTCTCTACTTTGATTAATCCATCTTAATCAAAATTTCTAGCAATCAAGATCGTCAATTACTAGTGAACATCACAAAAAGACAACAGTTCACATGTTCAATATTGTCAACTTTCTAGCATCTTTTGTTTCCTCTTTCCGGCTCTTCTCACTCTTGTCCATTTGTTGGTCACTAGTTCCATCAGGTACTCAAACCCTTCAGACAGGCTGTAAATATTTTAGTTAAATTTTCCCTCCACCTTAAGGGGATTTGAGAGAAACTCAAAAGTGCGTTTGACTTTGAAAATGTCTTCCAAGTCACATCATTTCTGTAGCTTTTTTAGCATCTTTGTTTCTCTTTTTGTTGGTTTCTTGGCCTTGAAAGCAGCAAAAATTAAGGTAATAACCATAGGAAACACTCATTTCTTAGGGTCAACAAAAAACAAACAATTGTTTACTAATAAAAGCAACGATCACCTATTTGAAGATGAGAATTGGTCAGCTTAAGAACCTCAAACTGCCATCTTGTCCTCATTTTTGGACAGTAAAAGTTTTCTTATCTCTTTTACTATCAAAAACAATCAATTCTATGCTGAGTTAAAGCTGAATTTTCTGAATGTAAAATAATTAAAACTTGAAACATGTAGATCAATAATACGTGCTGGTAGATGTGAAGGTAAAAAATGTTAATTGCAATCAATTGAATTCTTGTTCAACTGTAAAGCATCTGGTATACTAAATAAGATCAAGGTTAATTTGCAGCATTTTTATTTCTAAGCATAAACTTGAATTTTAATTTGATTTTTTTCTTTATATTTTAATCATGATTTTTATAATATTCATCTTTACAATGTTTAATGTTTCTAGTTTCTTCTAATATTTTTCATTCAGCTTCTCGTTCATCTCAACGAAACTCATTATCAAACATGTTTGACCGATCTGGACGATCATCCAAGTTGATTGATGAAAATCCCTATTCATCTCTTACTTCAACCGTCTCTTACGCTGATATCAACTCGCTTACTGGTTATGGAGCAACTAGAACTAAAGAACCTTCACCAAGATTAACTTATTCAGAATTTAATCAGTTCAGGATAACACCAATAGATAGTCACATTAAAAGTTCGACAATTGACTATCATGGACCGAAAAATGAACCACCGCCTGATTACGATACAACCAGTTGTTCATCAATTTCAACCATTTACAAAGAGACTCGACAATGTAAGTCTATGCAAAATCAAATCTAATTTTAATTGTTAATTATTGATTATTTTCGTCTCAACAGCTTCCAATGAATCAAAGGACGAGTTTGATGACTGGTCAAGCACTCCAGCTCCTAATAAGCCTTCATTTTATCCCCAAACGCGTCTAAATGGACCTTTAAACAGTGTTTTCCGAGCGTTTCCTCTCGATGCTCCAGTTGTTGATCCAAATAGCAATCAAAAGGAGGAAACTGAAAATACTGGCGACTCATCAGAATCAAATGGGTCTAATGCATCTGAAACATCTCCAGGTTAGTTAATCATCAGTATAAAATAAAAATGATTTACTAATAGCTTTGTTAATTTTACAGAATCAGAGTCAACTGATGAAGCTGCAAACCACATTTATAGCAGTATAGTCGATGGGAAATCATCATCAAATCAATCGAGCAAAAGTGAATCAAGTGATCAATATGGAGAGATTACCACAATTGATGAAGACAAAGATGAAGATGATCGACATGATCGAGTTTCAGTTGCTTCGGAGACTTGAATAACTTTGAGCTGAAGTATCTGAAAGAGCAATCTGGAAGAGTTAATTAAATAACAGTTATAATTGGATGTAATACAGTTAACATTGTTAAAAAACTTACGCTTTTCAATTTAATGTCACTTGGTTAATGAGGTGAAACAAAGCGAAACAAGCTGCTTGTCTAAAATTAAGGATAATAATATATCTTTACTTGGCTTCACCGATCATTACCAACCAAATATCTCAAACTTCCTATAGCTGATAAAGTGAACGCAATTCAACAATTATACCGTATCTTACATGAATTTCAATTACATCAAGTCTGTGATAATCTAAGTGCCACGTTAAATTGAATTATTGTAATTTAAATATCCTTTCCCTTCTTTTTATTCATCATCACTTTCAATCTTTACCTTGACTTCCATTATATCTATAATATTATTTTTGTTCAATTTCACTTATCCTTTCTTAAATTTTCTTTCTTCAACTTTTCTTTTAAATGCGAATCTCGATGTTATCAAAGTAAAACATTCAAATAACTTCAAGACTGGAGTTGAAAAGCAATCATGATGACAATTCTATTGAAAACTATTGAAGCTCATCTCTATGGATCAATGAAATCTTTATCCATACCTTTATTATTAAAAGATAATAGTTTACAATTAAAATTGAATTGTTTGAACTATTCTCCAAATGGCCGAAATTTTTCAATGTTTGTTATCCTTTTGATAAATCCACATTTGCCTAGGAATCTGGAGTTTTTTTAGTTTCCCATTGTCGGGCTAAAAGACGATTTATTATGAATCGAGCTATAAATCAAAACAGGTACAGTTATGTTATAATATTAAACCTGATTCTTTTGATAATTAAACAGTTTGAATATAATTAAAGTATTAAACAGCCATCAACTATTATCAATCTTCATGAACTGAAAGTAAATGGTTTAGTGCATGAAAAATCCAAGATATTGTGAGAGTTACGATATTTTTATCACCAAACTAAGCAATTGGTAATAAAAGTCGTTAATTAGACCAATAAGTCTACAATTGGTGAAATAATTAACGATTACCGAAAAGTTGCAACATGATTATTAAAATTAAGGGTGAAACTTTCAATTAAAAGTGCTACCTTTCGTAAATTGAATTTTTTTAGCCAATTTTCACGAATGGAAAACGTCGTTTTCAATTAAATCAATTAACCTTTTCAGTTCCTCTAAAGTTTAATAAATTCTCATCATTTATCATACATTTTGTGTTTAAAAATTGATTATTCTACAATTTGATTAAAATGAATCTGAGTATGTTCATAATTTACTCAGTCGTTAATCATTAAATATGAGTTACAGATGTTTATCGTTTGTAAAAATATGATTTCTTTAAAATACAATTATCTGTGAAAATAAATATAAAATGATAAAAATATTCAACATTTAGCCAAATTCAAATTTCTTTTGATGCTATTCTTAACATTTCAGCCTCTTGGGATCAACTTGACTCGGAAAACGTCATCTACTCTTAGTGCCAATACTCCACCTCTTATATGATCTTTGATTGTTTCAATTGGATCCACTGGTTCAATTTTGTATCGCAGTAAAATATTGCACAAAGCAACAAATGTAACGTATTGGGTTAACTTAAACCCGAGACATGAACGTTGACCCACTGAGAAAGGTAAAAATACTTCGGGTTTTTTGATTTGCCATTTACATTGGGAGTTGTTATTGGATGAATGGCTAAGGAATCTAGATGGTTGAAATTCGTCTGGATCGGTATAAAATTCTGTAGAAAAGTTCATATTATAATTGTTGAACAAAACAACAGTTCCTTTGGGAACAAAATAACCTAGAAAAAAGTAAAGTTAAAAAATGTTAATTTTTGTCGATAAATGTGAAAATTGGTGATAAATTAATTAGACTCACCTCCGATAGTTGAATCTTCGGTAGGTACATGAGGCACCAAAGGAGATGAAGAAATTCTCAGAGCTTCGAGAATTGCTGCTTCGATAAGTGGTAAGTCTGGACGTTGCTTAAGGCTGATTACATCAGTATCATGTTGTTTGGCAACAGCAGCAACTTCTTGATACATATCTTCTTGAACTTCTTTATCAATAGATAGATGTCCCACTAATCTCATTATCATATTTACGATTGCAGATGAACCACCAACTAAATCACCGATAGCAAAGAGGAAATGCTCATAGCTGAATTCATCTGGGTTTTTTAAATGATACTTGTACATTAGGTCCAAAGAAATCATCGAATCAAAAGAATCTAAATCGATTTCTCCATCCAATTCCATAGATTTTTGTAACTTGGCAATTCTGGGCTCAACAAAATATTTTTCCACGAATACTCTTTTTGAAATAATTCAAAATGAAGAAAACAACAATAAATACCAGAATTTTATAAAACGAGTTATGATTTACCTTAAATCTACAGAAATTTGGTCTACTTTTTTCAAATAACCACGATAAAAACCTAAATGTCTGATGAAAGGTAAAAAGTCCACAGGACCACATTGACTAATGTCATTGAAAATGAAATCAAAAAAGTAGCTTAGCTTGACCAGTATTGGATCATTGTATTCCATTCTGAAAAGAGAGAGAGAATGATGAGCAATTTATTTAACTTAATGAAAGAAAAAAATCATAACTTACCTTGAACCACATAAGTACTCAGTAAAAACATTACTAGAAAACTGTCTAAGCCAACATTTAGTTAATATTCGCTCAGGGTTGGCTTCAATAAAGTCAAAAAACAGTTTAAACTCTGAAACAATTGCCTTCTCAAGCATCTCATAAGAAGCTGAAGCAAATTTAGGTGTTGTTGATATTGAACAGAGAACACGTCGAGTCTTTTGAAGTTCAGACCAGTCACATAAAGCCAGTGCTATAAAGAGATAACAATAAACAGTAATCTGGTATCGAAAAAAAACACAAATAAATTACTCACCATTTTCCCGATCACCTCCGAAAATTATGCGATATCGATGGAAGTCTGGTCGATCAGAAAATATTTTACCTTTAGTGATTAAAACTTCTTTCATTTTATCCAATGATGAAACCAGCATTGCATTGTATGATCCAAGTTGAAGGGAAACAACATCACCGTACTGTTCACGGATCAGATCAAATCCTTTCCATGGATTATCAGGAAATTTGGCTAATAAATGAAGATGGCCAATAATCGGTAGTTTACGAGGTGTCGGAGCTACAAGGTATAATAATCATAATAATCATTGAAAGATAGAACTATTCTCATTCAAATTGTAAACATTTAACTGTAAACATCTTCACTGTCATTATTTTACTTCCAATATTAACTTACCATATTTTCCAAACTTGGGTGGTTCCTGTTGAAACAATTTCTTCAAAATTATGAAAATAATGACCGAACAAAAAGTTGAATAAACAAAGGATAAACTGATAAAATCCATAGCCAAACATAAAACTGATCTCAAGTGTTCTCTTTATTTAATGTAACCACTTTAAGATGATGACTCTGTAGTGACGATGATCCAGATGAGGAGAGTTTGCGAGATGAGGCAACCTGATTATCAGTTCATCTCTGGCAACCTTGACAAAGGATTAATGTTTAGGGTTATCTTCACTTTTTTATATTTTTCCCCTTGGCCAATATCAGGTACCAGTTCGGCTCCTCAGTGACTAACCCAAAAGTATTTTCAAGCCTTTTCTTATCAAACCTGTAAATGGAAACAAGTTTTCTAGTTAACAACCCTGACCAGAGACAGGCAGTGTAAAATTAAGATTATCGCATCAAATAGAAGCAAAAAAGACCGAGAAAAAATAAGATAAACTCTGGACAGATGATGATGGTTAAAAATAGTAGAAAAACTAGATTTTCACTGTAAATTTGATGGTCAAAGACATGGAGATGAGATTGAAACTTCAAAAAAGAGATTCTGGAAACTAGAAAATATATGAAATCATAACAGCCTATCTTTTGAAATCATATGATAAAGAACCAAAGCAAGTTACATTAACCTCTTGACTAATAGTCGGCTAAATGGTAACCAATGGTTGTCAACCATTTTAATATCCACACGATTAAGTTTTGATTAGAGGTAAAAGAAATGTTAACAAGCAACATTTCCAATTCAAAGAGTTGCCCGACTTATACCTTAAAATGTGCAAATTTAATGGGCTTAATCAGCGAGAAATTTTTCTTAATAAGCGCCAATAAACTAATGAATATTCATTGTTAACCTTGAATTGTGTGTTGATCAAATCATTAAATGAATAAAAATAATAATAATTTACAAAAGGTTAACAAATAGATTGGGCTGGAAGCATTTAAAAGTGAAGAGTCAATTTAAAATGACCTGAGTTTACAATTTCAATATACAGTTAAAGTTTACATTTTAACGCTATTAACTAACGGCCATTGACCCAATATCAGTTAATGATGTGAATTGATTAAATCAAAATGTATATTTATATCTAAATATATGTTGTTTTGGAATGAAAGTGTTGAAAAGAAAATGAGCGAATAAGTGAATTCAAGTGAAAATGTTTATGGAAAGCTTTCGGTCGTAACTCTTGATTAGGGAATGAAACCGTTTTTTTAACGGTAACATTTGATCATTTAAATGGCCTTAAGTCAACCTAACCCTTCATCATTTTTAAACATTCAATCGTCATCTGATCGTCATTCAGTCATCATTCAGTCGTTCTCATCTTAGCTCGTCTTCATCAATACACTTCAGTGATACATTCAATATAACCTTTTAACTTGCAACGAATATCAGTTTTTGAACATTTTTTTGAGTGTTTTTGTGTGTTTCACCTTTCAAGCTTTCGCTTTTGTTGTAACTAATCAATTGTTTCAATTGTTTTCAAATCGTCACTTCAATTGGTTTTGTTTGATAATTAATAATAGATTTGAAAGTGTTGACTTAAGTTCATTGAACAATACAGATCAAAAGGGATAATTGTGACTTTGCGAGTTCACAATTTCACTCTTTTGTTATTTTCTTGTTTACAAAGTAAGTTAATCACCAAGATGATTATCATTAAATCTAAATTAATTTACTTCCTTCCTTAAACTTTTTACCTAAATTAGTGGTTAATTTGTGCTTTTAATTATGTTTATGTGACAACAAATTATTTGTTTAAATGTTTGATGTTTTTGTTTGTTGACATTTGGGCAAAGCTTGATTCAATGTATCATGAATGTATCAACAAGAGGAAAGTTAATAGCTGTTAATTGATCATTTGGTAGACAGGTTAAACATGATAGCCATAATGAAATCTGATGTGCAATTGTTGATGATTGTCTGTTCAATTTATGGGTTGATTTGTATTGAATCAGCAAAAGAGGCTATAAATAAGTATGCAAAAATCGATTGATGATTATATTGAATCACCTGCGAATTCTAATGATACTTATTTGAATTTTCATTTTCAATCAGAATCCATGTTAATCAAGGTTACCAAGAAACAAGGGATTGACCTAAATACAATTAAGTTTAATTGTTATACAAAACAAAAGGCCATCAAGACATTTTAACCAACACAGTTACTAAGTATTATCATAGTGATCAAGTATTAATATAAATAAAAATATACATATATAAATGTACGCTGTATTTGGTACAATCATTCATTGAATTGGATGAGAACTTGAAAAGAATGGAAAAATGAATTTGATTAATTGTAATTTTCATTTTAAAAAATGTGCGATTAATAAATAACCAATCACAAGATTAACCAATAATTAAAGAGCGAGCCAATATGAACCTTACATCAGCGACATGTTACATGGTTTTAAGTCAACGTGTAATCTGGTCAATTTTTCTGTTAATTGTTTTATTTACTAATTCAATTGTTTCTAAATGGAGTTACGATTCATCAACAATCTACTGGAGTGGCTACAATTGGCGCATCAAAGAGGGCTATCGCCGTCCTGGTCCAAATTATTTTACAAATGACAGTGTTAATTTAACAAATGGAACCCTTTCAATGATGATCAAACCTTTACCTGATGGAAACTGGAGTTCAGCAGAGATTTATACCGTTCGTTCACTCGGTTATGGTACTTATCAATGGGTAATCAGTACAGAGACTGGTAATTTACCAGCTCAGGTAACACTGGGAATGTTTACATGGGAAGATTGGGCAAAAGAAGTTCATAATCGCGAGATTGATATTGAATTTGCTAAATGGGGTAAACCTTCAGATCGAACCAATGCTCAGTTTACCATACAACCACATCGTGTTAAAGGAAACATTAAAAGATTAACTGTTTTCCCTTCATCTGGTCAAACAAGAGCAGAGTTCACTTGGTCGCCTTGTGGAGTAACTTTCAGATTAATTAAGCAGGGTATATGTTTTGGCCAATATCTCAATCATACGGACACCAAATATCGCATGGCCAATGGAAAAGAAAAAGTTCACATCAATCTTTGGCTTTGGGCCGGTAAACCACCAGATACTAATGGTAAACCAGTAATTGTTAATTTTAAATCTTTCAATTTCATCCCACTTGATGTTACCGATCCAGATTATATTGTTAGAGGTCGATCATCGCCATTAACCTGGTCATCGTCATCAACACCAATAACAACAACAGCTTCTCAGTTATTTTCAAATAATTTGAATGTTGTCAATAATTATCTGGAATCGCCAGGTATTTGTGACTTTTGATCTCGCCACAGTTTCATTTATTGGATTAAATTAGCTTCGCAAACTTATCTTACCGTGCCATTTCTATAGCTAATCACTTCAATCAATTTTTGTTAATCAAATTTTAGTCTTTTCTCTTCGTTAATCACTTAAAATTTTATGCATTACATGTTATTGTATGTTATTGTTAATGTTGTAAATGTTTGGTCATAAGGTTTAATATTAAAAAAATTTATTTCCATAACAATTAATAAATTTTAATTAATTGGTCGTGATAGTTTTCACTATTCAATTGGGTTAATAATATTTGATTGTAAATCACTACTAAACCAGTCTAATCTGAATTTTTACCCAATCGAGGGCAAATATAATTAAGATAATTATCTTCTTATCCTGTGCTATTAACTTTGAACTTGTGAAATGTATTAACAATTAACCTTGAATAATTATTGATTTACTTTCACTGTCTACATTAGAATATAGATTTCAGATTAATATTAAAATCACTTAGAATTTCGTTAACAGGATAATTTCAAGGTTGTATCTATTTTACGTACAGTTCAATTTGTTCATTAGTAGACAATTCATTAGGGTCAATCATTATTGGAAAAGCAATCATTCCAACAGAAAACACCATTAAGTCAATTGAAGCACAATAAGATCTATTATTAGCAATAAAATTTCATAGCTAATTGACCATCAAAATACAGCTTCAATTCTCTTGCAATGAACAAATCTAAATCTGATTTCATTTGAATGAATTTCCAGGATTATGGAATGTTGGATCATGAAGTTTTAGTGTATTATTAATTTTAGTCCATTAGTTTAATCAGTTTGGTCAATTATCTTATTTTTGAGGCAAAATCGTTTTACCATGAGATAACGATAGAGACACATAAAGTTCAAAGCCTTAAAAGGTTTGACCAGGAAAGTCCAGCTAATCAATTTCGCCTGTCACTCTTGTTTTGGTTTGCAAAAGAGTAACAATTGTCGTGATGATATATTATCCTGCAAATAACCTTAACCTAGTGATAAGTTAAAATGACCATAGTAACTAATGAAAAGAAACTCTTGAAGTGTAATTTCATTATGTTATTTTTAAGAACCAGTTTTTTGTCTTTACAGATTTGGAACTTCAGTAAGGCCAGAGTTAATAGGGTCAAAATTTGCTCTTCTCTGGTCAGTGTGTCAGTCTTGGTTAAAAAATATCTGATAAGCATTAAGAGTAGCTTTGAGTAGTTTAAATAGGCTTAGCACAACTAATCCAGGTAGATAGTGAATATCCAGTAATATAATACATGTACATGAAGGCAGTTTTTTTATCAAGATTTGACTTTTCAAGGTACATTAAACAAGGCCAGATCCAATTTGTAAAAAATGTTGAATTTGGACTCTTTCATGTTCACTTTAATTGACAAAAAATTGACTCGAAAAATCAAAACGAAAATACATATCATCAGATCAGTAAATCAACAAGAGAGTTAAAAATTGAAATTAGCCAATAACCAAAACATATTTTAATGAAACCTAAAATACAATAAGATATTGAAACGAGAAAATTCTGTTTTAAATGATATAAAAGGTAATAAATGAGAAAGTTAAAAATGGAAAGTTTGAAAATGCTCAACAAGAAAATTAAAGTTGAATCATTGAATAAAATATGATCTTGAAAAGGGTGAATCTGAAGGTGCAGTTGTGAGTGAAGAGTACAATCCATGATTAGAATAAACTTGAAAATTCGTAAAAGTTTGGTGAAGCGGAATTTAAACTGATCAGCATTAATTAACGACTAGGAATGAATCACTAGGAGCTATGATTTCGATTAAATGGCATAAAAGGAACAAAATGTATCGGGGTCGTCCGGGATTTGAACCCGGGACCTCTCGCACCCTAAGCGAAAATCATACCCCTAGACCAACGACCCGACTTATGGAAAGAATGTACTAAAATTGGATAAGCCTGATCGGGCAATCACAGGCCTTAACCAAAGTTTACAATGAAACAAAATGCTGATCAGAATTGGTTAATTAATTGACAAATCGGTAAAATGTTGGTCGAGTTATATCACTTAAAGTAAATTGGTTCAAATTTTAAATTAAACAGCGGATAATTTCAGAATATCAATAAACACTTGTGTTTATCTTAAATCTTTCAAGAGTAAAGTTACATCGTCAACAATTTTCTGGGAAACAATTAACATTCTAACTTACTAGATGTAAGCAGATTGATCAATTAGATGATATAATGATAAATCTTGTTATTCTGTAATGTTCGAGAGTTTAATAAGAGGTAATTGAGGTTATGTTATTCCATAACTCACCTGAAAATTGTCAAGTTGGCGAAAGTAATGCTGCAGATTAAATCCTGGATAAAATTATTAGCACTGATATTTCGATTTAAATTTTGCACAGATTATTATGCTAAAGATTTTATAACTGGATTTTATAAATTTCTTGATCTATTATAAAATGTTAAGTTGTTGGTTAAACGAAAGTTTTGATAAAATAATAGACGAAATTTTTAAGAAATATGGACTTTTGTCTGTGGCGCCGCTGTAAACAGCTGATGTTCTAGTTATTTACGTTTTGAGTAAGATTTTTTACTTACAAATTATTATCTTTCTAAGTAAATTATTCTCATTTTATTTGATTATAAGTATTTTTTGGTACTTTTTTTGATTTTTTCTAATGAAGCCCAACAAAGATGGTTTATCTAGTCAGAATAAGAAAGAAGAAATTCAACCATGGAAACCAGAGAAAGAAGTTCAACTTTTTTATGCATTAGGTGGACGAAGACCTGTTGGTAAGTATTTTTTTTATCATTAATCAATTGTCGATCTAACTTTCTTTTTCTTTTTCAAAAATTAAATAAAATTAAATAGGTATAAATAGGTTTTTCCAAATGATCTTTGTACAGGAAGAATTTAACCGATTAACTGGTCAGGAAGTTACCTCTGATGTTATTTGGAAATATCTCGACACAATTTATGATATGGATGTTTTAGTAAGCTATTAATTTTCCTCAAACTTTCACCTACATTGAGTGATTTTAATAATTTCTAATTTTGTATTTTCAATTTCTTTCTCATTTAATTTTACAGAATGAAAATGAAGATCTGCCTTTTAGCAATAAACAAAGTGATTTTGTATTGCCACACGACTATCAAATATCTATTCCATTAACACTGCCAGCGACACCAGCCTCTCCGACAAAGTCTCCAAATAAATCAACCAAAAGCTGATAAATATTTTAATCGTGCTACTTAACCTCAGTAAAGTAAACCATGACTTGTTATAATTTCAATGGATTTGTTAAAAATGGACATGGATAAAATTAAACCATTGTAATATCCCTCGAACGGCGAAGAAAATAAATTTTATTATGACTTTTAATTTTTTTCTGAGTTATTTTTTAGTTCAGCTATTCAATCCATTACACAATTATTTCGTCCACATAATTTATACTCAAAACATTTTCGAACACAGAATAATGTTTCATTATTGGTAATCTCTACAAAATACATTTTGTAAAAAGCAAAGATTCTTGATAAATCATTTACGATCCCAATTTTTCAGTTGGAGCTTGTAATCTTTCAGCTCATTATTCAAAATTTCCTACAGATCAAACTGGTATGACTGTATCACCTTACCATTTATTGATACACTTCTTAAATGTCTTATAACTTTAGTTTTATGTGATCAGTGAACAAGTCAGTTACGTTGAACTTGAAAAGTTATTTCCAGCTAGTTGATTGATTAAATTTTGGATTTCTTTAACAAATTTGACTTCGCATTGGATGAATTCTTTTGAATATTAATTTGAACTTCCTAAAAAGTTTATTCCAGGATCATCTTTCATTTCTGTGATTGACATGGTACAAATAAAATATTAAAAGTTTGAAAAAAGGACAAACAAAAATTTATTTTTGATTTCCCACACAAACCCCAATCTATCCATTAATGTATTTTCTTATCTTTTGGGATTGCACCATCTTCAGAGATTCTGGTTTACCAAATTCACTCATTAAATTAGTGCTTATTAATTAATTAAGCCCTCCTATTTCCCTCCTATAAACCAACATAAACAACACTGTTGATCCTTCCGTCAATCTGACGGAACAAGCCAAGTTTCAAATTGACAGTCAAACTGGTTTCCTATGTTTTCTTATAAATTTTATGAGAAAAGATTAAAATTTCTTGAAACCAACTCCAGATCAACAGTTTGATCTGAGAAAGTAACATCAGATCTCTTTTTATATCAAATATCATCGTTATCTTCATGGATATATCAAGGCGTGGAAAAATGTTTATGCTATTCATCGTATGGGTAACTTTACCGTGTATATTTTGTGCTCGAAGAAGTGGATTAGCACCAGGATCTACTGGCTTATCTGGACCGATTGTTTTCCCAAATTCACAAAGACGTCCTAATGTAAGTCCCTTCTCATCAAATTGATTTAATTTAATTCATTCCCATGATTATTCAAAGGAAATTCTTGTTATTCATTACTATATCATAAATATATAATTTAGCTGGCAATTAAAAATCTAGATCTAAAATTATTCCCTTATTGCTGTTTCATATAACCAATATATTAAGTACCAGTTTCTCAATGAATTAAAAGTTGATATTTAAAATTTCTTCTGTTAATTTTCAACAGACGCCAAATTCATTTGATACTGCTTTAATTCGAACTGCTGGTCTACGTAATGCAAGTGAGGTTTTTGCTGCTCTTGGTATTCGTGAAGATAATGCTGATCCTCTTTTAGGTCGAAGGAAAACAAGTTATGCTGAACAAGCTATTTGTGAGCCCGAATTACGGACAGTCGAGGTTGGCGTCAAAGGAAGTGAAGTTGGTGAAATATTTTTCCCCAAATGTGTCCGAGTTTTACGATGTGGTGGTTGCTGTGACATAAGTGATCGGATGGCCTGTACACCAACTAAAATATCCTATCGAGACGTGAAAAGAGCCAAAATACGAATTAAGAGATCACCAGCAATATCAGCTACTTCGCAAACAATACAAGTTGAAGTACACGAGGAATGCCGCTGCATGTGTAAGTAAATTTGTACTGTTTGTTTTTTATTTTTGACCTTTATGATTTCCCTCTACAAACCTGATATGCTTTTGTATTTTCTTTTTTCAATGTTTTAGGTAAAGTAAAGGAAGAAAATTGCAACCCAGACATTCATGTTTATCAACCAGAACTTTGTAAATGCACTTGTAATAACCAACAGGATGCCATTGCCTGTCGTAATATGGCTCCAGTTAAAATCTGGGATAATGATCAATGTAAATGTAAATGTAGAGATGTTAAACATTGTCCATCAGGAACTGAATTCAGTCATGATACCTGCAAGTAAGTATTATCAATTATGAACATATGTCCAACATCGAGTTCATGTTCAATATCATTAATGCAATTATCTCTCAAATTTGCCTTTCAGTTGTGAAGCTTCATGAATATGGATTTGTTGGTTTTAGTTTGTCAGTTTAATGATGTATTATTAACCAAGCAAGAAATTAACAAATCATCTATAAATGTTCTAGTAACCAAATGAACAATTAATAGTCAGTATTTTTGTTAACATTTTTAGGTTACAAATGAAATGCCATGTACATTAAAATTACACTTTTTTGCACATAAATTATCCTGAAAATCATTCGAGATTAAATCAATTTGAATTCAGTCCATTTAAAGGAATTAGATTATTAACTCTATGATGTCAATGATCTTGGTAGTGAAAGTTGTTATCTTTCTAATGGGAAGCGTAGTTTGATCAATGTACGATGTATGGGAAATCAGACCGGTTATCCATAATTTCCAGAGCGTCAGTCAGTAATCAAAAATTTCTGGAAACTATGGAATTTCATCTCTTTAAACTGGTAATACCTTGTATCTAGATGAGATTATTATCTTAACGATCTGGAGAAACTCAAATTTTGTCACTCAAACATAAAATTCAATAGTTTCGTTTCTCTAAAGAATTGATTCGATAAAAGTTGCAATGCAAGTTTATAGAAATAAAATGTTTAAAGAAAACAAAACACGTTTGAAGCGTTTAAAAACAGTGATTCTAATTGATCTGAACAATTGCAGTAGAGTAAAATAAAATAAAATTTTATGATCAAGAAAAATAAAAATTTTTGAGAACATTGCATTTCTTATATTTAAAAATATTTTTTAATCTTAAAAGAAGAACGAAACTTTTTATTCAAACGCTCGATTGTAGCAAATCAGATTTCAAGCTTTTTTTATTCTAGCCTATTTTTTAGAGCTAACATAACAACGAAATCAAGAAATTTCATTGATTCATACTTTTCGAGCGTACTAAACATATTAAATTGTAATAGAATATTAAATAAAATTGACATTAGATTAACAATAATCTTTTAATAATAATCAAACAGCGAAAAGAAAGTAAGTTACGAGTAAAATATAATATCATTGTCGTTGAAATGTAATTAGAAAATTTGAAAGATACATTGAGAGATATACACACAGTAAACGGTGAAGAATCAGCATAGGCTCAGGCCTAAGATCCAAACACAGACATTTGCTGTCAATTCTTGGTTTTACTTTAGCAATGCATATTCAAAATGAAAAGTAGCTACCGTTCAGGTTGTTTGAATTATTAGTTTATCAGCTATGTCAGAAAGTCGTTTAGATGCTTCTGAGTTTTCAAATTGATCCAGGTAATTTATTCCCTTTTCAGCAGATTCACATAGGTCAGGATCAATTGGTATGTTACCTAGAAATGTAACATTGGCAAGTTCTGCTAATGATTGACCACCGCCACTTGAAAATATATTAGTGCAATCAGAACAGTGAGGACACACATAACCACTCATATTCTCGATTATTCCTACAATTGGTATTCCTGCTTTATGGCAGAAAGTTATTTCTCGGCGAACATCGTTGACGGCAATTATTTGAGGCGTAGTGACCAGAATCGCACTGACATCATCAGCTCTGTGTTTAAGAGCCTCAGCAACAGAAATATGCTCATCTGATGTTCCAGGTGGAGTATCAATTAAAAGGTAATCAAGATCACTCCAATCAACATCTTCCAAGAACTGTTTAATCATAGCATTCTTTTTGGGTCCCCGCCAAATTACAGCTGAACCCTTATCTAGAAATGGATGAAGACGATAATGTTTAATTTAATTGTGAGCTAGAAACGTTATTAGTATGTGAGAGGATAAAGATAAGAAAGCAAAATCAAACCGAAAGAGTTAGAAGCTCAGGGTTTCAATTTCCTTAGCTTTAAATTGATAGTTAGTTTTCTCAAAGACGCAAATAGCGTTTTATAGAAAATCTATTGTCTCAGTTATGGAAAACGAGTACTTTTATACGCATAAATATTTACTTTTAAGTAAGAATGCAATTGACATCACAGCTAAAGGTGAAAATGGCGGCGTTGTTGACGTTGTTAATGGAATCCATCCTTTTTCGTTACGATAAATGGTGGTTTCATTCAAACCAGTCATCAAGGCAATGCTGGGTCCACACAAATCTAAATCAAGCAAACCAACTTTTTTGCCCATCTTACTCAACGATAGAGCCAAATTAACGGCTGTAGTACTTTTACCTACACCACCTTTACCAGAAAGGATTAGTAATATTTTCTTTACCTGATCGATATTAGACATGATGCATGAGCTGAAAGAAAGTAAGAAAAACAATATAAAAAGGAGGGTGAAATCATTATACCCAACATGATAAATGCATTATATGACAATAATTACGAACAGCGATGATCTAGAACCCAGAAAACGTTTATTTAATGCAGTTCAAGAATTTAAACTTGAATAAAAACATGTACATTACTTACATTTAATAATAACTTAATAAACACTGAAGCTTGAAAAATATTAAAATCCAGTGGATAACAGAGAAAATCAGGTGATTGGTTTATTTATCAACATTTCTAAAAAAGTTGCGTAACTTTTACAATATACAGTCCAATTCTGCTGATAAAATACTTTTTTATTTTTAACATAAATATTATTTTCTAGCTTTTAACGATCAATAATTGATCTAGATTGGTTTTCAATAAATTAAACGACGTCAGGCATCGAAGAGATAATCAGACTTTTGAATGAAAACAAATTTGTGTTAGGCGCCGCTTAAACAGCTGACTTTCTGTGTAGTCTAAATACTAAAGTAACAACTCAGGTTTCTTTCATTTCTTAACTGTTTTTGGAACAAGTTACTGAAAATTTCACTGTAAATAACCTTTTCACCATTTTTCAGTTCCTTCTTTGGTAATTTTTGATTTACATATATTTTGATTTTTTCTAATGAAGCCCAACAAAGATGGTTTATCTAGTCAGAATAAGAAAGAAGAAATTCAACCATGGAAACCAGAGAAAGAAGTTCAACTTTTTTATGCATTAGGTGGACGAAGACCTGTTGGTAAGTATTTTTTTTATCATTAATCAATTGTCGATCTAACTTTCTTTTTCTTTTTCAAAAATTAAATAAAATTAAATAGGTATAAATAGGTTTTTCCAAATGATCTTTGTACAGGAAGAATTTAACCGATTAACTGGTCAGGAAGTTACCTCTGATGTTATTTGGAAATATCTCGAAACATTGTATGATATGGATGCATTGGTTAGTTAAATAAACAATTTCCTTTGTCTGACATATTTTCGATTGTTTGTTTATCTCATAACTTTTTTCCCTAATTACAGAATGAAAATGAAGATCTGCCTTTCAATAATGAACAAAGTGATTTTGTATTACCACCTGAATATCACATATCGCAAACACCACCGACTCCATCGACAATTCCAGTAAAATCTCCTAGTAAATCCGCTAAATAATCGCTCATTCTTCATTTATTTATAATCCTTAAAACAATTTCTAGTTTTTTTGTATTACAGTGATATGTATACTATTTTGTATCAATAACTAAATAATTTATGCTCATAACAAAATATATTTTCTGAATCTAGAATATTGTTCTTGCATATGTTACTCACTGGCTCGTGATATCTGATTAAATTATTCAATACAATCATCAAACTCTAGAAATGGATTTAAAATTATTTTTTTATTTCTGCTTTGCTAATTAAATTTCTTTTTTTCATTTAATTCAAATTTTTCATTCGAAGTGATAAATTTCATTAAAGGATAAAGTGTGTCATGTAGACAGAGAACACATTTTTCCCTAGATGTAGCCAATTGAACTAAAACAAGTTGTGGCGAGTTGTCATAGTGTGATTTAAATCTATTAGCAAAGTATCAAAATTAACCATGTCTATCATGCTCAAATATATTATTCCTTTGATTGTCATTTTATTTAATTTTAATTATGCCTCGGCTGACGGTGAAACTCTTGTTTTACTTGACAATTTGGCCATCAGAGAAACACATTCCATATTTTTTAAATCTTTGACCGGTAAGATACTGTTCTATACATCTTTCTGAATCCTAGAACGGTGATTAAATTATAACTGTATCAATTATTTTATTGTCATTAGATCGTGGATTTACATTAACTTTCAAGGTAGCTGATGACCCCTCCCTGACTCTGATAAAGTATGGTCAGCCTGTATACAAGCATTTGATTATCTTTTCTCCTTCAGTTGAAGGTAAGTGCTTTCCCATCTAGTATCTTTCACATAGTCATATTTAAAGCATTTTCAAAGAATCAGTTTTTATCGCTTTCTCATCTATTTCTATTTAATTATTGTTCTTTCTATCAAGAATTCGGTGGTAGTCTTAGTGTCTCAGCAATCACTGATTTTATTGACAATGGAGGTAATGTTCTCGTCGCAGCTAGTAGCAATGTTGGAGATGCAATTCGGGAACTTGCTGCTGAGAATGGATTTGAGATTGATGAGGAAAGTACCGCTGTAATCGATCATCTAAACTTTGATGTTAAAGATGATGGTTCACATACACTTATTGTCACTGATTCTGATAATTTACTTGATGCTCCTTTAATTGTCGGCGACAAAAAGAAACTAAATCCTATTTTATTCCGGGGTACTGGAATGATTTCTGACCAAAACAATCCACTTGTTTTGGATATTCTCAGAGCTTCTTCAACTGCATATTCCTACAATCCAACTAAGAAAATAACTGAGGTAAATTAAGTTTTAAAAGCATTTAATTTTATTCGTTTAAATATTTACATTATCGCTTTCAAATTTATTTGCAGTATCCTCATGCCGTTGGACGCAACACTTTACTTATCTCTGCTCTTCAAGCCCGTAATAATGCAAGAGTGCTTTTCACTGGGTCATTAGATCTTTTCGGCGACAAATTATTCCGTAGCTCTGCTCAAAAGTTTAATTCCAAGCAAATTTACCAAAAATCTGGTAATGAAGATCTCTGTATCGCCCTTTCCAAATGGGTATTTAAAGAAGAGGGTGTTTTACGCGTGGGTAAAGTTGAACATCATAAAGTTGGTGAAACAAGTCCACCAGAATCATACACTGTCATGGAAGATGTTGTTTTTTCAATTGTTGTCGAAAAATTAGATAAAGGTAAATGGGTGCCTTATATTGCGGATGATATTCAACTTGAATTCGTTAGAATTGATCCATTTGTTAGAACCAATTTACAAAAGAAAGGTGATAAATATGTTGCACAATTTCGCATCCCTGATGTTTATGGGGTTTATAAATTTGTCGTTGATTACCAAAGGATTGGTCTAACTCATCTATATAGCAGTACTCAAGTTTCCGTTCGTCCTCTTCAACATACGCAGTATGAACGCTTTATTCGATCAGCTTATCCTTACTATTTCAGCGCTTTCTCTATGATGTTTGGTACTTATCTTTTCAGCTATGTTTTTCTTTATCACCGAGATGCAACAAAACAAAAAGATGAATAATTAATTAATTAACTTTAGTGAACCTCCCAACAAGAGGACCTTAATAATATAACAAATGCTAATTAATCTATTCCTTTTCACTATTCATTCTAATTATATTGGTTAATTTATATATTAAATAAAATTGTAATTGAAAATTGAAACATATTTTAAACTTGAAATCCTTACGCATAGTTGTTATTTCTAATCTCTGAGTCATTAAGTTGGAAATAAGTCATTCTAATCCTGAAATAAGCCTTTCGGACTTCGATCACTGACTTACTTAGATTCCATCTTATCTTGCTTTCCTATGTTATCATCATTTTTAAGAAAATAATCGCAATTGATAACAGCGACAGAAAATTTTTAGCTGTGAAAAAAGACAAACGGACAAACAGTTTCAACAATTTTGAATTTTATTTCGAAGCCAGTTTGGTCAATTCAATTTTAAACAGTTTATCATTCTTAAATAATCCTAAATGTTTTAGTAACCTCAAATGTAAATTAAATGCTTAATTTTAATGTTATTCATCTATTTTTTACTGAAGTGAAACTGTTTGCAAGTTGAAACAAAACTAGACTTGAACTAACTTTACTTAAGCTTCTTAATAAAATCGAGTTTGTTATGTCGTTGGATATAACTCGAAATTATAGATTTTTATAGGTATCTCTTGTTTTTAACCAATAAGCTACCGATAACCTGCTTTTAAGCCGTTTAAATCGTTAATCTCCTAAATTTTTTTATTTATGTCCATCCTACAGATGGCGCTTTAACTGTCAATATTGTGAATTTTTTCAGTCAGACAGACAGATGAGTTAGAAAGCAAAAGAGTAAGAGAGAAAGAGTGAAAAAAACACTCTAATCATCAATTTAATTTTACATTAATTTTAGAATTAGGTCTTTGATTGTTGTGAATTTGAATCTTTTTGTACATTATTGTGTTCTCGTATATCCAATCGTTTTTTTATTTATGTTCTATTGATGGTTTACGCTAGACAATGTCTTCTCTAGCCTCCTCATCATCATCGTGTTCACAGCAGCAGAGGAGCCTTCAAAGGGAGAGAGAAAGGTATCAACGTGAAAGACAAGTGACCATCAGTGGTGTTAGTGGTTGTGGTGGTGTTGTCGGCGGTGTTACTGGTGAATCTTTCCACTCTGGACCTCCTGGGCCCACGCCTAACTCTTTATTCGGTGAACCCATCAAGAAACATCAAGACGATGAAACCTCAAAACGTATTAAGTCAACATTAGGAGATTTTGATCATGTACAGATGTATTTAAGGTATGATCATAAGCCGTTAATAGGTATATCAACGAGGGAGATAACGCGAATAAATGGGAACAAAGCTAAAATTGAACAGATTTTTAGTGAGATGAAACAGACGTTTCAACCCCTTGGTGCTTTAGAAGATGGTGAAAGTGAAGGTAGCCGTGGTACTCGTGAAGAAGAAGAAGATGATCGCGAAGAGGAAGATGACGAAGAAGAAGATGGAGACGAAGATAAAGAGGAAGAGGAAGATGGAAATGAATCCGATTCATCTAGTTCATCGGGGTCTTCGAGTTCTTCCAGTTCTGCGTCCAACAGCTCATCATCTTCCAATTCTGATGACGATGACGATGAAGAAGAAGATAAAGAAAAGTCCAATGATGTTAAAGCTAACGACTCAAGTGGTTCCGAATCTAATGAGAAGCGTAAAGGCTCTTCTGGTAGTTCAAGTTCCTCATCGTCCTCCTCTTCTTCCTCTTCCTCCTCCAAAAATCAACCTCGTTCACCACCTCAAAGTGAAGTATCTACATGGAATTTGACCAATTTTATGGACAAGAAGACTACAGCAAGTTCTACAAGTGTTTCATCAAATTATCATGTACATAAAGAAACAGTGAAAGTTACAAATGATAGCATAAATGATGTTATTGACAAAGTTGCTCGTGGTGAGCTCGGTGAAGATGCAATGGACACAAGCAGTACTAATAGAAATCATTATAATCAACATCATCAACCTCCACCGTCAAGTGATCCTCCACCGACAAAAAAGAGAAAAAAGTCAAGCCAATCATCACAAATTCTATCACAACAGCAACATCAACATCAGCATCAACATCAGCATCAACATCATCAACAACATCAACATCATCAACAACATCAACAGCATCATCAACAAATACAACAGCACTACCAAGAAACTACTAGGCAACAATTTAGTCAAGAATCCAGTTATCAGCGAGAGAAAACGAAAACAACGGAGCGAGCCAAGAAAGAAGTCAACCGCAACAGCCTTACTATTGAAAAACAAGATAAACTAACTGCGCCAAAGGCGCCGGAGAAGCTTTTAGTCTCTATTTCACTAGTTCTGCTCAAAAGAATACCTGGTCAAAACAAAGAGTCATCTAATTCTAATAATAATAATAATAATGTCAGAGATGGCAATAGTAGCAGTAGCAGCAGTAGTTCCAATAGTAGTAGTAGTAGTAATTATACCAATCATGTGAAACACGAGCCAAATAATCTACCCAGCAAAAGTGATTTATCTTCACCATCACATAGGTCATCTTTACCTCCACCTTCTAGAAATAGAAGAAGTTCACCTCAGCCAGGTAAGTTTATATCAAATCTTCATTATATATACCTATCAATAACAAAATCCTTCTTGACCCACATTACTCTCTTTCTTATAATACGTTATGAATGAACATCAAATTCTAATATTTTTTTTCTTTTTTCTCTGTTTTAGTCCCTCCACCACCTCCGTCTACTCATCCGGATATCAACCCAAGCTCTTCAGCATCATCTATAACCAATACCTCCATAACTTCAACGCCTGGTTCATCAGTTCCATCTTTACCTTTCACACCACCTTTATCAGCATTATGCAACCGGACAACACCGGACAATTTGGCTGCCGATGACTACCTTAGAGCAGCTAAAAAGTTGAAGCATGCAGCGGACAGGGAAACCGAGCGGACTGTACAAGCACGAAAGTATCTTGAAGCTGTACTATATTTCATCTTAACTGGAAACGCGATGGAACAGCGAAGTTGCAATGATTTAGAGAAAGTTTTCATAATGTACAAAGAAACTCTTAGCTTAATTCGCTACATTTCCGGTAAATTTGCCAAATCCCGAACATCGACCCCTGAAGAAATTCCTACAACAGACCACAAGTTAACAGCCCTAAGTTTTCGTTGTCAATCGCTTTTGTGTCTCAAGTTAAGTCGTCTAAAGGAGAAAGAGATTCGCAGCAATTTTAAATATATCCAGAGTAATATTGAATCAAATAATATCAATACCAAGGACAAGAACTCAGTCACCTTACCCATTCAACTTTTCAACGCAATGAATCGCCAGATAAGCCTCCTTCAGCAATTAAATAATGCTCACGATCTCTGGCAACAAGCAGATCATCTTGTTGAGAAAAACCCTTCATGTGCTGCTTTCTTTGCAACTGTTGACGCCGAATGTGGCTCACTTAGCCTTACCTCTTCCTTTGATGATCTCGTACGTTATGTAACCACTGGACTCAAGATATTAGAGTGAAAATCATATACAAATCAAATAAATAAATGATTTTTGTCATTGCAATTGAAAACAGAGATTACGACTTTATTTGACGACAACAAAGTTTTTACTGGTCACCGGAGACGCAATGATCTGCACCCATCATTTGAGTCTGAACATATGAACAAACGAAAGAAAGATTATATTGTTGTTAATTTTAATTATTTTTTAAAGAAACAAATCTTTATCGAAAAGTAATAATAACAGAAAATTACAATTTATATTCAATACAAACAAATAACACAAACATCAAATATTGAACAAAAATCAATTTGACTTTAACTAGAAGAATGTAGTTATTTTGTTCATGTAAACTAATTCCTTGGATAAAAACTTTCTCCTCTTCTTTTTTGCCCTTGTTTTGTTCACCAAAATGTTTGTACATATGATTTAATAATTACAAATAATAAGCTAAATTTAATTTTCAATTCTTTCGTCTCTTAATTTCTTTAAATCAATCTTTTAAACAACTCCACAAATTAAATTTTTGCTTTTCAACATCATTTTAGAAAATAAATGAATTTCAAACTATCGATTATTTTGCTACTTTTTTTCTAATTTTACCTCAATAGGTCATCAATTTAAATTACAATTCAATACCCTGTCAATGGCTGTTCCTTGGTCTGTCCTTTGAAGTAATTAGTTGGATTGGATGATCCTTTCGATGTTTTACTTTGTTGATGTCCACCTCTAAATCCTGATCCAGTAAAGTTAGGATTATCAATGACAGGCTCGTTTCCCCTGTTGACTCCTTGTAAACCCCAGCTTTTATCAACTGTTTGACCCTGCTCTTGATGCTGACCTGTATAACTGGACGGAGGGGTTAAAAATGTTTTACCTTCCTTACCAGACGAATGGAAACCTTCAAAATCGATTGAACCCATTGAAGCAGGTTTCTTGTGCCCACCATCTTCCATTGTCATCATTTCTGGACAATCCATCATGGACATCATCATCCAAGGGTCCATTTGTGGAGCGGAAGAAGATGAAAATGTCGATGACAACATTGAATTAATACCACCACCCATTAGACCAAGACCACCGCCAAATTTTTTGTCGTCCATCATAAACCTTATGGTGGAAACATAAAATACAATTTTACGAACGAATTTTTCAATGAAATGTTTACTGTTTATCCAAAAAATTAACAGCAATAAGAGATACTCAAATGGAGATATCAATTCGCTACTTTTATAACAACTATTACAACCCAAAAAAAAGAGTTGTTCAGTTTGAGTTTTAATTAATTTGTAGGAATGAAAAAATATTTAAAACTTACGGTATAGGAATTGGTAAAATAATCAACTTTTTGGCTTTTGAATGGAACATACTTTTCAATTTACGAAACATTTTCTTCTTCATTCCTTTAGATTGGTCAACATTGTTAATCAATACAAGAGCGGACACTATTAAGATGAAGTTGATGGTAAAAAGCCATTTGAAACGATTGACTATCATAGTTGTTTTGTTGAGATGAACTAATATAATGATCAAAAAATTGTTTACTGGACTTTATTTAAACGAATACGATGATAACAAACAAGAACGATGAAACTATTAGAAGTAAGAAGGAAGAGCAGCAGTTTGGTCAAATAAGTTGATTTGAAGAAGTGGAAAAATTTGACTTTTTAATATAATCCAACGTTGTTGATGGTGGTCAATCACAAACAAGACGGAAACATACAGTTCAATGAAAATTGAAAATATTGTTTTACAAATGTCTAAAAGACCAACAACTGACCAGATTAAGTTACTCCAGGTAAATGATTGATCTGATGAGTTAGCTCATCGTATTTAAACATTTCCAGTTTCATCTTTTTCATAATCATGAAGAGTCTTAATCTGAGGTTAACCTGAGTCTACAATTACAAAGATAATAATATATACCGGTAATGATATGGATTGGTGTAAAATAGGGTGAAATAATAATTGTTTAAATCAATGGATTGATAGTGAATGTTAAGATGCGAAATACGGACTTCAAGAAAGGTACAGCTGGTTATCAAGACAAATCAAATTTATATTTATACCATTTAAATGATTGGCTATCATCATTCAATACATTACTGGTTAAGTTGACCATTTAAGATACAAAATTAGAGATTATCATATTAAAATTTGACACAATTAGGGTTTTCTTTATAATATTTAATAAGGTTTGAAATATGAAAAAGAAAGTGACTTTTTTGAAAAAAAAACAGTTGATACTGATTCATGATTTCATATTTTGATATTATTAATACAATGAAAGATGAAAGACCAGATTAAATTGATTTAATCAGCTAATACAAGATGAAAGGATAAAATTGGAGAAAACAAATTTAGCTTAAATTGTTTGATTAAAAGTGAAATGATATGTAAGGTAACTTGCTTTATAACCATATCATTTATGCTTCGTGATCAAGTCAATATTTCAACCAAACCATATTAACGGTTCTAGTTAATTTGATGATAGGTTTGTTAAGTGATTTAATGATGAATACATGAATGACGATCAAAAGATCGTTAAGAGTTGAAATTATAAAGATGCAATGAAATGAAATGAAATGAAAGGATTGGATTGTTGTTGCCATTGTGTGTGTGATTGTGAGCCGTTAGTCAACTATTAATTGTATTAATAAAGTACATTTACTGATTATAGTGATCAATTGATAGGAAGAGGATTAATCAATGAGATTTATTCATTCATTTAAATAGCAATACAGTGAAGATACATAAAAATGAATCCATTTTTGTGTGAAAGTTTTAATAAAAATTTATTGATTAATCATTTATGATAATTTTAAATGGTCTCAATAGCTAATTACACTTCAAAAATCGTCAACAAGTCAAGTGTTAATTAATTATTTTCTTTATCAAATCATGTAGTCAGCTTTTCATTTGTTTTGTTAACAGCTAATTTTCTGTATTACATTCAGTCTCTTAATTAACTTGGCAAATTAGACTCAATCTCTACCTAATTGCAGTCGTTTATACCTAATAAATTGCTGATTGAGGCAATAAAATAATTGATTATTTTTTATTCTGTTATAACTGGAAAATAATTCAATAACCTAAAAGTTGTTAGTGATTATTAACAGCTGAGATGTTTACTAAACAAATCGGTCGAATTAATTTTAAGTTTAAATTATTTTGATAAATTGAGAGTGAAAATAAATTTACAATTTGAATGAAAAGTTAATCCATTAAATTCCTCATTACCAATCATAATAATCAATAGATTGTGATATTTATGATAATGGTATGCAATGAAGCCTAAAGATGGCGTAAAAATAAAGTTTAATATAAAGAGAGAAAAATTTCTCAACTTATTTGTTATTATTATTTATATTTGATTTACTCTTTAGTTAAAGAAACATAGGATTATTGTGCTTTTCATTCACTCTGATTACTTCAATAACATAGAAAGATTAGCTGATTATCCGTCATTCATGTTTCATTGAAACAGTTTCAATATTTATCAGTGTTACTTTACAATAAATTTAATTACATCACACCAAACAATGCGATAAAATCTTTCTCACTTGAACGTTGCCAGTGTTTGGTGTTTTAACTATATTATTATTAATTTATTTTATCCCTTTTCAATTAATTTGGACACTTCTGGAGGAGATCTGAGTCCGTCTATCGATCCAGCTCTAGGATATCCATGAGGTTTTATTGGTGTTCCCGGTGTACCTGGAACTCCATGATGAGGTAGATTCTTGGGATGGCTGGAATCAATGCGACTATTAATTTCTCCTCTCATAAACCTTTCAAGTTTATCGACACAAGCTTCTTGATATTCGTGGATCCATCTATTGAAAAAAAGAAAAAAATAGTTGTAAGAAAAAACAATCAAAATTTGTAATCAGAGTTAAGAGTCGTTGATAACAAAGTAAGTCTTTCTCTTCTTCTTAGTTTATCTTTTCCCAGAAACCTCTAGAATCGTATTTGATTCACCAAACTTGACTAATTCGTTCTGAAAGCAAGTTTGCTGACACAGAAACATTTTTAAACTACAATATTTATTGAAGCTGACATAATTATAGAATCTGTTTGACTGCCAAGTTTCTCATTTTATTTTCTAAATTCTTCTCTTCTAAACAGTTTGACATATTTTGATTTGATCTTCTTGGTCTTCTCTTTCTCTCTCTTCTTCTCTTCTTTCCTTTATCGCTTGTTTGCTTTTGTTGATCAACTTTTAATTTTAATTTTCGTTTTCATCTATTCATTTACCTGACTAAAGCTGTTTAAATATTCAAGACACGATCATGCTAAAAACCTAATCACTCTGATTCTTGCTCAAATCTCGTCCATTTCCATCTCCTATTATCTTAAATGAGTCTCCTTTTCGATTGATCATTTCAACAGTGAAAATGTCAAAAGGCAAAATTTGATCTTTAATGTTAACTGTCTTGATTAGAGGACAAATTTTGTTGAAAGACGAAGCCAATTATCAACTTTGAGTGTAAAGCAGCTAAATTAGCTCAAACAACCGACTAATCAACAGTTACTCATCATTGCATGATACAAAGTTTAACTAATTTATCGACTTTACCTGACTCCATTGAAGTAACAGATAGCTCTTATATCTTCAGGTAAATTTTCCGGATCCGGCCATTGAAAGTTGTCCATAATTGGTATTATGTTACACTTGCTTGCCAATGCCTCTTGTATTTCCTAAAAAAATTATTCATAAAAAACATTGAGGCAACTGATTAATAATAGTTTACTATAATTATGCAATCAATTATTAATGATCAATTAATTATGACTTGCCTTATGAACCCAATCTTTACACTCATCATCATTTAGACAGCGATCCAAAGCATTGGGAGTTAAAACAAGGATAAAATTTTTGGCTTGTTTGATACTATTCAATAAATTACAATCAAATTTTCCAGCTTCAAGTCTTTCAATATCAATGAATACTGTAAAGCTTTTCAACTGTAAGTGAACCTTCAGTAAACTGTGAGCAGAAACAAATTAACATCAAATTTGTATCAATTACATTCCAATAGATTACGATGTTAATGGCATAGCAATTTAACCAAGCAGATGAAAACCCAAATGTACGTATATCATTGAAGAGTTATTTATGAAAGTTGTTGAAAAAATCATGAGAAGATAAAAAGAATAAATAAAGATAATTAGTTAATTCGCCATTGCTATTTGTAGTCAATTAAAAATCACAAACCTTGCAAGTTGGGAACCATTCGATCGTCGATAGCTTATAAATGCATCTAATGATTTTTTAGAATCATTTGAATCACATGTCCCAACATTGGACAAATCTGAAACAGAAAGATATTTGTAAGAATCAATTATTGATTTATTGTTAAATAATTAGAAATAAGCTTCACCCTGTAGACTAAATCATAAATTGAACAAGCAATGCTTACTTTTTAAGGCCTCTGCAATTTTATATCGATGAATGGTATTTTCAATAAAACACTCTTTCAACAGCAAATCATCGTTTAAAAATTTAACTGTTTCAACTTCGATTCCACCTTTAAGCATGTTGTAAGTATATTGAGGGTAAACTTGGCCCAAGGAGGAAAGAAGATGGAAAAGGTTGAGTGTATCACAAGAAGAGTAATCAGCAATCCTTTTAAGGTGACCCAATTCACGAATAAAACGTCTACGGAGAATGCCGTTCTCCATTTTCAAATCATATCGAAGCATATCTTCTGTTAACTGTAATAAAAGATCACCATCAACTCGACTATTTTTGAATGCCATCATCCATTCAGCAAAGCCAATCTAAAAATAAAAATTGAAAAAGTTTAAACAAAAGTGGTAAGTAAATTGTTTCATTTTATTTTTGTGCCTTTCCAAGTTGACTTAATTAGTCAAATTGTTAGGGTGTAATGTAACTGTGAATAGAGTATTACTTGCTTAAGCCATTCAAGTACATCAGCAACTGTCCATAGAGGAACCTGTTGGGACAATTTATGAGGCACCGATTTACCCATGAATTTGAGAGCTTGACAGGCATATTTAGAGGCAGTTGCATTAGGAGAGCTTGCAACTCTCATTAATCTATCGATAACACCAATATCTTCAAAAATCTGTGAGTCAAAAAACCAAAAATATATTAATGATTGAGCTAATGTCATTTAATCAGCAAGAGGAATTGAGATTAAATTTAGATACTTTTGTTTCTCCCCGTCGTTTTTTAATCCATGCTTCCATGGCAAAATGAAAGGCTGCTAGACTGCGAGCTTCTTCTCGATCCGATTCAAGAACTAACGCTAACCGTTTAAGCCACTCTTTTGACTGTCCCCTTGAATGGCAATCAGAATGTGTGGCAAACTCTTCGGGACTTCGATCCGTAATGAAAGGTTCGATAAGTTCATGTGTTCCAGATGAAAGTACTGATGCTTCTATTTCCTTATTGGCAACTAACGTAGCGATGGCAAGGCAAGCATAGTAAGCGATATTATCATCTGTATGATGAGCTAATGGAAATAACCACATCGGAGCTTGTTCCTTAATCATGGAAGCATGATTCTCAGGGCCCCCATAAAGAGATAGATTAGCCAATGCAGAGGCACAATGTCTTAGTGTTTCATCGTCAGTGTTTCTACATTGATAGACAATTGCTTTGAGACCTCCTTTTCGTATGATATCTTTACAGGTTTCCTCAGAGATTTGTAGTAATTGGTTCAATATTCCAGTTCCTACTCGCTCTTGATGGATAACATTTGTATTTGAGTAATCACACGCCAATGAGACAACTTTACTCAAACCATTGTCAACAACGTACGCTCTATTTTCGGGAGAAAGAGTTTGCTCTAATAGTTTTGCTGATTGAAATTTGACTTCAGAATCAATTTCATGAAGACCACAATTTTCAATAATTACATCTAATCCTCCACTAGTTCGCAGTAAATCAGATAATTGAAGATACAATTTCTCTTGGCAAACTTTAATAACCATAGCCTTTTCCATGGCTCGATTCAATGATTTTAATAATTCTAAGGATTCTTCTTTGGCACAGTTTTTTAATGATTCAACTAATGTATTAAATTTTGAAGCAATGCGTCCAATCAAATTGCTGAAGGCCATTGTTTCGGCCGTGCTAGGCTCAGAGAATCTATCTGAGCCTGAAGATGTTAAGGTCAACATTGAAAAGTCCATATCAAAAGGTGAGTTAAATGAAATATCAGAGGGTGATAAAGGTTCAGTTATTATTGGGGATTCGGAAGAGATAGACCCATTGTCACCTCCAATACTACCTCGTGCTCCTTGAGCAGTAATGGATGATTTAATTGTGGAAGAAGAGGATTTGGATGCAAAGTAACGAGTTGATGATGAGGTTTTTGAAGTTTTCACATTTTTTTCTTCCGTTCGAATGGAACTTTGAGATTCGAAAGATGCTTTTGACTTACCTCCGGAAGATAATTCTTCAGTGGACATTTTGAATGCTGATGATTTAGAGGATGATTGTTGAGAGGTAATTGAAGAGTCTGTAAGTTTGATTGCCCGAGCATCTTGACGGTAAGAGGACAATTTGGATGAAGCTTTGATCCCTTCAAGTGGTGACTCTAGCTTAGCTGTAATATCTTTAGCAGCAATCCTTTCCTCGAATGACCTGTCAGTTGATTGTAAACGACGTGATTCTTGTAAATTGGCAATCTTTTTCTCGGCAACTAATCCACTCTCTGTTGACATGAATTTTGATTTTGCAGCAGATGATGAGGTAAGATGTTTTTCAAATTTAACCGATGATTTATCACTTGCACTTGTGTTATTATTGAGATGTACACTTGGACTATTGTTGTTCACACAATTATTATGATGTAAGTTGCTAGTTACTTCTCCATCCGAACTTGGTGAGGTTACTATGGGTTGACCAGGTTCGCTTTGATCAGGAGAAGGACAAAAAAGTGTTAAACCTTGCTCTTTGGATACAGAGGATAGTCTCGAGTCAAGTGACTTATCTAATGAAATACTAAGGGAACTTTTAATTGAATTGTTAACAATTCCAGTTGATATTTGTTTGGGTGAAGATGAACCTGTTTCAATTTGTCCAAGTTCTTGACTGGCATACCTTTGGATTCGTTTTGTTGAGGATTTGTTTGATATTGATTGATGAGATCCGGTTGTTGATGTTGCAGATGATAATGCACTAGAGGTTGTTGATAATGTTTTACCTTGTTTAGTATTGATCACTGTCGATGAGTTAATTGAGTTATCCATATTGGTTTGTAATGTAGTTGAACTTGTACTTTTATTTTTACTTGTTGCTATTGGTGGCAGATTTTTCAAAGCACCAGAACTGTTAACACCGATAGATAATGAAGATCGAGATTCACCCTTATCCAGGTTGGTTCCTGCACAAGGAAATACCAATTAGATAACAGTGTTGATAATTGTATTTGTTTAACAATAATGACAAGATGATTAAATTTGGTAAAAGGGAAAATACAAAGCGAGAATTAATAAGAAATGACTAACACTTTATATAAAGATTTTGACTTGAACGACTTTCTGTGAAAAACTAAAATTAGTTGATAGCTTTTTTAACTTCAGAGTTAGTTTACTGTTGAAAGAAAGGAAACATACACAGTTTTTATAGACAGACTTTTCTAGACAACGAACAACATGGTAAAAAACATCTTCATGTTTATAATTATAAAGTAAAATAAGGGAAGAGAAAAATCTATGCAATAGATTAAGAAAGATTAAGCTTCAAACAGGATCAGACGTAAATCATGTTTACTTAATATATTACAATAGATTGTTTTATCGTCTGGTGAGGCATTCATTGTTTTTTTACTTACTCATGTGAACATTATTTCATCAATGAACACTCAACTAATATCTATTAAACTTTGAAACATTCATTGGTCATGACTATTTTATTTTTGGTGATGACGATTAAGTTAACTTACCTTGATCTTCATCTTTAACTTTCTCTGTTGATAATTTGTTCTTGAACACTGAATTGAAAGCTTTTTTCATCTTGGTTTATAATAATTTGTACAACAAATGCATATAAAACAGACTGAATTTCAATCAAGCAACATTTTTTTTGTGTGTCAAAGGAGGATAAGGAAAGATGAGAATAAAGAAGATGTGGATGATGATGATAGTGATGATGAAAGTTGGCATTTATCTCTGTGAGTAATTTAACATTTTTTAAAATGCTAGTTCGTAAAGAATCGCTCGGTGAGTTAATTTGAATATAGAACAAGTTAACTCAAGTCAAATTTACTTTAAAGTCTACTTTAAGCAATACATGCTTCTAGGTTAGGTTAAATTAATTGGCCTAACATTTTGATTTGTAAACTTGAAAGGCTTATCATTTTAAATTATTACAATTTAACAGAGAAGAAGATGTAAACTCTCAAGAATTGCAACTTTCAATTTATGGCTGTAAATATGTGACTCTCTCATAATTAGAGTATTTGATTATACAGTAATTGAAAGTACGACAAACGATTTCCATCTTAATCTTTATTATTATTGAGGTGAGAGATTGATAAAGTTTAGTGCAAAAGCATTGGGAAAATTCATTTTAATTATGAATTATTTTAATTTGTCTGAATTTATCAGGATTTTGAGTACAAACACAAATTTCGCACTCACTTTTAAACGTTAAGAATAAAAATTTATAAATTGCGATTTCTTTATTGACAGGGAATCGAACCGCTTAAGCGCCACGCTTTCTCGAGAATATCAAATGATCAAATAGTAAAAATTAAGTAAATTTAATTTAATATTTACAGAATAGATGTAAAAATATCAAGTTTACAAAATCTTTTAAAAATGTTCAAATTCTGGTGAAATTAAAGTGAGGCTGGCATAACTTTGTTATGTTACAAAGTTCCTGCGAATATTTAGATAAAGTTCACAAGCTCGATACAGCCTGACTTGTGAGAACAGAATTAATTTTCCAATGCATTTCTAAATATTTTATTTTCCAATTTGTTTCACAGACAGCTGGGTCCTTAATAAGACCAAATGAGCTTTCAAAAACTCCGTCCGGTCGATTATGTTTATAAATTACTCCATTGATACAAATTTTAACTAAACCATGACCATCCATGTCACAGCTAAAGTCTTTGTACAAATTGGGTTCGAAACGATAATGGAAATGATTGATAACCTGTCTAATTTTTTCTACAGTTTGAACATCTCCAATCACGGAGAGTGATATATCTTGTCCATTTACAGTTAAAATTGTAATATTACATATAGAATCAGACCAAAAGTGCTGTGGTCCAAAGACTGAGTCAGTGTTAACATTGTCAAGTAGGTTGTAAAACCATTTACCAAAGTTTAGTCCCATTGACGTTAATGTTTCGGCAGTTAAACAGAAAGGTTGCAGAATGAGATCGGATGAATCAATTGAAGTATCCATTTCGGACATTTCCCAGTCGATTGCCTATTAATAAAATCGAAATTTTAGTCAATTAACTTTTCAATTATTAAGAAACTATCATTCAGTATACACACTTCAGTTGTAATCGAAGAGACTTGCCAATGATTCATACACATATGAATTAATTCTGTCTTATCACATTTTGGTGAAACGTCAACATTTGATTCCTTTAAATACTTGAATATTATGTCTTTAGTGATTTTTTTACGCTTGAGGATATCAAGAGAGTCTTTACAATACTTCAATAAACCTTGAATGGCATCTGAAATAAAACATAGCGAATGTAAAGTTTATTAGTTATCAATCGAAACACAAATAATAATCACTCACCTTCGATATTATTGACTTTCACAAGTCCATTTGTTAAAGTTGAAACAAGAGGTATAAGATCATATTGAGGAACAAATTTAAGAATTACACGAATCCCTTGTTCCTCAGCTGAAGATAGACTCATTTTTATTGTAATGGACGTTTCAGGAATTTAACGAACGAAACTTGATCTGTTATCAACCAGAGGGCAAAAGATGGAATGATTATGATTGTCTAGTGATAATGAGGGAACATTGTCAACACTATTATGAGTTTGGTTGAGAATCATGAATAATTTTTAAATTTTCTTCATTTCACTTTAAAACTAAACTCGTTCAACGTTGGCACTATGGTAAATGATGGATTTACTTTCAAAAAAGATCACATTTTAACCCAATATTCAAGATTTCTTATGACCATAATCATTAAATTGTATGAAATTCACCTTTATAAGCAGAATGTAAACATTAGTTTATTTTGAATGTTCTGTTTACTGATAGTCGGTTATTCGGTCTCCTAAAGAATGAAAGTAGCTAATACTCGAACCGGTTACGATAAAAATAATATTTATTGTGAGTGGGAAATTCAAAAAGAATTAAATTGGGAAGTTTGGATTGTTAGATGGCGTTAGGAAAATTGAAAAGTTTAAGTTCATTCATTCATTTATTCAAATTCGATTTCAAATTTTGATGCTCTGAATTTTGTAAACATCAAGTAACTTATTACTTGTAACTAAACTAATCAAGGTTGTGTTTTTATCAATCATTTGATTGGTAACCAAAGCGTCTCTAGTAAACAAATGGTAAAGATCAAGAACTGTTATTCATTGAAAGCGGTTTATTCGAAATCAACTTGTCTATTAATCTTAAACGAAAAATTGTTAACTTATGTTTAGGGAAATTATGGATATATGCATGAATTAAGCTTTCAGCAAAAATCAATCGAAAATAAGTATTTTTTACTGAAAGCGAATACTATTCTGATATAACAACTCAATTGTTGTAAATTTTTTAACAAACTCAAGAATTATGCGTAATGAACTTAGTGAGTGGTCCCTAAAGTTTGATCATATGTTTTTAAAAGGTAGTCATTAAACTACCAAAATCATTTTGTTTTGGTTTATTTATTTGCATAATTTATTAAAAATAAGCTTATTTGTGATTTCTATTAAGTTTACATTCCTGGTGGATTGAATTTCAACATATTCCAATCATTTAACCAACGTAAAATGATAAATGAGGTTGTTCGGCGGACCAATGGCGAACAATACTCTCCTAAATCAAGTCCGAGAGGTAGTCGATCACCGTTGGTTAATAGCAGACAGGACACAACGGGTACTCTAAAAACGACCATTTCACTGGGTAAAACACCTACTATTGTGCATAGCGGGCCTTTCTATTTGATGAAAGAGCCTGGAGGTAAGTACGCTTTCAACAAAGCTTCTTTTTAGAAGAGTGACAGTATTGTTATGATATTATAATACTTTATTTCTATCTTTGATTTCAGGTGAAAGTGAATTAACCGGTGCAACAAATTTAATTAAACACTATAATCTTGAACATTCTTACAATAAATTTTGTTGTGGACGAAAAATTAAGGACCAGTTAAGTGCATTTTTACCAAATTTACCCGGGAATATTGATGTTCCTGCTACTCCAAATGATAGGTAATACTTTCAATGTTTGATTGTTTTTTATTTTTGCCTCATTTGGTGCTAATTAAATTTTCCATATTCATAGTTTAAGGAGTCTCATGGAAAAACCGCCAATTGGAGGGAAAGAAATTATAGCTCTTGCTCAAAATCAATTATCTGGTTTTAGACTTCATTCTGGTCCAGTAAGCTTTTTTTCCTCGCTTTTTACTTGCCTCACCTATTAAATCTGATTCTTAACATATTTTTATTTCTGTTATAGTTACCTGAACGATATAGACTTATGCACCAGCCAATTGTAAAAAAGAAACATAAATCAAAGAAAAGTAAAAATAAGACGGAGGAAACCTCTAACCATGAGTCTCAAATTGAAGTAGCGGAAACTTCTGCTACTGGAGGACACGAAAAGAAGCATAAAAATAAAAGAAAACACGAAGACGATAAGGAAAGAAAAAAGAAAAAGAAGGACAAGAAAAAGAAGAAACAAAAACACTCACCTGAATCTGTTAATACATGATTAACAGTATTTAAAGTCAATTCTGTACAAATGAATATGTCAGTTCATTCTTAATCAGCATAATCATCATATAAATGGCAAAAAGACAAAACAAAATCTAGCCTCATCTCTTCCCCTCTTTTTGGTTTCACTATGATCAAGGTAATTTCATTTGATATATAATAGTTATTTCCGATCATGTTTTCAACCTTTTGTTAATATAAATATATATATATTGTTTTTGATAATTTTCATCATCATCGTTTTAATGGTTGATATTTACAATCAAAAAGAAGTAGATGAAGAAGGTAAAGACGAAGAAGAAACGAAATCCAAAGTAACTCCCATAAAACCTTGAAATTACTGAATTATGTTTGCCAAGTGATTCAATGTCAATTGATCGTAGTAATAAATAACAATGGAGTGTAATAATAATAATAATAGTAAAAGACCTAATCTTTAGTCTTGATTAAAAAAATAGGTAACCATAAAACACAACGCTGAAGCAATTCAATCCAATTAACCAACATTGCTTTTGTATAATGTTGTCCTTGTCCAGTCAAATCCAAATTAAGGTATTGAATATTGCTAGAGTAAAAGGTAACGGGTCCTATATATTATGAGATTTACTTTTAGGTTGAATAATTTACCTCTAAAAATATAATTTAATGCCACAGTTGATAATCAATATTTTTGATACACTTTAACTGAGCAACATTTATCATGCGCTTTTGCAGTTTTTTAATCAATTGTTATTTTTAGGTCACCAAAACCAACCATTAACTACTGTTGTCAAATAAAAGTATTGTCCAATTTTTCCAATCCTGGTCATCTTTTTTTAGCAGCTAGAGTGTAACCACTTTTGGTATTGAAATTTCGATCCATTTAGGTAATACTATAAAATATGGATGAAATTTTCATTAAATTAATATTAAAACAAATTCTTCAAATTAATATCACAGTCAGGTTTGATCAATTTGAATCTAATCATCGTTGAATGTTTTCTAAGGATTTGTTAGATTACAGTTAAAAAAGAGCAATATAACTTACTTGAGACATTAATATTCATCAGCTTTACCAAGCAATTGCCAAGGCTTTCTACTTTAAATGACGTTAGATAATTAGATTAAAAGTATATATTTACATCTTTCCAAGTCAATAATGTTAATAACTGATGAACTGCTCAGTAATTATACAATTTTTAATCAAAAACAATTTCCCATTGTGATAAAGCTTTTCCTTAAAACCTGGTTTGTTTACATTTGCGAATCAACCAACTTCCAATTAAGGGTAAGAGCAGTAATTGGACCATTTTTCAATCAATAAAAATAAATCTAATTTATATTCATTTTAACTACAACTGATTAAAAGTTACCTGACAATAACTAAATAACAAAATAAACACTTGAAAAGGTATAACTGGCATATTCATCGGTAACCTTAAAACCAACAATCTTCCATCCAATGGCATAATCTCAACCAAATATATCATAAGATATACATTTTATGATCATAATCAGTTATAATCACAATTGATCCTGTATTAATACATGATGTGATAATGAAAAATACAGAAACAAACCTCATGATTTTCCTGCCGAGAGAATCAACAACAGCAAAAAAACAAGACAAGAATCAATCTGAACATTGAAGCCCAACCAACACACAAACAACATTGCTTTGATCAATAATACTAACCTTTAAAAACAAGCCAAAATCCCAGTAACCTGGTCTAGCCAAAATAATCTAATCTATTTAATAAAAGGTAAAAACCATCAATATAACAAAAAAGTAATAAAAAGAGGAAAATAAATGATAAAAAAGTGTTGAAAACAAAATAAAAATAAATGTAAATACATCAAGAAATGTACAGAAAATGAATCTCTCTGTGGATCCAAAAAAGGCATAAAATGCGTTTAGATGAAGGTGAAGTGCAAGAAAAAAAGTTAACATTTGATTGTTGGCATTATTTGAACATTTTATTCCTTATAAATATTACCAAATGTACGATATTTGTTATCATTTTTACCATCTTCATCATCGTCTTCATCGTCTCGAGGATCATATTCATCTTCACAACGTTATTATTAGTCTTCATCTCATTACTCTTATTCAAGTTACTTTATCGATCCATTTCTTGGTCTTCTTTTTCCGTTCTTCCTTCAAATCCTCATCATTCTCATCCATCCTCTTCACCTCCTACGATCACTTTGTCTCCATTTCCCCTTCGTCCTTAGCAACTGTATGAGTACCAAAAATTTCTCGTAGATGTGATACTTTCTCTCCATCTTGACCTGAATCCCATTTTTGCCTTTCTTTTCCACTCTCTTCTCTTCATCCTTATCATCCTTACCATCTACTCTCTTCCAGTCCAAACTACGTAGTTCGTAGTTAAGCTCCGCGAATCATCATCTTCGTCCTACTAAAATAATGCGCATGGTTTACATTGTAAATAATGGTTGAACAAGAAAGCTTTGAATCTCTTTCATCTTCGTCGTTGTCTTCCTTCTCTTATCATTCTTACATTACTTTCTTCATCTTTCCCTCGTCATCTTCATCATTATCATCATCCTAACGATTCGTTTTGTCTATCAAAGGATAGAAAGGAGAAAGAAAGAAGAAGAAAAGGCTTACATGAAACAACATTTTTCATTGAAACCCATTCACTGTTACTATTTAGCTTTTCCTACTTTCCTCCCATATTAACATCATCTTTATCATCGTCCTTTACAAAACACACTTGTTTTCATTATTTTTTCACCTTCAACTTCATCCTCCATTGAAACACTTTAATCTGTTTTCATTTTGCCTGATATTTCATTTTGTCTCATCCATTGTCATCCTTTAACCCCAAACCAATCCAAACAATGATTTTATTAAATTTGTAAAATAATGATTGATCAACTGGCTTGAAACAAAACAAAAATTTGTATTATTAATAGATGTTGTTGTTGATATTTTTGAGTGTAAATTTGGACAAGGTTGTAAGGCTATGGGAGTGAAATGAAAGCCAAAAAGCAAATCCTAATTACATATAAACACAAAGATCTAAAATTAGCTTAATTACTATTAGTAAAAAATTTAAAACAACAATTTGATTTGAAGTGAAATTGAGAAAAAATTCATTTTCTTGGCTCAAAAAGCTCATTCCTACAGCTCGGAGTAACTCAATAACAACATAACAAGTAGACTTACAAAATGGTTAAATATAGATGAGGAATGTAGGTCAATCTATGGAACTCTGAAGGTGGTTCAGATGATAAACATGGTGAAAAAGATGGAAGAAGATGAGAAATGGAAAGATTGAGTGTAACATGGCTGATATATGAAGTACACCAACGCAATAACCTTTGTTTGTCAAGTAAAAAATGTAGACAAATTTTTAAATTTTGCTTTTCATCGTTTATTATAATAAAAAAATGCTTTAATAATCATAATAATTGTAATAACTGTATTAATTGTGATAATTGTGGGTTGACTTTAACTTTGGTTTTAACCATTGATTAATCCATTGATCATTTGTATCCACTTTAGTTGTGTGTTGCAAACAGTTTAATTGAAACTCGTAATTGTAATAATGATATAGCTTTTTGGCTTCAACAATTGTACAGATTTGAACAAAATGCAGGTTTAAAATGGAAATCAAAGGAGACCATTTTATAACAATTAAATCACTATTTAAATCAAAGTCTATGGTTGGTTAACTTTATCACAAATTGTTTTTTATGTCTTTATTATTACGAGCAAAATCATTAACAATTATTATTATTGTTGTTACCATTATTGAAGCCTTAAAGATGGCTAATTGTTGTCCAAGAGCTTTCCTTCAATCCATACAGTTTTGATCACTTAATAATACAAATTGACCAAAAATTAACAGTTTTCAATTTGATATCAGCTGTAAATACAAACTGTAAGATGATTGTGAGGACAACAATTAAATCATTGAGTTTGATTGATCATTTGATTTGTTTTACACTAAAAATCTGATTTTCTGGTTTTTTTCATTTTGAGTTTTTTTTGCCTTTTTTCAACTTTTGTTTATAAAAAATCAATTTTTTGTTCAAATTTCATTCATTTTAACCATAAAATTCAATCATTTTGAAAACTTAATAATAATCATAATAAAGATATATATATATAATGAAAGATGTTTTTTATACCGAAATAAAATTATTTTGTTTTTACATACAAATATATACTTTTTTGATTCAGATTTTTGTGTGTATTTAAAATCAAAATTAAATCAACTTTCATCATCTGCAATTAAACTCTTTTAATTACTGAGCTGAAAAGGCTTTTGAGAAACTAAAAAAACTGTTCAAATAAATATATAAATAAATATATACTTATAAGAATTTGCGTTTCATTCCATGGTTAAAATTAATATTAATGAATCTCTCTGAACTTTGCAGGTTGTTTTTTTCACACCATTGTATAATTTGAGATATCAATAATAATAACAATAATAATAGTTGTAGAAGTAATAATAATATATTAATAGTAATAATTATTATGATTTTGCAATGTGAGTGTGAATTTGACTATGAATTGTGTGTGTTTTTGCGATTGGTTTATCATCATCATCTAAGGATAAAGAGTGAAAGAGAGAGAGAGAGAGAGAAAGAGAAAGAGGAAGAAAGAAAGAGGAAGATAGAGATAGAGTAAGAGAGAGAGAGAGAGATGAAGATGAGGATGCAGATGCAGATGAAATTAGATGAGCTTTTGCAATCATTTATCATTCTTGCTATAGATGAAAGCTAACTTTGCACTGGATAAGCTTAAGAGTTTACAGTTGGTTAGGTTAATCCTGGTTAAGCTTGTTTTGCTTTCTATTTCAATTTAAACTGTCCTTTGCAATTAGTTTCACATTTTGTTTTCATCTTCCGCCATCTCCGATCCAGTTCATCTCATGGTTGTTGTTGGTAGTTGAATTGATTGCGATGTTTCCTTGCTTTGGTTTTTTTGGGTTTTTCATTTATCAAACTGGAACCATTTTCATTAATCCGTCCTTTTCCGTAAATTATTTGTTTTTGTTTTGTTTTGGTTAAAGTCTCACTATTAAGTTATAAAAGGTTATACATTTCTCAATGTTTTACATTTAAAAGGTTTGAGATGTTAACAGAGCGTGTTTTTTTCCAGAGAGAATGCAAAAAGAGTTAACAATTAGGTAATTGTAATGATAATAATATTAAAGATAATTAATATAAAGAGAGATGAAATGAAAACATTAAGATTTGAACAAAGATGCAAAAAAGGTTTTCTTTAAGAAAAGTGTCTGTATAATCTTCGGTAAAACGTGAAAAATTAAGTTATATTTTTTTAGCTTTTCATATATGTGTGTCAGTAATATCAATTTAAAGTATCATAATTTATATATATATATTTATTAATGGTTAATAATTGTTTGTCTCAAGATTTTGTTAAGTTAATCAAATTATAAATATAACCAAATGATTCTCTGGGATTTATCCAGTTTTTACATATTTAGACATATAATATGTTATAACATGTTTTTTTTCAGACAAAATTTGCTTTGCTTTGTAATGGAAGATAGTAAAGTGTATTATGATAATAGTCAAGATGATGAACACCTTAAGAACTTGTTAGGTGAGAGAAAGAAGATGAAGAAAAATGATCAAAGGGGTAAAAAAGAGCGTAAGTGTAAGAGATTGAGAGAGAGACTTGTAACTAAGAATCGTAACAAATATAAAGTTATTGTAATTATTTATAAATCAAGCCTTGGGAGTGACTTTTTTGTTAGTCAAAGGGAGTTCAGTTGATGTTATCTTTCAAGATGATGATATTTATAGTATGAAAAAAAAGATAGCGATTTGGAGGGAGAAGAATGATGATGAAGATCTTGAGGTGCTGGTTTTGTTGTTATTTTTTTCGAGCTCAAAAATTCACACAAACTGCATTTGTGCCACAAGAAAAAACTGTTAACAAAAACAAAACAAGGTTAATCTACCAGAGAATCATTTGTTGTCATCAAGTCTATTTATAAATTGTTACACATACATACATATAAATCTATATAAATATATATATACATACCAATAACTGGATATATATATATGATTCGGCAGCAATTCACGTTTTTTAAGCGCTACTAATTATGATTTGTTTTTATAATATTAGTTGTCCATAAGAATAATCAAATATAAATATATATTATATATATATTTATATGTATGCATGTTGTATGAGTGTATTACAATTATAATGTTTCAATGTTTCAACCAGCAGAAAAGGAAACATAATTATGAGTGTAAAATATGAGAAAAAAAATGTTTCAAATTATCAACAGTTCATCTGGACAGATAAAGTATGAGATGGCTTAAACCTCCCTGTCAAATACAATATATAATAGTATAGTAATAATAGTATTAATTGTAGTAATAGTAGTAATGATAACATGTATTTTTGTTTCATCTATGTTAGTGTAAAAAGAAAAGACGAAGAAGAAGAAAGTATTTTGCGCTTTTTTCATCTTCAATTTTCGCCAACATTTGTTCGTTGGCGAAATTTTGTTTAGGAAGGAGTTTTTTTTTTGTTAGTTTTTTTTCTTGCCATATTATATATGTAAAAATCACACAAAATCAAGAAAAGAGATCTGATAAAATTAGATTTTTGTGTTACCTCTTCTTCTTGTTCATTCTCAGCATCATCACCATTATTATCATCAGTTGATGTAGTTATTATTTTTTGCTTTGCTTTTGTCAGAAGAAAAAAACAAGTTGCAAAGATTATCTTTGACACTGCAACGTTTTTGGAGTTTGGATCGAAGGGTATAAGGATTTTTGCGAAAAGAAGGCAAAGGAAAACTTGGAGTTTTTCAGGGGTAACTTATTTCTTTTTGTTTGAATGAGGTAAAAAGGTTTTGTTTGTTTTTTTTCAAAATTAATTTATATTTAAATATCGGTGCACACAATTAGCTTTCTTCACTGAGTGCGTTGTTTATCCTTTTTTATATTTTTTTGTTTGTTCTTGATTTATTGACGTTTTAACTAAATAAATGAACTCTCATTTTTGTTTTGATTCTGAATCCTAATTAGCAACCAGTAGGTGTTGATATTGGTTAGGGTAGGAAACTCCATTCAATGAAAATGAAAAACTGTCAAATCCTTTGTTTGTGGATGTTGATGTTGTTGCTGATGAAGAGTTCGAGGTGGATGCTGTTGGGACTGAGGATGCTGATGGCATTGAAGAGGATGGGGAAGAAGAGGCTGACGATGAAGCTGAAGTTGAGAGTGATGAGGAAGGTGATGCTGAAGATGATAAGGGAACTGCAATAGTTGGAGAAGAAGCGGCTGGGCTGGCTGAAGTAGCTGATAGAGAGATGGTTGAAGGAGGAGTAGAGGATGAAGGTGATGAAGAAGAAGAAACTGAATCTGTTACTGTTGACGAAATTGAAACATTTGATCCTAATCCGCATGTTAGGTCAGCCTGTGAAGTTTGATGTCCATTATTCCCGTATAAACTATTGACTTGAAGAGCTGAGGAACCAAGAATAGTATTGCTGGGATAGCATTGAGATGAGATCGGTGAATTTTCTCCATTTAGCATTGAATGAAGATTGTTATTATTGTTGTTGCTATTGATGATGTTGATAATATTGTTTGAACTGTTTGAAGAATTGTTTGCCACTGAAGAAATGATGTTGTTTGTATTATTTCCATTAGTTGGTGAATTATTGTTGCTGTTGCTGGACAAATAGTGGTTAGATGATGGTGAACCTTTATCAAAGAGAGATGCAAATCGATTGAAAACATTATTGTTGGAGGTGGTCGTTGAGTTGACTACGTTAGACATGGAGGGCGATGAAGATTTAGGTATCAGATTAGATGAGCCCAAAAGACTTGCCAACTGAGAGTCAATATTGTGGGTGGAAGAAGATGATCCATAGAGTCCGCTCAGGTTGGAGGATAGATCAGAGCTGTGTGACGATTGATGGTGAGAAGGGTGATGCCTTGGACTGATTGATCCATGACCAACTAAACCGCCATTACCATGATTACCAGAATAAAAGGATGAAAGTGATGGGGAAGGTGAGTGTGTAATTGGCGAGGTTGCTGAAGTACACACTGAATTATTTCCCATAAAGAGTAGGTTAGAAACAGAATCAAGTGAACTTCCGTTTCCATTTATGTTGCTTCCAATTGGAGACATTGATCGAGAATTTTGCGGGGAAATGTTACCTGAAGATAATCCAGTGCCATTTGGTGATACATGAACATATGAAATGTTGGATGGACTGTGAACTCCATTAACCAATCCTGCTGAAAGACCTCCTCTATCACTTCGATCATTTCCATTTGGTGAAACGGCAGCAACTGCAGCAGCAGTGGCAGCTTGTTGTTGTTGAAGAGCTCGTTGCTTAATGTAGTTGGAAAACTCGGTGGGTGACATTCGGTGTGACCTTTTAGTGTTTGATTTTAGTTTAGTCGAACCAAATTTAGTTTGAGCAAAAGTGGCTGTTGTAAAAGTGACATTCGATGAAGATGGCTTGGGCATGAAACCAGAAGGACCCATAGATCCAGTGGTGAATGATTTGTAGATTGGAGATGGAGTTACCGAGTTACTAGTATTGATAAGATTGTTACCTCCATTGGGTTGATTACCAACATTTCCAGCAGAACCGTTACCGTTAACAACAGCAGCAACCACAGCAGCAGCGGCAGCAGCACCTGAAGTTGAGGAATTAGATCCATTGGTGTTGCCGTTGGGTGAACTTGTGAATCCATTAGGAATCACATGAAGGGAAGATGGTGAAGTTGCAGCAGGTCCTAAGGAAAGAGAGCCAAATGCCATGGCTGTTGTCTCGATTGGTTTGAAACACTGGGCTTCTGGGTTAAAGGTTCGGATAACCTCTCGATCAGAATTTTCTAAATCATGGGGACGATCAGATTCAGAGTAGAGTATTTTAACGGGACCTTTCTCACTCATTCGATAGGAAACTTCACCAGGATCAATCCAGATGGACAATTCTTGAGGCAAATTTTCTTGGATATCAACAATATCCATTCCACTTTCACGAGCTGCAATCTCAAAAACAGGGTCCAATGGAGGAGTTGTCTTGACACATCGGAAGGCTGACCCTTTATAAGGTTTTTCGGGATACCAGTGGCCCTCAAATTTAAGTTTAAGGGCATTTTCAAGTTCTTCGCCAAATTGGTTAACTCGACGACGGGGAAGCTTATTATAAAGGAAGGAGATCAAAAAGTTGAGAGCTACTTGAATCTCAACGTGCATTTTGTAGCTTGATAATGACTTAGTAAACTTTGTTAACGTTGATGCTCACTTGAACAGTTGTAATTTCTGTTTTGGATTTGATGATTATGATTTAAATTTCACTCTTTTTGAGATCGACTTTAAATGCTAACTAAAAATTATATCAATATTTATATATTTATATAATATCTTCTAGTATTGAACTATTTTGAGGTGAAAAAGATAAATAAAATTTGCTTATATGTATAACTCTATAAAAAAGGTCAACCAAAATTGAGTTAAGGTTAAACACACACAACAAAGCTTGTAAAAGGGTTCCGATGGTTAACAATTAACAAGGTTGAGGAGAGGTAATAAGTGAGTTGAATTAACAATTAATAATAACAGTATAATGATAAGAATAATAAGAATCAATAAAAAAACTGAATCGGGCAGTCAGGAAAGAGATGAGAGAAGTTGATTTTTCAAATGTCTTTGAATTGCGTCTTTGATTCTGTAGTTTTAACACATCAGGAATAACGAGAAAAGAGAAAAAAGAAACAGAAAAAGAAAGTGTTGAGTGAATAAGTATTGAAACAGATAACTTAAACAATAGTGAAAAATAAGCATAAAAAATTTGGTTAATAAGATGTATTATACTGAGCAAATCTTAACATGATTATGACTATATATAAAGTGTAACATTTTCCCATTATAAGTGTCTGTTTGATGATGTGGGTCAATGGGTAATATCAAACTGTAAATGCTAATTATTGCAAAGTAATAACCTCCTCGTTAGTATAACAAATTGGGAATAACATTTAACTGTAATCACTTTTTAGGTTGATTGATTTCAGAGTTTTTGATTTGAATCTAAATATTTACAGTCTAATCATTACAATGATTTGCTTACATAAATAGGATTTATTAGATGAGCGGTGGGATAAGGAAAATGAAATAAGAATCGAAATGAAAGGGTTAACTAAAGTAGGTAATAACAAAAAGATGTGATCATCATCTTACCTAATTAATGTTGGAGATGGGCTGATAAGATTTGAACAACTCTTCCAAATGGGAAATGTGAAGATGCTTTTCAAACGACGTTGAGAAGAAGTAAAAAGAAGAAAGAGAAATGAAGACGCACTGCAAAGGAAATGGTGAAAAAAAGAGAGAAGAAAGGAAGAGTAAGATGATTGATTCAGCTCAGAGAGATTCAGAGAGTGAAGAAAGGGAAAGAAAGATCGAGGTAGAGAGAGAGAGAAAGAAAGAGAGAGAGAAAGCCTGAAGGTCAAACGATTTTTGCTTTTATATTTCAAAGTTGGATTGTTTATGGAAACTAAATATAAAATGTAATCTGATGATTCAAAAAATAAAAAGCGAACAAAATTTGGAAATGTAACCAAATTAACCGTTTCGCTCACATAATTCGTTATCTGTTAAAAAAATAGCAAATTTGTAAAGTGCTTTACAAGTTTACCGACTTTTCATTCTCATTTGATTGGTTAACGATTGATTTGACCTTATTAGTTCATCATAATGAATAGATACAAGAAAAAAAGAAACAGGGAAACAGGGAAAGACATAAAGTCTAGAGATAGTGGGAAAAGAAGGAAATCGCAAATTTTCTTCCTCTCATATTTCATTTCATTTACCGTGTTTGTTGCTTTCGTGTTGAGTTTATACAGCAAGCTGAATAATGAGAAGGTTAAAGGTGATCCTCAGAGTTGTTGGTACAAGTTAACAAACAAACAACAGAAAATGTTAGATTAGAATCAACATGGACAATCACAAAAGGATTCCTTAAATTTGAACCAAAAACTAATCCAACGTTATGAGAGAGTGTGGGAGAAGCAGAAGAAACAAGAGTGATAAAGGTAACACCGCTTTATTTTCGTGAAAGAATATGGTTTGATGGAGAAATATTACAGTTAATAATTTTTTTGGACTGTAAATATATCTACCAAATGATCATTTAAATCTCGCAACAATCCAATTTAGAAATAACAATTTACTTGAATAATTATCGTTTTGACACAAATAATAAAAAATAGATGAACATATTGATTTGAACACAGTAAAAGAGATAAAGAAAAGAGAAAGTGATGAAATGAGATTGATGAAATGAGAGATGATGAGGAAAGAAAATAAAAACTGATACAGATTATTATTAGTTTGGAGAGAAAGAGAAAAGAGACAGAGAGAATCGTTCTGTAGACTGTTATTTCCGTTGACAACCAGATGAGGCGTTAGTATCGTACGAGCATGTCTACATCTAGCATGAAGATAACATGAAGATATGAAGATGAAGGAATAAAAATACACGAAGAGGGATAGAGAGAGAGGGATAGAGAGAGAGAGAGAGAGAGAGAGAGAGAGAGCTGAAATAACTGATTTAGGAAAAAAATAGATGAGAAAGAGAGGGAAAGAGTAGGAAGGTGGGAAAATGGGGAAAGAGAGTGAAATATGGTTTGGAATCTCTCTGGTTTTTCTGAATATAACGTGCGCAGTTAGGTTAATCCAAATGAGAATCATGATGTACATGATGATGATGATGAAGGGGAGGAAGAGTGAGAAATTCAGGTCAAGATGGAAGAAAGAGTAAATTGAAAGAGAAGAAGAGCTTACTTTCGTTAGCATTCACCCATGGTGGTTGTTTCCAAGCAGAAGCACCGAAACACTGAAACAAGACGAAAGTGAAGATGTTGAGCAAGAAAAATCGATTACAATTCAATCGATGAAGAGAGTGTTACAGTTGAATGATGATGATGGCGGAGTAGAACAAGAAGAAACATCAGAAGCACAAGAAGAAGAAAGTAAAATAGAAGGTCAATTGAAAAAAGAAAGGGACAAAATTATGGAAGAAAAGGATTTCAACTTACTTTTCGTCTCTTTCTTTTCACCTCTTACAAATGCCATATCTTCATTTCTCATCATTGTTTGCCTTATATTTTTCAAGGAAAATTAGATCCAAGGTTAAAAATAAATATATTTTTCTTTCCAACATGTCTTATGGACTTTTATTTCCGTTAACAGATCAATTTTACAACTCTTTTCTTTTGGTTATTACCTTTCCAGATTCATAACATTTATCATGAACCAAATTAATTCATAAAGAATAATCAATTTGCATAAAGCAGCTTAATTAATTTTTTGTTTCTATTTTTTGGTATATCAACCTTTGGTCTTTTCGGTATTATTTGTTTCTTCCCATTCAATCCTAAAATCGTTGATTGTTACCATTTTTTAATATCAAATTACATTTATAATCTATTATTAATCTGATTGTTTGATTATTACTGGAATAGTGTAAGAGATCAATTAATTCAAGGTATCTTCTTGTTATATCATGAAATAAATAACTAGCAAAGTATCATTTGACGGAAAAATTAAGTGAAATATCAATCATTTCTGAATTGCTTTTGATAACAAATTGCTTTATGAAGACGTTTTTTTTCTAGTTACATCGTCGTTTAATTGTACAACGTAATCATTTAATAAGGAAAAAATGAAAATGAAACTCTGGTTATTATTAATTTAATAATGAATTTGATAAATTCAATTTAATAACCGGTTAAATTACATAATGTACATCAGAAAGAAAGTCAATTTGTTGTGGTTGATCAAATGTCATCCAATTGTTTTCAAATTGTACTTCAATTATATGGTTCAATTATGTATTATAAATACAGTCAGCTAAATCAGGATATAATATATTAAATATTGAATCTAATAATTCAATTAACCAACAACATTTAACCATAAAATCTCATTGGAAAAAATGTGTTAACCCAAAAAAATGTAAACCAGCAAATTGAATCATTTTGTTTACTCTGGTTAAAGCTGCGTTAATCTCAAGTCTTTGGCTTTTCAATTGCCTTTAGAATGTATAATTCAATTATAAATAGTCATTTAAATGAACAATTATCAAGTTAATTGTAATTACCATTCGATTTTTAAATCAACTGGTAATTGTAATCCAATTGTTTTACAAATTTTAATGACATACAAAAAGACATTCAGTTAGCTTTATGGACTTTCGAAATGTCAAGTCTGATTTTAAACTGAAAATCAAACAAAATGTTAATCAATTGTGTGGTAATCAACTGAATTTATATATTAGTCTTTCAATTGTTCATGTAGTTGATTTATTGTTAACAATGTTCAAATGAAATGGCTGATTTTAACAATAGTAATGTTTATGTTAAAGTCAGTGAAGTCGGTTAACAACTAAATCTGATTCAGGTTGAGATTGCGATTAAATCAATATATATTGCATCAAATTTACTGATGATCATCTGTTTTAATTGCAAACTTAATCAGATGCTAAGAATCACAAGCAATCTTCAATAACGATAATAAAGATTCACAGGGAAAAACGGGTTTTCCTTCAATTAGATGTAAGGCTCAATTGAGATCAACACTTCTTGCTTGTTGAAATTGTTTATGTTAGGATAATCATAGGATAACATTTTGTATACACTTGTAAATCCAATTAAATCATTTGATTTAAGAAATTAAGACATGAAAAAGTCAATGAATTATTGAAGTTGGAATTGAAATTACTGCGAACTTATCATTACTGAAGACAAAAATAAAGAGTTTTGTTTTCTTTCACCTTTCAAAATTCAAGATATCGTTATCTCAAGAGAATGGACTCGAAGCGCAAATAAACAAATACTTTAAAGATAGCTGGGAAATAATTATGCGTTCACAAATTAAATAAAAATTAGTTGCTTTTAATTTGATTAGACTAAACTTAAATATTGAAAAATGAAATGCGAAAAATCTGTGAAATGATAAACTACTGACATCTTCTGAGGTGAAATGCAATGAGACAAGTGCAATCTTAAGTGCTGAAAATAGGCAACAGTTATGCCATTTTATTATTCACAATTTTTATTATTTTATTGTTCACAGTTATCACCTTATTTTAATTTATTTCTATTTCTCGATTGTTTTCATGATAAAAGAGATTTGAGATTAAACAAATTTGGCATTTCTATCCTAAAATACTAGTGTCATTTGTCTGTAATTTGAGCTATTGTAGCTTATTTGTGCTTGCTGTTTCGCTATTTTATCTGTTATTACAGTTTATTGTTGTAATTCTTGTTTCGTTTTTGATCCAACTATGAGAACTTTTATTATATTTAAAGTGTTAAATTACATCTATCGTGTTTATTTGAGTTCAAGATTAACTAAGTGTTTTGCTGTTTGCTGTTTAGATACTACATCTGTTACAATTATCATTTTTATCCATATGTTTTATTTAAATGTTATATAAACAAGTAGGTGATACCTAAACGATTTAGCTTCATCTGAGTTTACATATAATCAGCTGAAAGTTGTGTCAATTTGCGTCATTGTATTGTCAATTAATTAAGGTTGGAATATGAGTTCATCTTTGGTATTTTTTGTAAATTTTAGATAACTGTCTATACGATTTCATTCGTACCGATTCTCTAGGTTTTTGGATTAACTTATGAATTGCATATTTAATCAGACCAAATCATTATCGAAAGCTTTTGATTTTGATTGGTAATCAACTCATAAACTTGATGTTTCATCAAGTTAAAGCAACGAGAAATGACTGCTGCTCGAGCTACTCTGAACTTCACTTTAGAATGATTTATACATCAGTGATGTATCAACAATATCTCATTAAAATGATCAGAAACCGGTGTAAAATATCGATAACAATTGATTATTCGTGTATGGCTTTGTTAAATATTTGTAGTTGCTCACCATGCTTAGAAAAATATGTTCATTCTGAAAATTGGAAACTGAATCCTAAAGTCGGCTTATTTGTTAAATACAGTTTTACCATAAATCAACCTTTTTATACCAAATTGTTTTAATGTGTAAATGTTGATATATCCTCTTGAATGTCAAATGGTTATCAATTGATTGGATAAGATGCTTATTCAGCTCCTGCGTGTTTAAATTACAACTCGAGATAAAAAAAGCACAATAAGCAATAAACAAACTCTCGGTAGTTACGCATGAATAAAAATGATGTATTATAATCGAGAGCCAGATAATTAAAACAAGATTTTTTCAATAAATGATCTTTAATCAGACGGTGTAAACAAATAGTTTAGTCTAAGAGAATGAATTTAATCATTCACATACGATATAAGACCAAAAAAGTTAAACTAATAAAGATTAATAAGAGGACAAAAATATCCATGACAAATAAGTGGATGTTTCCAGTTTAGTATATGCAATAGTAAGAAAGAGATAATATTTTATCCAGGATTAATCAAGATTATAAGCTTAGTAGAGTTCACAGTTTATTCTGAAATATTGATTCAAAGAAGGAAACGATTGTTCGTAAGGGACGAGCGGTCATTCCAGCACTAAGATAACCCTTATCAGCACCATTCCACATAACTCCTGCAATATCAATATGCATCCAATTGGGGCAATTAGTAAATTCTTGCAGGAAAGCTGCTGCGATATTTGAACCACCAGATCGAGATTTACCCATATTATTAAGGTCAGCTAAATGGCAATCACTAATTTCTTTGGTATACTGTTTGAAAAGCGGCATTCGCCAAACTCTTTCACCGGAATCAATACTAGTCTTGTGAATAAGATTCCAAAGTTTATCATTAGTTGACCAGACACCACTACATGCATCCCCAAAAGTAATCCTCATTGCTCCAGTTAATGTAGCTATATCAACTACTGCTTGAGGATTGAAAGAGTCAGCATAAGTTAAAGCATCAGCTAACACCAAACGACCTTCAGCATCAGTATTGTCAATTTGAATGGTTTTACCATTCATAGCTCGGTGAACATCCCCTGGTTTTGTAGCTTCGCCGTTTACTAAATTTTCAGTAAGAGGTGTCAAACCAATAACGTTGACTTTAGCTTTGAGAGCAGCTAAGGTGAGAATGGTACCTGCAACAATAGCAGCTCCGGTCATATCAGCTCTCATTTTGTCCATATCAGCTGCTGGTTTAATTGAGATACCACCTGAGTCAAAAGTAATACCCTTACCAACGAAAACAAGCGGTTTGGTATCAGGAGCATTATTGTAATGTAGTTCTACGAACTTAGGAGGTTGTGAGGAACCTTGAGCGACACTTAAAAATGATCCCATTTTCATTGATTCAATCCAAGCTTTATCCCGGACATTTACCTTAATTGATGTTCCCTCAGTTGCTTTTAGAACTTCTTCGGCGAAAATTGTTGGAGTCATCAAATTAGCAGGCATATCAGCTAATCTTCGGGCTATAATCTGTCCGCGAGCAAGAAGCCGACCTCTTTCCCATGCAGCAGAATTTTCTCCGTTAGGATTGAGCAGACTGAATGAAAGAGTCTTTCGGCGAGATTTGTCATCTTTAAGTTCATCAAATCTCCAATCAGATAGAAAGATACCCTCAGCTGCTGATTGGGCATCACCACAATCATCAACTACGACTTCATTTATTGCTTCTGAATCAAGTCCGCGAATAGATTTGAGACCTTCAGCAACAGCCAACCGAGTGTTCTCCTTTTTCTCATCCAATTGCTCAACATGGTTGATACCAGCATCTCCGGGTCCCAGGTTTATTAATGAAACGACAAGGTATTGATTTGATATGCCATGGAAGAGACGACTTTTACCTTTTTTAACTGGACCAAGACTGTCATAAATTGCATAAAATGTCAATTGTAGCATTAATGAATGCAATGATTTTAAAGAGGTGTGATAAAAATACATACGTTTCTATGCTTTTGAGAATATCCCTGCTAAATTCAAGTTGTTGACCATTTTTAGTTAATACCAATTTTGGTGAGTCACTAGAGTTTAAGGATGAACCTTCATAAGCTCCAACAATCAATGCTTTCATCTGTAAATATGGAAAATGAAGTGAAAAATTTATGTAAACCACATGGAACCATGAAAGGTTGATGACCTTTAAGAAAAATCCAAACATTGAACTAAAAAACACCTACAAATCTAAATACCGAACTTACCTTATTTAGATGATTATAGAGAATACTAAAACATCTAATAGATTAAAGAATTTAAATTCAAATAATAAAATCTAAGCAGATAAAATACAATAGAATATTTTCAGATATGTGTCTTTAAAGATGAAACAGAGAATGGGAAAAAGATTGAATGGATGAAAAGAAATAGCAGACCCAGAAAAATTGTATTATGAATGAATAATCAGCTATGGGTAATTAAATGAGCTCGAAATGACAAACAGTCAAATCTAGCAAGGAGGATCAGAAGTAAAAGACAATCATAATAATTTTCACAGCGAATATGATGAAAATATAAATTAAACTTACGTTTGATGTTGATCTTAAACGAGCCGAACGAGGATTGATTACACTTGCTACCAACAATGATTTAAATAACCTGTTGATAGAAATGAATAGCGTTGATGAAGCCGTTTTGACAAATTAAATGAATCAATTATTTGATGAAGATTAAATAGCCGGGAAAAGAGGTGTGAGTGAAAGAAGATACAATCCGAATGATCCGAGAATGAAAAGATAAAAGAAGATAGAGAGATAAACAAAGAAAGAAGAGTAAGATGATCTGAGAGATATAATAAGATAAACAGCCTGGATGTAAATAGATTCCAACAAAATGTTGGGAACTAAGCTTAACTTACTCTGCAAAATTCACTCCTTCAAGATATCAGAACATAGATGATCAATAATTAAATTAAATATCAAAAAATTAAAAATCTTAGATATTTATACTGACTTAAGTTTTATTGGGTGTAAGTAGCTTTTACGGCGCCACTTAAAACCAACAGGTAAGAATCTAAATGGCGACATCTTTTGCTTGAAAAAGAAAATGTAGGAGATGAAGACATGTAAAGAGACAAAGAAGATCAAGGTAACTAAGGATGAAGAGGGGCGCGGCGCCAGTAAAAGACGTAGGATTTCCACATCATTGTGAGATCTCCGAATCCTCCCTCCTGGGATCAACTAGGTATGTGCGATTTCCGATTTTCACTGAGATCGATTCTCTCGATCAATTTTCGATTTTGAAAAACACAACTTTATCATAGGAAATGGCTAAAAATAATTTATTCTTGATTTTTTCAAAACAAAAAAGTATCATCGAATCATCGGAACTGGTTCTGGCCTTAAAGCACGTGTTTTTGAAGAGATCGATCAATTTTTGAGTCCGAAAATCGATCCGATCGATCTCAAAATCGGATCGGAACATCCCTAGGAACAACCAGTAAAACCATTTCAGCTCATTCGTTGTAAATAAAATATTGTTAAACTGTTCTTTATTAACTGATCGCATTTCCTGCCTGTTTTTTTCATATTTTTTTATATACACCTATATTAATCATGACCGAAATGTTTGCCAACCTTTTGAACACCTACAATGTCACTTTGGAAAGTTTTTTAGAGAAGGAAAATTTGCTGACCAATTCTTTGGGTAAAATTGAGGCTATGACCAATATTAAAAAGAAGTACATCGCCAATGGAATTGTCAGTATATTTGGTTTGTACATGATATTTGGTTCTTTTGCTGCTCTTGTATGCAATGCTGTTGGTTTTCTGTATCCAGCTTACCAGTCCCTGAATGCCTTGGAAACTGCTAATGCAGATGATGATCGTAAATGGTTAACTTATTGGGTTGTGTTCGCTTTCTTCAGTTTAATTGAATTTTTTGCTGATACTATTTTCATGTGGTTTCCTTTCTACTGGTTGGCCAAGATTGTTTTTCTTGTCTGGTGTTTCTTTCCAATTGAAAAGAATGGCTCCAATGTTCTTTATTCAAAAATAATTCGTCCCTATTATCTTAAAAGACGAGATGTCATAAGTGATAATTTAGACAAAGTAAAGAGTAGCTTGGCTGGACCCATAGCTGATAAGGTTCGCAAAGGAGTTACCGATACTTTGAAATCTGGCGGTGATAAATCAGATTAATTTCCTTTTCCTCTTTCCTTTTTTTCATTGCCTCTATCAACTCTATTAACGGGCTAAATACATGGCTGTGTTAGATGCCAATATCAAGAAAAGCAAGTTTTTTCTGTTGCTTTTTTTCCATTTACAATATCTTTGATTTTCTGCTCCTTTTATGATAAACTAAAGGAATCAATAAATTTTAATTCACCATGATTATCTCTAAATGATCAATTATAATAGCTAAAATGAAACACAAAAATCCAAGAACGTGAATTTTATCTTCTATGAATCAATAGAAATTAATGAAAACCAGACTAATAACCTTGTAAAAACTTCTCAAATTTATTGTACATTCATCTTTTACGTTAATGGTCAGTATATCTGAGCATATTTGTAAAAATTTCAGCTGAAGGCGACAAACAAATTGCAATCGAGTATGCAATCACCCATTATTTCGATTGAAATGGGATAATCCCAGCTAACATTAGCTGATTAAAATACGGAACACAAAGAATTAAAAGGTGAGTATAGATGATTTAACTTAACCATAGATTCTCCAATTTTGGAAGTAAACTGTCAATAGAAGGGACTTTTAAATTAACTTGTCGCTTTTTCCTTTTCCCTGCAGCTGGTGAAAATACAGATAACATGTAGATGAATATGGGTACAAGTGGCATCATAATTGCTCCGATTCCGAGTAGAGTTAATATTGGCAAAGCGATAACAGCTATTAAAACCAAAGGGTCGACAAAACCAAGTGAGAGAAGACTTTTATCACCGGGAAGAAAGCTCCTCGGTGGACCAGGTTGGTGTAATGGTGGCGGATACTAATGCAGATAAATAAGGTATAATTGCAAGATATTAACGAGCACTTAACAGTATTAACTGGGTTTCTTGTTTACCTGATTAGATGGGAAATGGTAAGGAAATAAAATGACTCCACTTCCAGAGGCATCTTTGGTGAACTCAGGAGGCTTGAAAGAATCATCATGGTGTTGAGCTGCTTGTGAAATTGTATCCGTAGAATTGGCTATTGAATTTTGAACTGATACCAATAATAGCAACAATAATATTAATAACAGAAAAACGTTAGTGTTGGAGTTAAACATTAGCAGTTATAAGGAATAGAGATTAATGCAACTGGCAAATCATTACTGGCTGACACAAGATGATGTAAACTGATTAATATCAGGCAAGTTTTCATCGCCTTATATAGAGAATCCAAGACTCAGTAAAGATTCCGTGAAGTTAAACAAAAAAGTTGGCAGGTTATCAGTGTAGGTCACTTTTATTGTTTAATATAATCTTTTGTTTTAATTTTCTAGCTTGATCTTTTCAACTGTGATAAATTTGTTTAAATTTTAAGACAATATTTAAACATAGTTATCAGCTCACAACATTAGCAGCTACATTCACGGTATTGGAGATGAATGTTAATAGTGGTTCCATTGATCAACCAGATGTTATCGAAGTTAAATTGTCATAAAATTGTATATATTTATGGTATTTGCTTTGGTTCTGTTACATTAACCGATTTTCACACAAACCTAATTAATTATGCCCGATTTACATCAAATGTCGTGTCCTAATAACATGGAAAAGGTGAATTCAAACGTTTGAATTAATCCAAATTAGCGTGATTTCTTTTGTTAATTAAGGTGAATCCGGTTATAAAACAAATTGAGATTATCTTATTTAATTTTTTAATCAAAATTAGTTTTTAAAAATTCTATTTAGTCAACGCCACCTATGGAAATTTTCTAAAACTATCTATCATCTATTTTGCAGCTTAATTTTACGATGGCTTCAAGCCTTTCATCAGCTTAAAGCTGCTTTAAAACTTTCATTTGTTTTTATTTCATTTTTTCATTTCCATTGATTTTTCAATTAGTTTTTTTCAATAAGTTTTTCATTTTTATTAATTATGTCACTGATTAAGAAAAAAGAAGTTTATATCCAGTTAGGGAAATCAATTCTAAAATTCTATGAAATTTTCAACAACCAACGAGTGGTTAAGGAATATTTTCAAGCAAATAAAAAACTTTTTACTGAGTTTATTCATCCAAATCCTGATGTGTTTACAAATTATAAAAGATATTTTTCGACCTATCAAACCAAAGATTGTTCCCCTTTAAATTATATTAAAGAATCGATTCTTATTTATAGTGTGCTCAACGAGGAATATGCTGTAAAAAATGTTGTCAATGATTCTTGTATCAATGGAAGTTGGGTTGATGAAGATTGAACTTCCGCTTAAACTTGTCTTTAAAGAATGAAGATAAAAGATCTTTTGTTCAAAGGACAATAGTCAAATCGGCCTAAGATTCAGAATAAAATGGACTATATATCAATCGAAGCTTATGATGTGTAGAATATGTCTTCCTATAAAACAGATCGAAATTCGCGACCCCTGGGGAGTTATTCGACAATTCCCTTGGGACCCCATGATGACCACATCAGACCTACTTTTGTAGATAGAACTTTTTATTCTGATTCCAATGATGCTATGCATCGGATCTTATTTTTAGAAAAACAAACTACACATCATGAGCTTTCGATTGATATTTGGTTCATTTTATTCTGAATCTTAGGCCGAAAATCCAACATTTTGGCTATCCTCCTTTATGTTTTATTGTTTTCGTTTATGAACTTGTTTCTTCAGTATGGAGTTAAGCAGCATAAACAATACAAATTAGATCTTGACAATATCAGTTTGAATTTGAAGGAAAACAAATACATTTCCTTTTTGATGTTCCTCACATATTCAAACTGATACGCAACCACTGCATGATCAAGAAAGTCTATGCAAAAATCGGGGAGCATGAAGGTACTTTTGAATGGATGGATGTTTTGATGCATCTTGAGCCAATGGTTTCTAGCGAGGGTATACTGAAACAATGTCATAAGCTTACTAAGAAGCATCTGGCTCCAGTTGGATATGAAAAGATGAAAGTTGGGTTGGCTACACAAATGTTTTCTCATACGGTCGGAACTTCTTTTATATTTGCTGCAGAGCAGTTAACGGTTCGACCGAAAAAAAACCTTCTAATAGGCATCTATTTAGGAGCTTAGATAAGATTTTTGATATATTGAATTCTTCATCTCTTTCTCAGCAAGGAGGTAAACCTTGGAAGACGACGATAACACAGATTATCTGAAGTCTTTCCTCAATGTTATTGAGGATAAAAAATTCTTTTTCGTTAACGAAAACTCAACAGTTGATGAATTTTTGCCTAACAATTCTGTTTTTTGCATTGACATGTTGGCGAAAACGATTAGAGGTATTTTATCTTTAAGTGCATATTTGTTTGATAGAGGAATCGGGCATTTATGTACTAGAAGATTGAATCAAGATATTCTCGAGAACTTTTTTGCTCAGGTGAAAAGATCTGGCTCGTATATTGCTACTTCACACTTTCGTGCTCATTTCAGGTACAGTAGAATTCTTTTCATGGAAGCTCTGCCTGACGGAGCAAATTGTGAGCCAGATGAAGATGCACCACTTTTTTCAGATGATTCAGAGCCATCAGATATGGAAACTGACTCATGTTCATCTGTAACAGAGAGTTCACCTGAGGCAGAGCTTGCTGATTACTTTCAAACTTTCAACGCGGAATTTAATGATGCACAGAACGATTTATCCACGTTTTTCTCGACATTTTCTGTTGATGATGTTGGAGAAGACCATGGTGTTCTGACTTATGCATCTATAGATAATACAGATAAGGCAGGTCTGAATAGTTACATCGCTGGATATTTACTCAAAAAGGTCAAAGATAAAAGCAAATGTTGTGACGAATGTCTGAATGCTACAAATTCGGTCGTAACATTAGCTGAACATGAACTGATTAGGCTTAGAGAATACAATCCTGGTCTCACATTATCACTAAATTGTCCATCCAGGAATTTTTCAGATTTAGTTAAGACTATTAGTCAGGTTTTAGAAGTGAATGTCCCTCAAGCTGTTGCAGTTGTTGGGGTGAAATTCACTTTATTTAGAATTCTATGTAGACAGGATTACAACTTTATTCCTGTTTGCCATAGAGTAGAAATAAAGTTAGAAATAATTCATAGATTAGTGAACATGTTTGTAGGGAAGCACCTGAAAGATTTAAATCAAGATTTACACAATAGGTCCATAAAACCTTTTCGCTAATTTAATGGATCAAGTTCATGTTCAGCTAACGGTTTGCATAAGACTTAATAGTTTTTAGTTTAGGTAAGTGGCAAGATAATAAGCAATCTTCTTCCATCTTCACTCGATTAAAAACAATCTCTTTCTGCTTCTAGCTTGGTCTTCATGTTTTCTCATTACGGCTATCTGCTCTTCGCATTTTTTGATTGGTTTTTTTGTGTATTCTCTTTGATCTAGTTTTCATCTTAGCTGTGATATAATTCCAATTCAGATCAGGTAGTTTGAAGCTTGATTTCGAAGAAGTATCTCTGTATCATTCGAGGTACTTTTCATAGAGAATCGTTAGAGGTTCTCTATCTTTGGTCAGCAATGACGGAAAGTAGGGATAGGTTGAATCATCAACTTCAGGGTATAGATCGTTAGCTTTGTAGTTTGATAACTGTGCAAATATTTGTACAACTTTCGTTACAATATTTAATTATATTTGTAATGATTAAGTTTATATTGTTATAAATGTAAATTAATGTAATATAATGTAAAAAATAGGTATGATTTATGTATATTTTTCATGAAATTTGGTTATTTTGATTGTATTCTGTATTAAATTAATGCATTTTCAATAACTTTAATGTTTTATTAATTGATTCAATTGAGTTTTTTCAGTGGCGCCATCCAGTGGACATTGTCCCTTCAGGTTCTCTGCGTTAGCCTAATGGTTAGCGTAGGCGATAAGACTGCTAACCTTCATATGTTGTATTTGCATCTTGGGGTTAGCGTTCGAATCTCGCCCAAGTCTCGGAGTTTGAGCGTACAGCATTGAGAAGCTTACCCAGGGTTAAGCCCCCTGGACTATCCCCTCTCCCCCCCTGGATTCCCGCTTATAGCTAGCTAAAGCCTAGCGCCTATGGGTTGGTAAGACACCTGTAGGTGCAAGGGGTAGACGGCGTCTAAAGCTGTCGCGGCTCACCGGTCCACGCAAACGCAAAAACGGTTCTCTAAACCTCTCAACTGCTGTATCTTGTACATTAATATTTTCCTTTAATTAGTTCATTACTTGATAAAAATGAAGACATTTAAAAATACTCATCGGATAACTATGTTATAATCAATGAAATCATTATCTGTTACATAATCATACTGTATATCACTCAATGCTTTTCCATAATCAATTAATATCAGTCATTGGCTTTTAAACCAATTTTTACGCCTATGTGCTTATATCTCTAGAACCGCTCGAGCTAAAACTTCATATTTGAACTATGATTGAAGTGTCTTAAATTTCGAATTTCAAGGTAATCCAATGTAATTATTGTCCCTTCGATCCTTTCGAAATCATTTTTGATAATTAATTCTGTAATATTCTCATGAATCAAGTTTTGACAAGCAAAATGAGTGGTCAGGATGATTAAAAAATGGTTAACGGCAGAATCGGTTTGAGTCTCTTAGATTATTCTAAGCATTAAAAATGATTTACAAATTAAATCTGTTTTGTAATACAACAACGATGAAAAATAATTGTCAAGCAACGAATTCATCTAATAAATTTGCTTATTAGATCCAAACTTACTCACAAATCAACACTCAGTTTGTTTGTCAGTGCTATACACTCAAGATTTGATTTAAACATGATTATCAGAGAACAGTCGATGAACTGAGTGCTAGTAAAATCAAGAAAAAGACCAGTAATTATATACGAGACTCAAAATGGTTTGACCATAAATGAATAATCATGAATGTAATCTAATTTTTATTGTATTCATAGATGGCTCCATAGATCTAAACCGCGAAACTTGCATTTACAAATCAGCTGATAATCAACTTAAACTTTCATGACCCAATTTCATTTAAATAATGATTCGAATGATCACTAAGATGACCTTTGTGCTATGATTTTATTTATACTCATCTAGTCTAAACATTTTTCAAGTTTTCTTCTCGTCTCTCAAACATGATAAGCTTTCAACATTATATTTATTTGGTCAATGAACATATTAACAATAAACGTGATGCTCTCCTGTCCCGCCAATAAACCTACCAAGACACCGGCCAGTGTATCAGTTATAAACGAGGCGAATCAAAATTATGTCAACAACTATGTTCATCCAAATCGGTCACGAATTGTTTTTGGTCAGATCCATTGTTTTCCATTGACTAATGGTGACTATATCAATGCTTATAAAGAACAGGCTAACTGGATTGGCCACCATGAAAGAAGAAAATTGGATTATTCCAGTTATTTGTTTGATGGCCCGTGATTTAAGGGTATTAGTAATTGCCGCTTACATTTAAAATGCTAATAAAAATCCAGAGATGGGATTACCATTCTTAACGAGTATTTGGAAGAAGCAGCTAAGCATCTGATGTCAATGTTTCGAGCTGTTGCCTGATAATATTTTGCCTGGACTTAGAGCATGCCACATTTTCCCTAAAATTTGATTTATAGTTGCAGACCCTTTTTTAGCACTTTCAGCGGCAACTTCGGCACGGTCTTCTTTCATAAACAATTTTTTATCAAGATGAAGCGACGACGATGATACATTTAAGTTGGTTGAATTGAGTTGCATCAGGTGGCGGTGTATGATGATGATTTAGAAGATTTGATATATCATGAAAGTTTGAAATTATATATTATTTCAGAGAAAGAGATGAGTCCAAGTTGTTACTCAAAGTATTAAATAACTGAATAATATCAGGGACATCGAAAAGTTCTGTCGTTTTTTACTAATGACTTTTCAAGTTCGACTTATTCAATTGACCCAATAATTTCGATGGATAAGAGTACCAGTAAGAATGATAGTAGATCATTTTTTGATTTGATCGAAGTGAATTAACTAATCAATTGGCCAATCAATTTATAGATTAAAAGATAATGAGGTGACAGAAGAAAAAAGGTTCTAAAGAAAAATCTGGCGAAGCATGAGAGCCATGATTAAGCTACATCAATAACAAATAGTCAAAACTTTCTCGGAGTTCAGGTTAATGAGAAAATCACGTTTAAACAGAATGGAGGGGGAATGCAGAATCCGTATCTCTTATCATTGAATTTGGGGAAAAATCTGGTGCCTCAACTGTACAAAAGAAGATCGAAGTTTCAACTTTGCACAAAATTTTTTCAAAGATTTTCCATCAGAGAAACATTTTAATTCCAACAAAAAAAATTACGTTTGCCAAAAGGCTTTTTTCATCTTAAAATGCATATTATCAGAGTGACAAAAGCTAAAGATTACAACTTTTGGATTTCTTATTCTGATAGTTTTTTCTTTAATTATTCGGGTCTTTTTGCTGACTTTTGATGAAACTAACTCAAAAAAACCTTTCGATCAGTCATTTTTGCATTAAAATGGTGACTTCATGGAAAGGTTCTAAAGAAATTCTACGACCAGATTTCGGTCATTGTTGACTTCAGCAACAAAAAATAGGTTAAGTTTTCTAAGAGTTCAGGTTCCAGTGAAATTGTGTACTAACTGAGTGGAGGAAAAAACAGAACTCGATTCTAAAGTATTTTAAAGGGGAAAATTATTTTTTAGCTTAATGACATTATGATTTGTTGTGAAATCCTGACTTTCGAGGCGAGAGTTGTGAATTAATAGACTTTTAGGGACATAATAAATGAACCCTTTGGTAATTAAAAAACCTCTCTGATAGACGGTTTCTGATAGAATTGCTTTCAAATTTCCAATTTCGATCGCATTTTGTTCAGTTGTAGAACTAGATTTTTAGAAATCAATAATTAAATAAGAAATCAACATAAATCGAAAGTTTATGGTCCAGTTTATAATCACTTAGCGAAATTCGAAACTTGTAATCATTGGTCAAAAGCACGACAAAACCTTGTGAAGCTCCTAATAAAGTTCACTATTGTTGCGGTTAATTCTTAAGCTTGTAAAAAATTGACACATATTGAGTTTTAATATCAGAATTGTACTCACTTTCAGTGAAAAATACTTATTTTCTTGCGCTTGATTGTTGAAACTTTAATGTAAAGCTTACAAGCTTTGTTGGAGCAAAAGTATCGAGAATTGCACATTCACAAATCTTAGCCTCGAAATAAATAGATCATTTGACGATCATAATTTAGTTTCATAGTTTATTTACTGCAGAGTAATCAGATCAGAGTTCAATGTTATGTCTTGCTTCCACATTGAGATATTTATGATTCAGTTCATGAAAACTTGAACTTCATTTATAACTCCTTTATATTTCAATGCTAATGGTCTAAAAATATGAAAATTAATTGATTAATAAAGAAATCGCAATTTAGAAATTTCTATTCGTATTGACGTGTCAAAGTAAGTTAGAAAGCTTTGTTTGTACTCAAAACCCTGATAAATACAATCAAATCGTCGTAATTTTTAATTAAACTGAATTTCTTGAATACTTTTGCTCCAAGCTTTATTCGTGTACCAATTATTTCACTAAATATAAGGCTTTTCATTCAAGATATCATTGAGTTAATACAAAACAGTGGATTAGCTTATTGCACTACTCACTGCACAATATATTTTCATGATTTCAATCTTCGTTAATAGATCGGATTTGGTCTGAAATGTCTTTATCAGAGTTTTTTACGAAAAGAAATCCATCTAACAATTGTAAGTAATTTGATAATAAAAGAAGTCGAAATTAAATTAATTAATTTAACTGCTCCTCAATTAAAGATCGTTGAAAAAATAAGTGCATTAACTCAATGGTGACTGTAACTGTTGATTTGAATAAACCGCTTTCAATGAATAACAGTTCTTAATCTTTGCCATTTGTTTATTAGAGACGCTTTGGTTACCAATCAAATGACTGGTATAAACACAACCTTGATAATCAAGGCTTGATTAGTCTAGTTACAAGTAATCAATTACTTGATGTTTACAAAATTCAGAACCAAGATTTGAAATTGAATGAATGAATTTCAACTTTTCAATTTTCCTAACGCCATCTAACAATCAACAAAAAACTTCCCAATTCATCTCCTTTTGAATTTCCCACTCAAAATAAGGACAAGAAAATAAACAAAAAACTCACCTGTTGATACATGATTAACAATATTTAAAGTCAATTCTGTCCAAATGAAAGATAGTTTAAAGCGTCGGTATTATTTACCTTCGTTTTTGGACCTGGACTAAAGCTTCCTATGCTATGTAAGAACATGTTAATGAGAAATTTGTCAACAGTCAATTGAATTTAATTGAAGGTGAAGATATTGAAGGAAACAAGTTGGAGCATAAAATACCCTTAGAAATGTGTATTCCTCCAATTTTGGCATTCAATCTACACTTTGATTTAAATGAGAGTAATCTGGTCCTGAAAGCTATCAGAATGAGGTCTAATGTCAAATGTTTGATGGAAAACCTAGTCTCTTACTTAAATCGGGAAGAAGATCCACTCATTTAATCAATTACCTATGGTGTTAGTAAGAATTTGTAAACCTATGAGAACCTGTGATAGACCCAATGCTGTTTATAAATTTTTAACCGAGGTTTTTAAAGATCCTGGGCTTCTTTTATTACAACTAGCCTAGAGTTTTGATCGATATATTAATCTCACATCTTAATAATATTCAAGATGAAGATAAAAATCGTTACTCTTACCTCAAATTACTCTATAATATAATCAAAAACACTAATTATAAAGAGTCACATGCGAAGATGAAGGTATTGAAGGAGACAAGTTGGAACACAAAATAATTTTTAATCAACTTGTTGTTCATTTGATGAAAATCTTATACATTTCTTTTTTCTCCTACAGGGTTTGCACCAACTTGATTGATCTTCTAACCCGAAACGCGCTCTACATTTTTTCAAAGCTCCTTCAGCTCGAGATTTTTCTCTCTTTTTCTTTTTCTTGTTGTTCGCTGAATAATTATCCTTGGCAGTCCAGCACGGATAAAGTTCTCGATGAACATCCCTCGCCGATCTAGCTTTTTCATAATATTTTGCCTGCTCCTCTGGACTTAGAGCATGCCACATTTTCCCTAAAATTTGATTTATAGTTGCAGACTCTTTTTTAGCACTTTCAGCGGCAACTTCGGCACGGTTTTCTTTCATAAACAACATGAAAGCATTCAATGGTTTTTTAACATGATGAAGTGAATTTAAATTACTAGATGAAGATGAAAGTTGGTTGAATTGTGTTGTATCAGGTGGCGGTGGCGGTGGTGGTGGTTGTTGTGAGGTTGGTGATGGTGACGGTTTATGATGGTGAGAATTAAAAATTGGATGGAAATGATGATGGGTCATAGACGGTGGTAAAAAATGTCCATATGCAAAATTACTTTGATAAATCCCGGTGGTTGGAGATGGATGAAAGTATGGAGGAAAAGGCGGAGGAAGTCCCAGTGGATGCCATGGCGGGGGAATCCTCATGGAAATATTTTTCGTAGATTGCAAGTCCATGGACAAAAACCCACCCATGTGAGCCGGTGGCGGTGGATGGTGAAGTAAATCCAATGGAGGTGAACTGTATGGCGAGGGATTCCCATGGTAAGGCACAAATTTGAATTGTTCAATTAAATTATTTTTCAATGACGAATGTAAAGTTTCCGAGGCAAGTTTATCCTCTTCACCTTCCTCTTTAAACTCTTTAATTTCGTCATTAGATGCAAGTTCATCATTGGACATGATGAGGAGGAAGAAAACAACGCAAAAACAAATAGAGTCACAGAAAGTAAACTTGTTACTGGCGTTCAACTTGTGAATGTTGAAAGTACAGCCTCCAAACGTCTAGAGGGATCAAGCGCATGCCTAAGAAACAGTACTCTTTGCTTTCCTTTGATTCAACAGTTCACTTGAAATTGCAACCAGATAATGAGATTCACTGGAAATAGCTTATTCACACTATTTTCACTATTGATCTCGATCAGCACTTAATTTCATTACAATTTACTGTTAAATCAAACCTTCATTCAAACACACAATAACTTAAATATAAATGATATCAGACACGAGTTAAAAATGGACTTAAATGTAAGAGTAAAAATTAAACAAAACAAACCTAAAGATTTGAGTAAAACTCCGAGAAAGATTGGACAATTCATTTTCCAACAAATTGATGCATTAGTTTTTGATTGAATGATTACCAAAAACGTTAAATGCGCTCTTCACTATATTAATCTGATGCGTTAATCCAATGCATTAATAAAAATGTAATAATCCATTGAATGGTAACACTAGTCATAACATTATTTCAATGGCATTTTAATTTACAATTGATTTTACGTTCTTGATGCAAGTATGATAATCAAAGATGAATTGAGGATAAATTTGCACAAATGCAATATTGTTACATTATAAAAGTTCATGCAAGTGGAAAGTGATTCGATGGGAAAAAAGATGATCATGAGGGCGATGATGATGAAGATTGGATAACGGATGTTGAAGCAATTTTAAGATAATCACGAAAGAGTGGATTAAAGGTTAATGGTGTTCATCTAAAGAGTAGGAGTCTCTAGAGTGGCATCAAAACGATGATGAAGATAAAAATGCATTTTCATCCAATCTATAGGATGTTGAAGCATTAAGAGCATGAAAAGTGATTGAAATATAGTTTGAGCTTTTGGTTGCTTCTCTCGTATAGGATTTTGAATGTTAACTGTAACTTTGTTCAATTGTGACTCTAAGGACGTGAAAAGGTGGAGCTTGGATGAGGCTAAAGATGATCAAGGATGAGGAAGAAAAGATAAACTCAAATTGGATCAGCATTTATACTGAACATGAGTCAATCTGTGAACAGTCTTATAAATATATTGAAACATTAATTTTCATTTAAAGTTGAGATCATTTTGCTGTTGTTTACTGAGCGCTATTTGGCCTTGTTATTTATGGCCTTGCAAAGATGCGCTTCTTTTGCAGTTGACCACAAATGCGATTATTTGCTGTTGAAATGATAATTGAGCTTGATAAAGTTGCGCTTCCATTACAAGCTAATCATTAGACGCCACTAGATGAGCATAAATACAGAGAGCAATTTATTTAATACTTTTTGCAAACATTTTTCAAGATGCATTTTACAGCTTAACCAAATGCTAACTTGAAGGAATACTTGAACTTAACTTAATCTTTAAATCTTTCACTATTATACACTTGCCAATAAAGGGATTAAGCGATACAGTTGGTTCTAACCCTTTGCCACACTTTTAGCTTCCAGGGAAAATGCGCTTCTAATCTGAGTAAAAACTTTGAAACAAAGAAATCTTTACGCCTTGACAAACCTTCAAATGCTTAAAATATTAAATATTTTGACTTTTCGTTGAAAGGTTCAAGTTTTGGGAGATTAAGATATTGAGTTATTTTTATTAACTTCAATCTTTATTCATTTGCAAACAGTCGCCTTTCAACATCTATAATTGTTGATTAAAAATCAAGTCTTTTAATGGAAACCAAATGGCTACTGTTTCAATGTTTTAAAACTGTTTTCATGTTAAATTGATTACAATAGTAAATGATTGATTTGGTTTTGACAAACATTTTATATTCATTTCTTGTCCAGCTTCAAATGTTTGCATTAAAAGCAAGGCTTTAAAACATTTCAAGTTAATTCACTTGGTAAAGCTAAAGTGCTTCAAGTTGCATTTTATGGCAATAAAAAGTTGTCTTGTTATGGTCAAATGTATGGTTAAGGAGACACTCTTTGTGCCCATAATGATGATGATAGTGGTGGACAATGGTGAGGACAGTGATGAGAACAATGATGGTCACAAAATGACCAAAATTGGAGCCACAAAAAGAAAGAGTTACCAAAAATTCGTCTTTTAAAACGGAGAAGAAGAAAAAAGGTGGAAAAAGGTACAAAAAATGGGTTAAATTGGTTATTGGTAAAGACATAATAATGTTGTCTTGTTGGTGCAAAGTAAAGGTTTTAATGGTTGGAAAGAATGATTCTGATGAAAACCTTAAGTTTCAGTCATCATCTTTCTCTTCATCTTGATCATCTTTGTAAAGCATTTTGACGACCAAACAGTCAGACTAATAGAACCAGATTTACAACAATCTAAAAGGTAAAAGTGATGACAAGGAATGAAAATGTTATCATCAAAAAAGCGAAACCTTTCAAAAAGCTAATCCAATTTCATGTCGATCAATACCAAACTCATCATTATCATTCAAGATGCTTCTCGGTAAAAGCAAAAGGTTAAGCAAATGTAAAGTGAAACAGTAAAGTTGCTCAAAGTACCAAATATTTTGTTTAATTATCATTATCAATGGATAATAATAATCATCTAATTGAAAGTAAGTCTTGAACCAACAATTGGTTCATCATATCATATCAAAGTGTTTAAAGACAAAAGTCCAATTGAAACCCAAAAACCAGAAAATAAAAAGTATTTACATTTTTCTCATTTTCATTTCTCCAAAGGTTTAAAGATTTGTGATTCTCAGGTTAACATTCATGGTGATCATGGCAAGGTTAATGATTCACTTGGGATGTTTAAGTGTTCATCTTTGGAGAAAAGTATAGTTAACCAATTGAACGTTAATCACGTTAAAGAATCAATTAAACCCTCTTTTACTAATTGTTGCCAGTGTTTTCATAATTACCATGTTAACCTAACCTTTGACCCTTCTCAGGAGTTTCAAGGTTCAACAAAAAGTGAAGCTAAGCCTTCACTAAGATCATCCTCACCTCTCTCCTCCTCACTATCCTCGTCTTCATCTTCAACCTCACCATTATCATCGAAAGCAATCAACTCGCTCTCAAGATCAACGCCATTTTCACCAAATGATTGTACAATCATGAGACCATTAAACCATTCAACTGACCATTGGTTACCAGTAAGCTCACTCTCACCATTAGGAACCTTGTTAAACTGTCCTGGTTCATTAGTCAGCCAATCAAATGGTAATAATGAATTGAAATTTGAAAATGAAATTGAAGCTGATAAAGATAATCAGAATGGTATTGGTTGTGCCCATCATAATCATCAACAATCAAAGGGTAATTTACTTGAAAAGGATAATTCAACCGAGAACTGGAATAAACCTAAACAGCGTCGATTCCGAACCACCTTTACATCTCACCAACAGCAACAACTGGAAAGAGCATTTCGTTCAACTCAATATCCAGACATCCAAACTCGAGAAGACATTGCAAGCCAAATAAATCTAACTGAAGCACGAGTTCAGGTAATCACAGTTCAACTGGCCATTTTTCAACCTGAAACGCTTTTCCCTTCCCTTTTTCATTTGACTCTTTTCACCTTTGCCATCTTTTGTTGTTCTTGTTCTTGTTGTTATTCTGGGCTCAAAAATACATATACAACTAAATATAATCCTCTAAGGTATTCATATCAGAGTTGGCGATCTTTTCTCTACCTTTTCGCACACCAAACCTTTTTACTTGTTAAGGTAACAAGACTGGACTCTTTTTTACCTTTTCACTTCTTCTCCTTCTTCCTTGGCCTTTCCTTGGCCAAAACTTGAAGGTCAACTTATCAACTCTCTAAATTAGTCTACTCTTAACTTGACTCACTACATATCTATATATTATTGGCCTGCTCCGGAATACATGTAAAGGTAAACTAGGTTGTGGAGAGATCACGCTGACTACTCCATTAGACTTGCTGTTATTCCCTTTTTTTGTTGCTTCTTACTTCGTAAGTCGACATTTTTAGCCTCAACTTTTCTTCTCTCTCTTTCTCTCTCTTCCACTAAATAAGGGGAGTTTCACTTTTCTCACCAACTCACATCTAGGTAATCATCATCTTCACCATCTTCATCATTATCATTATCAACATCAACATCAACATCGTTACGAATCACGATGATGATAAGAGCCACTCTTGATTAACAATCTCAACTCTCACTCATCAGCTTCAGCCCTCAACACTAGCACAGACTCAACCTGTAAACGCTACACTACTAGGTTAGGTCCAGAGAGTTGCCATTGGGTGAACAACAAAAAACACAATTTATCAAAACACTTAAAGTATCAAATTTGTAAACTTTAAATTAGATGATGATGATGATGATAATCTACATCTTTCTCCCTATTTCCATCTTGGCTCACTTTTTCACCTTTTTTCATCATCACCATCATCCAGCCTCTCTCATCAATAACCTAGGTGTGTTGAGTCACACAGACAAGGTTACTCATTGGAATACAGTTGACCCAGCTTTTTATACCATTTTTCCTTCTCATTCCTTCTCATTCTATCATCATCATCATCATTATCATCGCCATCTTCATCAAGCAACATCATCATCCCCATAATCATCTTGATCATCATTTTCCATGATAACTTGTTTTTGCTCATTTCCAATGTCAATATCCTTCTCAAGGTTCTTCCTCTTTTCACTTTTCACTCGCCTTTTTTCCTCATTTTTCTCATCTTCATCATCCTCAAACCCATCATTTTCGTTGTGGTTAATCATTTATCAACTGTCTCATTACACTCATCATCATCTTAATTGTCCATTTAATTCAATTTTGAGAAACACACAAACAAAAGCAAAGCAAACTTTCCAATATCATTGCTATCAAATCGCAAAAAACTTGTGATAACTTTCAGCTTTTATTTCTAATAGCTATTGAGTCTAATAATAATCTTGATAACAAAGTAACAATATACTGCAATTTGCTTACTCCATTGATAAGATAATCAAAATGTGAGTTTAATCTCTCTTCATGTTTAAATAATAATTGAATCTATTAGTCTGTATTGAGCCATGTAAAAGTAATCAACGATAAAAGCTCCTGAACCAACTGATGCTCTATTGGCCCCAAACCAAAGCAACTCTTACCAATCCTTGGACAGGTCAAAGTGAAGACCTTAGTTTTATACTCAAACAAAAATGATTCAATTGACAAAAGTAAATTTCGTTCACTTTTGCTCGCTTGCCCTCGCCATAATAATGATTGATAACAATATTAAAGTGTTGTTAGAGTTTCAATCTGAATGGAAAGAAAACAAAATGATGAGAAAACGTGTGACAAGTGAATGAAGGAGAAGAAGAAGCAAGGAAAAAAAAGTTTACTATCGTCATTAACTATTATTATTTTACTATTACATTTTTTTCCTCTCATCATCATCATCTTCTTGTTGTCATCTTCAATTGATAACACCAAGCCCTCACCAATATAATAACAACATAAGCAAACAAAGCTCCTAATCACACAGGTAATTGCTGTAATAATGGTTTATAGAAAGCAAAGTACACTTGATCATCCATCTCATCTTCAATCATCATCATTATCATCATGAATCAGAGCAAGAAAGGAATCACATAAAGTGTCCAACCATTGCATGGAGCTGGAAAAGGCACTTGAAAAATGCTAATAAAGATTCCAGTCGAATGCTTGAAGCGTTCAAAATTTCCAAAAATTAGCGTGAAACTCGAAAATTTGAGGTTAAAAAAAGAACTAGAAATTGGTTCAATTTCGAGCGAACATTTTTCAATTGCTTTATTAAATTATAGCTTTCAATGAGGCAATCATTTAACTGCAATAAAACTAGAATGCAATTGCAATAAATTTTGATCCATTTCCATCTTCACTTGAACCTTAAATTGTTCAACTTTGTTTGCTTTTCACCATTTTTTTATTCACCGTTTTCCAAACACTAATGACTTTTACATTTGTACATAACCTAATCTCAGCCACTTGAGTTAATTAATTAAATCCACCGACCTCTTAAGGTTAACAATCAATCAAATGGTAACCGCAATCATCATTAAATAACAATGATAACGAGCGAAAAAGAAAACAAAATTGTCTTCAAAACTGAAACTTTTCACTTTTTTTTCATTTCATTTTCAATCTCAATTTGCTTCTCAAAAGGGTAAACAAACTGAACGCAAAAATTGAATCAGATACGCTCAACAGTAATTAACAGTTGTAATCAATTTCAATCATTTCCTGATGATTATTCCTTCCAATGAGAAAAACAGTCTTTTTTTAGGTTTTGATTGTTTCAATTCTGCTTTTCTTAGCTCAATCAAAACATGTCTTAATTGCTTTTCATCATCTTTCAGGTTTTTATGGTTGTTAACAACAATGAGAAAAGGGTTGATCTTCAGGTTTGCATCAATGATATTGAGATAACAAGTAGTAACCAAAGAAACCGCAATTAGACAATTGATATAAATGAAGCTTTTTATTCGACTTTTAATCATTGGACAATCTTTATTACAATTGGTTAATTCACATAAACGAATTAACAGTTACAATTAAAGTCTTTTCAAGTTGCTCTTGGTTACTGGTTTGCCTGTTATCAAAACCATTTCTGATTAACTTCTAATTCTTATTGAATCTTTTGAGTAAACAATTAAATGTCATCGATAACTCACTTGATCATCACCACCACCATCATCATCATTTATCATCTTTTTGTGTGTCAAGACAAAACTCTTCAATTGCGATCTTTCAAATGAAACACTTGAAAATACTGGTTCAACAAATGTCAAGTAACTTGCAATGTTTTCATTTTCAGGTTTAAAAATGAACAAAACCAAAACCATTTAAATTTATTGATATTTTTTCAGTTCTTTCTTCTTCCAACGTTTGATGTTAACAATTGTGTTAAACATGATGATAATGATGAAAGATATAATTTGTTTGTGATTAATGAAGATGATGGTGAAGAGAGAAAAGAAGAAGAAGAAGAAGAAGAAGAAGAAAACAAATTATCTTTCCTCAGCCTTTTCCAGATTATTGTTGAATCACTTGAGTTGCGGTTATGCATTTCTGTTCATGTTGATGATCATGTTATTGATGAGCCTTGATCTAAACAATTTTACACTTTCATCAATCGCTTAATTGCTACCATTTCTTGATCAACCTTTTAATAACTTCAGGTTAAAGGGTGATGAGAGTGAGGTGAGTCAAGGTGAAAGTAGGAGGAGGAGGTAAAATAAGGAGGAGGTGAGAGATGATGGTTGAGTTGATTGTTATGCTTGGTTTCAATGAAATCTTGTTTTGTGGTTTGTTTTACAAGGCTTTTTGCTTTCACTTATTACGCGTTTCGTTGTTACCCAAACAAAATGTACAATAATGGGAAGCGAATGTAAACAACATTAAACTATTATCATTTTAACTATGATAATCAACTGTTTGACAATTTTGCTTCCTTTTTACCATGAAACCAAAGGAGGAGGAAGAAGATTATGATGATGATTATGAAGAGGAAGATGAAACAGCCAATTTGTGGCTTAAAAGAGACTTTTCTGCCTTCTTTTCACTTGCTTTTGTTGTCATTATCAAATGTAGAAATGAAAAGCAAGATTATGATGAGGATGAGAATGATGAGAGACTGAAGATGAGAATGTTGTTCATCCGTTCAACAAAAGCGCCTTTTTTTGGTAAAATGTATGAACATTACTGGCAACCACTCAACCTCGATATCTTTTGCCTTCTCATCTTTTTATCACATCTTTTTTTCTTGCTGCAATTTTGGTGAGATGATGATGATGATGAGAAATGTGAGTGTTTTAAGAAACAATGTAGAGCAATGGCTTGATGACCGGAAACATGGTGCTGATGAATTCCGGAAGTTAATTGAGATTTTGTTTCTTTTCTCTTCAGTGAAAGGCAAACAAACTGGGTGAGTTTGAAATGCTGCCTTTCTCTTTCCACTTCACCAAAGGTAATAACAATTTTCCTTCTTCTCTGCATTTGGCTGGTTCTGTAATAGGATAAAGCGTGTTAAGATGCTTGCTAATCTTGCTCACTTCGTTTGCTTTTCATTTTTTCACTCAAAAATTATTAACACATAAGAAGAGCGAAAGAAGACGCAGTTTTTTCTTCTTCTCTGGTTCACTCTCTTTGCCATTTCTAATCATCTTCATGACCTCTTGAGGCTTTTTTGACACAGTAAAACCTATTACTGATAACATGATAACACACATAATTAGCTGTACAAGTAATTTCATTTTTGCATATCATTTATCTCATAGCAGTAGCTTTAACTTGACTGTATTCACATTGTTCAGGAATACATTTTGCATCAATTTTAGCAAAAATTTTCTTCTTTTTTTTTGTTTCAAATTTTCAAACGATTTTGAACAATATTTGTTAGGTGAAGCGAAGGGAGAAGCTCATGAAAATTGTGATTTTCTTTTCAAAAACTCTGAGCTCAAAAAATGAATCTTTATCAAAATCTAACAATATAGTTAGTTATTATAATAGCTTTGCATCAGAATTTGAAAAATTGTAAATTCTTATTCTTATCATCCATTTCCTGAATATCTGTTGATCGAAAGGAAGTTTAATACTGATGATATGATCATCAAGTCCTATTTTCTGACCTAATTCACCTTTACTCATTGCAGGCTCAACAAGTTTTGAAACGATGAACTTTCAGCTGAAAAGAGTAAAGTATAGGATTGGAAATTCCTTAAGATAATTTCATCCTTCTATTGAACTAAATGATTTGTATTTCATGGAAAGTTACCTTTGAGAGGATTCAGTGTCAAATATACCTTTTTGGCTAAACTCTTTTGAGCCAAAATCAAAAAGATAAAATCAATCCTCAATGATCTAGTCTCTAGGCTCAATCTGACAAAATCAACGGAAAACTGAATAAAAAACTTATTTTCTTTTCAAAATTAACTGTGAATTTAATCTAAATAATCAAACAACATCAATAATTGAGTAAAATTCACGAGCAAATCAAAGCTAATTGATTTAAATTTGAGCTTATCATTCAGCCTAAAGGCACTCATCTTTTTTAAATTAGCTATTTTCATCCTTTACCTTTGAGGAAGGATTAAGTCCCCTTTGAGGAGAGCTTTAGTCTTTAAACATTTTTTGGAACAATCGTTTGTTCGTTTGATGAATTTATTGCATGGATCAAGTTGAATCTGTTTGTTTCAAGAGCTTAGAATGAATTTGTGCCGGTAGTTTCTGTGGATAAGGATCAAGCCTAAGCTACTGAGGGATTGGTGACCACAAGTTGAGTCAAATCGCAACTTATTTATTGTGGCAGTTTTTAACAAATGAAAGCACTCATTAGCACTCTTCTAGGCGATGAGCAATGAACAAATGCGCCAAGTAAAACCACTGCCGTTTAACTGAATAAACATTGCCAATCATCTGTGTTGCTGCCGACGCCTTTAGTCAAGGCCAATTACATGTCACAATACAGCCTGGTGTTGATACTTTGTAAGTTAAGAGGTCAAACTAAACTTTGATTTACTCCTATGAGTAAGAATAAACAATGAATGATCGATATTTGAACAGCGATTAATTCGATTGCCTATCAGAGACTCGACTTTCCGCCACTTCAATTCTTAATTGTTGAGTTTTTGATAACAAGAACGAGAATGAAAAAAGCAAAAGAAAACAGTTGAACTCGAAAGATGAAAGAATATTATCGATTCAAAAAACTCTGATCTGAATTTAAATCTATTTCATAGGAGAATATTTTCCATGCAAAAGCAACAAAACATTTCTTAGAAATGAATTTAATCTTTACTGGTGCTGCACTCGAGGTCACTCAACATCTTTAAAGGCACTGTTCTTGTCAACATGAAAACATTTCAATGTGAAAGTTGATCAACAAAATCGTTCATTTTATCATCAATCCACCCAAACTGAGTCCAACCACTTGAGCCCAATCAAGATTGTGACTGTTCATTTTAAACTTTGGCCCTTCTCTTCAGGCTGAGACTGGAAATGAACTGCACAGTAGCCAGGGTGACAAGAATGATGATGATGATGATAATGAGAAAAGGATACTTTAATGTTGTTATTTCGTGAGAAGAAGATTTGTGTTCATTTTTGGCAACATTGATAAAGAAAGGTTCAAGTGAAAATGATCATGAAAAAAGGAAGACGTAACATGACTGATAACATTGATAATTGTAGTTAACATAGTTAATTGTAAAATTGATGATTTGTAGGTGATGCGGGTTTGCAAGATGGTTCACATCATCATCTTGTTAGTGAAGAGACGAGCAGAGATGATGGCATTTGTGGGGCCATTTAATTGCCGACTCTAATATTTAAATTGATACAATCCATCAAAGGCCTCTCAATCATTCACCTTATTACCTGTGATTGATTAATTAAGGCTGACCAAGAAAATGATGATCAAGTGAACGGGCAAGGAAAGGCAAGGAAAGGCAAAAGAAGCAAAAAGTCAAAAATGATTTCACCTTTAACTGGATGAGAGATGAGAGGATGAACGATTAGTGATTTTATTGTTAAAACATTTCATCGTTTTGTCCAACTTTCCATATTATTAATTATTACAAGATTAATCTTAATGATGATTTATTGGACATTTTGGTGAATTGTAAAACTGTCAGCTTTGAACATTTTAATTTACAATCAATGGATCCTCAATCATAATAACAGAATATCAATTTCTCAATGTAATTGAAACACTTTTCCCATTTAACATTAATCAGTCTCATCACCTTTCAAGGTGCATTTGTTTTTTTTGTTTTTCACGATAAATCTCAAGTTGCCATTGTTATTCCTTATGAATCTTAAGATGATCATTGTAAGACTTTTTTTTTCATTCCTTGTATTACAATAGAAAATCAATTGAATCTCAATGAGAGAAGAAAAAACAAGGTAAATGTTGAATAATCGCTTGTTGATCAAGATGATAATGATGATGGGTGAAAGTGGGAGGCAAGGAAAGATGGGAAAACAATGAGAAGGTGAACAATCAATAAGACAAACTTGTGTACCAATGTATCTGATTGTGTGATGAGAGGCTCTTCAAATGAACCACAAAAGTAGAAGAAAATTGATCATTTTAAATCTTGATTAGTTGATGGTTCGAGTTTAATTTTGCATTTTCAATCATTGCTGGATCAATGGTGAAGAAAGAAAATTAAAGGGAAAAGTGAAACACTTTTGGGTTGACAGTTTTCCGTTCTTGTGTTCAGCTTGCATGATTACCATCAAGTTGCCTGATCACATTAAAGTGTTTTTATTGACAATTAACGGTTGATCATGATTAAGCTACTTGTTGATGAGTGAAAAAAGATGATGATCGATGCACCAACCACTTACAAGTTACTCATTGATTTTGAAATAAAGTTAAGATTTCATCTCGTCTATCGAGTTGAAAGAAGAAAGTTGAAAAAAGGTTTTCTATCAAAAATTCAGAGGAAAACTTGAAAAGGAAAATGAAGAAAGTTAAAAATTGTTCATTTTTTCAGTTTCATTTCAAGTTGAAGTTTAAAATGATTGCAATGTTTACCAAAGAAAGCAAAAGTTTGCTCAAACCTGCCATTTATTAGGTTAAATAATGAGCCTTATAAGTTGACCACAAAACCACAGAAGATGCAATTCAATAAATCTTGAAGCTCATTGAGTCCAATTATTTAAACTTCATCCTTGATTCATCACTTTCATCTTTTCTGTAGTAAAATATTTATTTATTTTGCTTTACAATTAACAGACTCCCATTTAACACATTACCGGCTGTGAGTTACGGTCAACTTGAAGTTAAACTTTAAACTCTGCTTCAAGTCGATTGATATGGTCTCATGAAAATAATGTAATTGATGCACAAGACAAGTTGAATAATAACTTGTTGTCAGTGCAAACATTTGTTTTACCCTTAAAACGATTAACTTTGTACCATTGAAGAGACCAGATCATGCAATGTCCATTCAATGTATGGCACTGGCTTTGCACTGTGCAAAAGCCTGAAAGGTTGAACAAGGCAAGGACTGAACAGAAGAGTAAAAAATAGCTCAAAAACTCAGACAGGAAACGCCAACGAAAACATCTTTTCTTGCTTCTTCTTCTTCGCCTTTACCATCGTCTTTCCTTCATCTTCATCCTCATCCTCATCAACCTTATTGCAAGGCCTCCAAGTGAGTAAAACAATTACACTTTCTCTCTCTTCTCTCTCTCTCTTCTTCATCTTCATCATTCTCCCTCAACTTACCATGAATATTTATTGGAATAAGCAATAAACAATAAGCCAGGAAAAGAGGATGTTAAGATGAGAAGAAGAAGAAGAAGAAAAGTTGGTTTTTATTTTACTTTTTTTCTCTCTCTCTTCTTGTTTCTGTTAACAAAGTCAATTGACTTTAGAGGAGAGAAAAATTACTTCATCCTATCATAATCATCCTATCATCATTATCATCTTTTTCATCTCCTTTTACATTCCAAGGAAAGAGGAGAAAGAGAAAGCGAGAAAGGACTGAAAGAGAAGAAGAAAAGAGAGAAAAAAATAAACCAATGAAACAAGATAATTTGCAGTTACTGCAAGATACTTTTCCTTCATCACCATGATGATGATGATGATCATCATCATCATCTTTGTGCTTCATTTTTGCCTGTGCAAATATTATATGAAAAAAGCAAGGTTAGAGGCCAAAGACGTTTTACAAGAAGAAACCTCAAATATCTTTAACAGAACCTTCAATTGCTTCTCAACAGTTACTCTTTATATTGCAATAAAAAGCATATAATTTGTGATCGTTTTAAGGTTCTGATAGATGGGAATAGTTTGTTCTGAGGAAGAGAAGAGAAAGAAAGAAGAAGATGAAGATGATGAAAAGTGAGGCAGAAAAACATTTCTTTGGATGAATGATGAATAAAGAGAAGAAAATTGAAGATTTATTATGTTGTTTTCAACCTTATTAGACGAGGTTAACATTGAAAATATATTGATCATGATGATTATGATGATTATTATGATGATTAAGTGGAGCTTAAGAAATCGGAATATTAACCGGATAATTGGGATTCCATGAGGATTACAGTTTGAAACCTTAAATTATTGAATGATCAGGAAGACCATGATAATGATAATAATGATGTGAAACATTGTAAAAAGTATAAAGGTTAAAATGAATTGAGGGAGGAAAGGCAAATGGATATCGAGTTAATTTGTTGTAAAATGATGCGAAAACGCGTAAACACAATGAGTTATATAAAGTGATGATGAGAATGATGAAGATGATGATGAAGAAGAAAAGATTTTTCTTGAGAAAAGAAAATTGTTTGAAGAAAAAAAATGAACAAATGGTAAAGATAATAATGGCCAGGCCAAAGATTTACGTTTGTTTACCAAATAACAATCAATATAATAACATTTTGTTTCAGCTTGACTACCTTTTTGGTTTATTATTTGTAGATGATGATGGTGATTCAAGGTGATTGGGAATGATGAAGATGATCAGTGAAGATGGTGAAATGTAAACTTGTTTGTAAGTTTGTTTTAACATGTAAAGATTATCGGTTGAATCAATATTTTGACCGGATCATAAACACATCGTTTGAAGCTCATTCACAGTGAATCTTAACCTTTACAGTTTACATTTGGAAAACCTCAAAGAAATATATTTATCCTTTAGACCGAGTCACTCCCAGTTGGCCTCTGAAACAAACTGGCCTTTTACCTCATTAGAGACCAATTTTTTATGCTCTCAGTCTTCCTCTTTCTCACCATCTTCATCATCATGTTCATTATCATCTGGTGTCTCCATTCAATTGTCTGACTCGTTTGTCTCAACTTACTCTAGAAAGAAAGAAAGCGAACCCAAAAATATTAACTAGTTATTTACTTGGCACCATTCAATTTATAGACTTTTTACGCTTCCAAAACGCATCTCGTTCTCAATGGTTCAAGGTACCTACAGAGTAAAAATGGTTCGACCTCACCCAGACCCGAAGGTAAAACGCAACCAGAAAAGGTTTACCTGTTCGCCTTAAAGTGTATCTCAAGGAGTAAAATAACAAACAATAACATTTACAAACAGATATTGCTACAAAACTTATTAGCTTTAACTTCAACTCTTTTCTCAACTTTTCATGTTACTCTTGATAATTACAGATATCACCAGTTAACAGTGAAATGGTTGAGACTTGAAAAAAAGAGTTAATTTTCTGTCTCTTGGCTTAACCTTCTTCTTACCTTTACCACTGTTATTAACCACGTTATCTCAATAAAAGCCAATGTTACCTTGAAAATCAATCAAGAGTTAAATGTATGTTAACAGAGATGAAAGAGAAACAATCAACAGTAAATTTAAGGTAAAAGGTAAAAAAGGTCTTCGCCATCTTCTTTTGCCTTTTTGCCGATGATTATTATCATTTATCTTTTCAACCTCTTTTTACCTCACACGAACAGTGATGATGACAATTGATGATGATAACGATGAAATAATGAGCATTTTGTTTCTTCCACTTTTCTTGCCAATCGGTTGCTTCCATCGTTAGGAATAAAGTCTCAATACAAATTGTCATCGCGTCAACTAAACAGCCATTTCAGGTTCAACTTTATTTTTATCCAACAACATCAATAGATTGATGAAAAGCTAACAAAAATTGGAAAATTTTCATTCCTTCAAAATTACATTAAACTTTACCAGGAAACAGACAATGATGATAATGATGAGTGCGTGTTGAATGACCACAAAATGACAATATCAACACTTGGTTAACTCTGATAAAATTGAGGTAAAAAAAGGAACCACAAAAAGTGTGATTGAAAGGAAAGAAAATGTTTTATGCGAAAACAAGCCAAAAATATATATTCATTCATATTAAGGTTATTATCTTGAATTGCAATGCAAATACAGGAATGCCTTTACTTTCATCATCACCAAACATCATTATTACAAGCAAAGGAGCAAAGGTAGCATAATCATTTGTGAATAATCATGAACATTTCATTATGATAAGGTCAACTAGAGAAAGGTTTGAATAACAAAGTTGATAATAATAGCCTTAATAATGATGCCAATAATGATGGTGAAAACGATTGAAATATTTTCTCACAATTAACTTTTTTAATGCACAAATACACAAATGATCAACAAAATGAAGTGCAAAGGCAAAGTGTTGAACATGTTAATTGGAGAAACAATTAGTTGATCGAAATTAAAGTTAAAAACAAATTAAACCATTGTTATTACCGAGTTGATCAATGGTCATGATAAGGTTAAGTAAAAGTTTGATGATTTTCATCTTCATCAACTTTTCTCGTTACTTTACAGTAAAATTGAAGAGGCGTAAAGCGTAAAGACTCATCATCTTCATCTTTTCCAGTAACTTTCCTATTCTCACTTTAACAGTAAGGTTTGCTGTGAAAGTTTTGTGCTCAACTTTGCAAACCAATTATAGATGAAATCAACTGAAGAAGAACAGATGATGATGGTTAGGATGATGGTTAAGCAAAGAAAAGTAAAGATGATGATTAGATTAAGAGAAGGATGAAGTTGAAAAGTTAAGTTGTTAAATATTTTGTTGTTTTTCCAGATTTTACTGAAAACTTTCATTTTCACCTGAAAAAAAGTGAAAGTCAATGATGATGTAAAGGCAAGCAAATTATTTTTGCACATTTAAACTTTCATTCCTGTTCTTTGCAAGGCTTTTGTTCATTTTACTTGTTCATTTCGCTCTTCTATCCTAGGCAGTTATCATCTTGCATCCTGCACATTCTCATCATTTCCATCCTCTCTTGTCTGCCAGCCATTCGATCCCTTGTCGAGCATGAACATTGTTCAACAACATCATCCAGCCAATCGGATTAAACAATCACTAATCGCATTTGTTTCATGTTTCAACACACGACAGTTTCGCTAATCATTACAAACTGTTTCTCTTGTGCAAATGATACTATTTCAAATGTTGATAGGCGATTGGAATGGGAAAACATTTCTCACTTTGATTGGTAAAACAATTTTCAGAAGTTTGTTCATTAAAAGTCCATTTAAGATCTTCAAAGCAATCATACTTTCGTTGAGTCAATGAACTGTTTGATTGAAATTGTTTGCTCAAGACAAAAATCTTATTCCATTTTTTGGTCGATTTACAAATTAATCTGAAAATTTCTGTTGAAAACGTGAATGATTTAACAATGTATGGAATCGAATGGAAATGTCAGCTTTTGGAACAATTTATCGTTCGAAACGATTAAAACAGTGATTAAATCTTCCTACTCAGGTGATGAGTTGTTGAATGAATGGATGTTGAGAGTGAATGTTTGTCTAAAGCAAAAATCTTATCCGATTTGTTTAGATATTTTACAAATTACTCTGGATTTATCCGTAAAAAGCGATTTTTAAACAATCAATTCAAACAGTGTTTTGACCTTTTCATCGAGTAAAAATACAAAATCAAACAAATAAATTATAAAAGACAAAAATCTTCAAGTTATGCTCATTAGATAACTATTGGAACTAACATTTCATTGAATTGCAGTTAAAAATGATTTTGTCTGAATCTTGAATTATTTAGCTTTTTAATAGACTTAAAGCGAGTAAAAAAAGGTTTTTTGGTCAACATTTTGCATTTTCATGAGAGACATGAGATGATGATGAAGAGGCACAAACAGCGTCTCGAATGGCGTTGAAGAACGAGAAGAAGAATAAAAGAAATGGAAAGAAAAATATTTGCTTGAAAAGTTGGTAAAAGAAGAAAAAGAAGAAAGGGAAAAGATGAAGATGAAGAGAAGAGAAGAGAAGAGAGAGAAGAGAAAAAGACTTTTCTTCTTGTTATGGTTATGTTCATTTATCTGTTTATTTGTGTTTAGTTATTAGTTTTACTCTCTGGATATTTGCATTTGCAAGTGCTTTTTTGTTGTGATCTTGTTGCTGCCGTTGATTTGCTTTGGTCCAGCTTGTTTATACATCAAACGAGGAAAGCAAACTGACCTAAGAAGCATAATCTAATCCGATTTATTTTGGTCAACTTTTTTTATTTACTTTAAAAGTCAACCTTTTTTTACTTGCTTTTCGTTCCACTGTTAGCTAAACCAACAAACAGTAAACATTATTCACTCTTTCAACTTTCAAGGTAACTTTTGCATCGAAAGTTGATCTCAATCAAAATGTTACTTGTTTGTTTGTCACAATAACTGCCTTGGTCGAGAGCTGTGATTGACCGCGAATCGGTCAGTAGTAAAGAAAATTTAATGTTAATAAAGACAAAAAAGATGAGATTCATTTTGAAATATCAACAATTGAAGTGGCTTTACAGTAGAAGTTATGAGTTGAATGTTGAATTGAAAAGCATGACCAACAAGGAATCGTATCAAATTACTTTACAAACATTAGTTTCATTCAGAGCGCTTGTCCTGAAGTCAAAAATGGTGAAGAATAAACAACCCATTTCCAGGTAATTGCTATGAATGTTACCTTCAGTCAACTGCAAAATAGAAAAGTGAAAACTCTTTTTTTATGAGCTTTGGTTTCACATTTACAGTTGCAAGTTAACAATTTGACTTTTACATTCAACTTCAAAATTCATAAAGTTCAATTAACAGTGAAAGTCTCTGAATTAATCTAAAAATTGCTTTGAAAACAAATGTCAAAATGAAACTGGAAAAAAGTGATTCTTTGAATGAAAAGTTTGTTCATTTTTGTTCAACTTTTCAATTCAATTTTGGAATCTCAATGTTGTCTTACAATTTGAAGGAAACAATAATGATGAGCCAGACCACCATGAAACTGATCGTTTCCTGTTCCTTAAATATCACATTAATCGATGTACAAGAAGAAGAACGAAAAAAATTTCATTTTTTGTCAAACTGTAGATGAACGTAAAGTTAACACAGATGAGTGTCAAAATGGATATGAAATGAGAGCAAATGAAAAGATAAATAGATAAAAAAGGAAAGAAAAAAGAAGAAGAAGAAAAGTCAAGATGAAGAATCATGTTCATGGAATGTAAACTTTTCTCTTCCATCATCATCGCTCTCATCCAGCACTATTTGGAATCTACGATTGTTCTAGTGACCTTTTCTTGCCTTTCCTTTTAAAGACTTTAGTTGTTTTTTCAAGACCACAGTTGGATCCTTTTCCCCTCTCTCTTCTTGCTCTCTACGGGTCATCCAAAGTTGACTCAGTTTTCATCCCTCATCTTCATCATGTTTACTCGTCTTTGCCTCTGTTTAAATGCTCCTCTCTCCTGACCTTAAACCATATCGATTTTGACTCACAATCAATCAATCGACTATCGTTTTGATTCATTGAAGCATCATGTTAAATAACAACAAGAACCCACAAAAATAGAGATTATTTTAACGATAAGAAGAAGAAGAAGAAAAGACTTTTTTCTAGCTTCTCTTGTGATCCATTTTAACTCACCACCCTTGAGTCGAGACCTGATAACTCCTATGGAGTAAGACTAGGACTGTCTACAGTTTGGACCCTCTTTCACCTCCTTTTTATCCACCCTTCCACCCTCTTTCAAACCCGCCCGGTGAGTCTAACCTCAGTTGACCTTTGCTTTTTTTGGTGGTTTTTGCTGCTTTCAGTTTTTCTTTACTTTTTTCCACATTTTTACTTCTCATCTTTCATTTCCTAACATTGACCGTCCAATTTGGACAGTTAACTTGAAAACTCTGCTGCTCCACCGACTTGTGTTAACTTGTACACTTACCAGGTTACATTTCAAAGTCACAAAAATTGTGCGCTCTTTTGTTGCCGTTTTAAAGGCAAACCTCTTTTTTTACTTTGCTTTTTCTCTCTTTCTCTTCTTTCTTCACTTACTTACCTCTGCTTTTAGTTACTTTCTGACCTCTTCTTTACCTACCTTTTAGCTGCTCTTCAAACGGATCAAGGTGTAAGATGCAAGATAAGAAAGTTGCAGGATAAACATCAACGCTCAAGTTTTCTGGGTATTTATCCTGAAGGTCAAAAGGCGTGAGCAACTGATAAGTTAACCATTGATCTTTGTCCATTAATCGGGCCAAAAATGAAGGAGAAGCTGAAAAGATGAAAGGAAAGCAAGCAAAGTTGAAGTGATAGGAGGAGGTTGACTGTAAACACCTTGCAAAGTGATTGAAAGATAAAAAGTTTAATATCATTAATAATCACAATGGTCTTGAGTAGCAAGCAAAGGCCAAGTGTCTATTTATACTTTACATCGGAAAATTTGGAAATTTCAAAATTCCAAAAATGATATTTTCCAATAAATTGTCTTAAATAGATTTGCTTGTGTAAAAAGCTTTTTCAAATTCAGGTCCAGAATCAAGTCAATAAAGTGACAAATGTCTTCATTAATAACAAGCTAATGGACCATCCATTTAAGAGGAACTGCCTATAGAAATCAATGTAAATCATAATTAAACATTTAATATATTGATTAGCTTCAAGTTATTCAGAAAAGGTCATTAATCAGAGTTTTGCATCTTCAAGCGATTAGTCGATAAGTGGCCAAAATTTTCATTCAACTTATTTTGATTTTCATCAAATGTGAATGTAAATCTTGGATTGAAACCCGATATGTTTGTACCCGAGTCTGATGCTTTACAGTCACACTTTTTGATTGCATTTAAATCGGAGAAACGGTTCAATTGTTCGTGTATACTTTTGGTAAAATATCAAATCAAATCCGACTTGAAAGTGCTATTTTTCACCGTGTTTTCATGACCAAATTACATGAGAAAAATTGTCAATATTTTGTGATTTAATGTTAATTTCTTGTCGATTGTTTCCTTGAACGCTTGCAATGCAAAGCCTTCCGTTTCCTGAAGGCTTTGCATTGCAATCACAAATTATTGTTCAGTTTTATTTTCATCTTTAAGAATGAATCAGAGGCAACTCAGAGCTTTGATATGAACTGAAAGAAATTGATGGCAATTAATTGAAGCTTCACTAATCAGTTTATGAGCTGTTGAAGATGAAAAATGTGACACTTTGAACCAAACTGGATACAAATTGGTTGCTTCAATTGCCCATCGGAATCACTCTAAACAGTCATTAATTCATTATCAATTCTTGAGTTAAAATAAACTCCAAAGTTCAGATGAAAAAGATAGTTAAAGAACAAGAAAAATAGAAACTTTCTTACCTTACCTATTTAGTAAATGTATGATGATGATATGGAGAGGCCAAGATTGAATTACTTTTGCCTCTTTGGTTATTATTATTATTATTATTACTATCGTGATCATCACACTCTTCATCCTCTCATCATCTTTCATCTGCCTCACACCTTACAAGTGTGATTTCTGTATATTTTGTGTTCACCTTTTTTTGGAACAACAAGAAGAAGAAAAAGATTATCAAAAGGAACCATAAAATAGATTAAAGTTGGCAGTAAATCTGTTTTTATTTTGAAAGATTCTCAGGGAGGGAAGCGAAACTCACACTGGATTCAGATGAAACAAACTGATAACAAGATCAATGATGAACAAGGCGCCAGAACATGAGTGAAGGAATGATGAAAGGTGATGTTGTTGATGATGATGATGAAAGGAACCGGTTTACCTGGTTTTTTATGTAGTGTCATCTCCAGTGTAGAGATGATCACTTATAAGTCGATGATAGTTTATTTTGATTTCTTCTTCAACTTCTTTTACCTTTTCTTTTTACAAAAGATTGGGATGATAATGAGTATCATGGTGACGACGATGATGATGATGATGATAATGATTCCAGTGGAATGTAAATGTTACCTCTGTAAATGTATTTATCTTGTTTCTTGCCTGGGCTTTCATGGATCAAAATAGTTGGCCTTGTTACACCTTAATTTTCATATAATCTTTCTATTCATCATTATTCATGATCTAAACATTTCACACTGTTTCTTCTTTTCCTTTGTTCAAAATTAATGTTTTTCAGTTTAGACTCATTCCAGGTCGAGTGTGCAGACCAATTTTCAACCAAATCACGACGATTCAAGTTGACAGCCGATAAAGTGTATCTATGGATTGGTAAATGTGCGAAATACATGTGCCATGCTAGTCCATAGTTTTTGATTCATGATTTGATATTCCTTTTGATTTTCCTAATCTGGCCTCAGTTTGGCTATGAAAATGGTTTGCCTGGGAATTGCTCGTTTAGATTGACCAATTAGTTGAATTCATTCTTCGTGCAAACTAGACGTTGAAAGAAACAAATTTTGATTGTTCATGCAATTTAATTCAGTCTCACCTTTTATCCGTTTCTGTCCGAGAAATGGTCTATAGTCTGTGGGAATAACAAGTTAAGTTTAGTTTTACGATCAAAAGGGACGATTTCGATAATTTTGTTTGATTTGGAATTAGTATTCATCATTCAACTTTGTTCAAGTTGAGCTGAATGCCAACCGATGGACATGCTTCAAGCATAAAAATTTGAAAATTAGCTTTTAGTTTAACTGTACATTCGATTGCGGAATTGTTAATTAACTCAAGATTATTGATCTTTCTCTTCTTCATGGAATCTGAAAAATGTAACTTGAGATTTTTTGGTTTCTTTACACTCAATTTTTTCAACATATTTCTGTTATTCAAGTAGCCCTTTTCACACTTGACTTACCTTGAATGATTAAGAAAACCCTTACTTTTCTTTGGTCAGTTACTTTCACTCACTTAAGAGATGAAAAAGAGAGGTTGATGATGATGATGATGATGATAGGGATGATGAAGATGATGAGGAGGAAAACGAGGAAGAGAAGAAAGGCTAAACCGATGAAAAGAAGAGAGAGGGAAGACCATCCATTCTTGGCTGATAGTGCTAACAATACCAAACCTACTTGTTGATCTCTTCCTGAGCTTGTTTAGGCTCTTATTGCAGACTCAACAAGAAGATAAAAGCGTGAAAAGAAAAGGGCAAAAAATAACAAGAGAGAGAAGAAGATAGAGATTATTATGGTGATGATGATGATGATGAAGAAGAGAGAGAGAGAGAGAGAGAGAGAAGCAGGCAAAAGAGAAGGAGAGAGTGGAATGAAAATTTTGTTGAAAAAAGGTAAGAAAATGCCTTTGAAAATATTTTTTTTGTGTGTTTTTACTGTAACAATTTACTTTACCTTTTCTTTATTTTTCACTGTTTATACATAAATATACCTATTCTTACCTTTATTCTTGCTCTAGACTCACGTTTTAACCTTAAAATCGTTTCTTTCCTAATTCTTATTCTTATTTTTTCTTCTCCTTCTTTTTTCTCTTTCACTTATATCTTGGTTCTTACATTATGTCCGTTAACAAATGGCCTAAAGGTTTGGTTTCAAAATCGTCGAGCTAAATGGAGAAAGGAGCAACATTTTGTATTAAATACGAGCTTCACTTTAACCAATATCAATGATAATAGCATCAATAATGATGATGATGGTAATGTTAACAATAATCACAATGGTACCAATGATAACAAAAAGTGACAACCAAAACATTCAAAGTAACGTAAATCAATCATTAATCTGTTCAACCAGAATCACTTTTCATTCAAGTTATCACTTACGATGTTAATAATAGCGTTTTTACATTTATAAATCGACCGACTCTTGTAAAACTGAAACTAAATCATTTGCACTATTCCAAACCAAAACAAAACAAAATTAATTTTAGAAAAATTACATTTCATTTCAAGGAGTAGATACAAGATGATACTATCAGATATGCATTATCGGATATAAACGGATAGCTTCTTAAATATTGGCGCATTAAGATCGTCTGCCTGAACCAAAGAGTAAGACTACTCTTTGGCCTGGACACCTTCTGATAATTACACCTCATTTTAAAACTCATTTTTACCTAGTTTTCTTTTTTTTATTTTAAGTTGCTACCCCTCTCTTTGTGAACAAGTTAACCTCATTATGGATGAATAATATTTTTGTTGGTAATTGTGAATCTTCTAGGAAAAATTGGTAACCCTAAAATAACCTGATCAGGATAGATCCAAGCCAGAGCCTAAGGGAGAAACAAAAGAAACAAAGACCAAATATGAATTGGAAAATGTGGATAATTAGGATTAAGACAAGTTCAAAGCAGAGCTCAATCTGGATGGTAATAGACAATTTTAGTGACCCATCCTTGTAATTAGCTGATTGGTGGACGTTGATGGACAAGGTGATGAAGAGTGGAGATGGTACAGTAAAAGAGTGCAACCAGGAAGATTCAAACCATCCAGTTGTTTGTTTTTTGACCAAGCTAATCCGAAATTGGATTCCAAAGGGAAACATGAGTTTGCAATAATGGGAATGCAGATGATCAAGAAACGATTGTGAGAACGAGAGAGAGGGGAAAACGGCAAGCTAATAACTTGAAGAGTCAACTTGTATAGCAAAATGCTCTAGATTTGGCTGGTTAACCCTTGCATAGCTGCAAGACGTTTTTTTCTTGAGCCACTTCATCTTATATTAGATATTATACATATTCTTGAAAGAAAATATCCCCTAAGAATAGTAATAATATTGATGATAAAGTAGGGCTCATTATGATAATTAAACTAGAGTTTTCCTCATTTTCTTCCCTCTCTCTATCTCTCTTTTACTTTTCTACTTATAATTTTGCTGTTATTACTTTGACATGGAAGAAAAGGTCAAATTTACTTAAGACGAAAAAGCAAAGACTTCAAAAAAGGACAAAGTAAATGGAGAAGAAAATTTGATGGAAACTTGCTTAGCTGATTATCTTTATCCTGACTGGCTTAAAGTTGATAGGCTTTATGGATAAACTTGACCACAAGTAAAAGATTAGGCCTTAAAACAAGTTTCACTTGTTGTTTTTCTCCTTTGTTACCTGTACTTTGTCCTTTTCTCTGGTCACGGTCGAAATTGACCATTATTATCGAGAAGATAATGATTGTTTATGATTTTTATTGTTGTTTAGATTGTCCAATGTTATTATCATTGTTGATCACTGAGTGCTTTACATTTTATAAATGTCAATCTTTTCCTTCACAAGTATATTTACTTATGAATGTTATTGCTGGCTATTTTAATTAATGTTTACCAGATTTTGCAATTTATGTTATTACTATTTAAACATGTATTCACAATTCAGTTTCCCTGTTGAATCTAGTTTACATCAAAGAAGGATTTTGTTTTTGAAGATCCTATTGATAAATCTCAAATTATTTCCAAAACAAGACACAAACAATTAAAATAACAAAAGTCATATCACGTTTTTCAATATTTTCATTAACTAGATCTAATTCATTTTCGAAATTTCTTACGAAAATCAGCTTACCTCAGCATAAGCGACTAAATAATCCAAAGCAATTATTTTGAATGAACACTAAATTGGACACATTAAACACTTGATTTTGTTGCCGATTTACAATGTAAACATGAACCACGCGGTTCGGATTTTATTAACAATTTCAACTCTTAATAAATACAACCTAAAAAACTTTTAATCAACTATATGTTCATTTGATGAAAATCTTATGCATTTCTTCTTTCTTCTACAGGGTTTGCACCAACTTGATTGATCTTCTAACCCGAAACGCGCTCTACATTTTTTCAAAGCTCCTTCAGCTCGAGATTTTTCTCTCTTTTTCTTTTTCTTGTTGTTCGCTGAATAATTATCCTTGGCAGTCCAGCACGGATAAAGTTCTCGATGAACATCCCTCGCCGATCTAGCTTTTTCATAATATTTTGCCTGCTCCTCTGGACTTAGAGCATGCCACATTTTCCCTAAAATTTGATTTATAGTTGCAGACTCTTTTTTAGCACTTTCAGCGGCAACTTCGGCACGGTTTTCTTTCATAAACAACATGAAAGCATTCAATGGTTTTTTAACATGATGAAGTGATGACGATGATAAATTACTAGATGAGGATGAAAGTTGGTTGAATTGTGTTGTATCAGGTGGCGGTTGTGGTGTTGATTGTGAAGTTGGTGAAGGTGTCGGAGTGTGATGATGAGAATGAAAAAGTGGATGGAAATGATGATGGGTCATCGACGGTGGTAAAAAAGGTCCATATGCAAAATTACTTTGATAAATCCCGGTGGTTGGAGATGGATGAAAGTATGGAGGAAAAGGCGGTGGAAGTCCCAGTGGATGCCATGGCGATGGAATCCTCATGGAAATATTTTTCGTAGATTGCAAGTCCATGGACAAAAACCCACCCATGTGAGCCGGTGGCGGTGGATGGTGAAGTAAATCCAATGGAGGTGAACTGTATGGCGAGGGATTCCCATGGTAAGGCACAAATTTGAATTGTTCAATTAAATTATTTTTCAATGACGAATGTAAAGTTTCCGAGGCAAGTTTATCCTCTTCACCTTCCTCTTTAAACTCTTTAATTTCGTCATTTGATGCAAGTTCATCATTGGACATGATGAGGAGGAAGAAAACAACGCAAAAACAAATAGAGTCACAGAAAGTAAACTTGTTACTGGCGTTCAACTTGTGAATGTTGAAAGTACAGCCTCCAAACGTCTAGAGGGATCAAGCGCATGCCTAAGAAACAGTACTCTTTGCTTTCCTTTGATTCAACAGTTCACTTGAAATTGCAACCAGATAATGAGATTCACTGGAAATAGCTTATTCACACTATTTTCACTATTGATCTCGATCAGCACTTAATTTCATTACAATTTACTGTTAAATCAAACCTTCATTCAAACACACAATAACTTAAATATAAATGATATCAGACACGAGTTAAAAATGAACTTAAATGTAAGAGTAAAAATTAAACAAAACAAACCTAAAGATTTGAGTAAAACTCCGAGAAAGATTGAACAATAATTCATTATCCAACAAATTGAAACGATAGTTTTTGAATAGAGCTGAGGATTGTTTTGTCAATGATTCGATTCTTCTTTAAGAAAGAAATAAAATATTTGCAAATATTTTCTTACGAGTCTCATTATTTTACATTTTACTCGATACTAAGAACAGATCTGAGCACTCAGGGTTATTTTGAAAATGGCCTGATCGACCCTCGTTACAAGTTAAGGAAAAATGATCAAATATCAATTATCAAACAATTTGCTCAATATCAAGTAATTTTCATTCACAAAACATCAGTGACATCTATTGGCTACCAATGGAACAAAGATTCAACTAACAGGTTGTAACCATTCAAGTTTTGTAATTGATATCTTCAAATTATAAAGCTGATTATGTAATAGTTATTAACCTTCATTTAAAGAAGGTTTCCGACTTACGTGCCTTCATTGCAACGAGAATGTTTGCATTTTTAAAATTATTCACTAGATATTTTGACAGTTTTGATATGAAATCAAGAGGTTCAATTTGGTGAATTATCGAGAAACAATGAGCTTGGTGTTTTCATACGTAAAACTCAAAATGGAAGAGTTAAGTTTCTTCGAGAATTGTGTGATTTGTATCTTTCAATTGGGTGCAGAGTTGTTTTGATGTCGTCTCATCAATAAATCTTACTGGATCGTACACTTTTAGTTCAATCTTTTGCATTATCCATCTCTATCTGGCTAAGCATGATAAAATTCGGGGGCATACTTTATTACAAGGTGGAGCTGGTCGAGTATCTGTCCCTAATGGTCGTGGTGAGCTTCATATTTTCAATGGTTTGTTAGTCTCTTATCATCGAGGTCTTAAAATACTACCGGGGAGTACAAAATCAAATGAGAGCATAGAAATGGTGCGTGTTACTGTTCGGGATGAGGCTCATTCTTCTAAGGCCATCATTAATATTAAGAAGGAAATTAATGCTGTTAAAATAGCAGATAAGGGTCTTGGGAGAGATACTTTCATGAAAAATCAAGATAAGCGTATAGTTTAGAAGATTTACACTCTGAGTTAAGCTCAAATCTTGAGAAACATCTTGGTTCTGCATAGTATGCAGAAATGAAGGCTTATAACCGATCTACTGATGATGCAATCTTTACGTTCTTAGAGTGTCTATTTCATCGATGTGCACGCGATGTTGTTGCAGAGATTAAGGATGGTTTAAATAAGACTATTGATTATACGGAGATTAAAGACAAAGTAAAAGTGTCATTGGTCTTATAAATGATTGTGGCATTCCATTAGTCGAAGCAGTCTTGATTCATTTTCGGTAAGGGTATACAAAACCCCGTGAGCTGACTCTTTACTCTTCCAGCTAATCTCGTCAACGGCTTGCAGCTAAGTCAAAACAAATGGCCAATTGGATTAACTGGCGGTAAATTGAAGAAATCATTAAAGTTTTTTAAATTAACTAAATAAACAAACTTAGAGATCAACATACAAAAGGAATTGTATATAAACTCAGAGGATGCACTCAGAATTTAGCATTTATAACTTTTCTCGGACAAGAAACAGCAACAATGAGTTCATTGAACAGTTTAAATTTATCACATTTCGATCAAAAGCTAAGTTCTCCAGGTGAAGTTGTGCCTGGTCTAGACTTTGTCATTGATTCAAAATTAATACCAACGAGGATCTTAAGCCATGTTTCATAGATAATTGTCATGGTTTGATGAGTTTGAGGCACGCTCATGGAACGGTGCTTGGTAAAGCTTTTATTTGTAGACGCTGTAATAAGCAAATAAGTTAGACCCGAGGAACTATTTTTGATGGATCTAAATTGGCCATTTTGACAGTTCTGAAAATAATTTTTTGCTGGTGTCAAAATAAGACCTTGGCATATCAAAGAAGACAGTGATATCAAGTTCAAAATGCTACGTTCGGTAAGTTTCCATAATTTTTCAAAGTATGGCTAAGTATGACGAAAATTTTCAATTGAAATATATTTTGGTTTGCAATTAGATTTGCTATAACATTGTACACAAGAATAATACTAAGATTGGCGGCTGTGGAGAGATTTCCGAAATCGACGAAACTATGGTCTATAAGTGAAAAAGCAATGTTGGTCGGCTCACATCGGATGAAAAAAGCAAGTATGGATTTTCGGCGGAATCGATCGAAAGACGAAATTATGCTTTGCCAAAATAGTCAAGAGAGAATGATTGTTTTGAAGATGTGCAACAAAATTAAAAGATATAGTGTTAAAAATTTTAACACTATAAAAGAAACCAGGTTAGATCAACCCGACCTACCTGGTGCGGCCATTTTCCTCCGCCAACCCGTTGCTGTTAGCAACGGGAGAAAATGGCGGAGCTCAACTCTTTTTTTCGAGTATTAAAACCCGAACAATCTTTTGTTCAGGATGGAGAAAATGATCCGAACGACGAACAGTTGCTCCAATTTAATCAATTCAATTCAATTCAATTCAGATCGGTTGTTGGACTTGCTTGAATAATTCAAGTTTCAAGTGTGTGAAATTTACTTATTTTACATAGTCTTGATTGAGTTTGTGGGATGGACAAAGGCAATATTTTTTCGGTTGAGCAGGTTGTTCTTATGAATAAGTTACTTCAAACAGAGATATCAAAAGAAAAATTGAATAAACTGCATGATCTCTTAAAAGAGGATGTAGAACTCAATAAACGCAACAATTTAACATTCGAATCAGAACACATTGAATAGGTAAATTGATATGAATATATGATGTGCAAAACCTTTTTTCATTGTTGTTTTAATCATATTATTTTGGTAACATGCACAGATTTGAATATGCAATAGAAATTGATTGCTGCTCTTATAATGTAAAGGAATCAAACTCAGAAACTAAAACAATTTGTGGGTTTGAACTTGACTTAAATACATTTCATATTTTAGTAATTTTATGCTTTGCACCACCTTTCACACCTTTAATAATTCACTCCGTTGATCCCTTGAGTACTGTTTATGAAATTACACATCGATCCCCTTAAACAACAACATGGGCAGGAAAAGTAGAAGAAGAGCTAGTTCTTCTGAAAAAATGCTTCCTTCTAGAATAGTCCATCATGTCACATCCAGCGAATCTCTTAGAAACTTTATCGATATACCAAAATGTGATGGTAGAAGTGATGGTAACTATTTACTCAGTTGGTTAGAAGATTTTACAATGATTGCTAGAGCAAATGAATGGGATGATAAAAAACAAATGAAATTAATAAGAACTTATCTAGAAGGGACAGCAGCTGATTGGTATGTAGAAATAGAACCCCTTCAACCTGATCAAAGACCTGCTACAATGCAGGCATTCAAAACTAAAATGATAAAAGACTTAGTTCCAGCGGGGTATAGAAAATCTCTTTACGATGAATTGAAAAATGTAGTACAAGAACCTTCTGAGTCAGCGGTCGCATACACATATAAAATAAAGAAAATTTGTAAGAAATTAAACCCTGAAATGGACGCTGATTTAGTGGAATATTTTATTGACAATGAATTATGTCCATCTATTAGATCAAAACTAGGGTTACTTAAGGTGAGACCAGATGCTGATCTAGCTTCGAAAATTCAAGAAGCTGAAAGGTGCATGAGAGCTGAGGAAAGGGTTGTCACTAATAATCAACAAGAAGTAGAAGAATTAAAAGAGGCAGTTACAGAATTGTCTAAAGCTTTAGGGTATCTAGCAAATAAGTTAGCGAAGATGAAGAGTGAACAAAGAAAACCTAATTTTTTTCCTCCTCAAGAAGCATTACGGTGAATATGATAAGATAAGGCATGGATTAGTAAGTGCTTATTGTAGATTGTTTATTTTAGTAAAGTGAGCTGAGTGGTATGTTGGTTGATCTCGTTCTATTTTGGTCAGGCAAGATATTCACGGAAATAATTGGCCTTTTAACGAAATAACAGATTGTGGCCAGCAATTTTGTGATTAATAATAATACGAGACAAATGGTGATAACTCCAAGAGACAAAGTGATTAAACTTTTTTTTATCCATTCTAACCATGAATCTGAGGTATTGATGGTTTCTTTATGTTTCGAAACCAAACCTTCCAATATTTCTATATCGTGAGATATAGTATCATTTTTCATAGTTTGTAGGACTGGTTGAATGTCCATCAGTTTCCAGTTTATCAGATTAGATATTGGAGTCAGAGTATATCGCTCCAATCGAGCTAATTGTGTGACCGTGAATGGTATATTGTCAATAGAGAAATTTAGTGTCATCGCAATTTTTAAGATTTTATCAGGACATTCTTTACTGTTTCCAAACATGGTAATGTTATGACCTAGACAATAGATATAAAAATGATCGTTTATGATTTTGACTTGTGGTTTCTTCTTTCGATATTTTGAATTTTCAACACAATTTTCATTAGACCAAATACTAATGTTGAGAGTTTTGTCGCAGCTACTTGGATAATGAACTAAGAAAGCCTGTTTAACTTCTTCGGGTTCAATTTCACAGATTTCAGTTGATGTGGTGTTTACAACTATGTGTTGTGGACCTTTATAGACCCTTTGACATGTTGAATTTTCGTTCCTTGTTAGTAAAGTAAATGCGTCAGCTTTTTGTATCACCATTTCCGTTGCTATTTCTTTTACTTTAAAAGTAAGTTCTATGTACCAAGTATCGTTCTGTTCTTGCAAAAATTTACATCTCGCATCCGTTACATCCTCCAATGGACACGCGTCCCCACAGGGTAGTGTAATATTGAAGAATTTAAATGTTGATTTAGATATAGTTCCCGTTGATTCAATTGTATTTCTTAAATCCTTCATTGCTAATATTAAACGGTTCATTTCAAAGCTTATGTCGGATGCTTTAAACGAATTCTCGAATGACATGTGCTCTAACTGAGCAACTCTTATTTTCAGGTCCGATAACTGGGCTGACATTTCCATTAGTTGTGCTTGATGATTTTTAATAACGTTTGTTATTTGTTTCATAAATTCATTTGTAATTTCTTCTGCTTCGGTTGGACCAGAGTGTAAACTAGTATATAGTGAACTAGTTCCCAGAATGATTAATGACACTGCAAATATTGCGATTGATATTCCGCCATCTCGTTTTTCCCTGTTTCTGGTAATTTGTTGGTTAGACTGTGTACAGATATCTTTGAGTATTTGCATTTTATTAGTAACGTATTTATGACAAGATTGTCGGGCTATGAAGAAAATATCATTGCGGTGAGTGTATTGAAAACAAATATTGTCAACATTAGCTGTACAAACAGGCCGATTGTACGACTTTACAGCGCTCACACAACCTGTATATGTCTTGGTTTGAAAGGGAATCGGCCATATAAAGTCACACGTTGAAGTGTCATTGGACAAGACTGCCATTTTTTCATCAAAATAACTTTTGTATTCTGGAATTTCTTTGCAAGGATTTACCATTGCTAAGGTTTGGTTAACTTGAATAATTCCTTTCAAGAATTTGTTTGAAGAGCGCTTCCAAATCAAAGGCTCGCCAAATTCGTAAGTATTAGCAATTACTGCTAAGCAAGCCAAGATCATAAGAATGATCGCGTTGGACGATATTCCACTATTTTTTGTTCTTGTAATTCTTGAGTTACTAGAATAGTGTTTGATTTGTGAACCATGTACTCTTTTAGGTTCAGATGTTTCGTCTCTTTTTAACAAATACGTCGTTTCGCCGATCTTTTCCACGATTTCGTAAGGACCTTCATATTTTGCATCTAGTTTGTTTGACCGAATTTGTTTTTCATATAGGACCAGATCACCGATATTGAAAGTCCTCAATCTATGTCGTCTTTCGTAGTTTTACTTTGTTTTTCTTTTGATTCGTCCGAGTTGATTCTTGCTCGTTCTCTTACTGTAGTCCATTCGTTGTTGATGAACTCGACATAATCGGACAATCTTAACTCTTTATCTTCTGGATTTATTTTCAAATCGATAGGCAACGATGGATCTCTTCCGTAAAGTAAGTAGAATGGCGAAAATTGTGTGCTTTGGTTAGTTGAGGTGTTATAAGCAAAATTCATTAATGGTAATATTTGCGTCCATCGAAGACGGTTTGTTTCTTGGCAATAGTGGCTCAACATTTGACAAATTGTTCGATTTACTCTTTCTGTCATTCCATTTGTTTGTGGATGATAGGTAGTTGATAACTGCCATTTTGTGTTCATGAATTGGGCAATTTCCTTTATGGTGTCTGCAATGAAATTTCTTCCTTGATCACTAACTATTGTTTTCGGGCATCCATGGCGAGACAGAATATTTTCGATCAAAAATTTAGCTGTATTAATAGTGTCCTTTTTAGCAATCGCTTTCATTTCCACCCACCGAGTAAAGTAATCAGTCGCCACGATGATGTATTCTTTTCCAGCAGATGGTGGTAAAGGACCTAAAATATCTATGCCCAGTTTTTCAAACGGAGCAGACACATAAATCCCTTTTAACGGTGGAACGGCATTTCCAACTCCCTTTTTGTTGCGTTGACAATCTTCGCAATTTTTTATGTATTTTGCGATGTCTTTGGTCATTTTTGGCCAGTAATATTTTGGTTTAAGTTTTGCATAGGTTTGATAAAGACCACAGTGTCCAGAGGTGACATCATTATGATAAGATTGTAGAATCTGTTTGACTAACGAGGCTGGTAAAACAGGCACCCAGTTAGTTCCGGTTTCTGTCACAATCTTCTTTTGCAAGATTCCATCTTGAAGTCGATGCATTCTATTTATTCTGTTACGAACTTTCGGTTCTAGTTTATCGATGTCGTTTAGTTGTTGTATTTGCGCCTGAATTAATGGGTCATTGCGCTGTTGGTTTAATAGATCAATATATTCTTCTTCTCGTTCACTTATGAGAAGTGCGAAGATATCATCCCCTTGTTCTTTATCATCTTCTCCAATGTTGTTAAATTCAGGATCATTGGTTGGATAACGACTTAAACAATCGGCATCTTTATGGATCTTCCCTGACTTGTAAGTTATTGTAAACTCAAATGATTGTAGTGTCATAGCGTAACGCATGAGTCTTGGAGGTAATTTGGTCTTAGATCGCATGAAGCAGAGTGCGCAGTGATCAGTCACAATTTCAAATTTAATCCCTTCCAAGTAATGGCGGAATTTTTCAAATGCATAGATTATAGCGAGGCACTCCTTATCCGAAATAGGATAGTTGATTTCTGCGCCACGAATTTGTCTGCTAGCGAAAGCAACTGGCTTCCACTTGTTATCATGTTTTTGTAACAGAATTGCACCTAAACCTACATCTGAGGCATCAGTCCTTAATTGAGTTTCTAGAGTATGATCGTAATGTGCTAAAACTGGTGCTTTAATCAGGCAATTCTTTAGATATTCAAAAGCTTCCATTTGATCCTGTCCCCAAATGAATGGGACTTCTTTCTTTGTTAATTGGGTGAGTGGTTGTGCAATTTTGGCGAAATTTTCTATGAATTTTCTGTAATACGAGCACAATGCAACAAACGCTCTTATGTCTCTGAGTGTTAACGGAACAGGGAAGTTTTTCACTGCTCTAATTTTCTCTGGATCAGGTTCTTGTCCAGCTGAGCTGATTATGTGTCCGAGATAAAGGATTTTCTTTTTAAAGAAGAAACATTTATCTGGTTTTAAAGTCAAACCCGCTAATCTTAGTCTATTGAAAACAGCTTCCAAGCGTTCAAAATGTTCATTGATCGTTTTGCTAAAAACAATGATATCGTCAATATAGACTAAACAACAAGAATATTTCAGGCCAGACAAGCAGCAGTTCATCAGTCTTTGAAACGTGGCGGGAGCATTGCATAAACCAAATGGCATTGTAACATATTCGTACATCCCGAAACTTGTAACGAAGGCGCTTTTTTGACGATCTTCTTTAGCTAGTTCCACTTGATGGTAACCCGATCTAAGGTCTAGAAGACTAAAGTATTGTGAACCTTTTAAAGCATCAAGCGATACGTTAATGTTTGGTATCGGGTATGAATCTTTTACAGTGATTGCATTAAGTTTCCTGTAATCAACACACATTCTCCATTCACCTGTCTTCTTACTGACCAAAACTACAGGTGAACACCAAGGTGAAAATGAGTCCACAATGATTCCGTCACGTAATAATTCTGTGACAGTTTGTTTAGTTATTTCCCTTTTTTGTTCACTTTGAGAATAAGGCGACTGAGCGATTGGAGGGTGATTTCCTGTTTCAATTTTATGTTCAAAGAGATTAGTTCTTCCCAGTTCTTGTGCCGTAACAGCAAAAGCTGTTCGATACTTCATGCACAATCTTTTGAGTTCGATTTCCACTCCACCAGGCATTCCACCTTCTATGTTCAATGAAAGTTCATTTTGATCCACAGTTGAGGAGAATGGTCGGTCCTCTGAATCGGTTAGTAATTCGGCCGGTTAGATAATCTCTTAGTCCGACGAGACAAAATCATTTATATCGTATATTTCATGTGACTTTTCATTATCGGAATTGAATTTTGTATTCTGCGATGAGTTTGGAGATTCTTCGTCTGTTGTTATCAGTTCCACATGCTTTTCTGTGCCGATTTTAATCGTTTTGTCTCCACAATTTATTTGAATCTTTGCTTCACTCAGTAGATCTTGACCGACCAAAACTTTGAATTTTCGAGGTAATTTTTTTACTATGCTGGATTTAATGAGGTCCAGATGTATTTTATTGGGTAATATTATTTCAAATATGAATTGATTATGATAAGTTGACATAAAGTTATCATGATAGGGGTAAGTTTAGAATGTTCACATAGTAAGTTGAAGATTGGAGATTGAAGTTTAGAATGGTCACACAGTAAGTTGAAGATTGGAGAGTTAAGTTTAGAACGGTCACACAGTAAGCTGAAGATTGGAGAGTTAAGTTTAGAACGGTCACACAGTAAGCTGAAGATTGGAGAGTTAAGTTTAGAACGGTCACACAGTAAGCTGAAGATTGAAGAGTTAAGTTTAGAACGGTCACAGTAAGCTGAAGATTGGAGAGTTAAGTTTAGAACGGTCACACAGTAAGCTGAAGATTGAAGAGTTAAGTTTAGAACGGTCACAGTAAGCTGAAGATTGGAGAGTTAAGTTTAGAACGGTCACACAGTAAGCTGAAGATTGAAGAGTTAAGTTTAGAACGGTCAAAGTAAGCTGAAGATTGGAGAGTTAAGTTTAGAACGGTCACACAGTAAGCTGAAGATTGGAGAGTTAAGTTTAGAACGGTCACAGTAAGCTGAAGATTGGAGAGTTAAGTTTAGAACGGTCACACAGTAAGCTGAAGATTGGAGAGTTAAGTTTAGAACGGTCACAGTAAGCTGAAGATTGGAGAGTTAAGTTTAGAACGGTCACACAGTAAGCTGAAGATTGAAGAGTTAAGTTTAGAACGGTCACAGTAAGCTGAAGATTGGTGGTTGAAGTAATGAACTTATTATTCATATACTAATAGGAATGGATGAACTGTTAATAATTAACGTATGAATCACTAAGTAAAGGTAAAGTTGTCGTGGTGAAATCAATCGAAGTTTAGCCGAGTAGGGCTTCCGCAGGGTCCAATAATGGCACCAAACAAAGAGAAAGTCGGCCATTTTATGCAACATGAGGGAGAAAATCTTCTCCCTCATAAAATGGCCGACCTACCAAAACGTAACCAATCAGGGCCTTTCCCTACCTACATGAGGTAGGGAAAGGTAAGAACAAAAAAAACTGGTTTCTTTCAGTTGACCGGGGCACCAATAGAACGTCCTCGTTCTGTAAAAATAAAACTGAAACTTTTGATTAATTATTGAATACGACAATTTCACCAATCGTTTATTGATAAGTTACAATTGACCATCTGTCTAATGGTCTCTGAGGTTGGAACTCGATTCCAGTCTTTTAATTTCAAGTATTCCATGTAGCCTCGGAGTGTAACTCGAGCGTCTCTCTCTGGGGAATGACCAGCGATTACATTTGTTGGATCTTCTCGATGCAATTTTTGATGCTCAGGAAAGAAGAATTTATCTATATATATCAATCCTAAAGGTTGTTTACCGGGCCATAAGGATTGAAGATCAATCCAGGTGATCTCGTTATTCATCAAATCAGTGGGTGTGAATTTTAACAATCTCAAATCACCCTCTCCTTGTGTAATAACTCTTTTACCTCTTAGTATCTCAATGACTGTTGAACGGACCTGATGGAACGGCAAACCAGTAGCCAAATCGATAGGTTGTAATCCGGTTACCTTAGTATTTGAGTAAAATGAGTTCTCCGATTTTACTTCTGCATAGTATATCGTCTGAATTCTAATGACATTACCGAACCAACCGGATATATGAATGTTACCAACGCCTCCACTGCCGTTTCCCTCCATATCTAATGATAGTGTAGGTAAAGATGGAGAGCCCAATTGTTCTAACTTATTCAGTATTTTCGGATCGTATTGACCAGGGATCTTAAACCAAATATTGCCAGTAAATTCTTCTCGAAGCTTTCTTCTGAGTTGTCTTCGTTTTTCTCGGTATTTGTTTGGTTTTTTACTAATTTGGACTGGTAAACTAACTGGGCCTATTCTTTTGATTAAATCGGGGCAGTTCTGTCGAAGGTGTGTATTACTAGAGCAAAATGAACAATTTTTACACTCCGTTTTGTGATGATCCGGCTCAAAGCATAAGCTACAATGAAACAGAGGTATTGGAGTAAGTGTAATCCACCTCAATCTTCCAGTTCGTTGCTTCACTTGTTTAGCTATTTCTTTTATTTCTTTGAGTAGGAAGTTATGAGCTTGACTTATCGCTTGCGATGTATGTGCTGTAACAGTTATCTTCGTGTATTTATGCATTTTCGGCGGAGTTCCCGACATTTTACACCCTTTTATATTTATTTTTGAAACTCCATAACTGTTGACGAGGTTCCATGCATAGCAGGATAGGATCAGATAATGCTGATACAATAGTACGCTATTTACTTCTCGCCCTTCAAGATACTTAGGACCACTCCTCTGCTGGTGATTCCGCTCCATCCTGTTAGATAAAAGATAAAAGAGAGAAGAATATGATTAATTAGTCCCAATCACCGGGACTTTTAATTAAGACCCATCACCGGGTTTTATTCGACTTAGTCCAATCACCGGACAATGTGTTTTTTTTTCCTATTTTATTTTATATTTTTTTTTTATAACCCATCACCGGGTAATATGTTTTCATTGTTATTATTTTTTTTCCCCACCACCAGTTTATATTTTTTTTTATCCCATTTAATAACATTTATGTAAAGGTATTGCTTCTGGTTGACCTTTGTCTTTTGTCCTATTTTTATCCCTCTCATCGTAAACTATTGAATACACAGTTCGTTTTGGAGTCAGCATAAAGCGGACACTAAGGGTGCATAATAAGAAACAAATGGTCATCAGTAATGTAATTGCGATCCATTTAACATAATCAAACCTCCAACTTAGATTTATTTTCTCAAAGCTAGAAAGGACTTTCTCCTGAGCTGTCTCTAGAAGTTCAAATTCTAAGGGTGCTACCTTAATTTCTTGATATTTTGGTTGGAATAATTTTAAATTTATTGCTTGAGTATGTTCAGTTACTCTAGGACCTCTAGAATAAATGAAAAAAGTGTTCGAAGTATATTTCATTTCATCAATACTAAAATTAGTATATTTCGATAGTTTTATAACTTGATTTGGGCATACGTAAGAACCAGAATATAATTCAATTCTATGCCCAGCACAATGAATCAAGTAGTGGTCACCGAAGTTTTTAACTTGAATCTTCTCTGCCACAATTGTCTCGTTTATGTTTTTTGATACACAATGCTCATCTTTCCAGAGGTGTGTTTTATTGAAACTATTTGGGCAATCTGACGCCCTTTTGAACATAGGGTTCGGAGATTTTAACTCATTTTCGTCAACTTCACAGAACTGATAAGTAGTAGTATTTACCAGTAAGAATTCTGGCCCTTTATAGACAATTTTACATGTGTGTGTCTCATTAGTTTTGTATAGTACGAACGGGTCAGCTTGGTATACCTTTGTGACTTGATCGTGCCTAAAGGTTGTGAAATTTAAACTTAAGATTGGGAATTTTTCTATCTCGTAAACTCTTACTGAAAGTTTTTCAATCACTGATAAATCGCAGTCATCGCATGGTAAAGTTATTTTCAAATTCTTGAAAAAATGCGGATCTAGTGTTGGTTTGATCTGTTTTATACTTTCATTAAATTTTTGCATAGTTAACAGCTGATTGTTGGCACAGGTTACAACATCAGCTGCTTGAAAAGAAACAATCGGTATTAGTCCTTGTATAACATCAATTTGATACTGTTGTTGGTTTATCACTCTTGTAATATTTATCAAATGTTCGTTTTGAAGTTTTATCGCCTTTTGATATTCAGCATTTTGTTCTCTAATTGCTTGTAGAACTGGTGTAAAATCGACCTCAGGAGTCATAACCTTTTTGTAAAGGTATGCTACTCCAGTAAGTACTACACCACCTACCATTATAACTGCTCCAGTTACCACGATTGCAGTAATCAACTCTCTTTTTAACAGTTGAACTTGTCTCTCTTCTTTCACTGCTATTTCTGGAATGAATCTGATCGGTTGAATATATTTTTCTTCAATAAATTTTGTACAGTAATCTTGTAAAGCAATCATATATTTTCTCGTATCTACGCACCGCAAATAATTTCTTGAAGGACATCCTAATGCGTAATCACTCCTATTCTTTATTACTCCAAATTCATCGTTTTTGAAATTGAGCATCTCTCTACAAGGATTCGAAAAAGCTATAATTATTCGTATCTCTTGAGTCGCCTTTCTGGGTTTGTAACCAGTTTCCTTCCATAAAATTGTATCTCCAGTCATAAAAGGATTTATTTGTCCATTAACTAGACAGATCAGTCCGATCAAAAGTATTAGCGTAACAGATAAAGGAGAGTGTTTGGAGTTTAGTGGATTTGCACGCACTCTTCCCACACTATTCTTTTGCATTTTGGTATTATCAATTGGTTTTTCAATTCTTCTTTGTGTAGATTTATGGAAAGGTTTAAGTTGACTTCCATGAACTCTTCTGATTTTCCCTTTTGCTCCTAAGGGTAAAATTCTGTAAGTTGTTTTCCCAAATTTTTCAATTATTTTATAAGGACCTACGAATTTCGGCGTTAATTTTTTTGATCCTTGATAAATCCTATACATAACTTCTTCTCCTACATTAAAAGTTCTAAGTTTCTTCATGTCATGTTGGATTTTCTGGTTTTCTTTTGATTCAATCGAGAACAATCTCGCCTGATCTCTTAATTGTGACCATTGTAAGATTGATTCCCTAACGGTTTTGGGTAAGTTTTTAAATGTATTAGTGTTCAAAACAATATCAATTGGTAGTTTTGGATTTCTTCCATATAAAAGGTAAAAAGGAGAACTTTTCGTTGACTTATTTATGCTGGTATTATAGGCAAATCCCATCACCGGAATCAATTTTGCCCATTTCTTGCGATTGCCTTCTTGACAGTAATGCGTTAACATGGTGCAAATGGTTTGGTTCGCCTTTTCGGTTAATCCATTTGTAGCTGGATGGTAAGAAGTCGAGAAAGACCATTTACTTTCCATGAATGTTTTTACTTCTGCAACTATTGATGAAATAAAATTTCTTCCCTGGTCGCTAACAATTGTTCTTGGACAACCATGACGAAGGAAAATTTTATCTATTAAGAATTTTGCAATGCTCTCTGCCATCAAATCACCGATAGCTTCGAGTTCTACCCATCTAGTAAAATAGTCGGTGCAGACAACAATGTACTGTTGTCCATACGATTTAGGAAATGGTCCTACTAAGTCAATTCCGATTTTATCAAATGCGTTATTAACTACAATGGAGTGAAGTGGTGCTTCTAAAGTTCCACTACCCCTTTTATCTAACTGACAAATAAAGCAGTTTTTAACGTAATTTGTGATATCTTTAGACATTTGGGGCCACCAGTAAAATTGTTTGATTTTATTGTATGTTGAGAATAAACCTGGATGTCCAGATATCATCGCGTCATGATATTCTTTCAAAATCTCTGGAACCAATTCTCGAGGGAGAACTATGTTCCAGGTTTCACCGAAATGGTTAGTAGTTAATCGATACAAAGTTCCATTTTCTAGTCTAAATCGACTCATGCGTTTTCTCTCTTTTGGACTTTGAACAGCTAAGTTTTCTAATTGAGCTAATATTTTACTAATTCGAGGGTCTTGTCTTTGTTTTGTTATTAAATCAAAATTTTCTTCAATATTTTCTGTAATTAAAATAGTGAATAATTCTTCACATTCATCTTTTAAATTATCTATTGGAATTTCTTGCATTGGGTAGCGGGATAAACAGTCTACATCAGCGTGTTTTTTCCCTGATTTATAAGTAACTGTGAAGTCAAAGGACTGCAAGGCCATTGCGTAGCGCTGCAATCTTGCTGGTAAATTCTTTTTTGAATGTATGTGACATAGAGCACAATGGTCTGTTACTACCTCAAATTTTATTCCTTCTAGGTAAACTCTAAATTTCTGCACTGCCCAGACGATTGCTAAACATTCCTTATCGGAAATCGGGTAATTCACTCCGCGGAGTATTCTACTAGCAAAAGCAATTGGGTGATAACCGTTTTCACTTTTTTGTAAAAGTATTGATCCTAAACCATACCCTGAAGCATCAACTCTGAGTTGCGTTGGCTTACTGGGATCGTAGTGCGCAAGCACTGGAGGTGTGGTTAATTTCATTTTTAGCTCGTTGAATGCATTTTCTTGCTTTGGTCCCCATTCAAAAGGTAAATCTTTTCGGGTTAAATTAGTTAGAGGTCTGGCAATAATAGCAAAGTCTTTAATAAACCTTCTGTAATAGGAGCACAGGGCTACAAAAGACTTTATATCCCTAACTGTATGAGGTGTTGGAAATCTTTGGACTTTCTGAATTTTCTCAGGATCTACCTCTTGTCCTTGTTCGCTAACAATATGTCCTAGATAAAGTATTTTTTGTTTAAAGAACGAACATTTATTCGGTTTAAGGGTTAATCCTGCTCTTTGAAGTCTTCTGAATATCGTTTCTAGTCGTTCTAAGTGCTCTCTTTCGGTTTTAGAAAAAATGAGAAGGTCGTCAATAAAGATTAAACAAGTATTGTAAATCAGTCCTCCAAGAACTACACTCATCATTCTCATAAATGAGGAGGGTCCATTTGCTAAACCAAAAGGTAGTCGAGTATATTCATACAAACCACTAGGAGTAACAAAAGCTGTTTTAGGTTGGTCAGCGGGATCTAGGGCCATCTGATGGTAACCTGATCTCAAATCTAACAGAGTAAAATATTTCATTCCTTGAAGACTGTCTAAATAATCTTGAATATTTGGCAAAGGAAATTTATCTTTTACTGTGATTTCATTTAATTTGCGGTAGTCTACACAAAGTCTAACTTCTTCAGTTCCTTTCTTGGCCACCAGCACTATTGGTGAAGCCCAAGGAGAGCATGAAGGAATTACAATGCCTTCATCTATCAAATCGTTGATTGATTTTTCTGCGATTCTACGTTTTTCTTCTGACATTCTGTATGGTTTTTGGGAAATTGGAGGATGAGAGCCAGTATTTATTTGATGTACAAAAACGTTAGAAAACCCCAATTCTTTCGCAGTAGCCGCGAAAGCTGGTCGGTACTTTTGGATTAGTTTTTCTAGTTCCTTTTGTGTTTCCTCCTGAATATTCTCATTAACTTCTAACTTTAGTTCCTTAACCATGCTACTAACTAAAAGTTCAGAGTCTGAAGTTTTGGCTTCACTCAGGAAAGACAAGTTTTCCCCAAAATCACCGGGGTCTGCAATACTTGATCTTTCACTCATCCGAGTCGAAATTGTCGTTGTTTCTTCCTTTTCAGCTAATAGTTTAGCCAAAGTTTGCTCAAGGAATTTAATTTTCCTTTCATTAGCTTGATTGAAAACTAGTTTAGCATTTGAACAATCAATCCAGAATTTTCCTTTTTGTAAAACATTGAAACCTATTATCCCTTTAAGGTTACAAGGAAGTTGATTTAAGATTATTATTGGCGTTTTTATTTCGACCTCATTCAAGGTGTCATAAATGATAACAGTTTGATAAGATTCTCCTAAAATATTTAAAGGAGTATTTCCTGCTGTCAAGTTTGTTGGTCCTCTATACTTATAATAGTCTAAATCAAGCTTAACGAATACTTCCTTAGTAAGGATAGTAATTTCTGATCCTGTGTCTACAAGGCACTCAACAGTTTTGCCCTTTATTTTCACTTTAGCAAAAGTTAAATCTTTGCTATTGTTTCTCTTAATCTTGCTAATGATTGATAGGACTTGTCTTCTGACATCACCGTCATCATCATCTTCTTCTAAATATTCTCGATAGACAGTTTTTACCACTTTAGTTTTCTTTTCATTGCTCGGAGATTTAGATCTTGATCTAGATCTACGTCTAGCTCTAGGACTTGGTGATCGATATCGTCTACGTGATGAAGTAGGAGTTGAAGAAGGGTTAGGTGATTCCTCTCTTGGGGGTCGCATAGATCTCGGAGGAGATTTACTTAAATTCTTATCGGGGGTGTAACCCCTTCTTCGATAACCAGAAGAAGTCTGTGGTTGTTCTTCATAGTCTTGCCTTCGAGAAGAACGGGGAGAACGCCAAGATTCTCCAAGATTAGACTCTTTTGACCAACCTGTTCCTCTTGGAGCGGTTGGTCTACTAGGGCAATCAGTTTTCTTGTGCCCTACACCATTGCACTGGTAGCAGTGTAAACTTTGATTTAAATTCATTGCGTTCTCATTTGGAGTAAAATTCACTCGTTTTGGTTCAGTGTTCATATGTGGGGGCTGGTATCTAGGCTGGTACCTGTTTTGATACTGCTGATTTTGATACTGTTGGTGTTGATAACTTGGTTGATGTTGAGGAGCCTGATATTGGTAGGTTGTTTGCCTAAATCGGTTTTCATTTCGGCTGTAATCTCTTTCTCTTCTTCGTGTTTCTAAATTCATCTGAAAACATTCAAATTGTTCAGCTAAATTAGAAAGTTGTTCTGTTAAGGAACTGATCTGTTTATGTAGAGGATGATCCTCACCACTATCTTCTAATAGTTTTATTTCTCCCACCGATCTTTCGGCATGGGATAATCTAGTGTCAAAATTTAAATTTTCATTAGTGGATAATAGGTCCATTCTAGTCTTAACTGCTGGATTTAATCCTCTATGGATAAAACTGTGAACTAAATCTTCGTTAGTAGTATACTATACATTTGGACCGCTCCGCCTCTTAAAAGGCTGATCGGTCCAAATGTACAGATTTATGGAGAATAGGGACTTATTCAGGAAACCCTTTCATTTCTATTTGAGAGTATAATCTTTGTTCTAATTAGAATAGACTCTGCAAAGTCATGAAAATTATGGCAATACGTTAAAACTTGACCAATTTCAGAGCGAAACTCTGTTGAAAGTAGAATTAAAAATATCTTTAATCGATTTTGTTATTAAAAGATTACATAGGCTAAATGAAAAAAGTAATATAAATGAGTTGGATTAAATAATACAAATCTGGTTAAATACATTAGTTGAAGTCTGTTGTGACCAGACCTGAATTATCTATTTGTATGATATTGTCATATTCACAAAGGATAAGAAATATCGATGAACCAAAAAGAGATGTTTTAAAATTCAAATCAAAACGCATCGACCCAAAACGCATCTTGTTGACGAAGATATCTCCTCCTGGAGCATTATCGCTTGAAAAGTCAAATCCATAGATAGGGAAATTGTCTTTGAAATTTTCATAAGTATATGTGAAACACTCGTTTCCTAATACATCCATTAACCCGATATAGCAGTGTAGAAATAGGTTGTTAGAATAGTCTGGAGTGTATGACCTTGACGGGAACTGTTCACCATTAACCAAACATGAAATTTTGCTCAAATCATTGTGCTTAAAGTCGAAGGGATGTGCACTGAATTTCCCTTCAAAGCTATCAGCATTCAAAAGAGTAACAAAACATCTTCTTGGTAATTGACCAACAACAGCATTATCAATTACAGCACTTGGTGAACTATTGTTCAGTGTGTAATATCTAATTTCACGCCTCACTATCGGATATTTCAAAGGACTTAATGCGACAGCACTTTTTAAAGCCACCTGCATTTCAGAAGTCAATTTATATTTATGAATGCTTAGCCAAGCATCTTCAAGTACAATTTCTGGTTTATGATTAGTTGAATCAGTCGCTACAAAATAAAATTCAGGTTTATTTGGGTAAAGCTTTATCCTTATGGGAATTTGTCCTGGTAAAGGTCTCTTCTGCATGAAAATATCTCCTTCTAAGTTTCCGCATAACTCGATAGTTTGTCCTTGCTCTATACCTTCCTCTTTACCCTCGAAATCAGGTCTTAATCCTTCAGAGCGTGAACTTGTTATGACATTTGTAAATGATGTTGTTGTTTCATACCAGTATGATCCCCTACAATAAGTTTCTTTCTTCAACTTTGGTTTGTACAGTAAAGTTGAAAGATAAGCCACATATGGGTAAGTACCATATGTAGAGCATATCTGTTTATCCCCAACTGTTACTTCTAAATCTTTGAAGAATGAATGCAAAGCATTTTGACAAAGTTCCAAATTTTTCCAAGCTGCTTGCTTAGGTGCGGTTACCAATTTTTTGTAATTGACATGGAATTTTAGATAAAGCTTCGATTTATGTAATGAAATAAGTTCATCGTCAGAACCGGTGACATAAAATTCAATTGGGCAATCCGTTTTTAGCGATGCAACTGGTCGGTACTCAACTTGGATTGACCTATCAGCTTGATTAGAGCATGGAGGTAATTTGAAAAGATCGAATTCAGGAAGAGCACATGAATCATAAATTGAAGTTGACATTATCATATGAAATCAAATTTGAGATTCTTGATTGGTTTTTTCTTTCTTTTCACTCGTGGTTTAGGTTTTTTATTCACTCGATCCGTAAGGTTTGCAAGTTTCTTTTGAACTGCGAGTTTCTTCTTATTCTTTCGTCTTTTATTAGATTTTCGCTGCTTCTTGACACGTTTTGAAGAATTGATTTGAGTTACTTTGTTTCTCTTGATATTTTTTCTAACTTTCGGATTGTTGATTTTTTTATTATTGTCAGATGTAGATAACTGATTTTTATAATAATCAAACAAATTAGAAATATGTGTCATGTCGAAAACGAAGTGTTACCAACGAGGTACCAAAACGAAATGAAGGAATTTTTTCTTTTATTGTCTTTATATCAATTAATATTGATTCAATATAAGAGTTTTTTAATCTTCGTTTCTGTGGCTTATCGAAAGTATAGTAAACATTATCACCGTAATCTTCATACGCTTTTGAGGTGAGAAAACGCAAGAGAGATTTTTCACTTGAACCAACTGGAATCGGCTCGATTATGTCTGTTTCAATATAAAATATGTCATTGTCAAAAAGATGAAAAGCACGGTCTGCAATTATTTTTCCTTTCTTGTATGTATAGTTTGAGCTCATTCCAAGAATTTCAGTTGCGAAGTTGTCAAATTTAGGTATAATATCAATATCAGTACCATCTAAAGCTTTTACGATGCCTGGCGTTATCGCGATCCTGTCTTTTTGATAAACCTCGAAAGATATCTGCTTTGCAAGGCTATCATGTTCAGCTCCTTCAGTGAGCTTACGTGTGACATCTGTTAAACTATCATTTGAAAGAATTTCTATGTTTTTTGACTCTGTCAATTCAGTCATTGTTGTTGAATTGAGTAGTTGTAGTTTAATGTTAATACTAGTGACCCAAGATTTTGGTAAACTAATATCTAAAAGCGTCACTGTCCAGATCCCTGGTAAAATTAGTCGTCTGCACAGTTTATTCCTGAAATGACCAGGGTTATTATCAGGGTATAATTCTTTGTCCATATCACTTGATAGAACTAAATCAAATTCACTAGACTCCATCATTTACTAGGATTATCGCTGACTTTTTTAGCAACAACAAAAGGTGAGGGCAAAATATAACCCAAACAGCTACTCATCAAGGAAACCCAAAGAGATTCACGTTCACTTCCAATACTTAAATTCACAATACTGATGATTACAACAGCTACAATGATAGTAATTTGAGCGATAAATAGAATATATTCAGGGTTTTTATTGTGGTTTAAATCACTGAAATTGTTTGAGGTCTCTGGCGCTGATCCATTTGTTGAGAGATGTTGGATGATTCCTCCACTTGACTTTGAGATATTCAATTCCATTTACCACTTTTTTATCTACTACCTTTTCAATTTCAAAGGTCCTTTTAGGCTTTATGTTGATTTTCTGTATTTCTTGTGTATAATACCGTTGTAAACTATTTTTTTCTGCTTTATCTTTCACAGTATACTGTAGTCTTTGATCGTCTTTCAAATAGTTTGTTACTGTGAAAATTTCCGAAGACCAATTAGGTAAATACCCTCGGTTGAAAGCGCTTAGATGTTTGGCAATGCGCACTTTAGCTCCAAATAAAATAGGGTTGATCTTCTTCGTAGTGATTCGTGGAAAGTTTTTACCATAAGATGCTTTGAACAAATCATCTGTACGCATCTGTAAAGCTTTTTTTGGGGATACCCTGATTGAGCGATGGATAGAGCTGTTATAAGAATCCAAAAAAGAAGATAGCTTAGAATACCACCTCTTTGTATTATTAGCTGTCATAAATTTAAAAATTTTATTCTTCAAAGTACGATTGAATCTTTCAACCAGGGCACATTTCACTGTTTGGTTTCTCGTAGTGAAGAATTTTACTTGCTCCTTATTTAGAAATTCAATAAATTTACTATTTACAAATTCTTTTCCCCTATCAGTTTGTAAATACAATGGCTTTTGTTCTGCAAATATGATTTTAAAAGCGTTGATGATACCTTCAGGTTTTTTGCTCTTTAATGAAATAGCCCATGCATATCGGGAAAATACGTCAATTACGGTCAATATGTATTTGTAACCAAAATTACTTTTCGATAATGCACGCATATCTGCTAAATCTGCTTGGTATTGGAAGTATTTATGAGGTACCCAAGTCTTATTGCGAGAGAATTTTCTAATAACAGGTTTATGTAGTGTATATGCGTTTTGTTGTGATAGAAAATTCCTGACTTCATTTCTTGTTATATTGTATCTTCTTGCAGCAGCAAACAATGAATGAATTCCACCAAAACTTGAAGCTTTATCTTCAGTGTAATAGAGGTTTTCAAGAATACTGTCTCTAGACATGTTTATGTAATGATCCAATTTTTCTTTTTTCTTTTCCTAGGGTTGCTCTTTTGTCTGCTAGCAATAGTTTCTTCCGTGATTTCTTTCTCTGCAGTCGGGATCGTTATTCCATTAGTTTTTTCAGGATCTGATGTTATCGAATTATCATCCGTTATGTACTGTGCTTCATTCGGAATGTTAGATAATGAATTGCTATCAAGTAGAATCAATTTATTAGGAATATCATCTACTCCGGCTTTTTTCAAAATATCAGGCAGAAACTCAAAACCTTCAACATATCTTTCTGGTTTGATAGCATGGAGTAGTATATCAATGATGTTACTACCTCGTATAGTTTCTCCATTAGGTTTGATGATATTCCCTTCTTCATTAAAGCATTCATTCATAGCAAGTTTTACTAAAATGATGCTAAGGGACTTGATTTCATCTGTTGTCAAACATCGTTTCAGCTCTTCTTTTTTAACAGGTTTTGTTAATTTGTCACTTTTACATTTAGTCTTTGGAGATAGACCAGAGTCATCTTGTGGCGTTACTAATATTTTTCTAAACATTATCTTGAACTATGTTTGCAAGCGACGGCTTGAGTATTTCAAAGTATTTACAATATTTCGATAGCTCTTTTTGTTTAATTATTATTTTCTTTTTTGCAGATTTTTTCGACAGTTTTTTTATCAGAATTTTTTTGTTTTTCAATTGTTTTTTTTGTTTTACACTCAGAGATAGATTTCCTGCAATAAGATTCACAGTTAATTCATGAAGCGCTTTATTAAAACATTTCTCACACTTAAGTAACTTAATTATTCTAGTTCTATTAACTTTTTTTTTGGATTTTTCAAGTAAATCGAATAAAGTGAAACAATATCTCAAATCACAGGACATTTATATTTTATAAATAACTTGACTTTTCTTTTCACTAAAAATGTCTGCTCTTAGTCGCAAGTCCTCTGGTGTTGTTTGTTGGAGATCAATTAGTAGATAAGTGAAAGGATCTTTTGTAGCGTCTAGATAAGCAGAAATAAAGTTCTTGGTTTTACCGGGGTAGATCTGCTGAGCCAATGAACTGATTTGTCGCAGATCTCGTCTGTTTTTCATTATAATTAGAACTTGACTATTCAATGAAATATTTCGCATCTCTTTGCCTTTATTAAATAAGTTTTGCACAATCATTATAATTGTAAAACCTTGATGATGACTCCCTCTTGTGAAAAATTGTGATACTATAGATGCATTAGATGACTCTGTCATCAAATCATCCAGCACAATTATATCAGGCATAAATTCGGAAATTTCTTCTTCTGTTGGAATTCCACTTATGTAACAGATATCGCAATTATCAACAGGTATATTGTATTTGTCTTGATATATACCATAGCACCAGAGAACTTTCAGATTTTTTTCAAGCTTTATAAAAATATTTTCTTTGTGTTTAGAGAGTAATTTGCGCACTAGTTCAGTTTTGCCACTACTTGTGGGACCTGCAACAATACAAGTAAAAGGATGTTTGAACATCAAACTAACTCGCGATACATTGTGAGCGATTTTATCCATATTATTATCTTAGGCTAGTCAATGAATCCAAAAGGTAAAGTGTTGTAGTTGGTAGTGTTGATTCTTCTTTTATCATAAGTCAAACGATATGTTTTATCAAAATCTGCTGTTATGATTTCATTCTCCCTCGTGAGTTTAAAAACACACTGTTGAATTTGCAGTTTTTCATTTCTGCCTGTCATTAAGCTACTTTTAATCAAATTTTCAATTGCATCAAACGTTAAAATATTCTTTGTTTTATAGTTCAAAGTAATCCCCTTAATTTTACAACAATAATTAATTTCATTAGTCGAAGGAGTAAAAGTCTCAAAGGCATAATTTTTAGGACCGCCAGATTCAAATTTAGTAATGAATGTGTCCTTTCCGTAATCTTCCAGCTCATCAGTCAATTCACCTAAAAAATTACCGATTCTCAGGTTAAAATTATCAGAATCCTTTTCAAGATATATAATAGAATCCGTATCGAAATAAAGAACTCTTTCATGAAGAATTTCTAAAGTTTCGTATAAAACTAGTCTGGCATAAGCAGTAGTAAATGCAGCGATAACTATATTTGAATGTTTTGGATCATCAACAAATGCATCGATATTTTCATATTGGACCATCATAGTACTATTGTTTACTAAATAAGCATCGAGAACTATTTTTTTAGGATCAGAAAGTAAACTAAGAAAATCACTGGGTTGATTAAGGTAACAGACTTTAGGAAGGTTAGGTCTTTGAGCAAACTTTCCCCAAAAACTATTTGCCATCAGTTTAGCTTGTGTTCTTAATGAGGCATTTTTGCGTATATTTTCTTTGTTTAAAACTATTCCTTCTTTGATTTCATATTCTTTTATATATTTATCCTTTTGATATTCATTTTCAACATCTTTAGGCCAACCTGAAGCCTCAACTTTAAGCTTGAGCCATTTATCGATGAATTTGGAGAATAAGCCACCTTTTTTTGTTTCTGCATTGTACTTCTCAAATTTTTCAAAATGCCAAACTTCATGAATTTTTACTATCTTATATCCTAATTCTAACGCTTTCTTTAGTTCAGGTGTGCACCATGTTCCTGTTAGATATCTTTCTGTAGAAGAATGATTACAAGATGATTGATTAATTTCATTAGCACATTTGAAGCATAGGGGAAATATTAGCTTATTTCTAATCTTCATAGGGAGAATAGGTATATAAAGTTTAGAAGGTGGGTCAACGGTGCAAAATACAAACCCATCGATTGAGTCAATGCTTGTATTTTTGTCATTAAGATCATATGTGATTATTTTAGGGTGCCCTAAAGGATAGGAGCAATACTTGATGACATAAGGATATAAACTAGTAAAATCATAGTAACGGATCTTTTCTTTTTCAGAAATTTTTTTGAATAATTTGATAGCGTTTGTTCTTCCACCAAAAAAAGCATCTCTAGGATCAAGAGGCAGTTTCGATCGCAAAAATTTTTTTTGTACTTTATGATATTCTTTTAGTTTTTTGTCTTTCTTGCGCATTAAGTGATAGCAACATTCCCAAATGCTTACAAGGAGATAACCTCTTTGTTTTATATCTTCCGCTCTTTTCGTTGTTCTCTCGAACAACTGATCCATTGTTTTTTCTTGCCATTTTGAAATAATTAAGTTTCTTGAAGTAGGATAACAAGTTTTGCATCCATGAAAAAAACACCCATAAAATTCATAAACAGTGTTAGAATGTGAATTAAATCCGTCAACAAAATAGGGTCCTAACCTTTTTTCTCGTAAAATTTCTATATTATTAGATTTTTCTAAATAAGACAACCAAATATTAGCCACTATTGAATGTTTTCTTTTAGAATCATAACCAAATGAAGGAATGACTGCAATAGTCTTAGGTAAAAGAAAAGAGACCTTGAACACTTCCATACATGCCTGGGCTATTGTGATGCATCTACTAATTGGATCAAGTCCTGTTTCTTTAATAAAACTTTCTCTAAAACTCAGAAATGCTTTTCTCAATATTTCAACGTCTAATTTGCAATATTTTATTATTTCTTTTTTGAAATTGAATAGATCATCTTTTTTACTTTCATACCAACATAAAAAATCTTTCCTATCTGCATTACTCATTAAATTTGGTTCATAACATTCCTTGCATGGATAATTACCCTCATAATTCCAATTTTCTTTAATATTGAACTTATGTGGAAACCAACCTTTTGCTCCAGTAAATCCGAATGCTTTGGGGAGTGCTTTCAAAGGCATCGGTAGAAAAGATACTGAATCAAGAAATTTAACATTCAGATAATTCATTGAGAGTATTTTTGAACCTGACTTTATGATATTGGGAATACCTGCAATCTGTTTTTCATTCAAGTATTTAAGTATGAAATGAAAGTCATACGCTTTACCATTATGTGCAATTACATGAATTTTGGGATTTTTTGCAGTTTCTCTCTTTTCCTTTTTCATTAATGATGCTCTCAAATCTTTGAATAACCAATTACAGAACTCTTCAACGCAATTGTCTCCGAAAATTTCTAAATACTTTTTTTCACAATACAGACAGTCTTCACTATCGTTTTCATTACATATTGAGCAGATACACTGTGCTATTAACAACATCGGCTTATGTGCTCCTTCTGATGTAACATAGCTCTCTATGTCATAGAAAATGAAAGATTTAATTTGTGAATCCTCTTTCTGCATTTTCGCGAAAGAGGGTGGGCTCATGTAACATAAATGATTCTTTGTTTCAACCATTTCGTGACACGTTGAACAATAGAATTTTCCACAAATATGTTGTCTTTTCGATCGATAAATTCTTCTGCATAACGTACAAAATTTGAGTTTATTACAAATAGCATTAGCAATGTGATTGTTGTAACATTGTTCACTATTGAATTCTCTACAACAGTCATTGCAAAATTGTGAAGTATTGACCACACAAATTGGTGAGGAAAAGCATTTAGTACATGTAGCATCACATCTATGAAGTGTTTTGTCTCTGAAACCAACCAAACATTTGTTACAAAAATATTCATATCCAAGAAAGGCTTTCAAAGATCTTGTAGGAAAGTAATGATTATCACCGTAAATCAAGTGTATACTGATATTTTTGTCATTACCAATAAAAATTTGTTTTTTACTTTTAGCGTCTGTTACTACTATTTGATAATCAGTTAATACATTCTGAAACTGCCTCAGCTCAGTTATTCCGCAGTTTGAGAAATGCTCAATTCCTGCTTCATCACAAAGCTTCTTAGCTGCAAGCAATTGTGTATCTTTAATATCTTCTTTGATTTTTCTCCAATCATAACCAACTTTTTTATCTGCAATAGCTTTGCCAACAACTAAAGATCTCGCACAACACATCCCATCTTTCTCAATTCTAATTGCTTTTGAAGATGTTCTTTCATAAGATGCTAGATCAGAGACTCCATATTTACGCTTATGTCCCCCTCCTGAAGGCATTTTAATTATGACGATATCTACTTGGAGCTTTCCGTCGATAATAAATTCAAGTTTAGATTGACAAACTTTATAGATTGCATTGAAAATGACATTTCTAGTCAACTGAGACCCTCTTTTGAATGAGAGTCAGATATCGTGAGCTAAATATTCATTTTTAATGGCCACTCTTATCATATCATCGGGATCAACAAGAGTATTGATGTCTGAAATAGCTGAGAATAGTGTTTCTTCAATATTTTCAATCAGCTTTTCAAGTGAAGTAATCATTGATTCACCATCATAATTTATCTCTAAAGTACGAACAATTTCAATATAATTCCATTCCTCATTTCTCCTTTCAGTTGTTGTTAGCAAACGATAATCGAGCATGTTGATATTTACAGCTATTTTTTATTTTTTATATTTTTGAATTTTTTTGGGTTTACAATTTTTTTTTGTTTTTTTGTTTTTTATGTTTGAAATACAAAGTTAAAATTATGGTAAATGGAATCGATAAGAAAATGTTGAATAAATTGAGTTACAATCCAAATTATTGAATTTAGAAAAAAGTTACAAGAAATAAAAATTTTGCATATCAGATGATAGAATTGAATGACCGAAATTTATGTAGATTAAAAAGAAAGTAATTTAACTTAACTAATTTCGGAACTTGTAGAGGCGATGTTTAAATTGTTATCGAGTATTATAGAAATATTAATTAGTTATTAATACATAAATAAGATAAGTTTTTGAAAGTTGACTAGAAATCATCCAAAATGTTCAATCCGTGGGCGTCCAGACTCATCGTTTGCGTTTCTGCGAAATAAGAGAAGCTGGATGAGGAACTTCTTTCAATAGATTATTAGTATGAATTCCTGATACGAGTTGGAAACAATCAGATCTCTTGTCATTGAGTGCGTCAATTACTCTATCTTTCAAAGTGAGATCATTTTTGATCTCAGAAAAGTAATCAAGAATATAGTCAATAACTGTTGTTCTTGATTTCTCGAAGAAGCCTAAAACTTTAGCCAAAAGATTTTTAGCTTCTTTGTCTTGAGAAGAGCAAACAAAAATATCTTCAAACCACTTCTCACACACAAGATCATATTGTTTGGTTCGCATACAAGAATGTTCAGCTGGAGTGAGAACTTCTATTTCATTAGTTTTGCCCTTTTGATTACATCCAGAGCAATTTTTTTTCAATTTTTCTTTCGTTTCAAGGTAAAGACAGTAGACAACGCAGGTTTGTAAAATTTCTTTGCAAACTTGTGCTTCTAAATCGAAATTATCGATGAAGAATAACATTGCAGGTATGATTTTCATCAAAAGATTTATTTCCGCCTTATTCAACATTATCCCCGAGACTTTATCTTTCTCCAGTAAGCAAACGTAAGTGTACGAATAATCTTCAAATTCGTCATCAAATAATTGTATAGTACGCCGATAATAGGCGTTATTTGAGAAGGATCTTTCACAGTCTTGGTTGACCAGAACCTCATGAAGCTTCCGTAATTCACCAGATTTAACCCGTATTCCTGTTGGTGTCCAAGTACCATCCTTTTGCCAAATCCTTAGGTCGATACTGAACCAAGTCTTAGGTTTGTCCTCATCATCAGTGACTTCTGAATTCTTTCCCCTTATCAACCTTATGGATTTAGTTTTATGTTGGAGAGCAGCTGATCCAACAGACAACAATGAGAACATTAGGTTGTCAAATTCCATTCTATTATTTTCCTGAAGAACCAAAGCCTAGACTTCCTCTTGTAGAAGGTGAACAATTAGATATTAGAGTTAAATTGCAACGATAATATTTCTCAATGATGATCTGTGCTATTCTATCCCCTTTCAAAGCTGTAAATGTTTCAGAACTAAGATTAAAAAGAATAACTTTAATCTCTCCTCTGTAATCTGGATCTATAACTCCTCCACCGACAATGATACCAGAAGAAGCTGCTAACGATGAACGTCCGGCAACACGCCCGTAACAACCCTTCGGAAACTCCAAACAGATTCCAGTACGAATTACAGCACGATTTTGTGGTTCTATGGAGAAAGATTCAATGCAATGTAGATCGAATCCAACTGAAAGATAAGCAAACTTAGGTATTATTGCTGCTTCGTCTAATAGCCGTACCTTTAAAGACATAAAGAAAAGCTGAAAAAAAATGAAAGAAATTCTCAATTAAAGATCATAAACATCAATAAAAACCAATATGTTTAAAGCAGTTGACTTCTCTCACTACATTTGCTTCGCGCAAAAACAAATCCGTAGCGTCTAAAGCTTTGGACATTGAAAACAAAAAAGTTCAATAGTGGCTATCCTGGAGCCATGACCAAGCTATGCAGCCTATGGATTTCTATGATGGCTATCCTGGAGCCATGACCAAGCTATGCAGCCTATGGATTTCTATGATGGCTATCCTGGAGCCATGACCAAGCTATGAAGCATATGGATTTCTATGATGGCTATCCTGGAGCCATGACCAAGCTATGCAGCCTATGGATTTCTATGATGGCTATCCTGGAGCCATGACCAAGCTATGCAGCCTATGGATTTCTATGATGGCTATCCTGGAGCCATGACCAAGCTATGAAGCATATGGATTTCTATGATGGCTATCCTGGAGCCATGACCAAGCTATGCAGCCTATGGATTTCTATGATGGCTATCCTGGAGCCATGACCAAGCTATGCAGCCTATGGATTTCTATGATGGCTATCCTGGAGCCATGACCAAGCTATGCAGCCTATGGATTTCTATGATGGCTATCCTGGAGCCATGACCAAGCTATGAAGCTTATGGATTTCTATTAAATCAGCATTGAATTGCTGAGATATTGGTTTTTATGATGTCTATCATTTAAAGTATACGAGATACTCACCTAATAAACATGCTTCTTCTAACTTGGAAGCTGCGTTTTATATACTTATGCTTCGAACTCAAGTTACAACCCCAAAAATGAATACTGAAATGAGATTGGTTGTAAATAACTAATATTTTACAAAAGTTCAGCTTAAATAGTGCTTAGTTGTTTCTGCCTACTAACTCAATTGCAACCTTTTTTATTGTTAACTTTTGTAAAATACCTGGAAAATAATATTAACACATAAAAGCTTGGGTAACACATTTGCAAATTCTTTGTTATATTTGTAAGTTATTGTTATTGCAAAACTATTCCAACATTAAAAATAAATGTTTAACAGGTCTTGAGATCGAAACGCAGATCAGAAGGATTATTCGCGTAAAATGCTCGTCTATAAAAATTAAAATGTAAATTGACGCCAACAGTCCAAATCATGAAGTTTAAAGGAAAAGTTCAAAGTAACATGTTTGTTACTGAAGACAAGTCATAACAAACGAGTAGACATCAGTAATTCAAATTGGTGACATTTGGTTACCGAGTTTTGACCTTCAGAAATATTCAAAGTTGAATTTATGGTGAAAACATAGAATAGGTTGATAGCAATGCAAAGTGAGTGTGAAGATGGTCGAGATTAACTAACTATACAGTTGTTTAGAGCACGAATCAAGCTAACTAATGAAGTATAAATGAACAGATTTGATAAAGTATTAGCTGAGATAGTGAAGTATCTTTGAGGTCGATTATTGAAGGATCTGAGTTCACGTAAAATTGAGTAAATGATTAACCAGGCATAGTAGAGTTGTGATACACATCTGTCATGTTATTTGTTAGTTTAAGTAAGTTAAGTCATTTAAACTTGGTTTTAAGATGCTTAATTTATATTCTGAAAAGTTATCGCAGTACAAGGAAAATCGGATTTAAAATGTCAAACTTATGTCAACAACAGCTCGCAAATTACAGATTATATTTATCATGTAGATACATAATTACGGAGTTCTTAATATGCTTAATCTAACTGTAATAACAATTGCTGAATCTTACCATTGATTAAAAGAGTTAACCACTAGAATAGCTTGTCTATGGGGAATTAACATGTGAATTGACGCCAATGGTCGAAATCATGAAGTTCAGCGGTAACTTCCAAAGTAACATGTTTGTTACTGAAGACAAGTCATAACAAACGAGTAGGCATCAGTAATTCAACTGTGTGACATTTGGTTACCGAGTTTTGACCTTCAGAAATATTTCAAGTTGGTTTTATGGTGAAAACATAGAATAAGTTGATAAGTATTTAAAGTGAGTGTGAAGATGGTGGAGATGAACTAACTATACAGTTGGCTAGAGCACGAATCAAGCTAACTAACAAAGTATAAATGAATAGATTTGATAAAGTATTAGCTGAGATAGTGAAGTATCTTAGAGGTTGATTATTGAAGGAGTTGAGTTTACGTAAAATCGATTAAATGATAAACCAGGCATAGTAGAGTTGTGATACACATCTGTCATGTTATTTGTTAGTTTAAGTAAGTTAATTTAAGTCATTTAAACTTTGTTTGGTGTATATCGACTCGTATTCTGAAAAGTTATCTCCAATCAAACAAAAACCAGACTCATAAGGTCAAACTTATGTCATCAACAGTTCTCAACTTACAGATTATGATTTTTATGTTAATACATAATTACGGAGTTCTTAATATGCTTAATCTGACTGTCATAACAGCCATTGAATCTTACCATTGATTCGAAGAGTTAACCGCGTAAAATGCCTGTCTATGGGGAATTTACATGTAAATTGACGCGACCAGTCAAAATCATGAAGTGGAGCGGTCAATTCCAAAGTAACATGTTTGTTACTGAAGACAAGTCATAACAAACGAGTAGACATCAGTAATTCAAATTGGTGACATTTGGTTACCGAGTTTTGACCTTCAGAAATATTCAAAGTTGAATTTATGGTGAAAACATAGAATAAGTTGATAGCTATTTAAAGTGAGTGTGAAGATGGTGGAGATGAACTAACTATACAGTTGGCTAGAGCACGAATCAAGCTAACTAACAAAGTATAAATGAATAGATTTGATAAAGTATTATCTGAGATAGTGAAGTATCTTAGAGGTTGATTATTGAAGGAGTTGAGTTTACGTAAAATCGATTAAATGATAAACCAGGCATAGTAGAGTTGTGATACACATCTGTCATGTTATTTGTTAGTTTAAGTAAGTTAATTTTAGTCATTTAAACTTTGTTTGGTACATATCGAATCGTATTCTGAAAAGTTATCTCCAATCAAACAAAAACCAGACTCATAAGGTCAAACTTATGTCACCAACAGTTCGCAAATTACAGTTTATGAATATTATGTTGATACATAATTACGGAGTTCTTAATATGCTTAATCTAACTGTAATAACATTCGCTGAATCTTACCATTGATTCAAAGAGTTAACCACTAGAATAGCTTGTCTATGGGGAATTAACATGTGAATTGACGCCAATGGTCGAAATCATGAAGTTCAGCGGTAACTTCCAAAGTAACATGTTTGTTACTGAAGACAAGTCATAACAAACGAGTAGGCATCAGTAATTCAACTGTGTGACATTTGGTTACCGAGTTTTGACCTTCAGAAATATTTTAAGTTGAATTTATGGTGAAAACAAAGAATAGGTTAATTGCTAGTCAAAGTGAGTTCAAATCTGGTCGAGATAAACTGACTATACAGTTGTTTAGCGCATAGATCAAGCTAACTAACAAAGTATGAATGATTAGATTTGATAAAGTATCAGCTGAGATAATGAGGTACTTAGAAGTCGATTATGGGTGGATTTGAATTTACGTAAAATTGAATAAATGCTAATCTAGTTGAAGTAGAGTTGGGATACAAGTTAGCAATGTGATTTGTTAGTTTAAGTAAGTTAATTTAAGTCATCTAAACTTTATTTGATGTATATCGAATCGTATTCTGAAAAGTTATCTCCACTCAAGCAAAAACCAGACTCATAAGGTCAAATTTGTGTCAGCAACAGTTCTCAAATTACAGTTTATGAATATTATGTTAATACATAATAAAGGAGTTCTTGATGTGCTCAATCTAACTGTAATAATGTATATTAAGTTTCACCGTTGGTTCAAAGAGTTAATCGCTAAAAATACTTGTCTACGGGGAATTAACATGTAAATTGACGAAAAATTAAAAATCAAGAAGTTTCAATGTAAGAAACAAACAAACATATGCTATGCTGATAACATGTTATTACAAACGTGTAGACAACAATAATTCAAATTGTTGACATTTGGTTACCGAGTTTTGCCCTTCTGAAATATTTATTGTCAAAAAATAAGGCCTTGACCTAACATCAATAAAGAGATTTTCTTATTTTGCGTGAGAAAATAATGTTTCAAGGCTTTGGCCTGCAAATTCTAGGCACACAAGACCGTCCTAGTTGTGTTGCTAACAAAAATCAAAGGTTGCTCATCTTGAAAATCACTTTCATTTAGATATTTTGAGGTACGTTAGAGTAAGAATCAAATTGTAACAAAAGCATGGATATGATTATAACAGTTGAATTGAAGGTATTCATTTTGATAAATTTCAAATACAAAGAAACAGTTGAAAAACAGTTGCCAAGCCAAAGGAACACATTGATTGAAAGGATAAGGAAATCCGTTTTTTGCAAATTGGTTACCTTGGATTATATTTAAAGGAGCGAATTTTGAATCCACATAAATTTGGACCGCACAGCCTTTTAAGAGGCGGAGCGGTCCAAATGTATAGTATACTACTTTCGTTCATTTCTGGATTAATTTTGCGACATAAATCTCGTATGTCATAAGCATAGGCAAAAGCTGACTGACCAGGCTGTTGCCTTTTCTCGTTTAATTCTCGCATTAAACTGCTTCTATAATTTGATGGGGCTAAACCCTTAACCATCTTTTCTTGTAGTGCATCAAAAGTGGAAGGCATTTCTTCTTTCTTCAAAGTTTTAATACAGCATCTGTACCATTTTGCTGCAGTTCCATTTAGATAGGCTGGAAGAGCCTTTAATTTAGTTTCATCATCCCATTCTAAAGCAGCAGCAGCAGCTTCAAATGAGTCTAACCATTCAAGCAAATCTTCTCCTTCATTATCTCCTGAGAAGTTGCTGATGTGGATAAACTGATTCACTTGTTGGCGTTCTTTAGACTTTTTAGTCATGCTAGTTACTTTTGCCTCTGTTTCGGACATTTTCGAGTTTTATTTTGCTTAAACCGGCTGATGATATATTGTATACATATACTGAATATCAGTGATAATTTTATAAATGATTATGAATATTGGTGAAATAATTGTGATTAGAACTATTACTTTAATACTGGATTCGTTAATGGTATAAGTGAAGTAGTTTTTTTCTGTTTCCAAATCTTCTGCTAAACTATACGAAGTTAGTTTAAGTTCATAAACTTTGTCTTCCATATTAGAACCCCAACGAAAATCCAAAAGGTTAAAATTAGAATGCAGCAAAATGTTTTACACATCTTTCTTATTTACTCATCACCGAGCAAATCAATATACCCCATCACCGGGTTTCTTATTTGTTAGAATGAAGTTGATCAAATTGCATATAATAGTTAATAAGATACTTAAAGGTAGAAAGACTTGAGTAACTATTTCAATATCAATTAAGATTACTGTAGTTGGACTGATCATCAGTAAATCCACTCAATTTATTTTGTTACTCTGTTTAATTGTTGTTCTGTTGTTCAGTTTAATTGATTTCCATTGCTCCTTTTAGTTCACTACAGTTAATCAGTTTAGTTAATTCAGTTAATTCAATTCAATTAGTTAATTCAGTTTAGTCAATTCAATTCAATTAGTTAATTCAGTTCAGTTAATTCAATTCAATTAGTTAATTCAGTTCAGTTAATTCAATTCAATTAGTTAATTCAGTTCAGTTAATTCTATTGCATTAACTTGGTCGGTGCATTTAGTTGACCTCTTTTATTCAATTTAAATGTTGATTGAGGTTATTTCCTTTTTAGGTGCAGTCGACCTATTTAACTCAAATCAGTTTATTCAGGTTTTATTTTTTGAAACTCAATAGTTTGGTACATCAATTCAACTCATTGAGTTAAATCAACCCAATCACCGGGTTTAATTTATTAGAATGAGGTTGATTAATTTATATACAGATATTATTAAAATACTAAAAGGTAGGAAGATTTGAATAACTATTTCAATATCAATTAAAATTATCAATGTAGTTGGGCTGATCATCAGTTAATCAACTAGATTCATTTCGGTTAACTTCAGAAACCAATTTGATGCAGTTCAGAATAACCAATTTATCCAATTCAGTCAATCAATGTAAATAAGTTTGTTTAATCAGTCTCATCTACTTCAGGTAATCCTTTTAATTGAATTTAATTTAATTAATCAGTGTTAATTCTTTCAGATATTCCTTTTAATTCAATTAACTTAGTTAATTCATTTTAGCATCATTAATTAATACAGTTTAATATAGTTAATTTGGTACGATTGATTTTAGTTAACCTGTCCGTTTTATTTTTGTTTAATCGGTTGCTTCAATTCACTATTTACTAATTCAAATCAGTTAATTTGATTCAATAGAATTAGTTAATTCAATTCCTTAGTCCATCAAATTAATTAATGAATTCAGTTCGGCTAATACGTTCAGTTATTTCAGTTTCGATTATCTTAATTGATTCGACTCAATCAGTTAGTTCAATACAATTAATTTATTCGATTCAGTTAATTTCATTCGAGAGTTAATTCAGTTTATACTAGCTCAGTTCAGTTTATTATTTGATTCAGTTTAGTCTTATCAATTCAGTTTTATTCATCACTCATTATTGGGTTTCTTAAGTCAGTAAGATATTGTGCATTATTCATTAAAACTATTCACTCATTATATTTCAATATTAATCTTAGTAGAACAGATATGAGATTATAGCATTCCTCGTTATTTCATTTCTTTCATTATAGATTGTGAATTGTTTAATATAATCAACTTATTCATCACTGATAATATAGCATGTCTTAGGTTAATATGAAGTAAAAATTTAGTGTAAAGTACTTAACTTTGAACAGTTAGACTTCGAATCCCCGCAAGGGTGCCAAAATTGCTGGATTTAATGAGGTCCAGATGTATTTTATTGGGTAATATTATTTCAAATATGAATTGATTATGATAAGTTGACATAAAGTTATCATGATAGGGGTAAGTTTAGAATGTTCACATAGTAAGTTGAAGATTGGAGATTGAAGTTTAGAATGGTCACACAGTAAGCTGAAGATTGAAGAGTTAAGTTTAGAACGGTCACAGTAAGCTGAAGATTGGAGAGTTAAGTTTAGAACGGTCACACAGTAAGCTGAAGATTGGAGAGTTAAGTTTAGAACGGTCACACAGTAAGCTGAAGATTGAAGAGTTAAGTTTAGAACGGTCACAGTAAGCTGAAGATTGGAGAGTTAAGTTTAGAACGGTCACACAGTAAGCTGAAGATTGAAGAGTTAAGTTTAGAACGGTCACACAGTAAGCTGAAGATTGGAGAGTTAAGTTTAGAACGGTCACAGTAAGCTGAAGATTGGAGAGTTAAGTTTAGAACGGTCACACAGTAAGCTGAAGATTGAAGAGTTAAGTTTAGAACGGTCACACAGTAAGCTGAAGATTGGAGAGTTAAGTTTAGAACGGTCACAGTAAGCTGAAGATTGGAGAGTTAAGTTTAGAACGGTCACACAGTAAGCTGAAGATTGAAGAGTTAAGTTTAGAACGGTCACAGTAAGCTGAAGATTGGTGGTTGAAGTAATGAACTTATTATTCATATACTAATAGGAATGGATGAACTGTTAATAATCAACGTATGAATCACTAAGTAAAGGTAAAGTTGTCGTGGTGAAATCAATCGAAGTTTAGCCGAGTAGGGCTTCCGCAGGGTCCAATAATGGCACCAAACAAAGAGAAAGTCGGCCATTTTATGCAACATGAGGGAGAAAATCTTCTCCCTCATAAAATGGCCGACCTACCAAAACGTAACCAATCAGGGCCTTTCCCTACCTACATGAGGTAGGGAAAGGTAAGAACAAAAAAAAACTGGTTTCTTTCAACTACTTGAAGTTTAGTATCAATTACTGCCACTTTAGATCCGTCAGTAATTCGCATTTGGACTTTAACTCTTCCTAACACGGGCAAAGGCTTATTATTAGCGGCGTAAGGTACTGGCCCATTGTAATCTTTAATTTTTAAATTCAAATTTTCGGCCAGTTCTTGTGTGATTAAAGAGATTTCAGATCCTGTGTCCAGCATTGAGTCAACCTTTGTGCCGTTTACTTTAACAAATTGCTGGATTAAGTTTTTATGTAATATGAAGACAACAGGATTAACCGAGTACTGTTCGTCCTGATAGGCCGTAATACGAACTTGTGCTTTACCTCGGCCACGACCTCTTCCTCTACTAGGGGGTCTACCTCTTTTTGGAGTGGCTGATCTTTCTTTCGACCTTCCCCTTCGTGTTTGTTTTGGGACCTCAGTTGTTTTTACTTCAGTTTCCTTTTTAGACGTTGAGGGTCTATCTCTCCAGTTCTCGGTTTCTGCAGTTTCTTTCTGAGGGGGTTTTCTGTCCGCAAATGCTCGATTCGTAACTGCAGGTCGTCCAGGGTTATAGCTTCCTGAGGCTAAAGCAGCTTGGTAGTTATTGTTCGCTTGAGCGATTACTTGTTGATAATTTGGATCATGAGTGATTGTAGGTTGGTTGAAACTTGGTGATGGATATTGTTGAATTCCCATTGGTTGTTGATAGTTTGGCGGATGATAATCTGTTGTATTCCGATTTCCATAATGACAACGTTCTTCATTATGTCCTAAACGCTTACAAATGTTACAACGTTTGGTGAAAGTTTCTATTTTCTCCTTCATTTGTTGGACTTGAGTTTGTAATTGTAAGACGTCTCGATTGGGTGCATCAAAAGGAGTGGAACAGCTATACATCGCTCGTTCTGCTAATCTGGCTGATTCCACCAATTTGCTTAACGTTTTTGGGTTTTGTAAAGCAATCCCATATTTTATCTGTGGCAAGAGTTTTTCCTTTATCATGCTCACTATGAAAACTTCCGGGGTTTTCTCATGAATTCTTAGGCAAAGTTCATTCATTTCGTAAATAAAGGCAACAGCTGGTTGTCCTATTTTTTGAGTGGCCTTATAAAGTTCTTACGACAAATAGGATCTATAATCAGCCGGGCATAGATCCTCAATCATTCGATTTTTTAGTTCTATGTAATTTGTCGGAGGGTTTTCTACAAGCATGACTTGACCAGATAGCATAGTACCATCGTCTAGCAGTACCTTGTAGATAGGTTGGAATAGCATTGAACATGTCAGTTTCATTCCATCTCAAAGCTTTGGCTGAGAATTCAAATGTTTGAAACCAATCGACAATATTTTCGTCTTCATCACCCGAGAAGAAATTTATACTTAAAGAAATATTAGGTAGGGAAAGGGTAGCTTGAACAGGGGCTGCTGCCACTACAGGCGCTGCTTCCGGTGATGTTTCTGTATTACTCTGGTTCATACTGTTACTCGGAACAGTTGTTTGATTAGGCAGGACCAGAATGATGATCGATGATAAAACGTATTAAAATTATAATGGACCAGAGAGTTAACACAATCAACGGAGAAATACCTAATACCAATTCTGATACTTTAATTTCTACTTCTTCTTCCTCTTCGGAATCTATTTCGATGATTGTATCTTGATTCTTTGAACTTTTAAGGATTGGGTAACTATAAATATTCATTGATTATTATTTTCAGCATCTTCGAGTAATAAGTCAAATAATCTATTTAGTTGTTCTTCGGTTATCTTGGTTTGAAGTAATTTATTCATTAAAATTATTTGTTCAACCAAGAAAAGGTCTGTTTTTTCTTCCATTTTAAGTTATCTTAGTCTAAGTCGTTCAATTCTATCTGAGGCTCTAATGCCAATTAAATCACAATCTATTATGAACTTATCGTTATAAGAATAGACCACGGTAACTGCTTGCTGATGGAGAAACCAAGGATATAATCTAACGGGAACAGTTACTATTTTTACCACTAATTGATTATTATTAGTCGTCATACGTAAGGTATCAGTTCTAATTACTCAATGTCATTTGTTCCTCTTTTTACCAAAGTTTATAGTTGATTAATCTGCCAAAAATTCCAAGTGCGTACTTTTTTCCTAACTGCGAGTTGATGCTCAGATCAACTAAGAGTTAAAATGTAATATTTTGGTAGTGATTCTATTGAATGATTTTAAAACAATATTAAGGTTGCAGTGAAAATAATCAAATACGTTCTTATAATTACTATTCATGTACTCATGTTGGCTGCCTGTTTACGTTGAGATTTGTTTTTTTTTTTATTATTATTTTTTTTTCTCAGTAATATAGAGTTGATACGCAGATCAACAAGTAAGGATATATATATATATTATTTTTTTTTAAATAGATAGTGTTAAATCAACTTGATCTCGGATCAAGTTAAACTGGCAGAATTAGGTAGTTTTTTTTCCTACTAGGCTAATTTTTTTTTATAGATGATTAGTGTTAAAAAAGACTTGGTTAAAAACTATTCACAAATCTTACCTTTGAAACAAAAATGAAACCAAGTTGACCCTGTGGATGGATTCCAGATGTGTATTACTTCGTCCAAAAACGATCCAAAAAATATTAATTGTAGTAACAATTTGTTGTTGCGTAACAGAGAATGTTTATCATTTAATCAAATCTAAACCCGGTAGGGAAACTCAGTTTTTTTTACTTTTAGATGTTAATTCTGCACGAAAAATAATAATTCACTTTTTTTACGATTTAAAATCACTAATAAAATTGTGGATAAAATTTACACACTAGATAAAATTTTTTATTTTAATGTTGAGTTGACTGCAGCAGGATTGGGACTGATGTTACTCGGCATCTCCACCAAAATTGTCGAGAAAAAGTCTATTTTATTCCCTCTCTTAAGGGTATTTATAGTTTTTAAAAGGGTGGAGGAGTTACAGTTTATTTTCATACAGGCCATATTTGGCCTGTAAAGCATATTGGCAACATTCTAACTTTTTCTATTATTAGTTTATTTTTCCTCTACACAAAGAAAACCTAATTTTTTTCCTCCTCAAGTACCAATTCCACAAAATCCCATAATTTGTAACTACTGTCCTAAACCAGGACACCGAAATAATGTGTGTTGGTCTAAAAACGGTAAACCTCCACATTAACAAAGGAACAATAATACCCTTCAAGCTAGAAATCAACCAAGTTATCCTACTCAAACTACCTATCAACCTAGGTATCATAAACCCTTCACTTATACTCCTCAACCAACCCAAACTAAAGAGGAAAGTGAACCAATCACTTCAACATCAGGGTATAAACCAAAACAAGAAGAAGAAAAACCAAAGAGGGGAAGACCTCGATCTAAATCTCCTAAACCCGATAAAGGGAAGGGTAGGAAAACTCGATCAAAATCTCCTAAAATTTTAGAGACAATAAGGTCAAAATTTAGTATGGATGATGATGATGATGAACCAATTGTTACTACTATTATCACCGATTTTGAAGAAGAAGAAATTGAAGAAATAGATATTTCAACATTAGAACAAGATGTGTTTGAAGATTCAGTCATCATGACAGTTGCCTCCAGTGTTTTACAAAAGAAAAAGAAAAATTTAATATTCTCAAACTTTAAAATAAATGAAACAATTGTATTATGTTTAGTAGATACCGGGGCAGAAGTTAGGCCTTCATTGTTAGGCCAAAACATTCTAGCTGCAGCAGGATTAGACATTAAATGTCGAGCTAAACAAATTAAATTTGACCCACTTGAACTATTTGAGGTAAAACCAAAACCAGAAGTAGTTCAGGAAGTAGAAATTGAACAACATGAAGATGAAATATTGAATTATGATTTGATTGATCATTTATATACTAATCCTTTCGGACAAGTTAGTTATAGTATCATTAGCGAAATGAAACTAGAAGTATCTGATCACATCTAATCAAGTGCCTATGAACACCTTAATCAACTAGTTAAAGAGTATAGACCAGTAAACGCTGTAACTGCTGAAGAGTTACGATATTGTAACCTTTACTATCATACTATTAAAACAGGAGATCACCCTCCTATTTATCAGAATCCTTACAGAATGTCTGATCATAAAAGAAGAATAGCTCAAAAATCTATCGATGAACTACTCAGAGATGGAATAGCAATTCACAGTGAATCTTCTTGGGCCTCCCCAATTGTATTAGTCTCCAAAAAAGGGACAGATGAAATGAGACTTTGTGTAGATTATAGAAAATTAAACGAAATAACTGTCAAAGACCGGTTCCCTTTACCCAACATTCAAACATACTTAGATAGTCTCGAAGGAATGAAATATTACACTCTACTAGATCTTAGATCTGGGTACCATCAAATGGCATTAGACCCAGAGAGTCAACCAAAACAGCCTTTATTACTCCTGATGGGTTTTATGAATATACCCGCTTGCCTTTTGGATTAGCAAATGGGCCTAGTTCCTTCATGAGAATGATTAGCAGAGTTCTAAATGGCCTAATAAACCCGTATTAGCTCACAAGGTGGAGTAACTTATGTTTTTAGTTTGTAAAATAGATGGCGCCAGTTCCACATAGGAAATACAAAATAGCAGAAATAGATAGCCTAGCTGATTCAAACTGTCAGTTGCTTTTGTTGTCTTTTTGAAAATATATTCAATGGATTTTGACTTCTTAAACTTTAATTTTTTAGTATAATTATATAGTTAAAGTAAGTATTTTTTTAATTTGTGTATATATTATATTTATAATGTTTCAAACTTTGTTTTTTGTCTTTTTTCTTTAGTTTTGGCTACCATTTGGTTATTGGATCCTAACTTCAGCCCAGACGAACATCATAATCATCATTAAGGTAAGCTAAATTAACTCAAATCATATTATTCATATGAACAAACAATATCTTAATGAATTTTGTTTTAACTTTAAATTTACAAATTTAACAATTCAATTTGTTTTAATTTGCAATTATATTATATTTATAATGTTTCAACCTTTGTTTTTTTCTTTTTTTCTTTAGTTTTGGCTACCATTTGGTTATTGGATCCTAATTTCAGTACTGGTTGTCGGAATCTTGACAAACAATGTGCTATTGGTAGAATTTATTTACAAAGTACCTGAATTTATATCAAAGAATGTCAATCATGATCTATTTGATAGATATATGTATCGCTTAAGAATGCGAATAAGCATAAAAATTTACAGTTGGATTAATGAATCCAATATCAGCCAATATGAAAAAATCAGGAGAAACCGTCTAATTATAAAAAAAATTTTAATTGGTATTTTTCTGAATGATATCAAATCAAAACTTGCACCAGATAACTGACTACAGTGGGCTAAAACGCTGGTACCACAAAACATGGGTATCACTGATGAAAAGACTCACGCACGGGCTATACCACGAGAAGATATAAGGACGATTGATGTTCTTACTTCAGCGATGCACTTTAATGCGGATAATACTCTCGTAGACCCCATCCAAGATTTAATAGCTGATATTGACGAAGACGATTAATAACTAGCTGATGTAAAGGTTATTCAAAAGATCCAACGACCACAAAATAAAATAATTATTTGTATTATAACTTTAATAATATCTAAACTAAAGCCACCAGAAACTATGGCCTATCCCATAATGATTCTAAAAATTTTTCCTATTAAAATTATTGACGATCCATATGAAGATACAATTGTTGAATGTGAATTATTATTGACGTTCCCTATGACACCTTAATATAAGATGTGGTTTATCATTGACGATCCTTATGATACAATTGTTAAACTTTGATTCTATTGACTATCAAAGGGCTTATCAGATAAAAATGAACATATTTTGATTAATTAAGGATGAAGACTAAAAGAATAGGGAAAATTGCCTATGATTAAATTTTTTTTTGAATAAAATTTTCTGATGTATTTTTATAAGCTGATTCCAAAAATCATATTCATTTTATGCTGAGACTTATACTTTTTGAGATATAAGCAGTAGAGTAGCAATATATTGTAGAACCGATAGAGCTGGCGTGCAAGTTTGATCCAAGCTGAAATAAGAGCGAACCTAATTATTTTTACATGATTGATCTTTATCCATCATAAAAATCTAATATTTCAATGCGCAAGATGAATTGTACTCATTTCGAATGATGGATTGGGATCAATATCCTTAAACTATTTCTGATCCAAGATAAGATAATAATTTTCATGTGTATTTTTTGATGGAGATTTCATATATATCATTCTGCCTAAATATTTTGGAGCGCATCATGGTTCTATTCCAGTTCTTATCAGACTTCTAGTTTTAAACTTTGTTTTCAGTTTCTGATTCTGCATATATATTACCTATTCATTAACACTGTCTCATACAAATGTAATTCGCGAATAATTTCTGTGGAGAATTGTTTTAGGAAGCAAAAATTTTTTGCTGCAATGAAAGTTCATTCAAAATCGAGAATAATGGATAGCAAACGAGTATAAATTATAAAAAAAAGAATAAAAGAAACAAAGAAAAGTTTTCAGTTTTCATCAGAATCCGAGGAATTATCGCCATCATCAGCATTAATTATCCTCCTAGCGAAGCTGTTGAGGTGCGCTGCTGGAACTCTGGGATTAGTTCGCCACCCCATTGACCCAAACCACAACATAGTTAAAACGTGGCTACAGCAGCCCATTGTCCGCCTTCCTGCTTTACAAGTGCAGTAATGCTCAATAAGTTTTTCTATGCCGGATCTTGAATCGTCAATAAGAATAAAGCAGAAGCGAGTCGTATTCTCTCGGTAGCGGGATGGAATTTTAGTTTTAAGGAGCACTGGATCTGGAGTATTTCTGAATAAAATGCTGGTCTCCAATCGGTTGTACATTTCGTAGCGCAAACACTCGGGATTTCTGCGGTTCTGAGCATCACCATAGTAAGCAGCACAATATTTGAGTTGAAATGATCCTTTAGCGAAGAAATAAAGGTCATTCAAGTCTAACTGAGGGAAAAATGTTTCAACCTCATCATATGGCAAGGCTCTATAATCCCGAACTCTAATAAGAGCATTGTCAATCACTACTTGGGCCAACTGATTTTCCTTATCTTCAAGACGAAGCATGTCTTCAACAATTTCCTGCTCAACGCCTTGATCAGAATAAGGCCACGTCTTGAAAGCATTATATAACGCACCACAAACTTTTAAAACCTTTGGTACGCTGGCTAATGATTTATTGGAATAGATTTGTCCAACAATTTTCCAAATGCCTATGAGAAAAATATAAAGTAAGTGTTTATAAGATTAATGAACAAGAAAACTTTAATCAAAAATAACAAAGACTTACTTTTTAAGTGACCATTTACAGCTTCAATCACTAATCGAACTTTTCCAACTTTTCTCGATAGATTGGCTGCAGCCGCAGTGAGAGGCAAATCTGGATCATCAGACATTGCTGGGGTGTAAACTAGAGCATCATCAAGAAAAAATCTTACTTTCACAAAAATTAAAATATTTCAAAAACGCATATTGGTTTGACCGATGATATCAACAGTATAAATAGAGAATGACGAGCAGTTATGATTAATGCCATTTGCATTTGACTTCCAATGTCTTAGATATGTTCAAAAAAAATACCGAAAAATACTTAATATTGAAATATTTAGAAAACGCATATTGGTTTGACCGATGATATCAAAAGTATAAATAGAGAATGACAATCAGTTATGATTAATTTCATTTGCATTTGACTTCATTGTATCAAATTTCAATCATTTCATTCTTGTTATTTATCAGCTATATCTACAGTCTTTCTATTTACATTATTTACAAATCTTTTCAAAATGTCTTACTGCTCGAATTGTAATCTTGCTTTCAGCACATTTCAACGGGGACTCATCAAAGGACCAAAGAGAATTAGAAAATATAAAATCACTAGCAGTCAAATGCTAGATTTTTGAATCGCATGCATGGTACAAGGGCTTGCAGCCAAAAAAATGAAATCGGTTCCCTTATTTGTAACCGGTGTTACCTGGTTTTTTATAAACATAGAAAAAAAAGAAAATGAAATTGATGTTTAAAGGTTTTTAAGGAAAAATAACATTTTCAAAACTGGAGGCGAGGGTAACCAGTTAAAAAAACTACCCATGACTCACAAAAGGAACTACCTTCACGTGGTGTGAGTTGTTTCGACTGAAGTTCCAATAAAATCTTATTCTTATTATACAGGGCATTTCAGCTATCTTTACCGATGTTAAACTGCTATAACTTGGCCTGTGATTGACCTAGAGACTCGAGAATTTTTTTATGCAAATTTCGCGGATACTCATTTGTCATATTTCAAGGTCAAGGTCATCCAAGGTCATTTTTCGGAAATCGCTCCTGATCATATTAGAGGTCAAAGCAAGACCAGATTATAATTTTCAAGGCCAAAAAATCATACTGGTCAAATTTTGTCACTCTGTCATAAGTGCTTATTGACTTATTCACATTCGAATGCGAAGACCTAACAGAATTCAATCTGTTATGAAAATTGCAGAGCTTCGTTGGAGTGACCCAGTCATTACCTCGTGGGCGTGAAGTTGCAATTTAATGACCTTTGGGCAGTTTTGCTGACCCGGATGCCCTTGCCTACCGGGAAAAACGCACTAACTGTAATCTTTGTGTAGCTTCAGTTGCTTGCCTTCTAAAGCAACACATGCTGCACATAAGGATAGGGAAGACTGGGATTAATATTTGATCTTTCAGCAGGATGGAGCACCTGCTCATTACGCAGTCAGTGTCAGGTATCTCTTGGACGACACATTTTCTGAGTGGATTGGAAGACAAGGCACTTGAGAATGTGCGCCAAGACCTCCTGACCTGACTGTGTGTGACTTTTACCATTGAGGGCGACTGAAAGACAAAGTTAACAGATTGAATTCTGTTAGGTCTTCGCATTCGAATGTGAATAACTCACGGCACACTTATGACAGAATGTCTAAACTTGACCGGTACACTTATTTGACTCTTAAAATTATGATCTGACCTTGCTTTGACCTCTAATATCGTCAGGAGCGATTTCCGAAAAATGACCTTGGATGACCTTGACCTTGAAATATTACAAATGAGTATCCGCGAAATTTGCATAAAAAAATTCTCGAGTCTCTAGGTCAATCACAGGCCAATTTATAGCCGTGCAACATCGGTAAAGATAGCTGAAATGCCCTGTACTTTACTTACTTCTATTTTCCATTTCGATTATCTTATCTTATCTTATTTATTTACATTTTCATCTTTAAAACGATAATTCCGATATGGAAAATTCACAATATTCACGTCGTTATTCACAATATTCACAATTTGGGACGACATTGTCCCAAATCAATTTCATAGTTCAGTGATGCAAACTTTTGATGTTAATTGTGAATATTATATGAGCTATCAAAACAAAATAGTTTATATTTAATAATTTTAAATACCCAGCAATGTGATGTAAACATCTTTATCTAACTTTTCTAAACTTATCTTTATAGCTGTGTTATCACCATTGTTTTGATTTTTAGTACATACAAGGCTACACTTATCTCGAAAGATTACATCGTAATATATAAGTATACCCCAACCCCTACGGGTCTGGGGAGAAAAATGAGAAGAGACACAAAAATATAAATAAAGCTCTATTGATGAACCGATTATGCAAAAAACGTGTAATAAACAAACAAACAAACATACAAACAACAAACAACAAACAACAAACAACAAACAACAAACAACAAACAACAAACAACAAACAACAAACAACAAACAACAAACAACAAACAACAAACAACAAACAACAAACAACAAACAACAAACAACAAACAACAAACAACAAACAACAAACAACAAACAACAAACAACAAACAAAAATAATAAACTAGTGGACCAATTACCGTGTTTACGCGCAATCAAGAACGTGCACAATTATGAGTAGATCCACTTTTAAGTCTCTGTTGACACTCAATTTAATTTTAACTGTACTCACTGAGTAAAACGGACAAAATGACCCATAGTCATTGATTATGTTCAATTTCCTCTTAAAACGTTGCTTTGATAACCTAAAGTTTTCTTAAGCTTATCGCCTTTTTTGTGCAATGTTACTCTTTATCTTACTGATAAAACGCTTTAGCTTTTTTACTCATTTTTAAGTCACAGGGCTTTTTAATGAGTGACAACAGTGACTTAAAAGTGAATTGACTCATAATTTTGCACCGTTCTTGATTGCGTGTAAACACGGTAATAAAAATGAATACAAATGAATTTCTTATCGTGTTCAAGTCGTTACCTCTTACCTCGAAGTCTACCGTCTTTTTAACTGTGATAATGTTAGAGTTGAAAAGGTAAACTCTGAGCTTGCTGAGAAAGGTTTTGAAACAATGACGGTTGAAGGAATGCTCAGGTTGATACAAAAATTTAAGCAAACTGGATCCGTTGTAAAAAAACAACAGAAAAGGAAGAGGAAAAGGCACGAAGAAGCACAGGTAATGGAAATGGTGACTGAGGACCCGACTATTTCTCTGACACGACTTATCATCCATTTTGCGACTTTCTAAGAAGATATTCATTAATAATTATTTTGGATGGCGTAAATTTCGTCGAAAGCACCTTTGACATCAACAGCAAACAGTCCAATTGATATTTTTATATTTTTACCTTTCGATAACCCTTGTTTCAACGATGAAATAGCATCATCTCTCGGTTTGATTGCTTGATATGCGTATTGATCCTTCTGAATCTCTTCTGGAGCTGCTTCTATCAGTTCAGTTTTGATTAAAGGATAAAGACAAACCTGCCTACAAAATAGATTTGTTCCAAAGTCACGTGAAAGATGTAAAATTTTATGCCGATTCTAAAAATCAATTCCATATTTGCTACGATGTATAGCTTTTGAGTTATCGCGCCAAACAAGTCGAAATGTTGAAAATGGCCTGAACCAGTTTTGAGTGACAAAGTATTATGATTTTTTTGAATATATTAGATTAAACAATAGTAAAAAAATATATCAGCATATTGGTATCATCGGTTTTTTGTATAGGTTTTTTGGATTGTCCATAGTCTAATTAGTATAAAATATTAAGAATCCTTTGTCACTCAAAGCTATTAATAGGTTAAGATGGCTAAAAGTATGAAAATACCAATTTTTATGAAACTTATCATAGACGCCCCGATGATACAGATATACCCATAAGTTTTTTGGATTGTCCACTGTCTAATTAGTACAAAATATTAAGAATCCTTTGTCACTCAAAGCTATTAATAGGTTGAGATAGCCAAAAGTATTAAAATACCAGTTTTTTTGAAAAATATCTAATACAGGTACATGTGATAGGTACAGATATACTGATAGGTTTTTTGGATAGTCCATAGTCAAACTAGTACTAATCATTCGAAATACTTTGTCACTCAAATCATTTTACTGGCCAAAAGGCTAATAAACAGTTTCAATACTAGATTTCACTGAAAATACCATAGACGCCCCGATGATACCAATATGCTGATATATTTTTTGACTATTGTTTAATCTAATATATTCAAAAAATCATAATACTTTGTCACTCAAAACTGGTTCAGGCCATTTTCATCATTTCGACTTGTTTGGCGCGATAACTCAAAAACTATACATCGTAGCAAAAAATGGAATTGATTTTTAGAATCGGCATAAAATTTTACATCTTTCACGTGACGTTGGAACAAATCTATTTCGTAGGCACTTTTCCCTATTCTTTTGGCCCTCATCCTTTCTCGCAACTTTCCTTAGATTGAACATGAATCAATCTTGGTTTATTCTGATCAGCTTTTGGAATGTCAACTTCTCGGCCAATTTTCCAAGGAGAAGAAAAACTTACTCCTTTACGCACTAGACTACACCTTATTAGACAATTTTAATTTATTAAATAATGATTTGATCAAATCTTCAAATTTCAAACCCAAATATCTCAGGAACCACTTCACTAACAGAAAAAACCCATTAAGGTTTTCCATAACTCAACATTCTTTATCGAATGCAATTTTCCCCATTCAAATCGGCTCTAGACACCTCGCGCGGTTCCCTTGTTAGTCCATCAATTTGTTGTTCATACTCGTCCATATACTTGAATATAAATATGTACAGATCAAAATGGTCTTTTCTTGTGTAAGTAGACCTAAGTAAACCAACAGTTGTTTCCTGCATATTACCATTCCATAATCTTGATATTTTGCCTTTGAAATGATTGTACTTCGTCCAGTTGTGATGACATTGATACTAGGTTTTTGTATTCAAACTTTTTTGTCTTTTAGAGCATAATATTGTAAAGGTTTAATTTATAGTTTAAAAACAAGACCTCGAACAAGACGAACCCCAATTCCAACAATGGATTTCGATCTACCTCGTTTTGAATAGTTTCAATTAAAATCAATTGGATTCGGAATAAATGGTAATCAATAGAAATCTCTGAAAATTATATCACTGATAATCAATCATTATTAACTATTAAACCCATTCAATTAAACCAAAATATCTCAAAAAAGAAAACAAGAAAAAAGAGAAAAATACAAAAACAAAAACAAACTTATTCCTATTCTACTGATTTGGTCTTACGACCATTATAACGTCGCAAATCCTCACATGGGACATACTAGAAACAGAATAATTTGGTTTACAACCATTCGTTTCGTTTTGCAGACATGTCTTGGTCAACCTGGACCCGAAATTTTTTTCTCGTGCACTAGCTTCAAGTTATTAACAGTAAATCTCGAAGGGCTAAAAGAATATTCAGATTTTATTTTTGCCACAGCCGTCGCAATTGGATCATCTGCAAAGTTTGAGCTGCCACCTGCTAACTTAATATAACCATAAAAGCGTTCAAGGGTCTCTGCACATTATGAAGCAATGACATGGTACATTACAGACTAAAGATGAATGTTAGTTGAACTATGTTGCATCAGGTGGCGTTGGTGGTTGTGAGGGGGAATTGAAAAGTTGATGCAAATGATGGTGGATTATTGAAGTGAAAAATGTCCATATCTAAAATTATTTTGATATATTCCGGTTGCCTGAAATTGATGAAGATGAGGAGATGGAGAGGATAATGGCAGTCAAAAAAGGCACAAATTTGAATTGTTCAATTAATTATTTTTCAATGACGAATGTAAAGTTTCCGAGGCAAGTTTATCCTCTTCACCTTCCTCTTTACTCTTTAATTTCGTCATTTGATACAAGTTCATCATCAGACAACTGTCAACTTTTTCCAATTTGCGACAATATTGCGCGCTAGCGATAAGCACTAAAATTTTAAACTACTGTAAACAAAACTTTCACTGATTGACTCTCTATCATTGAAAAAACTTACGAAATCTAACAATGGACAGAAAATACACCCTGTATATTATAAGTTCAGATAGAGCTATATCAGGGGAATGGTCGGTCAATTTTTCCGTCGTGTATTCAGGATACAGGTCATTTCGAAGCTTTCAGCGAATCAAACTTTTTTTCGGACTTTGCGATCTCAGAATTTACAAAAATGCATATACTGTATCCACATAGTGGCACTGTGTTTATAAAAAAGTACGCCATCATAAAAGCCCTTTGGAGCTTCTGAGTCTGAGTAAAACAAGAGGTTTGTGTGTATTGGTGCCTCTAATTAAGCTCGTCCAATCGAAATAAATCGTGTTTTATTGCGCATCAATTTATTAATAAACTTTTTAGTGCAGAAACAACCTGACTAATAATTTATCTGTTATTCTAAAAGCTTCAATACTAGCGACATTCATTTGAGTATTTTAGACCTGAAGGAATTAGATTCTGACATGAACAAGAACATTTCCATTGGATAGCTTTCAAGATGCTTTCAGAACATACACTGTGAAAACATTTCGAGAGACGCCAATCGATGGACTGGGATACCGCTTGTTATTCATATCACAAGGTTTTATTTATAAAGATTAATTTGCATTTAGCATCAATCACCATGAAAGAGACACTGGCCAACGTCCAAGGAAAACGATAACATTATTTTTTAAACTTCCTGTGAAATATTGAAGATAAATTTTTGATTAATATTACATGATCTATGATCGTGTTCTTACATTTGTTGTGTAAATGTTTGAAAATAGCATAAGTAAAGTTCCCTGAAGCTATAGCTTGAGCTTTGAATAAACCATGAAGTTTAACAGATTACTTGTTTAGAAACAACAAAAAGATATTTGACATGAGCTCAATGTTGTCAAGTTATGTTCATTTTTCATTCTGGCAACATTTTTGCCTCAGTCAAACCTTTCATCATCTCAATCTGACATAAAAAGTCAAAACTGGAAGTGCGGAAGACAAAAAATAGCAAGAATGTAAAATGCAAACTTTGATGTGGTTAAAAAGTTAAGGAATAATACTTTGGATGAAAAAAGTAGTAATAACTTTGAATTTCATCTAAAAAAAGAATTGGCTTACGGCTATTTGAAAATAAAGTTACCCTATTATTGTTGATTAACAAGTCCATCCATCGATACTACTGATTGACATTTACAATGTTGATAAAAAAATGTTAGTGTAAAGGTAATAATTCTGGAAATGTTGTGATAAATTGTGAAGCGCAATAATTCCATTAAACTTGATAATCAATAATAGAAACGGATAACAATTATTTTTCAATAGTGTAACATTTTTGCTTTTCATTCTCCCATACCATTGATCAATGATTCACTTTGATTACATTGAAAGATGATGATTGAATTGATGTTGTTGGTATAAAAAATGCTGTTTTCAAAGTCAATTCTCTTTTCAACTGTCCTGATTTGTGACATTCAATATAGTCCATGTAAGACCGTTAATTCAATTGGTATCTTCACTTACGAAGGGAAATTAATAAAAGATGATTGTATCAACTTGAGTCCCAACCAAATGAAAAGGTTGATTGGAAACAATTGAAATGGATTTGTCTAGCTTTTATACCATCAACAATATTTTGACTTGTTTCTCCTTTAAGGTATCAACTTTTTTTCTGTCCTGTTTCACTGGACCTCTTGTTTTCCTTCCTGTTTCCTTTAGTCTTTGCTTCTTAACTCTTTCCGCATTTTTCGATGCCATTCATTGTTTCAATCTTAGTCAGTCCATTACTTTGCTAGATTGATACTTAAAGGGAAGAAAGAAAAGAAAAAGTATTAGTTAAATGAGCAATTCCATGAATTGAGTAAAGAAATGAGGAAAAGGTAAGAGATTTGGATGAGAGACAGAAGGAATATAAGATAGTTTACGTTATAATAGAAATCGATAGTTAAGGTCTTTGATTACATTTCAAGGAATCCAATATTTTTGGTAGTTTAGTCCATCACTGCATTCTATTGCAGCCACCATCATCACTGCCATCATCATTCCCAAATCATCACATCTTTTTGACTCATCCAATTTTCATTATTTTTCTATTTTCACCTAATTCACCACTCATCCATCTTTATTTTTTGTTTTCTGCTGTTTAATTCTTCGTTTAACTTGATCTTCATCTTGCTCTTCATTCCATTGAATATTCTTGCCAAATGAATTAAGATGAAAACTAAAGAGTTGAGACTAAAGCTTCATCTTCACTTATCATCAGAGTAAAAGAATAATCTTTTTACTTCATTCCAGTTTTACCATTTCTTTGTCTTCAACTTTCCATTCCTCATCCTTCCCTCTCTTTTTTGCCTACTTCTTTTTCATCTCATCCCTGACATTATCTTACTCAAAATTTGGGAACTGAAGAGATAATAAAAGCTTATTTAATCACCTTGAATCATTATCCACCTTTTGCTCTCCATTTAATCGCAATTCCCGAAGAACAATATTTCTCTAGATTATTTTCTTGGTCATGTATTAACCTATCATAACCATTATCAGTGGCAGTTTCTCCTTTTCTGTAATTGTCTTGGAAAACCTTTTTGCCCTTTTACATTGTTATCATCATCATCACACTTTGTTCACTTTCTCTTCTTGATACCATCTTTATTGTCCAATCTTGCTGTATGCTGGGAAAACTGAATCATTCAACGGCACCCATCATGAGAATTCCTTGACAAAATAGCATCATGATTTCTCTTTTTATTCTTCATTTAGAATCCCTTATTTTTTCTTCTTTTTTTCAACCAGCTTCCTCCATCGGATTCATCCATTGATGTCAATCGTTAGCACAATTTGATTTAATAGCTTACGATTCATACCAGCAGCAAATTTCAAGAGATCAGAAAAGGAAAGAAAAAGCTTTCTCAACTCGCCAAACCAATCATCGACTTTTTTTCTCTATTTTCCTCCTCATCATCCACATTTCACAATGACCATTTCATCATCAATATACACCGTATCTGGTCATCATTTTTCCCTTTTAGCAAACTTTTTTAATGTTACAAGTCATCAACTCATTGTTGCTCTCCATTGTTATTTATTGAATGTCATCTCCATTCTTTAGCCTTGATCCATTTTTTACGACTTATTTGCTGCCATAGTATTCAACAATTTGAATCGCCAACCTCGAAAATGTTTTTCAATGAGATTCGTACAAATACATTATATCCCTTGATATTACATCCTTCATTTGACAAGCAATTTACAGGCCCATTCAACCAAATGATTGTTAAATCATAAATTTGATGACTACTTGCACGGTCTTAGAATGTGCTCCAAGTTGTTGATCAAAATTCCTGAGAAACAAAAACAGAAAGTGAAAGTTAAACAGTTTAAAGAAATTAAGTCAATGTACAATTTTCATACAATGCTCTATGCTACTGAGTTAATAACTTACACTAAGATTAATGTATCAAGAGTATAAGCCGATTGAGAAAATAGTCATCATGTTGAGTAAATCTTTGAAAGTAGTTTTACAGATTCTGTAGCATGGTAAGATCTTAAGAATGTTATGATTTGGAATAATCGATTATACTCAGCAAATGAATAGAATATCTGGAGTTTATCTTTCAACTCAAATTCTTTAAGCAACAATCATGATGAAAATTCAAAAAGATTAAAATCTGATGTGATTTCTCCATTTTATACACTCGAATGGATCCACTCAAAAACCAGAAGACAGGGTAATAGATTATGATGATTACGTTTTTGAACCATTTTGATGCTATAGGAAAGCAGACACATAAAAATAAATATTAATAAATCATAAAATTGCAAAGTTCCAATTAAGTCTAAAAACCTCAGAGGTATTCAGTAAAATATAATATTACAAAAAAAACAACAAAAAACTCTCATTAGAGAAATGGAATCAACTGTACAGCAAATCTCTACGTGTTCATTATTTCGTCGTTTCATCATAATTCAACACCTAATGCTAACATTACTAAACACTGATTTACGAACAAAAAATGGTTTCAATAAATTGTTTTGTCAACACGCAAGCTGAAATGTCAATCATTCTTGGTATGATTTGCTATAAGCATTCTGAAACATATGGCTGATGTCTCTTTTTAATCGAGAAATCGATCTGATAGAATTTCCTTTGAATAAAATTGATGAACAAGGACACATAAAAATTTAACATTGCGCAAATATAATTAAATTATCTGCAACAATTGGGTTTTAAAATTGGATCAAAGAGAAAACAAAAGACCATTCTGACCAGGAAACTTCCATCTTTTCAGGATGCTTGTTAAAGTTGCTCTCTTTTTATCATGGCAATCTTAAATAGATAGTTGCAAGATAGTCAGCCTTTGGTCAGACATCACAAAGCATCAATCGTTGGACCAAATTCAATTTAATCACTCGACACCAGTAAAGAGAGGTCATTCTAAAGCTAAATTGGTTTGATAAAATAATTGATAATTTCCAAAACCCAATATTTAGATGGTGTTGATGACTGACCATTTCTCATTATCTTTACCCAATAGAGCTCATTTAGCTTTTTGTCTTTATGACAAACTTTAACAAACACCCTTTACAAGTGTAAAAACCTTGCCATTCAAGAGAAACTATATTGAAAATAATGAGCAGAATTATCACAACAGAATTTTTAAGCAAAGGCAAAAAAAATGTCAATCAAGCTGAAAATCATTTAAATTTACAATAAAAACGTTTTACTTACCTCAAACCAGTTTCCTCTGACATTAGAAATATGTTACAGTAAGCAACGGTTGTATTGTTTCACGAGCACAATAAAACTTTCACAATCAAAATTTGGTTTTGTTTATGTTTCCAATTAAAATCAGTGTGAAACAACCAAAGAAAAATTCAAACCGTTAATTGAATAAATTGGAAAATTTTTGAAAACCGTTGAAATAAGAAACTTGTAGATAATAGCTTCCATTGGCGCTTAAATATCTTTGCTAATGTTGATGAATAACAGTTGATTAGACAAAGAGTAACAAAGTTTCTGTTACAAAGTTAGATAGATCTTGTTAGACTTCTTCTTCTTACAATTGTCTAGTCTCTTTATCTCATTTTTTACTTGCAGAAGTTTTAACTGTTTGGTTTTTTATTTTATTTTAGATTATTTTTCACTTTTATAACTTATAAGTTATAACTTATAACTTATAACAGTAGATTTTATCAGATAAAATAGACAACTGTTTAAGCAAACCATTATTTCTTTGTTAAAATTTAAACTCTTCACCTTCCTCTTATTAATGTGCATTTCTGGTTTTTATTTGTTGTATTCTTTAATTTCCTCATACATTATCATTTATCAAGGAAAATGTTCAAGGTATGGAAATTGTCCACGTTTTTCAGCTCCTGTTATCCCCTTTTAGCCAGATTTTCATTAATACTCCTGTTTTGGGATTTTGTCAAGTTTTTGTGTTCCAACTTTTATGTTAATAAATTGAATTGTAAAAGTGATTAATCTCAAAACCTTATAAATGCTTTCCAATTTGCTTTGTGCTCACCAGTGCTTATTCTAGTGTCTCAAACCATCCAAAAGTTAAGGTATCACGTATTCCATCCTATTATTGTTTAATGTCAACTTTTCTAATCATGTTCGCTCCACTCATCCTGTAAAGTTTACTGCATTTACAATAACTAGAATTGCTGATGCATCAAATTCTAATTTAATTAATAACTTAAGTGTTTATCTGTTCTTCTCTTTTCAGATTTTCTTCCGAATTCGTCAACCAGTTTTTTTTCATTTCAATTTCTTGGAAAGAGAAAGCATTTTCATCAAACGAATCATTACAGAATTCCTGTGAATTCTTGGGGATCAATAATGAAAAAATAATGACTTCCAAAGTTTAACCACCAAATGTGCTCTGTGATTACAATCAAATTGTACAGGAACTATTTTTTGGATTTTTCGCTCTTATTTTCTGGGCATTCGAACGAACCAAATGCTTTTACATCAATTTTGCATTGGAGTATTGTGCTAATTTGTAGGAAAGTTTGATAGACATTCATTAGGATATAAATCTTTCGTCAGTTGACTAATAACTAGAAATCAAATCGACAAATGAGCTTCATTTCAAGAAATACAATGATTCCATCTGACAGAAAAGATTAAATCTCGAGGTATAATGTGCTACAAGTTTTGATTGATTCAATTACATCAGATGTCGATTTTTATGTATTCAACAAATTCATAAAGAGCTGTATTATAGTCATGATATTTGCATATTGTCAAACAATTGTGTTGAAATACGAATAATACCAGATATAAAATACTACAAAGCTTGAAGGAAAATTTAATGATATTGCTGATGACACTGACAGCTATAAACTACCATCATGTTAATTTCATTGTAATGAACTGATGAAACTCATGGAACCCCCAGGTAAACTAAAATTGAACTCACAATACATAACTGTATTACAAATAGGTTGTAGTAGTAATTATGTAATATTTTGTTCTAGGTTTTTCCATAATCATCGCTTCGAAGCAATTTATCTTTATGCAAATTGACGTGTATCGGCTATTCTTTCGATTATTTTGCATTATCGAGTTCAAAGACAAAACAAATTAGTGATATGCCAAGCCAAATTTTCATCTTTATTATCCAATCGATTACTGTAGGTGGTCTTTAACCTCTATGAAAAAAAGGTATTAATGTTAAATTGTTGCAATCACTCAGGCCTGTTGAACTTGACCTAAAGATAATATACACTGAACCTTAATCAAACTGTCTTATGTTACTAATCATGTTTTTACCTCATTTAATACTACGAGTTTACTTTAGCCAATGCGTTGAATGGATGTAAACAAGAACAAGTAATTTACCAAGAAATCTAAGCCAATTTTAAACGTGGATCCAGTGAATAACCGAGAGATTACATGAAACCTTTTGACCCAAGAAAAGGCCGTTGCCAATAGCAAGGAAGGATATTAGGGTCAACAAAGCCTATTTGACCTTATAGTTGGCAAAAAATGATGAGATTTTTATTTGCAACATAAAAAGTATCAATAGCTAAGCAAAAAACAGCAAAATAAAAACTTGCCTACCAATAGTTATTACTAACAACTGATTAGTTGATAATACTGTACTAATAATCAGTAACACCATAATCATGTGTAAAAACAGTAAGATCGAGAAACAACATTATGTCCTTTTCAAACATAACCTGATTGAACATTGTGTATTAGTTTTTTTTGATTACAACTCTAAAGGCAGAGAAAATGATTCAATATAATGATGATGATTATGATAATAATAATGGTCAATTTAATAATATAAACTCTTATTTGTAACTAATAACGATCAATAATAGATAGAGTGTCCAATCATTTGAAACACGTAAGTTGCAATCCTTAGTTTGACAGTTTGCATTCATTTTGAAGCACTTAACTCTTTATTTTCTTTATTTTCTTTATTTTCTTCTATTTTTCTTTCCCAGTGATTCTCTAGACGCTTTTTCAACCACATCTTGATCTTCATCTTGATTATCATTATACTCATCATGGTCTTCATCATCTTTATCATCTCCCACGATAAAACTAAACGTTGAAAGCAACTTAATGGTGACCATTAGACAAAATATCTGGTAACAATCGTAGCTACTTTTTTCAAGTTACTGTCAACTCAAGCGTTCAACTTTTATCTTCATCTTCTATTCATTTTTCATCTTCATTGAACTTGGCTTCTTCCCAAAAGTAAAAAGCAACAATAATATAATATTATCATCGTCATTCCAAAATCTCTTCAAATCTTTTCAAGTCGATTAGCATCATTCCTTTCTTTTTTTATTTATTTATTTTACTACAAAATAACTTTTCTTTCCTTTCCATCTTTTTTTAATGTGATTACTTGAAAATGAATAACATATTTGCCTTCATACATTTACAACTCATTTAACTATTATCATCATTAATCATCATCATTATCATCGTCATCATGTTCACGCAGAGATATTGTCATTGGAAACATCGAAAGAGTTGAACACAAGGAGCACAAAAATTTGGTAAAGTTAAACAAAATTGAACTTTGGAAAGATGAACATTTTAGTATCACAAAATAAATATTGAATTTTAATGTCTGTGAAATACAATATTTGATATTGAAATTTCATCTTACCATTTATCAATCATTTGTCTATTAATTATTACACTCAGTTCACATTGACTTACAATGAAGAAACAGATCAAAAGAAGATGAAATTATATTCGATATTCATAATAATTCATGCTAATATTTTTTCAATCTCTGATTGTGGTTACTGAAGCATAATTAATGCTTAGCAAATAATTTATCTATGGCGGAAGATAATTTTCAATGAGTCTCAGTATTTAAATAGAGTCTTTAATGGAGTCAGGATTGAATTACAGGCTTAATATACCTCTCCTAACAAAGGAACCTCTCCAATTGGTAAATTGATATCGAGATTTCATTGGTCGCTACCGGTACATTGGGCCTTCTCTAAGACGAAATCAGCTGCTAACTTTTAGATTTCGGCCTTTTTTCTAGACGAATTTCATGCTTTTCTATGGAAATTTATATTGGTCTTCAACAAGGTCTAATGTACCGATAGCGAACAATGCGATCTCGTTATCGATTTATCAATTGGTGAGTTTCTATCGTAAGAGCCTAAATTTTACAATATCATATTTTGTAATATCAATAATTACCGAACAAGTAATCCATCGCATAATTTAATCTTCATCTTTTATCAACTTTCTATTACTGACTCTTCTCATTGTAACATGATTTTTCTTCATGCTTTTTTCATTAATTTGAGTCTTTGAAAGGTGAACTGATGGTTACATTTTGATTAAGAGCCATTTTAATATCTGACATTATAAGTCAATATTTTACTCACAATATCGTCAATTTAATCACATTTTCCCATCATTATGAAGAAAAATGATTAAATTGAATTTCTAATTTTCATGTTTTCCATTTCTCATTTTAGATTCTTTACTTTTTCTTCATTTCTCACCAAAACTCACAAGGAAATCCGTTTCTTTTCATGATGTGTTCCAAAGAGAAAATTTTTCCTTTCCTTTTATCTCTTAATCTTATTTTTCATCATTTCCATTTGTTCATGCAACTGCAAGATATGAGAGTAAAGAAGAAAAAAATTTCACCAAAATGTATAATTTTCAAACTAATAAAAGATTTTCTTCTCTTCCCTTTCAGGTTCATGATGTCAATCGATAAAGCAATAAAGGAATCAGATTAACCAGATCTAAAGATGAATCTAAAAAATGTATTCAAAGGATAACCAATTGGAAAGACAAACTAAACAACAAAATGATCGTAAAGTCGATTCAAATTTGATTTCTTATTTTAATTTCCTTTACAGTTGTTGATTCGTTTTCAACACAATCTTGCCTCTTCATCTGTCCTCGTCACTTCAACCTTTTGGCACTTCAATCAACTTCACTCTTGAAACACTTGAAAGTCAACATTAAAACTCTGGTTCCTCCTAATTTAACTTTTAATGGAAGGAGTAAATTTGACCATTAGTATCACTTGTCCACCTCACTATTCATTATTAACTGATAACGATAAATAAATTATCTGTTAATGTGAATAGTGTTAAAACAGTACCTGTTTCTGTTATCCCATTATATCAATTGGACCTTTGAATTTACCACTCCCAGTCAAGCCTACATTTAGATTATTCATGATGATTAACGTGATGAACACTATTTGACTCTTAAAAGTGACTCTTGAAAATATCCAATGTAAGTATAGTTAATTCCGTTCTGTTAACCTCATTACCTTTAACCTAATCTTGAATTGACTTTAGTTTTTTTTCCTGGCTTTTTACTATCAGATACAAAACCATGGGAAGCAAAGTAAAGTGACCAAAGAGAGTCGATGAATTAACTGAATTAAAGGAAAATAATGATGAAAGTGTTGATCATCATATTGGTTTTCCAGTGGCTATTATTAGTTAGACTAAACTATTAGTTTGATTCACACCAACAGACAATCAAAGTTAAGTAACAGCAATTTATCAGATACCAGGAAATGAACATGAAAACGACGAAGATGAAGAAAATGAGAAGATAAAGGATTAAAGGAAATGAGCTAATAAAAAGTTATTGAGATGAAAAAGGATGAGAAAAGGTAAGAAGAAGAAGATGATGATGATGAAGATAAAGCAAAATACACAGCTAACAAGTAAAATTGTAATAGCAACAAAGTGTAGCCACTTGAAGCTTTAATAATCTTGCATTTATATCCTATCCTTAATATACTAACCAAACTCCAGGGAATCACTAGAATCACTGAAACTTGAATGATTTAGAGTAACAAGAAGATAATGATGAACAATGATGAGCATTCAAATTGTGATTATTAATAGTGCTGTTTAAGTTGAATAAAAAATGGCCTTTTCAATACTAAATGTATTGTTCAACTTTTGTCTTAAACCTTTTTCCTTCTTTTTTAATCTTTTGCTTCTCTTGTTTTCCATAATCAATTTATCTTTTGATAGGTTCATTGCTTACTCTGTAACACTATTATCATGATTACATGAGCTTCATTTAATGAGCAATTAAATAATTGTTTATTAAATAAGAGTCGCGACAGTCTAATGAGTACACCGTTTAATTAGACTTTTCAACACTTGAATTTGTCTTCAATTTGCATTAACTTTGGTTAATTTTTTTCATTTAACCAAGTTTCTTCTCTTCATTGTAATAAAGCTTTTTTAAATAAATAAATGAATATTTCTAAATGACAAGAGTTTCAAATATAAGTAAAGTTGAATTTATCAGAAGTCAATGGAAACATTTGTACAATTTAAAATATATTAACCGAGAAAAAAATTAAGAATCTGCTCCGTGTTCATTTCTGTGAATATTTGAAGCTGGCTCCATGTTGTTGATTTACAGTGAAATTATCTTTACTAGAGGCTCCTCGAGCTAGCATTTTACGAAAGGCCGATTTAAAGTTTTCATTGCATAAAGCATACAGAAAAGGATTGATTGTAGAATTAAAATAACCTAGCCAGATAGCCATAGTGTGAACAAAATGATTAATGCATGAACAATAAGCTGTAACAATGAAAACAATAACATATGGCAGCCAGCAGATGATGAAAGCCCCAAGAATCACACCAAGTTGACGAGCAGCTTTCTTTTCTTGACGAAGTCGCGATGATTCAACTCTTCTCATCACATTTTTGTGACTTTGTATTGATGAAGAAGATAAATAAGAAAACGAACCATGATGATCTAGATTTGATTGATGAAGATGATGCTGATAATGATGATGGTGATGTGGATGAGAATGGTGATGATTAAAACTTGATCCTGCCTTGTTACGATGAGCTAAACCAGGACTTAAATCGTTATGAATAAATCTGTCCCCACCAGAAAAAGAAGACTGGAACTTTGATCGGCAGTTAGTCGGCCATTTTGCTTGACAATAATTTTTACTACTAGGATAACCTTTTTGCATCTTTTTATCGGCATTACAGGGTAAACCATTGGACGGTGAACATTCTGATCCTTCCAGCGAGACGGAACAAGACAGTTGATGGTCATTAGGTAATGATGTTGAAGAAGGTGAACTTTTACCAGTTTTGCGACGGCAAAATTTTATAGCTTTATTTCGTAATCCATCCATTACCATAATTTTGGAGGAAATTTGTTGACTAGAATTGTTATCACTAGAATCAGCTTTTAAAGGCGATGTTATTCCTGTCACTCCGGTAGTTGTGAGCGTAGATTCAGTCAAACCAGATTCAATATACTCAACTCGAACATCTACATCTTTATAATCCTCTAAAGAATAAGCTCGATTACCGGCTTTAAGCACAAGCAACTGTTTGTACCGATGAACATTGTCATAATCAATAAGTCCATCTCTAACAACTTCAATGGGTAACTCAAGATCACCATCAGCTTCACTGACAACTTCTTGAGTAAAGGTATCATCTGATGAACATCGCTCAATATTGATGTTTGACGATTTCAGTAATGGGTTAGGAAGTAAAGATGAAGAACAATCAGTTGAAGGTAGATTTAACGTTGATGAGCAACATACAGGCAATACTCTTGGATCATCACTATTGGAGTACCATTTATTTTGAGTTCTTTTACTGGCATTATTGGTAGACCACGATTTACGATAGCCTTTCGGTCTAATTGTAGTTGGTGATGAATCAACAATCTCCTTGTTACATAATGAACCATCAGATTGATTAATCCTTTTACCGCCAGCACCAGTTAGAACAGCTGGTTTACCGGAATGTCCATTACCATGACTACTCGCGGATCCAATGATATCAAACTTACCTCGTCTTTTAATCTCTTTGTAAATTTTATAATAAAGGATTACCATTAAAGACATTGGTATTAAAAAATTAACTACCGATGTTGTCACCTTGAATATAGCATCATCGGAAAATTCAGTCTCACATACAGCACCATCATGCTTACGATTACCATAATTGTACCAATGATGCCAACCAATGATCGGTACAATCCAACAAGCGGCCAACAACCAGACAATTACAATCATTGCTAAAGCACGTTTCTTGGTTCGTTTACATAGATATTTAAGTGGACTTTTGATTGACCAATATCGATCAAGGCTAAGAATTAATAGATTAAATATCGAGGCAGTTGATGCGGTATAATCAATAATTAACCAAAATTGACAAACAAATAGACCGAATATCCAGTCACCAGTTAAAACGTAAGCCGATGAGATAGGCATAACAATTAACCCAACAATAAGGTCAGCAATCGCCAAGCTCAGTATAAACATGTTACTAACCTGTAGCATAAAAGAAAAAAAATAACAAACACAATCAATTATTTACAAATCAAACAGCATAACATTAAACAAAAGCAGTTTCAATCTGCAAGTTGAACCGCCAAATTGAATTGAACTTTGCACTTTTAAGAAGCGCAATTTTTAAAGCAAAGTCATTAGATGAAATTTATTTAAATTACTGGATAATTTGCATACAAATTTGATTCGATTTGACTTTTAAAATCAATTGTCTAAAAGTAAAAAACAAAATTATACAAGTTTATTGTGAATCTAAAGCTAACACTTTACTGCAACATCTGTTAATTTAATCTCAACTTTAACCTTAAATATATTTGTCTTTACTAATGCATTCCCTAGTAATGTTATACTTATCATTGTCACAGTTAATCAAGTAAACTATAACCATTAAAAAATTACATTTCCATGTAACAATCTTTCCATTTTAATCACAATTAATCGTCATCAAAATGCAATCCCTTATTTTACTTAACCCAACTTTACAATGACATAAAAATTTGGCTCTCATTTGAATTGTAAACAAAGACTTAACGTAAATTACATTACGAACTGAATTAATTAAAGTTCAGCAGATTTTAGCTGAAGTAAATTGAACTAAACTATATCAACCATTTAAGCCTAAAATCAAAGTCAATTAATCCGATTAAATAAGCTAATACAAGAAACAGCAATCAATACAATTGAAGCTCAGAAGAGAAACGAGTCAGAAAAATGTGAATCTCAAAAAATGTAGCAAAAAGTTGATTGAAAAGACGAAAATAGATTCACATTGAATTTGCTACAACATGATTAACTGTAGTCAATGATTAAGTTGTCATTGATATTAAAAAAGTCAAGATTAATTTAGAAAGCATAGAAAGGTTCATAAGATCATTAGTTGATGAGAGTGTAAAAAATGATCCCAAAAAGACGAGCAAAAGTAGGCTTTTAATTGCTTCTTACCAATGTTTCAGGATAAATCTTGATACTCATGTTAAGGCCTTTTTGCTCAACTTTTCATCATCTTAATTATTCATTTTCATCGCCATGTTTTTCACAAACGGAAGCTGGTTCAGCAAAATTTCACATTTTCATCGTTTTTTTATTGTTATCACCAATTTACCAGACAACCAGACAATATTCAGAATGCATTACAAGCTTTTTTTTCCTTCTTGCTCAACCTCTTTTTGTTCACTTAATTATGAATACAACAGTTAATCAATGGTTACTATCTTTAACGTGTTAATTAATAGTTGATTGAAATCATTTCCTTCCGTCAGAATCAAACTTATCATTTAATAAATTATTCAATGTTAATCTTGTAAATCAAGAAGGACGAGCAAATATTTAACTCAAAAGTTTTTCTCATTTCATCTGTGAATTGTTTACGATTAAAGGCAAATTCAGCAGTTGAATAAGCTGATACTTTCAGAATCCAGGATTATGGACAGAATGTGAAAAAGGATTAAATTGGTCACTTTCATGTCAATAACAGTTGAAAGGATAACTTACAAGAACTAAATTTATTCTCAGAAGATTGAAAGAAATTGTAAAATGAAAGAAATGAGAAAGGCTTAAGAAACCAGAATAAATCGGGTTTACTCAATGGTTAATATAAAAAGGCGAAATGGTCTAGTCAAATGTTTCAATTTTTTAAGGTTCAGGAGTTAGCCAGACTTGCCTCGGCTCTAGAGTGAACGACCAGACAATATGAAGACAAAATAATGAGAATAATTTCATCAACGATTCCCAAATGTAGCAAAGTTGCTTTTGTTACATTTGGCATATATTTACATAAAATGCTTTTATAATGTCCTGGTTGCTAATGCTTTCACAACCTCTCATCATATGTAAACCAAAACATGATAACTTTTGATGTCGGAATTTTAAGCAGAAAACCTGATTCAAGACTTTCTCACATTTATTATTCTTTCATAATCAAAAATTCAGTGAACCTCAATCAGCAGAATTGGCAAACAGAAGCAAAGATAAACACAAAATATTCTGGTGAATGCCATATTGTAATATGCAATGGCAGAGCGACAGTTGCTTTAAAATTATTGAAACTCACCCATTAAAAAAGGTTTCTCATCTTTTCCTCAACACTTGAATTTGGTTAATTTGGGTTAACATTAATTGCTTTCTGATTTGCATCTCACCAATTTTAGATCTTAAATACTTTCAACTCACCATTAACATGGCCAGCTCAATAAGCACAGTTAATTGGTCTAAAACCAATAACATTTGAAGGATAAAAATGGTTTTCGTCCGCAATGTTACCCTTTCATTCACATAATTCATCATCTTTGTTCAGTCTCAACTTTACATTTAACAATAAGTGATCATTTTTCAAATTGATGATTGTTGGCTCACTTTGTGAAGCAAAGAAAGATGATTGAACAGGAAAAATATGAGTCAGATAATAATGATAGTTACAAAGATAATGATGATGATGATGAGAAGTAAAGCAGTTGAAGAGAAACAAAGTTAACAATGTTTCACCCTTTACCCAGTCTCGCTACCTTTTTTATTTCTTGTTAGCACTTTTAAATTTTTGCTTAGCTTTTGATATTTTTCAAGTTCAATAATATTACTCAAAGATAGTCTGAACCTTTTCTGAGCCAATTCAGAAATGATGTTGACATTGCATAAACATTAACAAAAGAGACAATAATGATGTTCTGAGCAAATTAATGTTTCATTTTGATGAAACGAAAGCAAATCACTGATTCAAATTTAATCAAATTTCCATTCATTTTTCAATGTTCTTCCAATATCATAATCTTTAACATAAAACAATGAAAAGAGTTGATTGATTATCAATTCACTGTCAGTTGTAAAATCATTTGTTTCATTTAATCATTCATTGAAAACTAATCCATTAAACAATTAAATGAGCTTAAATTGAAGTTAAAAAGAGTGAAAATTGTCAAAAGCAAATGATCATCTGATGAAAATAAACTAAAAAAGCTGTCTTGAGATTTGTTTAAACATTAAAAACTGGAATCACCTTTAAAGGTTAGTGAAAGTAAATAAAAGAGTAACAATTCAATTATCAACTGAATTAAGTCAACTTGTTTTAAATTGTCATTCTTATGTCCTGAGAATTGCAGTTAACAACTATATAACAATCAATTTATTTACTTATCAGCCGAAAGAGAATTAGATTAAAATTAAAAAAGCAACATCTCAAGAGATGCAAGTTGAAGAGACTCAGTCAAATGAAAAAGTACAATTGATCATAATTTCCATGATAATTTGCTTGATCTTCTTTAATCAATTGTTCACATTCCAACCTTTTATACATTTTCCTGAATACATCAACATTATCTCATCGCAATAATTGAAAATTAACAAACTAAATGAAATGACTTGAAGTGTGACAAAAGCCTTTATCCTTTGCAAGTAAACAGAAAAAGAAGAAGAAAATAAGTTTCAATTCAGTTGAAAATAAAGTAGGATTATGAGGATTTCATGAGGAAAAGAAAAGTTCCACTATAAGAATCGGCAAGGAAATTTCTTTCCATCAGAATCAACATTTATTCAGTCTTGAATCATTGACAGAAATCTTGACAGAATTATTACAAAATCTTTCAATACATTTGATTCGGTGACTTATTCATCTCAATTTCAAAGTCGACAATTTCTTGGAATCAAAAATTTCTTTCTCATTCTTTCCATCATTTTCACTGGCATGATTCAAGCATTCATGCTTTCAACCGATTCATTCTCAATCCTCTTCTGAATGAGTTGCCTTTTTTGCGTTTCTTTCCAATCGATTCACATTTTCATCATTTTATTCATCCTCTTAGTTTACAGATTAGCAACTCCTGAGATTAACGATTGATTTGTAAATTGAATTGTTGAGCAAATACTTTATCCTCTATTTGTTCATCTTTAACCTTTATCATGAGTTGATAGTCAATCGACCAGTTAATCAAGTGTAAAACGCCAATAACTGTTCCAGTTAAGTCTGTTTGTCAAACCAGAACTGTATTTCAAGTGAAATATCCAGAATGAAAAGGTTGATTTGCTTTTTTATGTGCAATTATCGTTTGGACGAAAAGGTAAATGAAGAACGAAATAAAGGTTCATTTGAATTTGGTATTGACTTGGTAAGATCAATATTTGACATATTTGACCAAAACAAGTGCTGTAAAAGGTTTCAGATTATTTATACCTAAGTTGGGTTTAAAGGAAACAAGCGAAACTAAATGAATTCTGACTCAATGAGGCAACGATTTATTGGTCAGTCTCAAGGAGACATAATTCATCGGTCGATTTTTTTTCAATTTAAGTAGTTATAAAAAGTCTTACTCTGAAACACTTGTCCGCTTTGGACCAACTTTTTTGTGAACCATTATAGCACTGAGATCTGTGAAATCCTCTACTGCAGGAATATTATCTTCGAACGTTTTTCCATTATCTAAGTTCTGAAAAGGTCTATAGTCAGTCTCATAAGAGGATTCTATAGCCATTTGCGTTGGTGGTACAGTGAATAAATTCAATTCACTTTTACTAACTGGAGTAAAATTTCGGAGGAAAATATTCCATTTTTAATCAAATATACCTTTCTATTTCTTACTTTTTTGCGTATTCTTATACAACCTTTTACGCTTTATACCTTTCCCTGATTGATTTATAATTGAATTAGTTCTACACAATGTATAATTTACTGCGTTATGTATTCCAGTTTTAGAATGTAGATTGAGAGACTATTTAATAATTTTCTTATCTAAAATATCTTGCCCTACATTAATCCCAGTTTTCAAAGCATGTTTTCCATTGCAACAATAAAAATTTGAACGCCGAATCTTTTTATTAAGCTACCGAAACCGTATCTACCATAAACAATTTCCGTTAAAATAAGTCTAATTTTGTGCAAATTCGTCTAGACATTTAGTCGTTATGAAAGATTTTAAAATCTACTGTAAAACTTTACCAGTCATACCTTATTCAATTTAAATAGGTCAGTTGATCATGTTAGTCGCTTCTTTGAATGAATTGAAAAATAACTGTTCGATAAAGTTTCAAATATTATGTTTGCCTTGGTTACCTGAAGGTTTGCGAAATTTTGATTCAATTGAAAAGTCATTTATTTGTTGAAGGATCTTTGTTGATCTTTGTAAAATATTTGCATTCAAATGTCTGTTTCAACATTGTCTTTGCTTTAAAATTTTCCTGACATTTTTGTTTGAATCTAAAGGAATATTAAGCAAAGCCTTTAATGTTGATTTAAAGCTATTCAATAGTTAAGCTGTGAGTCACAAAAAGCATCCAAACTAAAGATGGAATGTTATTCCGCGTTTCCTGAAGAAAATCGCGAAATAATAAATAAACTCGAAAAAATGTGCAAACATCCCATTCTCTTCGATTTTGACGAAAGTTTTTAATCTGGTCTGATCACGATAAAAGGGGAAATAGTTGGAAACAAAATTTCCATTTACAACATGCAGCCATGTGATATTGATTAATGTTTGTTAACTGAAAACTTGAAGGTTTTACCTCAAAGTTGAACTCATAATATTTGTGACACAAAGTTCAAAAGTCATCACTTCATTTTAGATTATTATTGAGACGCAAAACTGATGAGAGGAAAAATAAATTGATGATGTCAACCAAGGTTTGCTCAATGATGAAATATTAAGGTAAAGCCAGAAGTCATTTTCGTTGTTGGAAGCCAGTCTGATCATAATATTAATGGCATCTTCCATTTGAAGTGACTTGAAACAGTCTTTACTAATTCATAAGCATTGATCACAAACAAAATAATTTCAATGCTGGTTTCACTGCAACATTTCATTTTATTGACATTCAATTCGGACATTTACTATGAGATTAGCCATCGCATCAACCATTGTATAATGCATGAAGAGTGAATAAATAATGATCTTAAAATATCACATCAAAGGTTATCCTTAGTTGGTAATTTGGTTGAATAGTTAAGAGTTGAATCTCAAAATTGAGTGAAATGTTGAAGATAACAACAGATTCAGTGGTAGTTTGAATGGAAAAATACCGGGTGATTGAGAATGACCCTTCGGTGTTCACTGTGTTACAGTAATTTTATTTCTGGACCGATTAACATAAAATCATGGTCAAATGTAGATTAAAGACATAAGAATTACATAATGATGTTTTCAAAGTGTGAGCCTTCACTAGCTACAATATATTGACACCTTTTGGCAAAGTTAGCCATAACAGATTTCAACACTTTTTCGTCTATCTTTTTGGCTGCTTCTCCAATGGCCTTTTTGAGTTGAGGTAGATCTTTTGGCTCAGATTTATAAACCTGGTCTTTCAACCATCCCCAGAGGTAGAAATCGCAAGGATTAAGATCCGGACTATATGGTGGCCACGATAAACCCCCTTCGAAGTGCTTGTTATAGTCCAGGGCAATAACCCGCTGTCCAAACTGTTTTTTGATGACTTCAAACACTTCATATGTTCGATGTGGTCTAGCGCCATCCTGTTGAAACACATACGACCCTGCAAGGTGATGAGAACGAATCCAAGGAAAGAATTTTGTCTCCAATAAATTCCGATATGAATCTGAGGTTACATTAGTCTCAATAATTTCTACTGGAGATGCTTTTTTGGCACATATTGCCATCCATACAGTTACTTTCTTTGGATGAAGAGGGCTTTCAAGGGTAACATGGGGATTTTCTGACCCCCAGATCCGATAATTCTGTCGGTTAAAAAATCCATTTAACCAGAAATGGCACTCATCTGAGAACCAAACTTTCTCAATATCGAGTTTTTTCTGATCAATTAGATCAAGAACAGTCTTAGCAAATTGAGCATCATCAGAAAGAGGTTGAACAACACTGATTTTGTAAGGGTGTAAACATAGAATCTTGGCCAATATCCGCTGCACAGCATAAAATGACAAGTTTAAAACAGACGAAGCACACCTAATTGAGTCCCACGGGTTAGCATCAAAATGTTTTTTTACCTTTTGAATTGATTCTTCAGTTATAACTGTTTTTTTAGCACCAACATTCCCACAAAGATTGTCACGAACGCTTCCATTGGTATTAAAGTTGTCCCAAGCCCTTTTAATTGTCTCGTTGGACGGTTCATCTTTAGTTTTAAATTGCTCTTTGAATCGCCTTTTAACTTCAGCAAAATTTTTAGTTTGAGCATAATTTATTACAAAAAAAACACGATGTTCAATTTTATAACGGAAATCAGCCATTTTCAGATCACAAGTCGAAATTGAATAACTTTTGAACAACGAGTTATACAAAGATGAGACTAACTGTAAATGATTACGCATTGTTCAAGCTTTTAAATACTATCTTATTCATATCTATGTGATTACTCATTTCCGTGAAAAACAGATCATAAGTTGCTTGGTCAAATTTCCAATAACAATTTGACAATTCGAGCTCAACTCGTTATTTAAATTGAACATTGGCTTAATTTGACTCTTGTGAGAAACAATAATGATTACTGATTATAATTGGAGATTAGAAAGACAATCACATTATTAATTGGAAAATAATCAGATTTCAAACACCGAAGGGTCATTCTCAATCACCCGGTAGAAACAAATTTAACCTTTCTATCAAAATGCCAGAAGCTGCTAAACGTAAAGATAGATAATTATCACTCCCTCTTTCAGAATAATCCGATAATTCGATTTTTTCATTTTTTAATAGAAGCAAAATTCGATTCATTTTGACAAAAAGTCAATGAAAGAAGAAAAATTGACCGCAAAATGAGCAAAAAACCAATTAACAAGTCGAGTTTTACAAATGAAGTTGAACAAAAAGCATTAACTTTGAAAAATGTTAATTGTTAACCATTTGGTTTTATTTTCATTTGGAAACATTTTGTGGAGAAACTCGTTCCCCTGAAAGAACCAAACAAGAACAGGTTTAAACAAAAAGCATTTATAAATGAAAATGAGAAAGACTTCAATCTTTTCATGCAACTTTGATTATGAACATTCACCAAACACTGGGAGTTTACATCATGAAAATAATAAATGATGAAATTGTTTTGTCTCTACAAAAGTTTCAATGAGAAAGTATTTTAATTTTCATGGAAAAGCAGGAAAAAAATAAAAGGTAAAAGAGGAAAACATTTTCAAGCAAAAGAACGACTTTTACGTGATTTGTAAGTTCAACATTTTGGCTCATTTTATTCATGAAAATGTAAAACAAAAGTTCCTTTCAGAGCCAAATTAGATTCATAAATGAGTCTCAATTTGAAGATGAAAAGAAATGAATACAAAAGTAAAATGAGAAACAGGTAAGAATTGGAAAGGTCAAAATGAACCCAAAATATCTCGCCATTTACTTCGAGTGTAATTTCATTTTTAAAGTTTACATTTCAATTGGAACATTTGTGATTCTTGAATTTCCATTATCAGCATCTTAACGGTTTTACCTTTAAATTGCCTTTTTGCATGGATTAGGCGAGCAGGAAGGTGAGAAGAACAAGTTTAATATCATTGAGAATTGAGTTTGGTATTATGATGAACAGGGAATGGAAAGGAAGTGAAGCAAAGAAAAGAAGTGGAAACCGGACGAAAGATTCATTTGCAATACAAATGAGCTTCTCAAACTTACATGTCATTATCGTGTTCAAGTATCAATTGCAATCTGATTTCAGCTTTTGGACAAGTTTAACCGATAGATTTAGATGATTCCACTTTTCATTTCTTTTTTTCCTGCTTTTCTTCGCTTACGATTTGCTTTTTGTTGAGTTCAAGAATGAATAGACTTTTCATGATGTTTCATTAAACCTTTTCAAAGTTAACATTTTCCAATCTTGCAATCTGAAATAGTCAAACATTGGTTTCGATTGTTGATCAAATGATGGACAAAAATATGGCTTGTAAAACGTTGAATGGCAAAAATTGAATTTAAGTTGTAAAGAAAGCTGTAATAGCAAAAGGTTGAAGTTTGTGAAAACATTTTTGAAAAATGAATGTTGAGGTAAAAGAAACGAGAAAAGCTGAATTTCATTTCATCCCAGTGATTCAATATGAATCCTTAATCAATGTCACAAGATTCATGTTATGTGCTGGAATCTACGAAAAGAGAATAATTTTCAAACTTTCAGCTCACTTTTGAAAATTAAATGAAAAATATTATGCTTAAGGGAATCTTTCATCTCAAATGCTGAATAATAACAGCAAATGATGATAACTGCACATTTGTCTTAATCCTTTGAAAACTCATCAAAATAATCTTGAGAGTCGCCTGAACATTTCAAGAAGCTGTAAGAACTGGTCGAGAGTCTAGAAGAAATGCTGTTTCAATCAACTTATTTACTGAAGTTATTTCATTTAAGCCTAAGTTCATCAAGATATTCAATTGGCGAAAGAAGAAAGAAATGACAAATTATATTTTCATGATTATATTGACTATTAATATTCATTTATTATCTGTCAAAGAAATAAGTTTATATTTATTTTCATCTGAAATTTGAAGAAATGGAAACTCACCTGAATTAATCCATTATTAATTATGAATTTTCATAAACTTTTAAACATCAATCAAATATGAACTTGAATGAAAATCAAAGGTTCAAAACTATTTGAGTTCAAATTTGGAGCAATTTCGTGAGTCGATGATTGTGATGTGATTCCTGTTCAAAGCTGTTTAAAGTCAATCTTTCCCAACTCAAAACCAGAAGAGTTAATGTTTACTCTCATAAAGCAATTGATAATTTCGGTTGAATGAAGTTGCATGAAAAGATAAGTCATGATTTACTGCTGATCGAGTGAAAATTTCAAGAGTTTCCTTTTGTTATTCGAGATTCTACTCAAAATTTTCAGTTTAAAGCCATTTTCTTTTGGTTAAACCTAGAAGATGAATTTAAATAATCATCGAGTCATCATTGACCATTGACGCAAAAAATGGATGATAATCTGATGGTTAGAAAGATTAAGAACAAGAATTTTTATTTGGTCAATTTGTTGAAGTGAATACATGAGGAAGCGAATAAAGTTTTTGGTTCAAATGTTCAATGAAAGTTTAACCTTTTTCAAAGACTGTTTAAAATCTAATTATTTATACTTTTCCTCTTTTCAAATTAATATTCAATGAAACGACATTTTATCCAGATAATTTATATTCGCAGCGATAAAGCAAAAACTCGACTGAAAAGAAATTTAAATTTATTCAAATCGAAAGTTTAATTAAGTTTCAAAGCTGTTATTCATCGACCAGCACAGTTGACCTTAAATTTAATGTTATCTTTCAAAGGGATTTGAACTTTAATATTAATATCAAATACAAGTTTACATGAAATGTTTCAAAATGTTGCTTTTCAGGCGAGTTTAAAGGCTAAATTGAATTGATGATTGAAAATGAATGACGGGATAATCTAATAACAAGAGCAGAATATTTGATCGGAGAAAAGATCGCATTGAAAGCGAGTCAATTGAACAAATCAATAACAAGACATCAATAAATCAATCAATAAAAATGAGACATCAACAGTCGAAAGAAGAAAAATTTTCCTCTTTTCACTTCTTTTCATTTCACGTATTAATATAAATCAAAAGAGTGATTTATAAGGTTTGACTTTTTTGTTTTACAATCAAAACAAACATCAAAATTACACTTACAAATGTATTGGTAATAAAACGAATCCATTGGAATGGTTCAAGTTGACAAATGGCTTTCAAATGAAAAGACATTCATTATTATTTAAAAACAAAAGAGTAAAAAGTCAAAATCAATCTTGATTAGCCATTTCTATTCGACAAATTTATTCTAATTGATCACAATTGATGAAGTTTTCAAATTTTTATCAAAACCGTTTAACGTTCAAAGTAGTTGTGAACACAATCAAAACTTTAAATGTGACTTTTAGGTAAAAAGCGCAGAACAGAGAAAAGGTTTTCTTCCAAGATTTCAGACAATCTTTTCGCTGCTAATTGACTGATTACCGAATTAGATCAATGGTTAAGAGTAATCGTTTGCCAGCCAATTGTCATACAACAAATATGAATGTTTTTCAATTTCAATTTTCACAAATCAGAATCTGGTTGAATCGATTTTCTCAGAAGAACCATTTTTGCTAAGCAACTAGGGAAATCGTGAAAACAAGTTGATGAAGAGGAAACAAGAAGGACGATTACGATAATGATGATAATGTTGAGTACAAGTTTGAAATTCATAATACATTTTGGTAAAGTTTACCAAATGAAATTTTGTTTCCTTGTAACCTCATTGTAAGTCAAGAGAATCAAAGTTTCAATTGCTACTTCAACTGTAACTTTACCCTAATTTTTGCTCCATTCAGTTTCAAGAATAAATTGTATGCAAGCAAAAGAGTAATAGAGTTTTCCTTTCATCAACTTTGCCTTTTTTCAAATCATTCATCATTGAGTAAATTTTTCTTTACTCTCAGATGGATCCATTGAGATAACAGGTAAACAGTGAGTTGCAACCCTTTCCATGGATTCATCCTTCTTTATTACTTTTGTAACTTGGAATATTTTTGTTTTTTGTTTCTCTTTTTTTTCAGGGTAAAATGGCAAGTTGAAAAACTGAGCAACCAAAGAGTGTAAAATCATTCAAGTAAAACTTCTGTCTGATTTGAATACGCAATTTGCTCAACAGTGTTGATGGTTTGGACCTTTCCAATTGGTTGGCAAAGAGAGCGATGAACAAAAGCTTGAAGCTTGCAAAATCGTGTGATCAAACAATTGATCAACTTCAATTCAATTAATGGTCAACTTTCTGTATCATTGACTTTGCATTCAATTTTTCACTTTCAATTTGGATAAAAATATCAAACAATAAAAGCAACAAAAGTGCAACAAAGTAATACAAACTGTACATTTCCTAGATTAATGGTTTCACTGTAAAATTAGTCAAGCTATGAAGTAAAAGTAATATTTTGACACAAATTTAAACTCAAACAGTTTAACCAGATTTGGCTTTAGACGATTAAACTTTGAAACTTGATTTTTCAGGCAAAATTTTAATCCTGGTTCGCTTTACTTTTTTCGCAAACAAAGCGAACTGTGCAGAGTTCAATGGATCAACATTCAGAAGTTTTGCATTCTCAGTTCACAATTTCTGATCAAAATTTCATTCAAACTTTTCATTCTGTCAGCTGAAGCTGAGTACAAATTGTTTAACTGAAGCCTTCAACTAAGTTCAATGAAATTTCGAGTGGAAAAAGAAATATTATTTGAAGCTTAAAGTCAAAGTAAATGATCTGAATTAGTGAAGCTGTTTACCAAAAAAAAACATCAATAAAACACCTGAAAGCTCTTTATTAATCAGATTAGGAGTCAGTGAAGTCATTATCAGCCTCTTTGTACATGGAGTTGAATACTGATTTGGGTTTAGTTTTAACATGTAAATGTTAATTTAATAATTGCATTTTCACCTTTGAACAACAAAAAGAGGATCTAAAATTCAAACTTGATTATGAAAGGATTCCATGAATAACAATAGTTTGCTAAAAATGTCTCTAATTTGAATTAAATTAATATTAATAAGAAATTGAAAAGTGAAACTCGTCGAGTGAATAACTTGTGTTTAATCCTTTTGGTCAGGTTAACAGATCTTTGATAGTTTTAACAGGTTAAAGTTTCACTCCTTTTATTACCATGTGAGTATACTGAACTAAGTGCATGTTTCTGACCGTGAATCAGGAGTTGAACCAGCGACCAAATAACAACTAATCCCTTTCCATTCAAATTGCATCCTTCAAAAGTTGATTAACAGGTGAAATTAGTTAAAGTCAAGCTTGACCATCAACGGTTCAACATGAAATTTGGAGAAGAAAATATTCTCTATTTTTTGGTGATTAACAAACAAACCTAAACCATTGAACCGATTAATCACTTGAAACTTGCCAAGTGAATAATTTTAAAATGCGAAAATGAATTAATTAAATGTTTATTGAAATTGCAATTAAATTGTCATAAAGAATAAATCTTTTTACCATTTCCATTTGAAATTTGACTCTTTTTTGCAATTATTTTTCAATCATCATTTACAACTGAAACAATTAAAGGCTTACATGAAACTAAAGTGTTGTTCATCATTAATTGATGAACCGAGTTTTGTTTATTGGAATAAATAATGACTATTAATGAGATTGTCTGATGAAGTGGAAGATGCAGCATTGTTTAGGGATAAAAAAGAGTCAGGATTAAGTCTAAGTGTCGGCATCTCGAGCATATTAATCTGGCAAAGAACGCAATAGAAAACTGACCTAAAGTTCGCTCTTATTGGTACTTTAATTTACTGTTGAAGGGCGACTATGAAAAAACCTGCGATTTTGTTTACTCAACCCTGACTATTGTTAATGATTATACTTATTTCAATGTGAATCGGAAAACAATTGAAGGTGCAACAGCAATAAGTTATACCTTTGAGGAAACACTAACAAAGCAAAAGTCATTTAATGAGGTAAATAAAAGGCTATTTTTTCTTCTATTTATTGTTTCATTCAAATTCCTCCAAGCTAATCACATCAATTCATTTTGCGACTGACTGACAGTCGATTTTCGTTTATTACAATAGTCATGATTGATTAGGTGCAAGATGCAGATAGAGATTTGATTCAAGACGAAATTGTAACAGATTCAGTGACTTTTATCATTCCATGTTCCTGTGAATCTTCTTTCCTCATTTTCCTTTACCAGAAGTAATCGAGCAAATCGTTGACAATAATATCAGAAATCGGAAACAGGAACCAAAAAATCGAATTAATTGCGATGACTTTGATCTCTAAGACGTCAGAGTGTTTTGAACTGAAAATAGAAACTTCATTTTGAGGTTTTTTAGAGAATTATTTATTCTTTTTTAAAAATATTTCATATTCTTCTTAAAATTGTTGACTTTTCTAGGGTTTTGGTATTCTTTTGTTGAGTTTTTAAGAAATGTTTTCTGTAAACTTTGAACTTGAACTCAAATTATAGCTTTTTATAACCAAAAGGACTGTAAATGTTTTCAACGGCAACTTTCTTCTCGCCACTTGGATTTACTTTGGATTTACTTGTGAGAAAGTTGGAAGAAACCTCTTTAAGTTATGATATTTTTTGTTTACTCCAAGTGATTTGCCGATTTTTAATGGATAAGGAAAGATAAACTTAATAACTGAACAATTTTGAGCAGAAAGGTTGAACAGTTTAAGGATGGCATTATAAGAGTTTTGACAGTTTTGCATCCACTTGAGTAAACTTGAAATATTGGCTGCTCGTTTCATCCGTCAGATTCATTCATCAGTTCAACCTTTTTGACTCTTCATTGACTAAGAGTGTATAACCAATGAAGCTTTGAGACTCTGGAATATCAATTATTTCCAAAATCCATGCAATGATAGGTTTCACTCCCCGTCTAAACTCCTCACAAGAAGGCAATAAACAAATGGCAAACGATTTTGTTTCCAACATTTCACTTGATCCTCACAATAAACACACGATTACATTGAAAACTAATCTGAAACATTGGAATAACAATGAAACTGGAAACATGAAACGATAACAAGCTTCAATGTGAAGAAAACAGTTTTCACCAAATTATCAATTTTCATGCTGCAAACATTTAGACTTTTTATGGTCGATGGAAAAAAGAATACAAAACTCGAATTTGCAGTTGATTTCATTTCGAAACGTTTCACAGGCAAGTTTGTCGCTTCTTTATTCTCTCTCCATGTTCATGATCATGTTAAGAATAACAATTGATAATAATTAAAGCAAATAAAATGAGCTCAATATTTGGTGGTTTTTGTTTGATAATCATTAGAAGCATTCAGAAGTAAGAAGGAAACTAAGAAGGAAAGTTTCAGTTCTTTGGTTTTGTAGATGATTTTCGAGTTAATATGAATACTTAATGAGAACTAATCAGCATTGAAAAGTAAAACAGTGAAACAAAAGAAAAACAATTATCCAAAATTATTGATTAAAGTAAATGTTGAGATGGAAATTGTTCATCATTATTTCATGATAATGATGTTTTCCAAGATTGTTGCCAACAGTAAATTGAATTGGAATAGCAATTGGAAAAACAAGGAAGAAAAGAAAAACAAACGAGAAAAAGTTTCTTCTTTTTTTTTCTTGGAATCTAAATTTTCTCTTTTAACCAATAATTGTTTCTTACCGTTCTCAGTTTACGTTCAGTCCTGATTACATGAACAACCATTGCATTACCAAAAAAGGTGATTAAACTGAGGCTGTACAGGCCAAATCCCAGCGGTATAATCATGCCAAGATTGTCGCTTATGTTTTCATTGGTTGGAGGTTCAACTTTGGGTCGAGAAGTGAACCCTTGAAGTGTCTCATTGAAGCGCTTGAAAATGTTTACCAACATCATGCCGTCATTGGTATTGACCGTTGGAACTCCAATTATATCGGAAACTGAAAATGAAGTCAGTGTTACCGTTGAGGTGAAAGTATCCAGAGAAAGCTGATCATCGGCACTTGCATTTGTCAACGCATTCAATGAGTTCATTGCTTATTGTCTTCAATAGTCAATGATCAAACTGGAAACAACTATCAAGGTTAATGCATGGTAATCAAGATAATTAGGTTGAGACAGTTGACCACTTTCCACCTGAAACCATTCAGATGAACCATCAATTTATCGAATCATGTTTCTGTGGAAAAAAAAGAAAATGAAATTACGTAAAAATATCGACTCTTTTTAGCAACTTTCAACAATTGTTAATCAAGTTGAAATGATCTTTTCAGTGAAAAGAGGGAAACTTTGTTTGGAAATTTTCTTCGTTTTTCGTTGCACCTTTTCTTGTTTAATCTGTTTCATTCATGTCAACAATGAACTTGTCCAGACACAACACAATTGTGCCTCTTTCAAAGTGTCTTGTCCATTGGATCTAATTTTTCTTCTCTTTTTGGACACAATTAGAGTTATTAGCTTCAGGTGTTATTGCAAGTCAACAAATGATTTTGCTTCTGTTTACATCGACAATTGAAAGTAAACAATTGAATCCACTGGAGATTACATGACAATATAAGCTCAAAGTTGCTCAATGAATGTCTGAATGTGGCTCATGTTCAGTAAGAACGGGAAACTCGAAAAAATTGAATAATTGATTGATTCATGAATAGTCTACAGAAGAGGCTTCAATGTTCACCATTTCTGGAAGTTAGTAAAATCTGAAATGTTAGTTTATCATTTTTAGCTTAATCATCATTTCCATTGCAAGGTTTGTTTTTAATCTTTTTAGCATAACAAATGATGCTTTGAATTTCACCTGTGAAGATTTATGGTAATATTAATGTAATTTTAATGGATCGTGAAATGGATTCAATAAATTGATAATGAAACGAGGCTAAATTGTGAATCAATTGTCTGTGAAAAGTGAAAATGAAACAAGGTTGAGTCGTGAAAATTTCATCAAAAATTGAAACCAAATGCAATTATTTTTTCATTAATATTTCATTATTGCTTCATTGACAATTGTAAAAACGGCAGCAAATGTCATTATACGGTTAAAATGAAAAATAATGTAAAACTAAATTCAATTGCATGCTGAAAGCAAGACTCACAGGTTTTCAACATTTTCATTTGAATAGAAAGGTTAATCAATAAGTTTACGGATGCAAAATCAATTGGCAAATGAATAAAAAGCTTGATCAACTGTTAAATGCTTGAAGCAACAACATGGACTTGAAACATCCTCATAAAAGTTGAACCGAACCTGAAGAGCTGGAAAACATTTGCAGTCAAATGTTATTGACAAAAGAAATTCAATTTTATAACTCATTAATCATTTGTTTGCTTTCCATTAGCACTTGTAATCTCTCAATGGTTGGCTAATTATCAACATTAATCAACAATCCAACCAGGCTTATTTATGACGTCCATAATGGCAAATTATCATCATTATCATTTACCTTTTTCTGTAGCATTTGTTGTTTCTTTTCCCATTTTTTTCTGTTCCATCACCAATCCAACAGAATCATTGAATTATTCCAACTTTTTTTTTCACTCCCAACAGATTATTATCATTAGCTTTGGAGGGAAACAGGGAGTTTGGATGTTAATGATACTTTAATAGTATCAATAAAATATTAGTTCTGATGTTGCAGCTTTTTTGGTTCAGTTGGTTACCAATTGACTTGGGAAAAGGTTCAAGTGGACCGAGTATCTGGACAATAAGTTCAATATTCAGATAAATGTTGCCATTTTTCGTGAAATTAATTTACATTTTACTTTGCAATTGTAAAGTTGCTGCTCTTCAAATACTTCAGTTAATTTTTGATCATTTGCATTGAGATCAAGTAGACTGGCCAAAGGATTGGAAGGTGAAAATGTCTCCATCTTTGATTAATGAAGGCAAAGATTCCCTGTGTTTACATACTCAACTTGATTGATCAAATTTTCAAGAAATTATTCCGTCTGGAATTGCGAATAAAAATTGAATTAAATTTTCATTCCAACTTTTGCTCCATTTTGCTTTTCATTTTCATCCACAACTGACATGCAATCAGTCTAAATGAATAATCTTGATAACACTCAACTGTCCATGTAATGTCCATTGAATACTGATGTTTAAACTGGTTAAAGTTTGATGAGAAAGTCAAAAGTTTCATTCGTTTAGTGCAAGTTTATCACCAGAAGAACAAGTTGCCTTCAATTATTCTGTGATTATTTATTCAAAGGTTGAAACTTTAATCAAATGTTGATGATGATTAAAGTAATTCTTAAATTGATCGTAATGACATGAACCAAGCAAATGGAATCTCAAAATGGAGTAAAAATTTGTAACTTTTATCTTTTTTCTTCTTTTCCCTCGAAGAAAAGGTTCAACTGAAATTATCATTCATTTTTCATGCTTTCATTGATTATAGTCTATTGATTTTCCATTTTTCAATTTCAACTTTTTCCATTGACTGTTGAGAGTTTCCAGCTTGTTGAATGAATTCAATATTGAATGGCTCAATATTGTATAAGCCAAGTATGGCAAGTAATCAGAGATGGAAAACGTGATTCCATGTAACCGGAAATCTTGACGAGATCTTGAATCATGCAAATCACATGTCGAAGAACATTAAACCAGTTGAAATGTGCAAATTGAATTTACCGAATAGCGAACTTTTCCTTTTCAAGTTGATTCCTTTTTCATTATCACTTGGCTTCTTTTCCTCTCTCCATCAATACATTAATCAGCAACTTTATTAGTTGGCTCAATGTTCAGATATTAATCGAGATTCATTGTCTTCAACTTCAATCAGAATCAATCCTTTTGTCTTTTAATTTGCCGTTTACTGTTCGACTGTTTCATATTCATTTGCCTCTTTCATGTCCAATTCACTGACTTATTGACAGTTGAAGCAAAAAATTCAACAGTAATTAGTAAACTAATAAAGTTGCAAATGGAAAGGGAAAGCAAGGCTGAAAAGGGTTTGTGATTAATGAAAAGTTGATACAATAATCATGGAAAGAATGGAAATGCCAATGATTCTGCCATCGAGCCAGATTATTGATCGTCGATTCTCGGTTGGAACCCAATTAACTCAACCATTAATGTATATATTGCACGATTCTCATGGTTATTACACCAAACGGTGATTAATATCATTCTGATTCTTTCATCAATCAATAAAATCACAATCAAATTGAGTGAAAACTAGAAAATTTAATTTCTGTTGTTAATCGCTTCAAAAGTTCAATCTTTCAATATTAAAAGTTAGACTTTTGATGAGCTTTCGATTTGCGTATTTGCCGTCAATTGCAACAATAATGCAGACAATTTATGTATTTTTCAATTGCTAACTTTTGCACATTTAAATGGTTCACTCTCATCAATCACTGGAAACTCAGTGAATCGATTTCAGTTAATATTCAATCATTAGTCGAAGAATTGAATGTATCCAATGAAATTTACTTTTCACTTTCAACTTGTTTCTGAATAAAGGATGAAATATTAAAACATCAATATAAACAGTAAACAATCGTTATTGTTGTGCCAAAACATAAATTCACATTTTCATTTCGTGTTTTTATTTCTTCTGCCAATTGAACGTCATTAACTTTGATGTTACAGTGAATATCAAGACGAAAGTGTCTCAACAGCAGAGCAATCATCATCATCATCATCAGCATTTGATTCTGGTGCAAAGGAAAAGATGTAACATTCTGTATCATCATTAGGAAAATGGCAAAGTATGATGAAGCTTGTCCTACAATTGAAATAATTGAACCAAATACATAACTTTTTTCAATCAACTTGAGTTTTCAATTTATTAATATTAAACGAGGAAAGAAATGAAAACACAAAATGCAACTCATTGATCGACTCTTCATCAGTTCTTTTCTCTCTCTCTCTCTCTCTCACCCAAACTGAGCTTTTGAAACTTGAAAATATCAAATGAACTCTGCTTTAATCAATAAGTTGGAAAGACTTTACAATGATACATCATGCAACTTGCACTTGAAACAAAGCTTAAGTTGAGAAATCAGTTTTTTTGCTCAAGAAAATAAGAACGACTCAAAATGGTCAAACAATTGATCAAAATGTATCCTGACAGTTAAACTCATTGCCAGTTTGACCATTTGACAAATTGTACTCTTTCTGTGTCTTCCTATTATGCCAAGAGTTTTAAGGCAAGAAATGTAACAAAACTTGAAAACCTAAAATGTCAAAATGAACAGTAAAACATGAGTGACAAAAAGTAGCAAAAGAAACAAAATGAACTGAGATGAACTACAGTAATGTTACTTTTACACGTTCAATTTTTGTTTTTTACTTTCAATTCTGTACTCTCTATTCACCTTGAAATTTTCACTCCAAAAACATTTCAGGAAATAATGAGAGTGAATAATAATGGTGTAAAATGAAATGATGAGCTGGATGATGAATGAAAATAAAGGCGAAATGGATAACTCAAGATTTATGTTTCTAAGTCGATGGCAAATGTTGCTAATTTTTACTCATAATTTCTTTTGGAAATGAACATCAAATTGGTGCTTGAAGTTAAACTTGATTAGTTGCTGTCTTTCATGTAGAGACTGATTGCTTTTGGTCAAAAGTTTTGCGACCATTTTAATTGTCAACACTGAGCTTAGATGAAATCGTGCATGAAAATTACCAGTTGCTGGTCAAGTTATACAATGTAACATTTTTAGTCTTTTTTACTCCTCAAAGTTTATTTTGAAAAGTGAATGAATTTGTTGACTTTTGGAATGAAAAGATTCTCTCAATTTTGTGATAAAATTTGTTATTCATGTTTTTTCACTTGAAAATAGCATCAAATGATAAATAAGATGAGAAAATGTTTTGGATGAAAAACGCCATTTAACCATGTGAATAGATTGGAGTGAAAGCAGCAAATTTAATGAGAAAAAGTTGCTAATAATAATTTAATCAAAGTAATCATCATAAATAATGATCCACTTTTCAACGTCAAATCAACATTACAGCGAGTTTCAATTAACTTTGACCAGATTTTTATGTCTTTAAACACATTTAAAGTTCATCTAACCTTCATCATAATTGATATGAAAAACGTTGTTGAAAATATTCTTTTGCAGAAAAAAAGTTGAAAATGAGAATTTGTTCATTTATTTTAATCGCTTTTATGAAATATTAGACTTTTGCACAATTTTATCATTTCTAAATGGGACTTTTACTTGATTAAGCTTCGATGATAACTTGCTGCAGCATCAGATGCTTTACTTATGAATCCATCTGGAGCAATCAAATGATGTGAAAGTGTTTGATGCGTTGAGAGAAGAAAAATGTTATCGAATTGGTTGAAACTCTCTGAGTCAATCTTATTAAAGTATTAACTCAACCTTTTAATCAGTTAAATCGTTCATTCCTTCCTCCGATTTTCAGATTCTGTGAACAAGAATAATTTCATTTTCGGTTCATCTTATCACCTTGATCACTAGATGTAATTGCGGATCAAAATGGCAAGCTTAATAATGGCGGTGAAAAGAGTTGAGCAGTTGAACTGAATAAGAAGTTGCAGACAGAAAAGAAGTGTAAAAAAAGTGAAAAAAAGGATTAAGAAGGCAGATAATAATAATGAGAAAATAACTATCATCATGAAGGAAAACAATCATCTGATGACAATGTTTATATTGTTAGTTATTATCAACCTCAGGGGAAAACAGGGAATCAAGAATAAAAACAAAAGAAGAATATTTTTTGTTTTATTTCCAAATTATTTTGTTCTTGCAGCATTAGAAAGCTATTTACAGCTAAATAGGATTGGTTAAAGTGGATAATAAATTGGATGGAAAGGGAATGCAATTTATTAATTTAAATATGTTCAGCTTGGAGAGAAAACAATGAAAAGTATAAAAATATATTTATTGGAATGCAGTTTGGAATAGACTTCATTTTAATGACAGCCTTTCATGGTAATTGGTTGAGTCTTGAGTGAATAATGAAAAGCTGACAATTACGAGTTTATCGTTGTGAGATTTTGCAGATTCATTTAATCTCACGCTCTTCTGGATCCTCTTCATTACTCTCTTTCAATTGAAAGTGAAAAAATCATTTCAATTGCAGCATTCAACACTCATCAATTTCCAATGTTTTTTATGCTTATTTTTCCTGTTAACAATCTTCATCATATTGATTCAGCTTTTTTTCATTCTTTCATCAGAATACTTTTTCTTTTAACTTTTTTTAGCTTCTCATGTTTACTTTCATTTTTTGCCTTCTACTTTTATCTTTCAATGAATACCTTGCCGTACAGTTGCTTCTTCATCTTGAAAACTAAATTATGCCCATTCAACCGATAATGAATCTTTATTGATTGTATAATTTCATTCAACTAGAATATGCATTTTTTGGCTTCTTCATCTTCCCAGCCATTTCCATCATTTGAATCTCAGGTTGCGTGATTTAGGAAGTGAGGAGCAGATAAAAAACTAATTTATTCACTTTCATGCCGATTCAAAGTCACACTTTAAAGTTGAATCAATTGAGATTTCATCATTTCAATTGAATTGCAATTGCATATGTTCAGCTTGCAATCAATTTCAACATGTTATTGAGCTAGAAAAAAGATATTTTTTTCTGAATGAATTTTTTGAATTAGATTAAATCAGATTAAACGCCATGAGAAGTAAGACAAAGACATGAAACTATTTCCAGTTTACCGTTTTTGGTCTATATTTTTTCCATGTAAAAGTGCAAATGAAAAATGAAAAAAAACAAAATAAGATATAATTTCCAAGCATAGTTTTTCGCCATTTTAACTTGTGTAAATAACTTTTATGCTGAACATTTTCTTTGTATCAATCGAAAAATTATTTTTCCATTCAGTTTAACCTGAAATCAAAGTTGATAAAAAATTGCTATTCATCATTCAACTTGCGTTAATTTTTCCTCTTCAATCATCAAACTTCACGAAGCAACACACTTACATCTCTTCGAGTCAACCCAGACAAGTTAACCTTTCAAGTTGAACCAACTTGTCCCATTGCCTTATTGATGCTCGTTACACAAAAGTAGTCTGTAAATGATACTTTGATCAAACTCTTTACTCAATAAAACATCACTTCAACTCTTTAACTTCATTGTGATTATTTTCAAAGTTTTTATTTAATGGCTGATTACTTTTGAGTAGCAGTTGTGTCCAAGAAATGAAAAGCTTCTTGCCTCCCTGTCAGTTTAAGATAAATTTCACTCCATAATCAATTGATTAGCATCGAGTATCATCAATGATGAAACAAACTTGCTGATTAACGTACTTTTGTTGCAAGATTGGTTAAGAGGAAAAAGAAGGAATGTGAGTTTTCATTGAATGAACATGAATGAACAAGTTGATTTCAGCAAAATAAAAGTGATGAATGAAAAGTAATCTTTCACTTGATTCATGATAAATATCAAATGCCTTTTTCTTGCTCATTAAAAGCTTCTTTTTGTATAAACTTGTTTTGTAACAAGTCGAATGATATTTGGCTAATCAGAGCAACAAAAGTTTCATTTTCAATTGAGCTAATCAATGTTAATCCTTTCTCATGAATTGAAACCAATAAAAGAGCTAAATAAAGATAAGGTAAAGGAACACTGAAACCACAGAATCAGGAAAAATAAGTTTTATTCAAGTCTAAGACTAATCAAGCATAAACTTGAATCATTAAATTTTAACCAACCTTTTGTCAGAATAAATTCAATCTCATGAAAAACTTGGTAATTTTAAAGACGAGACTCGGAACTGGGAAGTTTACTTCGCCATTTAACTCATTGATATGGAAATGAGAAACAATTTTCATTAGTTGGAGAAAATTTGATTCTCAAAATAAATATTGATCATGACCATGGAAATGAGAAGAGGAAAGAAAATGAACTTTTACTTTGAAGATTTACAGGATTTATTTTGTCATTTCATTGATGATTTATGATTAAAGATGAAAATAATTTGCCTGCTCATTGATATCTGAGAAGTTGATTGTGTTCAAATTTTTGAATTATCTGTAGTTCCATGGATGCAATTAATCTTGCCGAATAGTTTGTGGACAAATGGATGAGCTTGAAAACATTTCATTCAGCGTTTGTGTAAAATGAGTAAATTCACATTATTTTAGCGCAATCAGTTCGTCGAGACATTTTATTTCATTGAAATGCAATAAATTTAAGGGAAAGCACCATTATCCAATTACAAAATAAGACATTTGATCAGAATTCAACATTAAATTAGAACTGAACATTTGACAAGATAATCTTCTACTTGCAGCCTCTCTGAATAGAAAAATTCCGTTCCAAATATCCCCTGATATTCTTTCTGAAACTGTGAAAAAATCAATGCTCTTCAACAATCGTTCACTCATTTGAAACTGGTAATCATACATTTGATAATTACGTAAACTATTCTTGTCCTTTTCACTAAACAACTCATTTATCATGTTATCTCACTGATCAAATCTAGGAATGCGAATATCTCTACATTTTTGTTCATTTACTTCCCAGACTGCGCCATAATAAGAGCAGTCATTAGTTTCGTCTCTTGCCATTCCTGTAATCTCATTGAATTCAGCAATAACTTATCATGTCCTTTAATATCGTTCACAGTTCAACTTGAATCTCTCAACTTCATCATTGTTTTAATGATACTTTGCTCTGGTTGAGGTCAACAAATGTTCAACATGATTTGAGTCAAGAAAAATGTCTGTGCAATGAACTGCCATGATCAACCAGACATCAGTTCTGAAACGATGTTCCGATTCTGTGTCAACAAAGCGATTAAATTTTTTAGCATTTGGCAAATGTTCCAATGAACCAAAAAAGAAATTAAATTGTGTAAATTGCCGTATTTATTTGCCTCTTATAATGACTATTTATTCAGGTTTATCGTCAATAAATATTGCTTTATATTAATAAATACGCTTTGCTCATCATTATACTTCATGTTGTTAACTTTTTCGATGTTAGGCTTAAAACTTTTCCCAATTACCTGGCAAGTGCAAAGATTGTTTATTGATTTTAGGCTGAAAATGGGATGAAATATTCATGATTAATGACGGTAAACAAGGCAACAATTGGTTAAACTGATATTTTCAGCTTTTGATGCAAAAATTGAACAAACAAATGCACATTGGAATCAATTTTTTCATCATTTCCAGAGAAAGCAAAGAACACAAATGACTAAAGTAGTAATTTAATATTTTATTGATAACATTTGATTCAACTCTTGGTGCTTTGATATTTTTAATAAAATACAATTTTCCAATTCTTTCTGGAGAAAGCGAAATGTAATATTTGCAGATCAAATCCAAGAGTCGATATCAAGATCCTGAAACTGTTGAATCCGCTTGCAAAATGAATTTCAATTTTAAAAAACAAAAGTTTTCTCTTTCAAAATGAATCGCAAATTTCTTTATCATTTATTCATTGTATTTTTAGCAAAAATCTTAAATAATTCTTTATATCTTGTTATCTAATGCTGATTCAGTTAAAAGTTGAATGAAAATGATTCACTTTAAGCTGAAATAAATTTAAGAGAGAAATGAGTTTTCGATCGGAAAATGGATTCAATTTGAAAATTGAAATTGTACCTTAAAGGCTGATCAAGTCATTCTAAAAGTCGTTTCCATTCGTTTTAAACTGATAACATAACCTCTATTCTTGGTGAAGATTGAACCATGTAAACAGAATAGGATTTGAATGGCGATTCGAGCATAAATGGCTGACCATTCAAATTTACCTGAATAAGCTCATTTAAGATTTGTGTGGAGAGAAATTCAATTCAAACTGACTCAAGTTGACCCAATGTCAACCTTATTCAACAGCTCAAGATGTTGGGATTGATTTGGAAATGTTCAATGAATTAAGCCAAGATAGTGTTCAGATCATGTTTTGGGCTTTTATCAACACAATTTTTCTCTCACAAGTCAGCTGAAACTACAAAACTTTTCATTAAAAATGCTTTATAACAAGCGAAGACGAACAGAAAATTACTTTAATGTGACTCTGCATAATTATACTTGATACTTTTCATGAAACTATTCATTACTTTCTTCAACAAACTTTGGCTCAACGAACTGCTTATCAGCCTGGTTTGTTGCCTATTATCAGCCTCATTAAGTTAATCATTGAACAGTTGCCTGAAGGGAAAGCAAATTGAAATTCAATGATTTCAATGAAGCCAATTAATGTGTCTTTTCTTTATTCATCCAAATATGCTGATTAAAATGATGATCAATCCATGTTGACAATGAGATGAATTTCAAAGTTTTCATGCTTCACCCAACTTTCAATTATAAGTATATTTTGATAAAACACTTTTCCTCTCATTCATCTCAAGTCCATTAAGTCAAGGGAATATTAACTCTTCCAAAACTGCCAACAAAAAACTTTCACTGTTATTCAATTGAAAAAGCAAGTTGCAAGACAAAAACTGATTTTCTTCAGCTTTTCAATGACAGTTCAACTAATTGAACATTTATTCATTTCTGTGTCAACTCAATTTTTTCACATACAGAGCAATTCAAACTCATTTATTTCACGTCGCTTCTGGTGCTCTCTATCTGTGACTGTAAGAGGCAAGTCCGAATGTCTTACAGTCCAATGAGTGAGTTTTGCGCTGCACTGAAGTTTGCAAAAGTTTATACTAATAAACTCTCGCAGTCTTTGAACAATTTCGTAATAAAGCTTTCCTAATATTGAATAAGAGATGGATTTCATTGATTTTGTCTGTGACATCATCTCACAGCACGGAAAGTCTGTTGACGACATTTGCTTATAGCGTGTTAGGCATATGATTATCTTCACTGATACCTAACAAGGCTTGATGCAAGGCATAAATTGACTCAATAAATTTGCTGATCCACTTTCAAACGTTTAAATTAAAAGTGAATCAATAACAAATATCTAAAGGTTGAAATAAACTTTCCATTTTAAGTGTTTTCTGACGTTTCCATTGATCTATAAGTATTGAAAATGTGATTAAAGATGGACTGAATGTAAATATTGGACAAGAGATGATGAGAAAGAATACATTTTACTCATTAATATTGTTGAAAGATATGAGTGTAAACATGAAAATAAATGGGTGAAACATGATGAGAATTACATTGGCCATTCAATAACCAAATAAACACATGTATTGATATTGTGTGGGCAGTTAGTAAACAATTTTTTCCCTTTCACAATCTATTTGTTTTTTGCTTAATATCATTAACAATATTATTATTTTCACTTAGCTTCATCATTTCTTTGCACTTGATTTCCTTTTTTTCTTCTTTTTCTTCTTGTATCCATACAGATACATCTATACATATTGACTGAATGCAACATAAAGATGATCCTTCAACTGAATATTTTGTGTCTGGTCAGTTGTATGAATACCTTTTCTGGGTACATAAATCTGTTTGACTAGTCAAGATGACCAGAAGGAAAGGAAAAGATTGAAACCAGAATAAAGGTAAAGTGAAATGCTACGCTTCCATTGATGCAGTTATTGGGTAAAAGGAAAGGAAAGGCAACAAAAATTGATTCCAAACTAAATTTGAACTTTATTCCAAGTGTTAACTCGACTTTGAGAACTCAATAGTTTTTAAGTTTGAAATAAGGTGAAGAGAAGGAGGAATTGATAAAAAAGAGTAACATTGTAAACTTTGAGATTCGTTTTGTTTAACTTTGGTTCTTCCATTTCATACAATCCCATTCAATTCAATTGGCATATGGTTTTACCTATTTGTTTTTGCTGACAAAACTTTCATTCCTTTCATCTTCAATCTTGTTGATTTGACGGCATCAATCATCCATGAGGCAAGGGAAAAGGTAACAAAATTTGACAACAAAATTGGTCAACTATTAAATATTTGACCAAACGTATTGATTTACAGTCTTCCTACTTGAAACTTTACCATTAACTGGAAATGAAAAACTGATAGTTCATCCACTCAAGATTATTTAGTTTAGATTGGGTTAACCTTTACGAATGAAACATTTCAAATGAAACAAAAAACTTGTCAAAGCTCATTAGCAACAGTTGCAATGATAAGTTTTGAGGTTAAAAGCCTGAGTTGCAAAAGATTTACATCAAAAACTTTGTTACGCCAAAAGACTGGACTAATTTGCTGTTCTTGGAGTTTTGAGTTAAAATAGAGTATGCAGTCCGTGATATTCACAGACGGATTAGATGAGATGCAAGAATCTCGATAACGGCTTTTTAACCCGAGCAGAGAAATCATGTTTTAACAGGTTTGGAGGAGCAAGAAACCGTAGATTAGTTTAACCACGTTATGGACTATTGTTTGATGCAAAAACTTTGACTTTCAAGTCAAGAGTTGGGACAAATGGAAACAAATGTTTACCGTGTTTATGCACAAATTTCCAGTCTTTAGTTATTATTTACTGCGTGAACAATTGTAGCTCGTGTTTAGCAACAGTTTCAAGTCTCAGCAGTCTGATTCTTACAAAATGCATTCATTTATTGGTTCAAAATTATTTGAACTGAATTTTAATTAATAAACTCTTCTTCGCGTCCTCTATAGTAATTCAATTACACACTTCCGATGCTTTGTATTGGACTAAAGTAATGACTTATTTTGGGCAAATGATGAAAGCAATGGAACAGTTGGAAAGTAATTAATATAGATATATTATTGACAGAAATTAATTGTTAACTGATGACAGGAGATAATTGATGGAAGAAGAAGAAGAAATAGGAAGGAAAAATGTATCTTTAATTCACCATTATCAATCTAAGTTGACTGATTAAAAGAATGCTGATGTGAAGAATGGTTGATTCACTTTTCCCATGTAAAGGATAAATCATTAATTTCAATCAGAAAGTGAATCCAGAAAATGTCTTAACTATCAAGACAATATTTACTCTATTTCACACAAAGACATGCATTTGGTAAACAAAAGTGAACGCAGAGAAGAGGCAAGATAACATTGAATCATCATTACAATAATATTTATTAATAATAATAATAAATTATATTCTTTCATGTTATTAGCAAAATCATAATGATATTAACAAGTAGAGATGGAATCAGATATGAACTCATGTTTAGAATGGAAACTGAACAAAACTCTTAAGTCTTAAGACTCTTAGTGCATGCAGAAGGGTTAAAAAAGTTTCATTTGCAACTTTTGATCGATAATTCAATTGCAATTGTTGTATCAATATTTTGGCAAGTAATTTGATTATCCATCTTATTAACGCAATTGAACGGCTGACAACCCTAATTAAATGCCCATTTTTAGCTTATTAAATCAATTTGATAAAGTTGCCAGTCTTTTTAACGATCAATTATAATTAACCATTCAGTGTGATTCAGTTAATTGGTGTAATTAGGAATTGAGATGAGACGCAATAAAAGATAATTAAGGTTATGGTAAAGCTTGGGAATCAATTGAATTAGCAAATGTTTAACGTTGAAGAATGAAGTAAATGACACTTTAATGAGTTGAATCAATTTAATTGCATTCTAATCGCTAAATTCGTCAAGTTGTAGCACTTTTTGAATGTCAATGACATAGAAACTTTATCAGAACTATAAATACTTAAACACTCGTGTCTTTGGACAACAAAAGTCACAGACCATCAACCGTGGTAAAAGAGCTAGAAGTTAGAGAAAACCTTGAAATGTCGTTATTGGTCAAATAACCATGAAAACCCGAGCATAAAGTTGTTCAATCCCAGACAGCCCAAGGTAAAATTGCATTTTCTGTATTTGAATAGCCAATCAATCTTGAGTTAGGATTAATGGCTTGAATAAAAGATCGCACAGGCAGTCGAACAATTTTTGCAATGCTAAAGTCAATTTGTAAACTTCAATTCTTGACCTGTTCTACAGTTACCCGTGAAGCGACGTAGTCTGGGTGAGACATTGTTAAGCCGGTCGGACGTATCTTATAAGTCTGAGTCTGCTTCGCTCAGACAATTATCTCACTTAAATCTCGAGTAGTTTAAGCTGAAGCTCAATCTGGGGCTCATTTAGAGCGCAAACCGAGATCTCATTAGAAAATTTAATTTGGAAATAAATGTGTTCTATGAGAACTCAAAGGTCTTTTAAAGAGTCTCAAAGATTCAGTTACAGATTCAAAGCCAGTTTGAACTGAATTTATTAAAGAAGAAAGTTTGCCCATTCTTTTCATACAAATAAAACTCTGTTAAAAACGAACTCTTCGATTCTCAATTTTTCAAACAAAAAATTGAAACGTAGGTGTCAAACACTAATGATAAATTAAATTCTGGCTTTAACTTGCAAAAGCATGTTTAAATTTGCAAGACAATAAATTGTTTTTTGAAACTTGGCGAAACATCATTCGATTCTATGCTATCAAGAAAATGGGAAAATTTTAATTTCACCAGAAAAGCGAAATTGAAAGGAAGCAAAAAGTTATTCGAGTGTAACAATTTCTTATAATTTCTTGGGTTTAAAGCTTGTTTATCAGACTTGGTTTCATTACTCTATCATCATCAGGGAATCAAGGGAATGATAAAATGATTTATATCAGCAGCAAGAGAGGAAAAAAGTGTGAAACAAAAAAAGCTAGAAAAGAGGAGAAAAAAGATTCAAGAATAGTGAATGATGATGATGATGATTGAAAATTCTGTGGCTAATGAATGGCGAAATTTCTTGTTCCATTTAATGAACTATCACCACCTAACATTTCCACCCATTGGTATTCATCCAAGATGAATAATAAACTGTTAAAGGGTGAGAAGCAAAGTAATTAACTAAATCAGAATGAGCACATTATTTATTATTTGTAAAACAATGCAAAGTAAAACAAGTGAAAATAATTACAAAAATGAGTTTATTCACATTCACTTGCAAACTTATTGATAAATATCTTGGGAGTTTAATTTCACTCCCAGCCTTAGTTTTAAAGGGAAACCAATTTTGAATTTGTTCAGTTCTTTTACTCACTTTCCTGTTTACATTGATAACATTGTAACAAATCAATTGTTGAAATGGTAAAAAGTTGATTGATTTTTAATGATTTTTTTCCTTCTTTTTCTTTTCATTAAAGAGGAAAGAAAAAAAAGTTTCTCATGAATTTGTTGAGCAAATTAATGAAATAACCATTTTCATGAATCAACTGATTAACTTTTTTTCTCGTTTTTTTGCATTCTCAATGTTCCACTGTTCGATATTGGAAAAGGATCAAATTGCGTTAATCTTTGTCTTTACTTTTCATGTTGAGGTGAATTGATAAGGTGATAATTTACTCGGATTCTTAACAATTGACAATCAGTTTGATTAATGGTTTTCATTTGGATTTTTGTTTGGACTCAAGATATGATGAATAAAAACTGGATCATCAACTGATGAGAATGACCAATGATGAACCAATATGAAAGGTAATCTTGTAATGAAGGATAGAGCATGGAACGGATTGGGAAAATCATTTTCTTGGATCTTCAATGATTTTCTTAAATTTAGTCTCGACTTATCGTTGGCCTTTCATTTGGCTTGAACCATCGAAGGAACATGTTTTAATGTTTGTGATGAAACTAATAAATTGGATTAATTTCAATCTATTTAGCTATTAACGAGATCAGATTCGAGACATTTAATTAAGTTTTTTACCGAAATGGTTTGCATTAAAATTTTATTTCTATTAATAAAGGGTTCCTAATAAAGTCTCGGAATAAATTTGAAACAAAAAGCAACGGCTTTTTTGTAGGGATACTAAATAAATTTTGCTAGAAAATGAAAGAATGCACTTTTTTGATTAATTTGATACCAAAAGTTGACTTCATTTCGTGAATTAAATATGATTAATAAGGCCGAACGCGATGCTCTCGCGAAAAGAGTAATTTCATTTTATTGTGATTCTGGTGCTTTTGACTCTAAAGTGACCTGGAAACATTTTAAAAGTGAAGGAATTCCATCATCAACATTCTACGGAATAATCAAAAGATACAATGATGAAAATAGAGTGGAAACAAAGTTTTCATCAGGTCGACCGGTCAAAATTATGACCCCTAAAGTTTTAAGGGCCGTGGAAAATTTATATGCCGATAACCCTTCGATATCGGAGAATGAAGCTGCTAAAAAGATGAAATTAAGTGTTTCGACCCTTGGTCATATTAAAAGAAAAAAATTAGGGTTAAAATCAAGGGTAAAAGTGACCAAACCAAAAGCCAGTTCAGAGCAACAAAATCGCTCCATAAAAAATTGCGGAAAACTTTACCGGAAACTTTACCGTGCGGCTGGGACTGTTTTGATCATGGATGACGAAACTTATGTCCCTGCCGACCCAACACAAGTTCCCGGTAGACATTTTTATACTTGTCGCGACCCTGAAAATGTTCCAATCGAACATAGAATTAACCAAAAGACCAAGTTCCCGAAGCGGTATTTGGTATGGCAAGCCATTGATGAACTCGGCAATGTAACCCGCCCGTTCATCACCGAGTCAACAATGACCTCTGACACCTATAAAAAATATTGCCTGCAATCTATTTTATTAAAATTCATAAAAAAATATCATGAAAATTCACCTGTTTTGTTCTGGCCCGACATGGCAACTGTGCACTACTCGAAGCCGGTTATTGCTTGGTTAGCGGAAAATGATATCGATTTCGTTAGGAAAGACGAAAACTGTCCAAATTTGCCTCAAGCTCGTCCTATTGAGAAGTTCTGGGCGTTGTGTAAAGCTGAATATGCTAAGGAAAAGAATACGCCCTCAAATTTGGAGGAGTTCAAAAAAGTTTGGGTGAAAATATCAAAAAGAGTCGCTAGCCGTTCTGGACCTAATTTGATGAAAGGCGTACGATCTAAATTGTTGAAAATTTCGCAAAATGGAGTGTACAGTGTCTAATAAAGATTGGAAGTTCTATTTATCGGTTATACAATCAGTTTCTCCAAAAAAATATACGTTAGTTTCATTCCGAGACTTTATTAGGAACCCTTTAATTACGCTTTGTTTGCCATCTAAGCAGCTTTATTAACTTAAGCTCATTCATGTGAGTTTCAGGTCAATAATTGGCTTGATCAAAACAGGATTATATCAAGGTTACTTGACAGTTGGTCAATCTGATAACTCTGTATTATTGATGACATTTCGTCTGCGAAATGGACCATGGAAACAGATTTCAATTATCAACACAATTTCAAAGTCATTCAAGCAGTTTAAAGGTTAATCTAAATGGCAAATGGTTCAAACTTTTATAAAATGAAAGGTCAAGTGACTAAGACTCAATGCTTTGAAAAAATGGACTTTCGTTATTTCATACTTTTCTGATGAAAAGTTTACCTTATCAAAGGTTATTTTTTCTCATAAATTTTAAAATGAACAATTTTTCATTCTCAAATGAATCAGATTATTGGTAGTCGATCTCTGTGTTATCCTAGAATCTGAAACATTTATGTAGGTAAGAAAATCTCATCTACTTTTCCAAATCATTTGACGATATTTCGAAATCGGATTAATCTATTTTGTCAAGAATTCGATTAACTAGAGCAATGAAATTTCTATGGAATCGAGGATAAGTTTATTATTAATATTAATTTAGAGTGTGTAACGTATTCAGGTTGCTTCGTCGTTGCTTAGTTAGAAATCTTCATTTCTATTTAAACAAATGATGAAAAGTTTTCACACTTAAATTGTGAATTTTTCCGAGAATCTATTGTTCCTCAAGCAACCATGGATGAATTTGCTGATATATTCAGAAAAATTCCTTCAAAATTCCCTTTCATCACTTTGATTAGCTTTGAAAAATGTTGAAAAGCGAAGCAGCAAAGATCATTAAAATGACGGATAAGTCAAATTTTTTCAGGTCACTGAGCAGTCAATGACTGAATGCAAGCTTAAACACAACTGAATACCACGACTCGTTCATGTCACGACCAAAGGTAAAACGAAAACAATTAGTGCTTATACCGAACGTTTTTCATTTTACAGCTGTTTCAGCCAAAATTCACGAACGTTTGCTGCTACAGACTTCAAATCTCCGAAATCTTTTGGCTGAACGTACGTTTCTCTTGTGTAGGCCTGAACATTTGAGACAGCGTGCTTGTTTTTCTGAGCAGATTCTATGATTAGTGACACTGCAGGTGCAACATGTTATTGGATTAAAGTGGTCCATGACCGGCATTCTTTTCGCACTCACGTATATGCTTTGTTTTTTCAAAATTACCGTATCGCTGAAAAGCCGTTGAGAACTGAACCTCAGGAAGCAGAAACCAATGTTTAAAAAATTAAAAAAATCACGCAGATGGCGCAGTTATGGCGAAAAAAGTTGTGACCTAGAAAGTTTGTCACCAAATGAGTTTCGTTTTTATTCCAAATATTGAAATTTATTGATAATTATTTTTAGATTGAGTTTTAAACTTCATTTGACCAAATTTGAAATCAAAATTAAGCCCGAGTGATATCGATCCGTTAGTAAAACAATAGCGACAATATGTCTAGTCGATGACGGAAAAAGTCTAAATATGTAGAAACAAGATCGATGACAAACTTTTCATACCTTTTTTATAATAACAATTTCAATGTTTCTGTTTTCAATAATTGCTTGTAAGCCTAATATGGCCTGATTCGTGTCTAAGATGTATCGATGAAAAGCTATGAAAGCAATACGATAATAGAAAGATGTTAGACTCGCTAAGATTGTTAAACTTATAATATTAGAGGCGCTAATGAGTGACTTCGATAATAGTTTACGAATGGCAAACTTGGAGTCAGATTATTTGCTCATTTATGCTCTAGTGACTTTCATGGGTTATCAAAGGATGGAAGAGCATTTATCTTATATCGTCTTGTTAATACATTCGGTTAATTCGGAAAACGATAAATTTTTGTCTCTTTTAATTCCGAATATACTTGAAGTCGCAAGTAAACAAAACGATTGACGTAAAACAAGACTAAAATAGACTAAAAGCAATAATTTCAAATTAAATCTGTCTTAATTGAGTTTCCAGATGAAACCAATGTAAACTTGAAACTTTTATTCCTTTTGTAATAAAAGCAACTAATTCTCACTACTTTTAATACAATAAATATGGTTCAATCGATGTTGGACTTTTTTATTATTTTGCCGATTGTGAGTTTTGTTAAAAGTAAAATGATTCCGGTAAACATTAAACACTTAAAAGAAACTAATAAAAAGATAATAATAATCGTAGATGAAATAAAGATAAACGTTAATGGTCATTTCCAGTGATGGACAAAAATGAGGATAAAAGAAGGGCTAATAATAGATTGGCAAAAATAAGGTTGGAAAAGAGTTGAGCAAATATTAAATACAATTGAAAATGTTATCAAAATCTTGGCATAGCATTGAACGATATTAATGATGAGAATCATGGTGAATGGAAGAAAGGAAAATAATTTGAAGAGCAACAATCTATTGATTTATCGATCATGAAAGTAAATTAAACTTTAAACTCAAATTTGATGAAATTGAATAAACAGAATGATGAAAACTAACAATGAAAATTTACTAATGATTTTAATGAGAAAAAAAGTGAAAATTTATTGGAAAAGTTGTCGCTGTAAATGATTTACAATTGATTAGAAAGGGAAACAATCCATTTCTGTGTTTCTGCAAATGAATTATTAATCAAATACATTACAAGATTGATTCAATTACATTAAGCGTACAATGAAACTTGTGATTCACCAGTGAATCTTGTACTTGACATGTTTTGACAAGTGAAGATGAAAATGAGATGAAAATGTTGAAGATTAATGAATGATGAAGAATCAAACGAATTAGTTGATCAAGAAAAGACTTCATTGTTTCTCATTCGAACAAAATTTTCGACTAACTTCACGGTTTTTGACTGATCAAGATGTTGATCAACAGTTTAATTTCACTTATGACACTTGAAACTAAACAGGTCATGATGAATGAGAAATGGCCAGTTTGAATGAAACAGAGAAGAAAAAATTCTTGGAAATCTTTCATTTCCAATATTGTTGAATCACTTTTGGTTGGTAAATGCTGCAACCTTAACCTTTCATTTGAAAATACTTTTTCTTATAAAATAATTTTCTTCTTGTTTTGTTGTGCTCAAAGCTAATCATCAAAATTCTGCAATTTTTCATCATTCATCTTCATCATTTGAACCTTATTTTTTTCTGATGATATTGATAAGTTGAAAGGCTGAGATTTATTGGATGTAAAGAAAAGGTAAATCAAAAAAGATCAAGAAAAATGTTATTTTCATCTGGAAAGATCCAAATTGATTGATAAACATTTTTTGCCTTTTCAACTTTTCATTAAAAGCCAAAAATCTTAAATCACATTAAACATTACAAGATTAACTGGGATTGATTGCAGGGAATGAACAGTTGATAAAGCAAATTCAAATTTTTTATTCACTCGCTTTACCATTATGGTTCATCATTTCAATGATCATTATTGTTAACACTTAATAATCAATATTGATTGAGACTCTTTTCAATTTTAATCGAGTCTCTTTTAAGGAGGAAAAATGATTTTCCAGAAATTAAATGAAATTTCGTATTCAAATTGATCAACTTTATTCAATATATAATAATAAAAGACAAAATTTAATTTCTCCGTTTTACTGTCATTACTTCAGAGTTAAACTGAATCTCCGCTGACTTTTATTCATTTTATTATTAACTTGTATATGCATGTTAACTGTTTAAATTTAATCAACTTAATGGTGTTCAATTTGGCTTTTAATGTTTAATTTTGATGCGATTTGTCACATTCAATTTCAATTTTCTCTCCTTTTTCAATCAATTATCATTTGCATTGAGTTATTAGAAAATCATCTTTTCTTCAATTTCCATAGCATTAAATGGTTCACAATTAACAATTGTAAACAACCATAATTGACTATAAACCTGTCAAATGAACAACTTTAAGTGAAGTTTAAAGTTCATCTCATGGGAGAAATGGTCAAATATGGTTAAATATACAGACTTTACTATGGTCAATAAGCTTAAATTGTTGACAGATTATAAGGAACAATTTGGAAGGGAAGGAAAAAAGTTGCAACTTTTTGGATTATTTCGAGTGGATCAGATCGATTTGAAGATAGAAACTTATCGTTTAAGTTTCAAGTTTATCCAGAATTCAAAGTCAACTGAGAATTTTCAGTTGATTAGTGATTAAATGGTTTGTTAAATTGTTGAGTTTAACAAGTTAAAGTTGAAGCAGTTGAAGAAGGTAAAAAGGAAAAGGTAAAGTGATTAAGGATTGATTTGATTGGCAATTTCAGGCAATTTGGATAATTGTCAGTTTGTTTTTTCCTTGGCTTGGCTTGATCAAGTATATTCAATTAGGTTATCTAAAATTTAATGAACCTTAAAATGTCATTCACTTGTAATAATTGCAATTGTTGAGAATCTAGTGAATGGATGAAAGGGAAAAGATTGTCAAGGATTCCCAACAGACAGGGAATCACAATAAAGAATCAATTATTTTCGCTTTCATTTAAGATTCATGATCAAGCTCAGCATAAATTGTTTCTAAATACCATTCCAAGGTTTGGCTCAGTTCAGTGACTCAACTAAACATTCAGGTTTAAATGCTATTAACCCATTCAGAGCAGACATTTTAGAATCAAAACTTCAGTTTGACCAGTAATTGGACATCATTCATGGAAAATGTGAGTTTAGTTTATCAAGTTAATTAGATAATATTAAATTTATTGGATTGTTCAGAGTTTAAGTGAATCGTTAAACAGTCCGAACAGGTTAAAATGGTCAATCGATTGAGAAAGAGTAAAAAAAGTTGACCAGAAAAGGTTAATCTAAACTGAATGCTTGACACAATTTTTCATTAATTCATAGTCATTAAGGACAAATTACTATGAAATTTAAATTGGAAAAGATGAAAGCTAATTTGCTCAGAATTAATCTAATTATCCTTTGAACAAAGGTGCCAAGAAATTAATATTTTAAATTAAATTGGAAAAGTAAACACAAGATTGACCACTTGAAAGTCAATTAAAAGGCTTTTTAATCATGGATAGTGTGCTTCTTCATCATTCAAAATAGTCTAAGGACTTTCAAGGCTTTCATTTGCCATTTTCAATGAATTTAACCTTTAATTAAAGATGAACTTTGTCAAAGCTGTTGAACTTGTTTCTGATGAGATTTCATCTTCAGACTGACAACATATTGTCCACAGATGTCAAATTCAAAGCTCATATTCATACACGTTCAGGTTAGGTAGAGTCAGCTTAGGCTTGGATGATCTGTCCAACACACAATTTAGTTGTTCAGTGATTTTTGAGTTCGCTTTGAACGCTTTTACTCAAAATCATTATATATTGTAATTGAAATCGTGAAACAAAACAGAGTCATTATATTTTGGTCAAAATTTAACTCAAAACTAAAGAGATACTTTAGGTACTAAAACTCCAGGCAATTGACTTCAAATCTTAATCCAGGTTTGAATGTGATATAATCTAAATGGACTTGATTAACAATTGTCATTGAAAATTTAGTATCAAAACTGCTAAACTTACATTGAAGTTGAACTTGTAAGTTGCTTGAAGAGTTAACCTTTTTAACTTGAAAACAAAGGAAAATTTCATTTCAAATGTTCACTTTTGGTATTTTAAGTTTCATTTTTTTGAAGTTTCAATTGAAATAAGATTGTTGATGATTTAGAAGGTAAAAGTCACAACGCAGAGATGAAAATTAAAGTTGATATAAAGATAATTAAATCCAATGGAATACACTTTTTTCGTTGTTGATCAAATTCAATTAGGAAGGTTGAACAATTAGTGATTAAGATCCAATTGGTAAATGAAATTCAATGTTGATTTAAATCTTTAAATTTAACCATTAATTTAAAATAAAAGGCAGAAAACAGAACATTATTATTCAATTAATGTGAAAATTAGAGTTAAAATGTTTACATGAAACACATTTTCAAGTTGAAGAGTCACAAGTTGAAGATGTTTACAACATTGATCATTCCTATTGAATTGCTTACCATCAACTGAGAGATTCAGAGGATTCCAATGATTCTCGGTAATTTAGAGGTAAAAACTAGTGAACTTGCGCCGTAGTTTATCATGTAACAGATATATAAAAGTTCATCTATGAATGATGTAAACTAAACAGGTTTTTTGAATGAACACAAAACAATGAAAGGTTAATTTTTTCGTGTGTCGCTTTTTTCATTTCGAGTTGACTTGAAAGGGAAATTAATCTGAACCATTCAAGATGAAAATTCATTGCAGGAAACGATCTTGTATATTATTTTGAAGATTTTCATTTAATAAAAGCCACATTGACCGATATTGAAACAGATAGTAACTAATAACCTTAAATTTCAATCTACAGATTTAAGAACTCGCTCAAACAATTTAGAGCATTGAACTTGCAGTTATCAAAGACACTTTATTAAATTTTATGGCGAGCGATATTAATTAATTTCGGTTGCAATGCTATTCAAGTTTCTATCGGTAATGAGCTTATTAGCTGGGTTTTCATTGTCAACAATCTCTCTATTGTCAGGAGGATCGTGAAAATCTTAACTGTCAATTAAATCCTTTCCTAATTCCTATATTTTTTTGATTTGAATTTCGATGTATGTTGTTTGAATGCTAAAAGCAGGAAGAGTGATTTTTTCTTAATAAAATTAGTCATATTTTTGTTCGTTATTTTAAGGGTTAGTTTAGGGTATTGGGTTAGAATATTCAATTTGAGAGTGAAATCGTAAGTAACAAGCGACGAGGGTTGGGAAAATTTGTTGGGTTTGAAGAAGGTAGGAAAAGTATTAATATTATAAATCTAGATTCTAGACTCAACAGATCATCAAAATGAAAACCATTGAAGGTGAATGAAGTCAGTTCAGGCTCACATAGAATCAATCTGGTTAACCATCGAAGGAGATTGGTGAAGTCAGTTCAAACTTGCCAGAACAACGTTACTACTTATTACTTCCTACTCCGCACTTAGTGCCTATGCGTTGCACCTTTGTACAAAATTTCATTGAAATCGGTTGTATGGTATGGCCGCTACCGTGAAAAGATGAAAATAATTCTTGTAGAGCTAATTAAATGCTACTATCATCCGGATTCTACTGCTTTATCAAAAACCAACAAACTCAAAAGCATTCCAAAAATTTTGATGAACAATCAACTCGCTGATATTTCTTTGGGACATATTAATAATAGTTATATACATAATATATACATAATAGTTAAGGTTGAATCTAATATAAATATCTCACGAGAAAAATGAAAAAAACCTGTAACGCAGTTCAAGAAATTTTAACTTTTTATATTTGGCTACACATTACTGGTACATCTGATGAGTTTAATTTGCAAATTTATTCATAGGTACTGATTTACAATAATTATAAATTTTGTATAATAGATTAATTCTTTAGTTTAATTAATTAATTGAATTGATTCAAATTGAGCTCTAAAATCTTTTTAAAATTACCGCGCATTCACCGTTGGAATACTTAACACATGTTACTTGTTTTTGTCAAGACACTTTATTGCATTATAATAACATAATTTGACTTTTGTTAATATTGGACTTTTTTTAGTTATTAGATTATTAATTAAGTGATAATTAAATTATCACAATGTTAAGTTTTTTCCGTGCTTCAAGCAGAGCCAATCTAGCGCCTTATCATGTGGTCATTAGGACATTGATAACTACTGAAAATATAGTCGAATCTTCACCCGAAAAGAAACTACATAAAAAAGATCCACCGGTGTCATCAAGTGAACCGTCAGACTCTTCGTTATCAGCTTCAGGAATGTCAGCATTTGGTGAACAATTCCCTCATTATGATATCGTTATTAACGGAGGGGGAATAGTCGGTCTCTCATTTCTCCTTTACCTTCAACAATCCCCCTTTTTATCTGATCGAAAAATTTTGCTTCTAGAAAGTCAAAAAGATCGACCATCTTTAAATCTAGGCGAACTCATTAATCAAGAAAGGTTATTATCTAATCGTGTATCATCTTTAACCTTAGCCAGCAAACAATTTTTCCACAACCTGGATGTATGGAGCAACTTGGAGCCTTATGCCAAGCCGACACGATCTATGCACGTTTGGTCGACCAAATACTCTAGAGGAATTACATTCACTCCTCATCGTATTTCATTTGTTGATAATCTAATAAAAGATTCACGATGTCATATTCCTGGTGATGACAATCTTTGCTACATAATAGAAAATGACATCCTTCTCGCTGGACTTCGGAACAAAATAAGATCTGATTGTATCAAATTTGACTCAAAATTGATTAATGTCGAAGCGCTTCCTGGAGATACAACTGTTGAGCTTACTCTTTCGGATGAATCCAAAGTTACGACAAATCTTCTGATTGGATGTGATGGTTACAACTCTTTTGTTCGCCAATCTTCGGATATAAACTATTTCGATTTAGATCTAAGTCAATCAGCCATTGTTGGTACTGTTCAAATTTCAAAAGAAAGTGATTTAGATGAAAATGATGTAGCATTTCAAAGATTTGTTCCACACAACAAGAACATTTTAGCTCTGTTGCCTTTAACTCAAAATTTTGCTTCATTTGTCTTAAGCGTACCAAGAAATCAAGTTAATGGGTTGATGGAGCTGTCAAATGAAGCTTTTGTTAACCTTTTGAATGAGAATCTTTTCCTAGATGAGAGTCTTGCTAAAAATCAATCATTACTGACTTTTGTTACTAGTACTTGTGACTCTCTTTTGGAAAAAATTTTACCTTCGGACGCTGTATCATCACTTCCTAGAATAAATCCTCCTCAAGTTATTTCGATCGAACCCGAATCAAGAGCATCTTTCCCCCTTAAATTCGGTACCACACTACCATGGATGGTCGGAACAGTCAAAGGAGGCGATAAACAGAAATGCATTTTAATAGGTAAAATTTGGTTTAAATATCGAAGCAGAATAATACTTAATCTCATACCAATTGCCACCTCTGGCGTTATGATTTCCTTTCCCTCAATACAGAGTAGTCTTTATTTACAACTTTTGTTAATATTCTTTTCTCTTAGGAGATTCTGCTCATCGAGTTCACCCACTTGCTGGTCAAGGATTAAATTTGGGCTTAGGTGATGCAGAGATACTAGGACAATACTTAGATGAAGCCTTATCAAATGGTCAAGACATTTTTGCTGATAATGAAACCAGCCAAGAACAACTAAATCAAATATTGTACAACGTTGAGCGCCAACGTCAATTCAAATTGATTCCCATGATGACAGCAATCCATACAATGCAAGATCTTTTCACTTACCTGCCATCAAATGTATTCACAGCTTTTAATAAGCTGAACTTTGTAAAAAATGAAATAGTTAGATTTGCGAATTCTAGATGAAAATATTATAGACCTGTTGCACTTATCTAAATCTTAATTTATTTTAGCAATTTGTGACTTGTACAAAGTTTCCGATTTTGGATTGTGGTTTTAATAGAAATTTCTTGATAATCACAGAAGAGTTTAAAACCGGATTTGTTATGCCCTGCCTTCAAATGAGTCTTCTGAAGATTAAAGCCGCTTAAAAATTAAACTTCTTATTGTAAAATTGTGTTTTCCAGTCATAGAGTAGCTTCATTAGCTTTTAGCGACTTCATGAGCATCAAATTTTCAGCAACCTTGCTAATTTAGATTTTTAAACTCTGTGTAGTGCTCAAAAAAATTACAATGTTATTCAATAATAAATTGTTATCATGTGTTACCATTGTTCTGCTCATCAACGAGGTATGCTGTGAGTGCAATGATATTAGAATTCGTCGAAACTTTGCGTCACTTAAAAAATCGGAACGGGAAAAATATGTGAAAGTTTTTCGGCAAATGTACGAGGACGGAACATTTGAACAATTAGCGAGCATACATTCATCTAATTTTCGATTCATCCATGATTATCCCCAGTTTTTGATTTGGCACAGACTTTTCATTCATGATTTTGAAACCCGAATGATGTCCATTAATCCTGATTTAACTTTACCTTATTGGGTTAGTATCAGTTTGTTTTTATAGCAACAATATTCTATTCCATTTTAATTGTCTTATTTGACTAACTAGTTTTATGTTTGATTTCAGGATGCTGCTAATGATTTTGAATCTCCACACGAAGCTGAAGTCTTCTCAGCTCAGGCTTTTGGTGGTAATGGTTCACCAGAAGATGATTTTTGTGTTACCGATGGATTTATGGCTGATCTAACTGTAAATTTCCCATGGAGACATTGTGTAAGGCGTGATTTTCAAGGACCGCGTCCTGACACTATCCATTCCTGGCATTCACCAGTATTTATAACTTCGTTAATTCAAACCTCTTCAAATTATGATGAATTCAGACAAACATTAGAGCACTCACTCCATAATTCAATCCATTTCTCCATTGGTGGAATTCGTGGTGACTTTAGTAAAGATTATTCACCAGTTGAGTAAGTACCATGTTATTTTTCCCCCTATTTCCACAATTGTTGCTGTCATTGAGTTATCTTTATTAATACAAATCTCTTCTGTTTATTCTATGTATAGCTCTCTTTTTTTCCTGCACCATGCCAATATTGATCGTATCTATGCTAAATGGCAATTTTCCCACTCTCATCATTTAGATGCCATTGATGGTCGCCAACTTACTAACAGCGGCTATGAAACTTCCATAACGCATGATTATAGATTGAATCATTATAATGTTCGAGTTGGGGATTTACTACGCACTCTGGAGGAACCTCTTTGCTATTCATATGATGACATAATATCTGATAGACCTAAATTAGCAAACGCAGTTGAACGTCGACTCGGTCAATTGCCCAAAAAACTACTGAAAAAATATTTCCCTAAATTTTTTGCTGGCGAAGAGTCTGATATGAACCATGATTTTTCCGACATGCGATCGTTATCCGCCACTCTTAGTCAGCCTCTTCCTCCTCCTTTAGCTATACCCAAAGAGTTTTTTGAAAAGATGGGGTTCAACGTAACTCGTGGACTTGCCGTTCAAAAGCGAGTCTTAAAATTTGTTAATGACATGAATAACTACAATAAACGCCTAATAAAAGCTATATAATAAATGCGATTAGTCAATTGTAATTTCACGACTTTGTTGTAAATTTGTGGCAAAAAATTGTAAAAATAAAATTTTAATTTCTCGAATATCATTTCACATGAAAGCTTTACTTTTAAAACGTTTCGTGCACAAAAATGGCATAAACTATTAGACTTCGTGAGAATAGTTAAAGTTATATTTACGAAAAATAAGAGTGATACAATATACTTGCACGTATTTTAGATGAAGATTAAGATAATAGCTTCGATCGAAGAGAGCCAAGAGATCATTCGAGAAAGTAAAAGGTAAAAGGTAAAGGTATTAAATACTTTAGGCAAGGAGAGTACCATGAGCTAACTTGGATCCCTCTCTGAAGATGGAGCTGATGAAACGTGAAAAAGCAAGGGAAAAGTAGTATTTTTCCCTCTCTTTTTTTAAATACAATTAAATCAAATTAAGCAACAATAAATACAAATAAAATGTTACTTTTTCCTCTTCCTTTTTTATATTTCTTCAGCTCCATCTTCAGACAGGCACCCAAGTTTGCCCTTATCTCATTTTCAGCACCATATCTTCTCGTGCAATCTCTTGTTACTCTTTAACTGTACTTAATACTCTTCATAATTATTGTTCAATAACCTTTTCTCGTTTCTAGTGTAAAGTTAATTTTTTAAGTCACCTAATCTGTTTCCTACTTGATTAATTAAAATCATGGTAAAGGTAATTAATGTTCGAGAAACGGCTGAATTTATCGCCAAGATCTCAAAAAATGTTCATATTAATTTCGATGCTGTACATCGAGTTGCATTAGAGGTATGTTAACCAAGTTATCGAAATCATTTTACATAAACTTATGATTATGTTTTCAAATTTTTTGTTATCATTTGGTAGATTTATACAGCTTTAATCAGAGGTGAATACACTCTCGGTTTATGGAGAGAACATCATTTACACCCAAAAGAACCCACTGATTTCGCCATAAATTGGATTTTTTTAGTTGACTCTCTTAACTTTTCCTTCTGGCCAGACCCAGATCAAGAGTTTGCTGTGACATACAAAAATGTCGAGTATACTGGTTATTGGGCTTTATGTGCTGTCATTAATCGAGCTCTTGATCAAGGTATTCCAATGGTCAATCCAGAATATTATTCTGATTTAAGTTTCGATCAGGTTAAAAGAATTTTTCGAGCTCATAGAAAGGGTAAACCTGAAGAGCCAATGGAATTGCCTTTGTTGGAGGAAAGAGCAAACATAATGAAAGAAAATGGCTCAGTTTTAGTCAAGGTGAGTTAAAAGTTACCTTTTGACCTCTATTTGTACCCCATTTATCTAATTTGGACAATCAATTCTAATCTTTTTAATTTCATTCATCTAGAAATTCAGTAATACTTTTGTCTCCATGGTTATAAAAGCCAAAAATAGTGCTCGTACTTTGCTCAAAATGATACATGAGTATTTTCCTTCGTTTAGGGACGAACTTGTTTACAATGGAGAACCTAGTAAGTATTTTTCATCATTTAATCAATTCACTTACCTTATCTGTGCTATTGAATTTGTGCTGTCTGGCAGACTATTAAGATCTAACTGTTTAATATTTATCAGTTCAACTGAACAGTTAAAATCTATTATTGGTTTCAACTAAGCTAGCTTTTATTAATCTTTACTATATTGTTTTAATCCTTTTTATTGGGTATTGATTCAAGGAAAATGATAAAATTTATTGTTTAATTGTTGACAAAAGCTCAATCATAAATCTACTCTTTCCTTTTTTCAGTTGGTTTTTATAAACGAGCTCAACTTTTGATCGCTGATGTTTATGCTTGCCATGAAGGTATAGGTTTGGGTAAATTTGATGACATTGATGAAATTACCATGTTTGCTGATTACAGGTAAGTAATTATAGATCAATCTGCTATTAATAGCCATCTGACCTTTTCATTAACATTTTGCGTTCACTTTTTTCAGAGTTCCTCAATGTTTATACTACTTAGGCGTGCTCAATTACAGAGATGAGTTACTCAGAAGATTGGCACAGGGACAAATATTTAGATACGGTGATCCAGATGAAGTTGAAATCAGAGGTGTATCAATTCATGCCGTTGAACATATTAAGAATTCAGTTGTCCGTCTGACCGAATTGAATAAAACTACGTTGCCCGTTCCAGTCAGTTCAGTAATAGTTGATTTCTACTTATGGGATCTCAGAAGAAGCAGACCAGATGAAATTGAAGAATGTATAACATACCACAAGACTCGGTCAATCCATTATTAACAATACACAATTTAAAAATGATCAACCTGTTCTTAATTCAAAGCTGTTAATTTTTTCCAGGCTTTTGTTGTAATCACAGTCAACACTCTCTAAGTTAGACTTCGTGAGAATAACTAAAGTTCTATTTTGCTGTCAAGTATTTTAGCCGAAGATTAATGCATTAGCTTCGATGTTGTTTGAACTATTGCCTTAGAAACGTGTAACTTTGAGAGGTTGACTGTCCTATTCTTTTAACCCAAAACTGCAAACTCAATCTAGAGGAATGAAAAGAGCTGAGAAATTACAGTTACAATCAACCCTGTACATTTCATCTTTAATTTTGATTCCATGATTTTTCCAATATCCACGAAATGTTATTTTTTTACAATCCAGATATTGCCTTAATAAACTCTTTAACTCAAAAGATTTTTCTCAGATTTTTACTTACCTTCAGTAATAAAAAATTAATAATTCTTTTGATTAAATTTGATCTCCTGACAGTAAAAACTTGGCCACTATCTTCAATTCAAATCACAAATATCAGATAGTGCTGGCTAAAACATGATAAAGCACTAAATTCTCAAGAATGTGTGTACATCTAAAAAGTAATATACATTGGAAACTATGATCATTGACAAAAGCTGATTGAAATCAATTAATTTGGTTAATTGCGTTCTGAAATGGAAGTGATAACAATAGTGAAAAGGGTCCCTTGCTTCACCACCAAACATTAAAACTACGGCACAACTTGTTAACAATTATTATTGTTATGAACGCCATCATTTCAAGAACCTTGCAATGATTGTTGACAATCTTATTATTTAACTAGTCTTTTCTTCACTCAAATAATCAAATAGATTAATCTTTAATAAGCTAACATGAAATACTTTGATTTAAAGCTGGTTTGGCATACACAAGGCCTTACACAGCGGTCATTGATTTATACAACAGAATTCCAAGTCAATATAAAATTGAAAGAGATTCGAAAATATGAGTTAAGGTTGAATTTTTTGTTATAAATTCAGATCTTATTTGCATTAAAATTAAATGAAATTTAGTAACAAAAGTTTGCTGCTAATTGAAAAGAAAGGTAATATCACACTACTTTAGGTTAATGATGAAAATAGGCATTAAAGGTATAGTTATTATCACGATTGAAAATCATTACTATTGATCATCATGATAATTTGATAATCTTCTAACTTCTAGATATGTCCTCTTCAACTTGTAATAATGAGAAGACTCCAAAAAATAGATGAAAAGATGAGAATGAATCAAAGGGTAATTCACATGGTAAGAGTATTTACAAAGAGGTGAAGATGTTGGTTGCGAAGATTGAAGATGGAAGGATAAGTTGATATTTATAATGGTGATCGATTTACGTTGACTACTGTAAATGGCGAAGAAACAGATAGTTTAACAAAAAAGCCAAGTCTAGGTGAAGATTCCTTGATTTTAATCACATTGGTTGTTGTATTTCAATTGAATTAATTTCTCATCTCTCCTAGTTAACTTCTTGCATGGCTCGTAATTCAACTTTAAATTGCGATGTTTGAGTGGGAGCGTAGATGTGTTCTTGGTTGGTCAAGAAAAACAGCAGATCAAAGATATAAATAGATCGAATTGAACACTTATTATTAACAATTTACAATTTTACAATCAGCTGCTTGCTAATTAATAGGCAATAGCACTTGGCTGACGATCATGGATACAGTTGATTTGACCGTTCTTTGGTTGCATTCAAATCATCATCTTGCTCACCAACTCGTTTATCTTGATCAATAATAACATTATCATCATCATCTTCATCCTCCACGAGATCATTATCAAAAAGAGGTATTAACACTGATGCGGAATCTCCTGAGCTTTGCTCTGAAAAAGAAACAGAATATTCCTGACTTACAACAAACTGTGATACAAAAAGTGCTAGTTAGTAGCAAAAGTAATCAATATTCATTATGAAATAATTGAAAGGTAATGAAGATGAAAAAGGAGGCAAAAAAACAAGATTGAAAAAGCAACAAAAAAGAGTCGACTGAATTTGATAAAATTGAGAAAACAATCAATACAATAACCGTATGGACGCGTAAGTGGCACTTTCAATCCCCAAATTTATGCAGTTTTTTCACTATCGATTCACGAATGAGTCTTTCTAAAGTCCATTTGAATTGAAGGTGAAAAGAGGCTACACTATACGCGTCTATATGGCAGTTGTTTATTAGGCTGATTTGTTTTTTTATATTTTTAGGCTCTTTATTAGTTTTTAATACCATAGATTAAAATCATTCGTTTTTTGCATTAACAAACATGAATTCTTAAGATTGAATTTCGGCATTTTGCTCTTTTGCTGGGTTTACGTCGATTTGTAAGGAATTGGAGAACAAATAGTTGAATATTAATAGGATTGAAGCGAGAAATAAGCAGACGAATTTGATAGTTGATTTTTTGTAGTTGCCTATTATTTGATTATCAATTTGGTTAACAAAATGGTGTGTTTTGTTGCATTTTTTCTGTTGAGTTTGACAAAAACGTTTGACAGAATAACAGTAAAAGCAAAGAAATTGAAGTCTGTTTATGTTAATTAAACCCTTTTTTTCATCTGATAAACACACATACAAAAAGACATATCAAGTGATTGATTAATGTCGATGGAAGAATGTTAAAATTGAATTTGAATTTATGAATAACTAAGCATTTTGAATAGGATTTTTGAATAGTCAACAAAAAAAGAGGAAACAAAAAATCGTAAATGTGGTGAATAGTAATTTTCAATCTCTTTTCTGAATCTTATTTAATCTTAATGCAAATTAAATGAAAGGAGAAAATTAAATATGACAATGACTTAGATTGCGTTAAAGGCATTACAAAAAAAATCCTATTTCAAAGGGTTTTTGTTTTGAATCCTATTCCGACTTCATCTTATTTCTTTACTTTTTCAGAACTGAATTTTTCATCTTCTTCACGATCATCTTTTTATTTGTTAAAATCTCTTCTCACTGATGCCGCCCTTGTCGTAGATTATATTTTTTATCCCTACCATTTAATGAGCCTTTGTTATGCTTATCACTTTTCTGGGCATTCCAGGATGGAGAGTTTGGTGCGATCGTCAGAACATTTATGTGGAGGTAGCTAGAAATTTGTCGACAAATTACTACAGCATAATGTATGAGATCAGCCAAAGTATAAATCTGAAGAGAAAAAGACAGAGGTTATAAGAATTTTTTTAAATTTGATTTTGTTAAACTCTTTGAACATACCAATGCCAGCCAAAGGACAAAGTATTCAGGAAGAAAATTATTAAAATATTGATTCAGGAAAAGCATTGCTGGACCAATTAGAACGGTATCTAAATAATCCATTTCACTTTTCGTCATATGAGCAACCTAACATGGAAGAGATATTGAAAAATCAGAAGATTGTAATAATGACGGCAACACACGTGGTTAGTGCTTATAACATTGTAAAATCTTCATACCACAAGTCTGTTGGTTACTTTAGCAATGATAAGACCAAAAGTCATTAGATAAAGACATGGATGTTCTTCAAAAAGATGAGGCGATGATTTCTGATAGATTATGAAGGCAGGTACAATCACAATTGCGATAGGTATACAAGGTGATAGAACGCTGGTTCCCTGAAAATTTCAATAAAACAGGAAGAGGGAAAAAGAAATTAAATTAAGTGTAGAAACAAATAAAAAAGCAAGTAAGGATATCTGGTTTTGAAGAGAAATGCCAATTAACTGTCACCTTAGATTCAACTTACCGCAACAGTTGATCCATTTTTTCCCACTCCACCAGCTAGGATTACAGAAAAATTATTGAAAGCAACAATTGCATGGGCAATGGCTATAGCAATTGCTGGTAGTATTTTTAGCTCCATGTTCAAACCAGGTACCTTAACAAAAAAAGAAAGGGAGAAGAACCAAATGATGGTTAGGAAAGAAATGTGAGTTGACATTGAATGACGTAGGCTTAATTATTGAAGTGGTTGCAATAAAATTTTGCATTAAAGTTGACAGATTTGTAAGAAACTAAGAAAGCCAATCAAATAACTTAAAACGAAAAATATTGAATGAAGCCATAGCTATTTAGCATTGCCCTTGAATGTTAATGTTTAGATTATGTAAAGAGTTAATAAAATGTTAACATCTTAAATATATTTCCAATTAATAGTAGCAGAAATGAATTTATCTGAACACGTAGAAAAAAGTACTTACTGTGGATGCCCAAAAGCCTTGGCTTGTGCAAGCAGTCAAAATATTAAAGAACATAATTGAAAATTGAACTTCAGTAACGTCAAATCTTCCAAATTTTAAAGTCGCAGAAACATATGTTTGCCAATGAGCAAGATAAAATAAAAAGGATGCAGCAATGCATTGATAAAACATCCACCCTGGATAATAGCCCAGTTGAAAGGTTAAACATGTAGCAATTGAAGCAAAGACAGTTGAAATTGAATCACAGCCGTGGTCAAATAATTCGCCCAAAGGTGAACTTGTGCCAGTACGACGCGCTTGTTTACCGTCAGTTGCATCTAATGTTTGGTAAATAAATAGTCCAATTGCAAAAAATATTAGAGCCCAGCCAGGTATCTGAAAAATAAAAGAAAACGAGAGAAAAACATTTTAATGAGGTTATATTTGTATCTAGATTGAAAAACCACCTCTATAATAGCAAAGAACACATGATATTTAGAGCTGTTTAAATGATGACTAAATAGAAGAGAAAGAGAAAAACAACTTACAGGTTGTTTACCATCAGGTGAATATAGTATTAATACAACGGTTGTTAAAGCGTTAACACATAAACCAACAAGAGTCATAAGATTTGGTGCCAACCAAAGGGGCAATCTTTTTGTGAACCAATTCCAAAATTTTTGCATCACAGGATCCAACAGTGTATTACCTGCAGACCTGTATTTATGCTCATTTAACCGATGTAACTGTCTTTCATTTAAAACATCACCTCCACAGAGTAACATTTTTTATCAATATATATATTTATGTAATATGTATAATAATAAATTTACACTACTTTAAACTTTAAATTTTATTACACAGGATAAAGCTAAAATGAAATAGACACACAATTAAATGAAAGAAAATAAAAAAGTTAAATTATACATTTTATAATCACCTAAGCTAACAAGCTAACGCAACTAGAAATCAAAATTATTTAATGAAACGCGCAAGCTAAGCAAGTTTCTCTCTCCACTCACATACTTGACTTTGCTCGTAAAATAGACATGAAAAGAAGCTATTATTACACCTGAATACCGAAAATTAACAATATTTTATCAATCAAACAATCAATAGCTAACAAATTTGGAAAAAATAATCACAGCTAATAAGTTTACCAGGATGACTTAAAGGTAAAATGTGTCACTTCGAAAATGTTAGTTCAAAATGCTTCCTTAAATCTACTTAAACGACAGATCGACACATAATGAAATTAATATTGCCCAACAGATGGCAGTAAAATGAAAATACAACATTTAAATGTTGAGATCAAAATTGTTGCTTTCATTGTTTGTCACAGTTTAAGCACAATTTAATCACATTGACATTTGATGAAGCAAATGTTGATTAAATCGCAGGCAAAAACGGCAAAAGTGAGTCGCCCGGACAGGGGCTTGAACCCTGGGCCGTTAGGTTAAAAGCCTAACGCTCTACCAACTGAGCTATCCGGGCGGGATATTGTAAAGAAAAAAATTATTAATTTAAGAATTAAAATAGACTTTCAAGAAATGTCAACTCTTTATTTGCATCTTTTTGATAAACCATTTTCACAGATAGTTTTCAACATTTAAGGGACTTGAAAGCTATTTATTCATGTTGCTTAGGTTCATTTTGAAACGAGTATTGATGAAAACATTATCGGTAATTTTGTTAAGACTTTACAATTTTGTGGATCATCCATTTTCACTTGTTTTCAATTGAAGCTAGAACTGGTCCATTCTTTTATGCTTATTGTTTTAATTTTTTGAATGTTTTATGGTTTATTTTGTAAAAAATAGTTTTTTTTGTCAGCATAAAATTTTGAATGGTGCGCCTTCAATGTTGACTGGCTGCTTTCAAGTGTTGCTTCAATGTGATTGGTTTTGCTTTGTAAATGCTACTTTTAAAATATTAGCTTTGGTTTTTCTCGTAATTTTCTTATTCCATTTTTTGGTGCTATTTATCATTATAATTTTAATTTATTGTATACAAAAATAATGTCATTAACAGCAGGAGATAAAGTTGCGGAAATATTTAAGTTTGCTGGACAAGCGTTTACCAAATTGGGCGAGTTAACAGCTTCATTTGATAAACATGAGGAAGATCTTTCTGTGTAAGTGTTTATTTTCTTTCAATTAATTTATTTCTATCTTTTGTCTCTCTGTTTATATGTGCATTGTTTTTACTCTCGCATTTTGCTGCTTTAACCCATATGTTAACAGACCTTGGTTTGATAAGCTGTCTGCTGATAAAATTTTGTTAGCTAACATGTTGTATAAGCTCTTTCTTGCCTAGGAATCAGTTCGATATTTTATCGAAGCTCTTGCAACTATTTACTTTAATAAAGAAAATCTAAAACTAATCTTGATGCAATATTTTTTCTATTTAACAGAGATAAATGGGACGAGGAAGATATCGAAACACTCAAGAGAACCATCAGAACATTCAGTGAAGAACTTAATAGCCTATCTGAAAATTTAAAAAAGAAAGCTATAAATAATATGAAACTAGGAATGAAAAGACGTGTTCATGCATCTAAAGGATTGACCCATGTTACTAGTTCACCAAGTAAAACACCGAAGACTGTTAAATCATCTGATCCATAATTAAATTCTGGATAAAAAGTTGTACAAAAATTCTTTTCTTTCATATCTTCAGAAGAATGTTTATCATGAACGATCTCTCAACTGATTCAATTAACATCCATACCTTGTTTGCTATCCAAATATAAAACCAAAGTTTTTGTCTTATGTTTAATTAAAACATTCAACTTAAAATATCAATTTGGTAACTTTTACATATAACGTTTAATTTCACGTGATTTTTACTTTGACTGTTTTTCTTCCAAAAGTACTCACTTTTTCCTTCTCATAACTGCATCTCACTCGCTTTCACTGCTCATTACATCAGCTGTATTTGCAAGTACATTCTGAGTCAGCCTGATTCATTGGAAACTCTTGTCCTTAGTTATGGGGTGCATTTGTTTGATTGTTTTTTTTTCTCACTCATAATCGTTGTTTCTTTATCAACAGTATAAAAACTAATTGTTCAAATAATTGTCTTTTAATGTTACTCTTGAGACAATGCAAGTACTTACATCTATAGAGTTACTATGTGATCCTTTTTGTGTGTGACATCATCATTTGAGGTCAACTCAAAGCTTAATGTCTGGCTTAATGTTAAAAAATTGCTTCAAAAAACCCTTTTGAGATCAACACAAGTAAACAAAAGGTAATAATTGTATCATCATGGTGCCAACAAATCAGATTTCATCTCCATCATCATCTACTTCAACAACATCACCGCCAAGTTCATCTTTTTCATTGACAACAACATCTGCCTCATCTACAACAGTAGTAGCCTCAACATCTAACACTACATCTAACATGGTAAACACCAACACTAGTTCAACGATCACCGATGTTGATATTCTTGATTCTGAAGAATATGTTTTTGATAGAATGAGAATTGGCTCTGCATCAGCAAAAAGTTGTGGATTATCTTCTTCATACTCATTTCCATCAGTTCCATCGGTTACCTCATTGGCTAATTTTAACACCAAAGATGGACCAGGTAAAGATAAGGCATTTCCCAAAGCTAACAAAGGATCTGAACAAAAAAAATCATCATCTTCCAAATTAAACGACTCATTTTCATCATCACATACTTCATTGGTTTCCAATCAAATATCAATGGCCAGTACAACTTCACCAACAATAGCTTCTACATCTCCATCTTCATCAATCTCATCTCCTGTTAATAATTCTCAAATATATTCTATCTCATCTTCACCTACGATTGTTAACTCAGATGGTCATCCACTTCGACAATATAGTCGTAGTCACCAAAGGCGCTTCCACAGAAGGTTCCCTGCCGTCGATCAACACGAAAAGCTTATCGATTGTAAGTCAATACTTTTATTTGTACTTTTTTCTCATTACTTAATAAATAATTTTTCTATTATAACTTGCATTTATATTAATTAATTTGATTCCGCTTTCTAGGGTATTCTTGTGCATTGGTAGCGGATATATTGTTACAAGGTTATCTTTATATAAGTGAAAACTATTTCGCATTCTACTCTAATATTCTTGGTTATAAAACTCAAGTAAGTTATTAGTTCTTTTTTGGCTTCCATTGATCTTAATCATTTGAGTGATTCTACTTATACCAATCAATCTAATGAATTTTTCTTTTTCTAGTTATTGATTCCTATGTGTGATGTGATCTCAGTGACCAAGGAAAAAACTGCCAAAATATTCCCAAATGCAGTGGGTATCTGCACAGATCAAACCAAGGTAAACTGATTGTATTGACTGCAGTTTGGGCTCGTTTACTTCTAATAGCTCTAAAACAACAAAAAGAATCATGTCAAGTGTAAATCATGCTTATCTTGGATCAACATTGCGTATAAATACATTTTGTACTTTCAAGAAGCATCCTTTAGTGTTGCAATTGTCACCGTCTGAAGATTTCCTTGATATGTGTTTGATAACAATTCGGGGTAGCTTACCCTCAACACATTGTAACCTTGCTGTTCAGGTCACAATCAAGAGGGTTAGTTTTATCAATTAATGGTTGGGTGCTGATTAGAGATCATGGTGAACACACTATTGTATTTACTTGACATAATTACATGCTTCAAATTCAATGAGAATGTTATGTATAGCCTTCTAATTCTGGTTAATTTAAGATTCAATCCTGAATTCATTTGATTCGTTTCCTTTTTCACTCATTGCCTCTCTCCCTTTTGTTGTCATTTGTTGCAATAATCAGTTCATAGTTTGGTTAAGTATTTATTTCATGTATACGGGGTGTCAAAATGAAACATTTCCACTTTTGAGCGCTAGTAACTTTCATCCTGTTAAGTAAAATATCTCAAATTAACGCCATTCGATAGATTTTGTTTATTAACCCGTCTTTAACTTTCAATTGTTCTCTTTTCATCACTGATCTTTAATAATTGATTACCATTTATCTTGATTAATGCGTTCTTTAAATATTCTCATTCAAAGTTGATAAATTCTCCCATTGACTAACATGGGCCAAGTGACCAGAAGTTGAGTAGTTTTACTGTATTTTACGCAACAGCCTCAAGTTACAAGCACTCAAAAATAGAAATGTTAGATTTTGACACCCAGTACAGTAATTCACTTGTTGTCACTGACTATTTAATTATAGAAATTATAATTAACAACCGCCTCTATTTAGGAAAACTCAATAATGAATTTATTCAAAGGAATGTGAAGCTTTCAAGGTGAACGCGATTATGTTGCAGTAGATACTCATATTTATAAATACTCGATGTGCTAAATATTAATAAAATCAAAATATCAGAAGACTGTCATTTTTAGTAAATTCCCTATGAATTTACCTTTGCTTACATATAATCAATTATTAACACTTACCTCATAACTTTCAAAGTCTATGTTTAATGCATGTTATGGTCAATATTTACGTTACGTGTATATTATTATTAGGTTCAGCCATTTAAATTCTGACAACTCTCGGTCAGAGATTGCTCTTCGCTTGTGATTGAATGAGATTCAGTAATTGATAAAAACACTTTAATTTGGTAAATTTTTGTTTTTAAAATTGTTTCTAAACTATTTCTGTTTTTTCTAGTATGTCTTTGGGTCGCTCCTATCTCGGGAATCCACTTTTAGACTGATGCAAGAAGTATGGAAATCGACGTTGATCCAAGTAGTTTCTTTGCCCTACTTCTCTCCGGTCATGCAACTAGACAAGATTATTCAATGTGAATCAGACATTTTAATTGAGAAACCCGAAAATGCTGAAAGAGAAGAAGACATAGAAGAAGCTGAATCAGCTGCATCTATGACAGAAGAATCATTAACAAATAACAATCAATCATCTTTGATTTTTGCAAAGATAAAACCTGCGCTTCCTGAAGCAATTAAATTAGTCTCTTCTGAGATCCCCTCCATACAACAAATACTGTCATCAACTCATCAAGAAACGGATTCCAGTGGATCAGATTCTGAGGCTAACCGTGATACATCAGCAATCTTCCAAGACTCGAGCAAAAATTTAATCAACGAGGCGAAAAGCAAACCACAAAAATCATATGGATCAAGATTGATTATCAAAACCAAAAATTGGCTAATCACCTTTATCCAACCTTACCAACAACTCATATGGTAATTTTTATCATTTCAAACTGCGATAATTCTGATACTATTAATTGTTTTTCTGTGTTTTCAGGAATCAAATAACAGATACAACTCGTTTACTTTTAATGACTACAACTCTTTTAGTTATGCTTTTCTTATCTGCTTTAATTTTTCTTTATCGAGTTGAGCAAGTACACAGTGAGTTATTAACACTTCAACAAAATACAGAAGCCAAGTAAGTAAAGCTTCATTGGAATGATTTCATTATTAATTTTTTTCTCTAATGTTAAATCTTGTCTTTTTTCAGTGATTTTAATCAAGTGCAATTAAAGCAAATAGAGTTACGAAAGGAGATCAAAAGACTTGTAAATCTACTTGAAAAGAAGACAATGGAATTAACCGTTCTTAAGGAAAGAATCGAAGAGATTCTAAATTCTTTCAATCACTTATCAACTTGTTCATGATGAAATTTTTTTGAAAATGATTTTGTCCATGTCTTGATTCAATTAAATGAACAGACATTGATCTACTATGAACAAGCTTAATCCATTGATGGTCAATGGAATGAATGATTCATAACTAAATTCAATTAAGGAAACTCTACTGGCAATCAATCTGATCAAAAGAAAATTTATCTTATAAAACAAAAACCTCCAAGCCAAGTGAACCAAAGAAAATAGATCATAATTATTTTATGAATTTCAAATGTGAATTCTTCCTGTTTGTTTCTCACTACTTTAATGAGAGTAAAAATCCTTAGATTTTAAAGTGGACCATTATTTCACGCAAAGAACGATTCAAGTTGTTCTTTGTATACAAGATCACTTTTAACGCTACCAAGGGCAGAAAAAAAGGAACCTCCAATCAAACAAAATTGTAATTTATTCTATTTTAACTAAGTTAGTTGAAACTATAATTTATTATCTATGTTTAAATTCAACACGTCAGTTTAATACATTAATTTGAAACTCATGATCAAAGAAAAATTTCACCAGTAACATATCTGTTAAATACGCATTCAACTTTGATCTGATTAAACACGTTTTCCCCCTCACAGGCCCCGGCTAATTGTGAACATTAAATTGTTTTTGACAAGTTTGTTTTTATAAAAATTTAAATTTACTTATGCATTATCAAGAGAGGGAAGGTGATTTACAATTTATTTATTTTAGGAACAGCAGCATTTATGTAACACAAATTTTCAGACGTTATGCGAAATTTTATCACATGTTGGGAAGTATTTCGCCATCGTTTGTTTATAAGCTTTGATATCAACTTCCATAAACAGGCAGAAGATCACTCGGTCTATTGTTTTAACATATTCAGTTTCCCGATCAAGCCATTCTCTAACCGCACCACAAGCAATTTGAGCTGCGCTCTCATTTGGATAACGATAAACTCCGGTTGAAATACATGGAAACGCAATGCTTTTTAAGTTGTGAGTTTTCATCAGGTCTAAACATCTAGTATAACAACTTTTCAATAATTCGGGTTTTTCGCCAATCGGTCCAACAGTATGAATTATATCTGTTAATAAAAACGAGATAGATCGTATTCAATAAATTAAAATCGACTGAATAACCAGCTGTGATTATTTAGGTAAATATAAAATTTTCTGAATAAGATTCGATAAAAAACAATCACTTGGCGCTGCTATCCTGATATCTTACATTTAGCTGGTAATTTGTATCCGCCAGTGATTTTAGCATCACCAGTTTCACAGCCACCAAGTAATTTACACGCTTTTTTTAATGATTCAATACCAGCCGCTCTGTGAATAGCCCCATCAACACCACCTCCACCAGCTAACTTTTTGTTCGCAGCATTAACAATACAGTCGATTTCAAGAGTTGTAATATCTCCAATAAATATGGAAACTCTGAAGACAAAAACCATAAATATAAGTAAAGCATTAAAACACAGGTCAAGGTTGCGAATTGCTACCTCAGGCTCGAAAAAGTGATTAACTTGAGAATGATTACTTACTTATTGTTGATATCTTCATTGTACTTCCATTGACCATTCGATTCCCCAGCAATACGGTTAGCAAGAGCATATAATGTCCAGGATGTGATACTAGAAAGATCTACGTATTTATGTCCGCAGGAATAAAATTTTCGTTTCGATTGTACATCCATTCGAAGATATCTGTCTTTTTCCTGAGCAACTTCATCTTCTAAATTTTTCCTTTGTCCTTCATTTAACTCCATGTCAGTATTGACACTGTCACTGGCAAATAATCGAAGACTGTTTCTGTTGATACAAATAAAATTTGAGTTCACTTCAGACATATGATTGTGTAGTAAACAAGACTTATAAAAAAAGTCACAAGGCGATGACAATTGTATCCTATTAACGAGGTTAGACATCTTTCTTACCATCAGTAATTGGGTAATTTTAGTTATTTTATTAACACTCATTGATTTTAAATTTTCGGGATGAAAATATAATAAAGAAAAAGAAATTAAATATAAATATAATTTACCTTGTATAAATTCAAATGCAAACCCAAGCGTAAGACAAGCCTTCATCCATACAAAACAACTAAAGATGCGAGATTTAAATGAATCACACAAAACAACACTTATAAGAGGAGTTACCAAATTATCCAATTGCAATTTAATTTTAATAAAAATTATTTTCTCTTTAAACGCGGAATAAAGCTATCTTTTTGGATTAGAAAGTCAATAATGAAGAGTATTCATTGAAGACTTACAATCCTTGAACTTGGAATATTAAAAGTTAACAAAAAATTACAAAATGGCGTAAAACAGGTTAAACCAAAAACAGAAAACTCTGTAATCAATTAAATACGAGTAAAGACCTTGCCAATGTAAAATTTAACAACCTATTCTAACTTCGCGTAAATATTGAAGCCTTCAAATTATCTGAATACTGTCAACCCCTCTGACTTTGTTTACGATCAAGTACGCATATTTCAGCCGATGATTAATGTGTTAGCTTCGATACTGACCAGTGGCCATATTGTTTGGACTATTGCCTTAGAAACGTCTAACTTATAAAGGGTTGACTGTAAAACAAGACTTAAATGCACTTGTAAACTTAAACCCATGTAACTCATATACGAAAAAGTATATGAGGTACAAAAATTGCGTGAAATAAAATGACACTGACTTTAGATTGTTGTTCGGGATATATTAGAGATGATAGGACCGATGAGGATAGGGTGGATGATTAGCCTTTTTATTGGATTATTAATCGCATTTCGGCTAATATATGTTGAATAATCTAGAGTTATTGTTAAATTGCATATTTCACTTTCATACTCATTTTCATATTCAATGTTGATTAATAGACTAGCAAAGCAAATATCACGAGATATTTTTTAATTGGTTCGCTTATGCTGTTATTGGTATCTATTTATATTTCTAAATAAGGCAATGTCCGAATTGGTCGAACCTTTCCGACTTTATCGTTCGGTTGAAACCTATGATATTACCAATAAAGTCTCGATACATCGAAAAGAAAATATCGATATGTTTATGTTTGTGCCATGTGGGTTTATGCTCACACTTTGCTTCTGCATCAAAATCAGATTTAAATTTCATAGTTTTTTTCATTTATTTATTATTACCATTTAATTTAGTGGTTGTTCAAAAATGAGACCTTTAACAGATGAAGAGATGAAACAAGTTTTTGGTAAACTTGTCAAATACATTGGTGAAAACACTAGTTTATTGATTAACCGTTCTGATGATACCTATTGTTTTCGATTGCATAAAAATAGAGTTTATTATTGTTCAGAAAAGTTGATGAAAAAAGCTGCAAGTATAAGCCGTGAAAATTTAATATCTTTCGGATCTTGTTTTGGTAAATTCACTGCAAGTCAAAAATTTCGTCTTACGATAACTGCTCTGGACTATCTGGCACCATATGCTAAGGTAAGTTTATTTTTTTGAGCCAATAAATTACCTGAATTATGTCAATATATTTCTCTTTATTTGTATCTTTAGTTCAAAGTATGGCTAAAACCTTCTGCTGAACAATCATTCCTTTATGGTAACCATGTATTAAAGTCGGGACTAGGCAGAATAACAGAAAACACACCTCAATATCAAGGAGTTGTAGTTTTTTCAATGTCAGAAGTGCCTTTGGTAAGTACATTTTGTTGTATTTTATACTCATGTTTTTTATTATTATAGTATATTTTCATTGCTAATAAAATCTTTTCTTCTTTCTAGGGTTTCGGGACAACAGCCAAGTCAACCAGTGATTGCAGAAGAGCTGATCCAATGACAATCGTTTGTTTTCATCAAGCAGATATCGGAGAGTATTTGAGAGACGAAGATATCCTTTAATTGTATCAAATTTTTTTATTGTTGACATCTTTCAAGCATTTGTTCTTATCTTCCATAATGATCAAGCAGCAATATATGCGCGATGATAAATTGATAACTGAAGATGAAAAATAAATCGCTTTCAGCTGTAGTTTTTAAAATTGTGGTTCTTTATTACTCGCAACGGTCATCATTCCTCTTATGACAATTGAGTTAAAGGCGGGAAAGGATTTTGCTTGGAAATTACTAGTTTTTGATGAGCCAGGGAAATATATCCCTTAATTTTACCTTCATAGATAAGGTTAGCCAAAATACAATTAACCTCTTCAATGGAAACATCTTCTTTCCTTAAAAATTGAAGAACATATCGAAAGGATTCAATAGGAACTTGATGAGTTTTGAGTATAAGGCAAACTTTCTTGAAAACATTCCTATAAGCAATAATCTTGAGTTTATCTAAGATAAGATAAATGCCGTATTTCCAGAAGAAGTCAGAGTAAGTTTCCAGAGCATTATCCAGCGCATTTAAGTTGCCTTCTTTAACAGCTTGGGTTACTGGTGCGAATGGCAAAAGGTTGTATCTCTCCAGTAGTTTTTGTGTTGGCATAACACCTAAAAGCATTTTTACGGGTATCAGAAAAATTAAAACGAGTCTTTTGTTTTTGAGAGAACTGGAATGACAATTTGAAAATGAAAATGATAACATTTGATCAGCATTTTTGTAATCAGAATCGAACATGTGCTTCATTCCAAGATAATAAAAGTAAGTAACTCTTTGGGCTTTAGTGAAGCACATCATAATGTTGGCGTTTTCCAAAGCTCGAATCAATGGCTTACATAAATGTAATTTATTCACACGAAAGTAAATCTTGAATAATTGATTAACGAGATTCATCATGGCTATTCTTTTTGACTTATCTAGAGTAGTCCTGCAATCATTGGCAACAGCTCGAAACATTGACATCAGGGGCTCAGCTGCTTTTTCCAAATACTCGTTAGGAATGTAAAGTCCATCTCTTGATTTTCCAGAATTTTTATGAGCATTTTGAATGTCAGCGGCAATTGCTAATAACCTTAAATCACGAGCCATCAAACAAATAACTGGAACCATCCAATTTTCTTCTTTCATGGTGGCCAATGCTTTACTTAACAACCCAACGCAGTTAGCTTGTTCTTTATAAGCATTAATATAGTCTCCATTGGCCAGAAGAAAACAACAATGGATATGACCAAAAACGATTTGTGACCAATTTTGATGAACATGGTTGTTGACATAATTTTGATTCACCTCGTTCATAATTGCTTCACTGGTAGCATGATCGGTGTCTTGGTAGGTTAATAGGCGAGACAAGGGACCACCACGTTTATTGTTAATATGTTCATTAACCAAATAGATATAATGTTGAAAGTTCATCGTGTTTGAGATACGAGAAAAAAACTTGAAAATATAAGATCACTATAGGATTATTAAAAAGAAATAAACAAGAACAGAGTAGTAATAAGATGAAACACTCATAAAATTGATGTTGGATACAATGTAAGAGTAAGGTTCTACCTTACTCTTCGATGATGAAAATGATTAATGGTAATAGAAAAACGTTTAGACTAGATCTACATAAAATCATAGCACAAAGGTCACCATTTGAATTCACTTAAATGAAATTTGGTCATCTTTAAAATTTAAGCTAATTTTGTCAGCTGATTTGTAAATGATAAGTTTCGCGGTTTAGATCTATGGAGCCATCTATGAATGCAATGAAAATTAGATTACACTCTTGAACAAAGGGTAAACTTTTTATTAGTTAAGAGTTTATTCAAGACTCTTCGTTCTTGAGTATCCATTTATGGTCAAATCATGATCCTATTTATGTTCTTTTGGCTGATAAGTTTGTTAACATTCAGTTCATAGGCTGTTTTTCTCTGATAATCAATGTTAAAATCAAACCTTAAGTGTTTGTCACTAACAAACAAACTGACCGTGAATGTTTATTTGTATGTTTGTTTGGATCGAATAAACAAAGAATTTATTTCAGTTTATATATCAGTATATCAGCTTTTGTTACAATGGACAGTTCACTAAATTTAACTTCAAATTTTTTTAGTTGAAGAAGAACTATTCAAATCATTTAAAAGTATATATCTTATCAATTTATTTTAATTGTTCGACTTTCTTAAATCAAAATCTCTCCTTTAAAAATTTGCTTTGGATTCTTATTCTTGAATTCATCGTCCAGTTTATTGATAGCAACTGAATATCAGGTGGGCTATCAAGTAAACTAAATTAAACACTTCCATGGACCCAAAGGCACCAGATCCATCACCATCTTTCTTTTAACAGATAACAGCTTGGTAGAGAGAATTATAACTAAATTACTTCACTTGAATAAGAATTAATTTAGTGGAATAACTGGACAACGTAATTCGATTTTGTTATTTTAATTATTTGTATTCCAGACATTTCCTTTTTTGTCTTTAATCCTTTTCAACGCAGGGCTGCTTAACAAATCACCTTTTGATCCAGATTTGAGCAATAGCGTTATCTTTTGAACCATTCACATTGATTCGATGAAAGGTTTAAGGAAAGTAAATGTACATGGGAAAATTGAATTGTGCAATTATAGCTAGTAAGCTTCCAATTCTGTGAAGATCATAATGCAATTTATACAAAGTGGATTCCGATATTATACAAATTGAGTTTTCAATCAATCAAAACTTGAGGACATAGAATTCGTTAATTTACGATTATTTTTCATCGTTGTTGGATTATAAAACAGGTTTGGCGATATGGAATTTTATTAATTTTAGTAACCATTTGAACTTTTTTCCTTAACCGGCTTAATATATGAAATCAATTTTTATGCTTAGCGCAATCTAATTGTAGAGACTCAAACCGTTTCTGCCGTTAACAGTTCTTTGATCATTCTGACCATTCGTTTTTCATTATCAGGACTTGATTCATGGGAATAGATTGCATCTATACATTTGTTGACTTCGATAAGTTTATGTGGCTCCTCTTTATAATTAGTGTTTTTGATTATATTATAGAGTAATTTGAGGTAAGAGAAACGATTTTCATCTTCATCTTGAATATTATTAAGATGTGAGATCAATATATCGATCATAACTCTGACGTCGTTGTAATAAAAGAGATTCGCAAGCTCAGGATCTTCAAAAACCTCGGTTAACAATTTATGAACAGCATTGGGTCGATCACAGGTTTTCATAGGTTTACCAAAATAATTGATTAAAAGAGTTGGATCTTCTTCCCAATTCAAGTAAGAGACTAGGTTTTCCATCAAACATTTGACATTAGACCTCATTCTGATAGCTTTCAGGACCAGATTACTCTCATTTAAATCAAAGTGTAGATTGAATGCCAAAATTGGAGGAATACACATTTCTAAGGGTATTTTATGCTCCAACTTGTTTCCTTCAATATCTTCACCTTCAATTAAATCCAATTGACTGTTGACAAATTTCTCATTTACATGTTCATACATATTGATAGGAGGCTTTTGCCCAGATCCGAAAACGTAAGTGAATAATATCGACGCTTTAGACCATCTTTCAACATCGTCACGATGGTTTATCATTTCATTAGCTAAGGAAGCGGGTAAAACAGTCGATAAGAAATTATCTTCAATCATATTATCATTTAGACGGATTATTTCCATCAGAACAGAGTAAAGTTGCATTTTTAAAGATTTTTTTGTCTCCTCGTGAAAATAGCTGATGACCATGTAAACATTATCACAATTGTTCGAGAACATTGCTTCTCGACTGATAGTTGGATTAGCATTGGCCAATAATTTAACCATCTCGATCAAACTTGATTCCATCTCTTCATCGTCATGAATAGGCCAGCCTCTTTGTTGTTCATCAGCTTTACATATCCATAGTTTATGAAATAACTCCCTCAATTTTATTAAATCAGATGAGTTTTTCATAACTAAGGGCGATGGACATTGGTCGACAGCCTCCAATTTATCAATCAGCTTAGTCATAGTTTTCTCAATCATAGGCATTTTTTCACGTAAGTAATTTATCACAGTCTCAATAGTCAATTTACACATTCCATGACTTAATTCTGTAGAAACTCTGACTCTTTCAATAAGATTAGCTGCCAAAGAATCATCAATTTCAATTGTTGCTATTTCATCAAGAGTAGTTTCACCTTGAACTGAAATTGTTGGATCATTGGTTGTTTGCTCAATCAAATCGACTTGGATTCCAGCTTCAGATGTGCTAATGACTGGTTTTTGTACATTAATTGATTCACACTTATAGCTCGAAATATGTTCCTGGACATTACTAGAATTGTCGTTCGCCCCGAGTTTGTACGAATTTGGATCAGGGTCATCAATATGTGTATTTACAACTTCGATAGAATTTGCATCACTAGGCTGATTGACGGCTTTTTTCGATGAAATAGCTCCTGATTTGCTTTGCAATCGGCTAACCACTTCACATCGAAGTTGAGTTAATTTGACTTGAGCATGGTTGATTTGGCGTATAGTAATAATTTTTGGATCATTATGGTCAGCATCCAGAACCGAAATAATGGTCTCAATCAACTCCAAAAGTTTAGAGTCCTCCAATGAGTCTGGTTCAGTGTAATTAGCTGGAATATAGCCAAGTTTACCTTGACAGTTGACTACGTACAGCCAGTCACCTCGAGGCTCAGTTTGTTTGATTATGATGAATCGCTCACCAGCTTTACAATGTAACACTTTAAGATCAGAAGCTTGATAATCATAAATCGCTCTTATTAATAAATGAGCTGCCATGATATATGTTTGATGAACACTAAATAATATTTCAGATGGTAACAGTGAACTCGCCAATAGAGCTGATAAATAAGGATAGTGATCGATTCAGTTGTGTTTTGTTTCAATACTTTGAATGTAGTGTCAGTGAAATCAGGCGTACAGGTTGGAGGTGTAATCACTATTTAATCACCAATCAATCAGTATAAATGGTAAAAACAACCATTTCCATAACATAAACATCGAAAACAGTAGGAAGAAACCGAATTTTCACCTTCAGCCAATCGATTGTTTAACCATCTCAATAGTGGTTACAGAATCAATTGAAGGGACTAAGTTACATCGAAAACCATTGACTGAGTGATTTACTGAATTAAAGACCAGATGAGGTTATATGGCAATGGCCAAGGTCACCGCAAAATCCACCAAAATAATGTTGATGTAGAAGAGGAGGTGGGAGAGGGAAAGGAGAGGGAAGCAGACCAGATAGATATCAAAAGAAAGAGGGAGACAATAGAGAAGAGAGAAAAGGGAGACAAGGAAGATGAGGAGTGTCTGGTAAAGATGGAGATAAGATGAAAATGTATTGATCGAAACGGTTAATCATGCTTGTTTTGTAAATAATCAACAGTTGTTCAGTATGCGGTTAGTTTAAACAACAACCAGGAGAATAACAATGTAAAATCTTTAGATGATTGTTGACTATTGGCGAGTAAAAGCAGATACAGCTGCAATTGCAAAAACCTTTTTCATTTTCCCTGCACTTTCCATTATTTTGATAAGAGAACAGGCAATTGAAGTTATGCTAGTTCGTTGGCATCCGAATATTTATGAAGTTAATTGTTTGTAACTAAATTTTGAGGCGGTCCAAGAACTTGTACACACTATCAGGATCATCATCATGGATCGCAATACGACTATCATCGAACACTATGAGTGTAGTAAATGAGTAAATAGTAAGAGTCAACCATCTCAACTCATGTTAAAAAGAAAATTAATCTTTCAGCTAATTTCAATCGGAAAAAGATCCAAGTCTTCTGATGCATCTTCAAACTTGATGAAGTCTGATGATTAGAAATTACTCATGGTTGACCTCATAATAAGCAAAAGTAAAATCCAGTTCAAAAATTTGTTGCGATACTTTCTTCTAAATAAGTTACTCCAGGACTTAATTATTCTTCAACCCTAATTGTCAAAGTTTTTGAGGTTCCATTCATGAAACGACATGATAACATCAAGAGCATCAGCTTTCATTAGTACAATGAATTTGCATCCCTTGAAGTAAAACTCATTGACGCGTTTCCATATCTCTTGACAAGGATCATCTGAATGTTAAAAATGAAAAAAGAAATAAATTACATTTTTGACAGATCATTACCTTGATTATTATTACAAGATAGCCTTAGGATTATTTAAAGCACTGATTATGTTAAGAAACATGATATGAATACACAAAGGTGTAAGATAATTTGTAGCTAAAATATTAGCTGAAACAGTGTTAACTTGCAAACTTATCTTGAATTATTATTTTGTCACGGCTTTACCCTTTAAACACAATTTCAAAATAAATGAAGTTATTTGATAATCAACTAATTATGACTTACCATTAAGCTATTAAAAGCCAATTATTAACAGAAAACAAATAAAAAAACAAATAAACGATAGACCAAACTTGAGAGGATCTAATCATCTTTCTTTAAAGGACAAATAGCTTGACAACGAGTTTTCATTTTCCACGATTTAATTTACATGTTGACTTGACTTTCAAAATCAAAAGATTATGTTTATCAATTAAACATATTCAATATAATTCATCTTTGAAGAAATTATTAACAGGTGACTTAATAACGATATGGAAGAAACCAAAGAGTAAAGTAAGAACTCTTTGGAAGAAACTATTCAAGTTTGTTTACATTTTTGGTCAACTGGTGAGCAAAACAAGTTTTTGAAGAGATTGTTTTTGTGTTGCAAAAGTGAAAGATGTTTAATTGTCCAAAAAATCTTACATTGTTGTTAGTCTTGTTGCCTTAGTTACTATCAATTGAAAAATGGTGGTTAAGTTGAAGTCTTCATGTAGATTAAATGTTCTGTGCCATCAATTAATTGTATCTTCTCAATTAATCATGTTAAAGTCATCTTGAAAGAGTAAGTTGAAACCTCTTTATTCTTCTTTATATTTTTTGGCGTAAAAAATTGGTTTTTGTTTGTATCAATCCTTATCCATAACCAGTTTGATTTGACATTAACTTTGTTTTACAATATTCTTTATTCATTGCAGGATACAATTTTGAATTAATCCTGTTTTAAGTTACGCAAGCAGCTAAAATTAACAGAAGCGCTGTAGCAAGTATTGGTGTTGAATAAGTACTTTAAAGTGGTTGAAATAAAGTCTTTCATGCTGATCCTTGCATTGGTAATTTTTCAAGTTTATTTCCGAAAATGATTAATAGATCAGAAGCTATGACATTACCTCCAGGAATCAAGACAAATCTCAGTACCAATTCATCATTATATTCAACGCCATGCCAATCACCTGGCTCTTTAGGATCATCTCTAGACTCAACTAATATAAGCTTGCCATCCAAAAATTCATTGACAACTACAGCTCCGAGTGAAAACTCTAGATTATTATCAATCCAACAATCAAGCAGCTGTTTTAATAGTAGAACTGACTCCAGACCTAATTCATGCTCATCTGGATCCTTCAGTAGTGTACAGACCCTCTTGCCCCCTTCATCGACCACTAGCTCACCTTCAACCTGGAGACAAGAGCAAATTATAAACAACAACGCCAATCAATCTACAACGAATGACAGAAATACGAACCCTTGGAAAAGCTTAATTGATCTCAAACAAGACTTGACCAAAAGATTATTCAGTTTGAAACAGCAAGTACAGTCGGTAGTTTACCAATTGAATGAATTGGAAGATACTATTGGAACTAAACTGGATGAGATGTGTCAGCATATCAATGGCACCTATACAGAGCCACAAATTATCCCAGGGATACCAGAAAATTGTGAAGCCGTCGCAATACCATTTTCTTATGAATTTAGAAAATCTTTAAGTGCTTTTGATGAACTTAAAAAGAAGCGAGCAGATCAATTGATTAATAAACCAGCTATCCAAAAGCTTCCAGCCTTAGTCAAGGGTTATTTAACTAGACGAATCATGACGACATCAAAAGTCAAAGATCTTATTAAGACAATTAAAGATACAACGATTCTGTTGGACAATTATCGGAGTGAAGAACAAGTTGCTAAAGAAGAGATTGATTTTCATCGACGATTGATGGTACAATTGGAAAAATCTTTAACCGATTTCCATGATATTTTCTTTAACTATTCCAAATCAGAGCAAATGAAACTAATTTCTCGTTCAAGAGAGTTTGCCATTGAAAAAGTATTCCGACTCTCTTCCGAGATCCGTCGAGATAAAACAATTAAAAAGGCAACATTTGACAAAAGAAGAGATTCACCTCTCGTGAACTCCATTGAAGTTAAACAGAGGAAACAGAGTCCCGACGTCGAGATGAAACCAATCGAAGACGTTGTTAAAGACATAGACAAAGACACTGATAAAGACATTGATAATGACACAGACAAAGACATAGTTGAAAATTCTATCAGTGTTGTCAAAGATCCCGAACCTAAGACGAAAACAGCCTTAAAATCACGAAAAGGTACCAAAAATGCAAGAAAAAACAAAGAAATTGAATCTACATCAACCTCAAGCTCTTCAACAACAACAAAGTCAACTGAAGAAGCTGATAATTGTCCACGAAGATCTAAAAGAGCGGCGACAACAAGTAAAAGAGCTACACGTGGTGTGAAAAAGTCATCTTGATTTTTTCAGAAAAATGTTTTTTATCCAAAGGGTTCTGAAACAAAATTTAGATCAATTACGCAAACCAAGTTTCGAGGTTTACATTTTTTTAATCCTAACAAAGCTTGATTTTAATTTGCAGAAATACGGCTGTGAACTTAAAATGTCTAAATTTTATGAATATTTTTTTATGAATTACTTATCTCTTCATGTGATATACAATTTACAAAATTTCTGCGATCAGACGTTTACTTGATCAAAAATAAATTTCAGCTCACGTCTATTCCTACAAAACTAACGTATTCCATTTGAGTTATCCATTTATTAATAAAGAACTATGCAATAACCAATTGACTTTTCAATACTGCTATTGCTGGACATCAATGCACTTCTTTACGTGTTCTAGCTAATTAATAATTCAATTAGTGTCAGTCTATGGCACTGATATTCATATTCAGGGCTTTCAGTGAAAAGAGAAATAAATTGGTCAAGCTTCAAGTCTTTATCGAGTAACGATGCTATGATGATATTCAAACAAATCGACTTCCATACTTTTGAGCTAATTAGACTCTGTTTTCGGAACTTCGAACTGAAATTATAGATAACAAGAAGGCATATTAGATTCAAGAATTTTTTGCAACAAATGATTACTTAGATCTACGTTCTCCCAAAAAAATGTAATCAATTTTACCCAATAATGGATTATTTAGTTTCGTCCTAATGAAATATCTTCACGTCTCTTCATGTTTCTGATGATTCTATCAAATTAAATAATTTTTCAGTTTTTCTAAGAAATAATGACTTTGGACTGTACATTTGTGATTTATTCGCCTAGTAAACCTAAACTTCACCTTTCATGCAGTCAAAAGCCTCATTTGAGTTCAAAAAGGCGAAAAATTTGCGATTTTAAAACTGGATAAATTTCTTCGTCAAACTTTTTGATTTTTTCCACAACTTAATTAAAGCTAACTAGAAATTAGCCAAACTTTTCAAACAAGTCTCATTAAATACAAGACCTGGAGAGTTACTTGACAGTGTTTTTATCCGTCTCATATCAAATTGACTGTGACCGCTAAAAATGTTACATTGTTCTTCAAACTGGTAAAAAGGAATGAAATCTCAATATCAATTTAACAATTCATTACCTTAGTTTTTAATAAGATACAATCTCATAATACAATCTAAAAATTTGCTCTATTACATCTGTAGCCTCTTCATAGATGGCAGCAACTCTTTTGTGACAGTCAAGTCACGTGATTCATGTGAATTGAATATTTTTGTTTAGCTTGCTTAAGGTGTATGAATCCAGTGAAAATTATACCTGTTTGTGATTATTTTCATTTACGTTAAATGGCAAATTTTCTGTGGTTCGAATTTGTTTTGCATCAAAATTTGCTGGAGAAACATTTAAGTGGAAAAGATGACCCTAAACCAGTTGACTTGATTATAAGTTTTCTCAATAATGCCTCTATCGATGGTTCTTTCAATGGCTCACTTGGTGGTAGTGAACTTCTAAGATTATTAGCCGTTAAAGTTGGCGCTTTTATTGAATTTGATTTGAGCATATTGGAAGAACAATTGCCGATAACAATGCAATTTACTTTGTTCAAGGAATTGATCAAAATCTTGGAAGTAGCTAGTCCACCTGTTACAGTTCTTAAAGCAGTTCATCTGCTGTATTTTAGATGGACATTGAGATCAATCATTCGATTATCCTATCCAACTCGAGGTCAACGAGGGCTGTCAATACCTCCTCAGATGATGCAACAACTAGATCCTTGCTATGTTCCGATAGAAGTTCTCGAGAATATGTTCAAAAAGCTCAGAGAATTATCGCCTGATGCTATAAGCTATTTGGAAAACTTTTTGGTTGATGAAAATTGTAATTCTATATGTCTACCGTTGATTGATTGTTTTCCAAGCTCTCTGGAAGCTAACTCAACCATAAAATGTGATTGGACTAGAGTTAAATCACTTGACATTTCTAATCTTTATGATATTGTTCATTATGAGCTTGGTAAATGGTACTTTTTTAGTGAAAATTACGTTTTAGCTGATAAACATTTTCGAGCAATCAATGTTTCTAAATTAAACGATGAATCGTTTAAAAACTTATCTCAATATATTGAATCATCGAAAGAACTGTGCAGTGATGTTTCTACAAGAGACTCTGGGTCCAAGTCATTTGAAATTTATTTTGACGAGTGTCTACAAAATGCCAAAAAAGGAGTCTCCTGTGATCTAAGTTTCGTTGAAAGAACAGTTGACCTGCAACTAATATCTGCTAAACTTAATCAATTTTATTCTCGCTGTGAAAGCAATGCAGAAAAACAGAATATTCGCCGTTTTGCATTTTATTTAACAAGCCGTATGAATGGTTTAAAGGAACTAATACCTGAAATATCAGAACCCGTGAAAACTCATGAAAATGGGACAGATGTTCCAATGGTGTCTTTAACCGAAGGTGAAGAAGAAGGAGAAATTGACGGTGGAGATGATGAAGTTGAAAAAGATCCGGAATTATTGTTATTGGAAGCAACTGTTCCTGAAGTTATCCAAGAATTGATTCCCAAAGTAAACAAGCCTCCGTTGATGATCAATCGTGCTTGGGATATACCTCTAGCTCATGCTTTGTGTCTAAAAAACCTTCCCATTCCTCAATATAACAAATGTCATATCGCTTTAGCAAAAGCAGCTGAACTTCGACGAGCTAAAATGTATATTGAGTCTAGAATTTTATATTTATCCTTATTAGAAGATTATCAAGCATCTTTACCGAATTTAGCTGATATCATCACTTTTGAACTTTTGGAAACTGATTTGCAGCACCATGTTGAAAGTAATGATATAGATGAAAGGCGAAACCTGGAGCTTCTTGCAAAATGTGAACGAACTTTGCGCAATGAAAAACTCTTAGCTGACCTTCCTTTAGAGCTTGTAGATCTTTGCTGTCTTTTCTTGCTTGAATCAAGCCCACAAACTTTGAAAGATTTTGTCAATTCAAAACATCCTCTACTTCGCCTATCATCACTTCTATCATCACTGACTAGCACAGATTCTCCTTCTCATCATCCAATGAAAGCAAAAGAACTTTGGGATTTAATCTGTAATGTGCTACCTTATGATAGAAACCGGATAATTGCTAAACGTAATATACATTTGCCTCAATCAAGCTGGGATCTGGATATTTTTTGCCAATTCATCAAGAAACTCAAAAATTCTGCTCACATTAATCTTCTTACATCATGTTTAATCAAAATTCTCAATCTCAAAAGAGACATTTCAGGAATTGAGCTTACTGTGTTACCCCAGTCAACTTTCCAATGGCCCAGCTCATTACCAGCAAGCTCAACTAATATCGATTTATCAAGCATTTTTGACACTCTTAAAGTTCTTCTTAAAAAAGGATTGTCTCTCAAGCCCAACGAAATTAATTTACTTCGATGTAAAGCAGAATTAGCAATTATTGAAGGACAATATGCAGATGCCATGAGTAATTACTTGACACTGATGATAATCACCACAGAATACTTTACAGTATTCGGAACATATCCTGAGGAAGAAAAAATAATTTTAAGGATGATACATTGTTCTACTAAATTGGGGTGTCACACTCAAGCTGCAGTTCTCCATCAGATGATTAAAGAACCCAATTATGCTCTCATTTTCAAAGGACTTAGTGAAAAATCATGTAATGATAGCTGTGATGATTTATATGATTCATTTTGGGACATTACAATTTTGGAGTATCTAGTTAATCTTCATACAAGAAGAGGCGAGATTGATAGGAAAAATAAATCTCTCCATTTAATCGGACAATCAGAACTCAACGCAAATAACCCTGAAGATATTCTCAATGAAGCTGCTAATGTGCGTAAGGGTAAATTTTTCCGAACAATGGCGAAAAAATACTTGTAGCCAAAGGAAAATTTTTAATCAACCTTTTCATCATCTTGAAATCCCTGCTGATTGAGATTTTAAACTATTCATCAAATTTCCCTAGTCTTGTTTCACAAATGTCCGAACACTTCCATTAACCGCAAGGACTAAAAAGATTGAATTTGTTTTCAGTATTTGTGTGGTGATGATGAAACAATTCATCCCCTCTTGTGATTCAAAAGTTTCGATGTAGACTTAATTTATCAACTAAAAATCAATTCTTTTGATTAACTATTAATAGACTTTTGTTATTGTAAACTAAAATGAATTCATTTTACATATTTTCATCATCAAGCTATCGATTGATAAAAAATCACAAAAAGTTCAATCATGTAATGATAAAGTTGACCAATCAACTAATTTTATCCATTCTGTTACGACAACAATAAAATAGATATTTTCACTTCTAAATTTTGCTTATTTATAAATTTTTCGAACTCAATCATGATGAATCTCTTTAATAATCAATTTGAAGCAAATTAACATTTCCATTGTAAAATTTTATTTTTCGCTATTATTTGAAGGCGCAATTCACACTCAAGACACATCTTATCTACTTTCACTGAATTTTCTTTTACTTCTCTACACTGGTGAATTTATTGTGATTTTACTCGAACAGAACGATGTCCCAACAATACCGAAGTCTTCAACTCGAATGCAGATTTTTATTAGCTAGTAAAAGCTACCTCTAGATGGCGTGGCATGACCATCTAACAGAAATTTAGTTTAACTTGCATTGTTTTAATTTTTAATGCATTAAAGATTAGGAATTAACTTGAATTACTGTTAATGAGTATTGATTTTAAAAAAATTATAATATAAAATATCCTTCATCGCTTTTTAACTAATTAAACTGGGTAAGTCTAATATCAAACAGGATCTATATATTTTCAAAATATGTTTAATCACAGAACCGAACAATTCTTCTTCATTTATAACCATCTAGCTACAACTACAATGTTTGAATTAACTCATCCTGAATATTCTGGAGATACGACTCAGTTCATTACTAACGTGGAATTGTTAATCTAAAACAAATGGAATGAACATTTATTCGACAAGTTGATTGAACAAGTGTTAACCTGGACGCTTGGACCTGATACACTATCGAATGGTAAATTGAATATGGTGGTAAAAGTTGATGAGAAAAATATAATATAATGAAGACATGATCAAATAATAAAAATAGTAAGTCTCAAAAAAGAAGAAAGCTAATATTTTTATTTCTATTTCCTAGGAACTTAATTTTCTGTTTGTTCACTTCTCCAGATGTTGATGTCCAAATAATAGGAATTGATTTAAGAAGGAGGAAATTGTTTTGAAACTAAACTCATCACGAAAGTAAGCAAACACACTCATACTCACTCACATACATTCAACACTTCCACACATTTATATTGACATTACTTTTCTTCAAGTGTGAACAATATTGATATTATCCAGCCTTACACTTTAAACGAGCGGACAATAATTAAACAAACAACAGTCAAATGTTAATAGTAATTTTAATGCTCCTCTTATTACTATTATAATCACCACCACCAGAGGGTAAGTAATTTTAGTCGCAAAAGATAAACATAATGTTAATAATTAACATTACAATTGACAAGAAGCAAAACAATTAATTTTGCCGATTAACCCTTACCTTCTAACCCAAGAATATTTCTTGCAATGTTATTATTATCATTTCTATATCTCAGCAAATGTCAACTAATGTCATTATTATCACAGAATATCACTCTTTATACAATATATATACACTTAGATACTAATATTATATTTTACATTCTTTCACATCTTTTTCTTTAGCATTATTAACATTATGGTGACTCCCAACTAACCTCAAGTTATTAGTTTCTTGTCATGATGGATTGGATTTGAAGTCGCAATTGAAACATTTTCAACTAACAAGCAAACCAAAAGAGGGATATACATATATATATGAAGAGTGGTCATAACCATTGACACTTGATAACAATTTGAGACAAAGCGAAAAAATTAATATTTGTTAATGTGTTAATCATGATTTCCACAAAATCGCAGTTTTTTTCATAAGTATTTCATCAAGCAAAAAAAAGGAGGAAAGACGAGAAAAAAACGATATCAAAGGAAGGCAAGAAATTATTAACATTTCCCTCTTCCTATCAAAATACATTTATTTGACCTTATCCACTTGATATTTTTTTACTTACCTTATTCTCTTGTATTTGGTTGCCTTTTTTACAGTTCCTTTGGAGAGTTAAAGTTTCAAGTGAAAATCTAAAATGATCAAAGTTGATTAAATTTGACCTGACAAAGTGATTTTTTGAAATAGACGGTTGATTGAACTTAAAGTTATCTTGAATTTCACCAAGAACAAACTTTATTTCCTATCGATAATAATATCAAAATTGTTACTGTTTCAACTTGGGAGTGATTTTAAAGTTGACGATGAAGGTAAGAAAATCTTGAAAGTAAAAAATTTATTATTTTATTCTTTTCTAATTTGTTTCTTTTTCTTTGTTTCCTTACTTTTTCCAGTAATAACTCTTATTACATATAAAACTTGATTGTTTATCAACTAAACTGAACAGCATCTAAAAATGAGTGAAACTGCAAACCTTAACAATATCGACGTTGATTATTATTTGTCTTGACACATTTGGATACCAAACCTCAACAACAATGATGTATTTTGTGAATCTAATGTTTCCCTTGATAAAAATTTCTTTAACCTTTCTTTTCAAGTAAATATATATATATTATTATTATCACTATTATTATTATAACTATTATTGCTTATAACTTTACTATTACTAATACTTATTATTTGCTTCTCTTTCCCTCTCTTATACACACAGATTGACAAGTTTTCCCTATTGTTGTTGGTTAACTTGACTTTAACCGGAAACTTGATGATATAAAAGGATTGATGATGGATATAAGATGAAGATAACCTTACCTCATGGGATTAATTGTTAGCCTTATATGATATGATATTGATGAGGAGAAACGTTGTTACAATTAATATCCAATGCTCCTGAGTGATATAAATGGTTCATTTTGGCTCTGTCTAGGAATCATTTCGATTGTTCTTCCTCTCAATCGCTTCCAGTTTTACGCCTTCACTGATTGATCACAATTTGATTTGCTTCGATCATTTCAATTGTCTTCTTCGTCTTCTACCTTCGATTTCACTTCTTTACTTTAACGGTTTGTGTCGTTAATTGATTGTTGCTCAATTTCATGGGAAATTTGTTGATTGAGAAAGTTTAGTGCATTGTTGACATTGAAGTTTTTCAAGTTTACTTTTGATTTTCCAGTTTCTTTGTTAACTCAACTTGGTTGATTTTGACTTGATTTGATGATCATTAATTTAATTAGTAAAGTAATTTTTTACCTTCCAAATCAACTAAACTCACATTGAGATTGATTAGCTTTGAGTTATAAGTTATAACTTTAATTGGAGTCAAATTGTCACGTAAGACCTTTTAACTTTCCCCTTCTAAATCTTTCCTGTCTATAAGTCTGTCTGTTAATCTTTTAATTTAATTTCATATCATTCTCTTCATTCATTTGAAAGCTTTTCAGTTCTATTTCTCCTTCTTTATCCCTCCTCATTCAAGTCTATCTCAATGAATGCAATGAGAAAACATTTCAAGTTAATGAGATTAAAAAACAGTTACATTGCAAAGTGAAGAGAAGTGTAAAGTTAAAAGTAATCAACAATAAAAATGGTAAACAGTTAATACAACAATTACAATTAAATCTTTTCTTGATTGGGTTGTCAACCCGACCAACTTTTAACTTTCACAATTGCTTTTCATTTTAGTTAATCAACTTGAACACAACTTGTTGGATAAAAAAAGGACGAAGAAAATTGAAGTGATCAAAGGCGAAAAATGTAATCTAATAATTTAATCGATTTAGCTTTTGTTTTTCCTATTTCTAACACTGATTAGCTGACAAACTACCATTTGGTTAATTACAATTAACTAATGTGTAAAAAACAAGATTAGTGACAATTTTGTTCAAGTCAGTAAACAGTAAACAAATAAAATAATGTTCCCCTGTAAACTTATTTCATTAATAATATGATTATCACTTGTTTCACCCATTAATTTACAGGCTGATAATTATGCAAACAATAAAGTTGGCTAATACTGTACAGTTTGAGCATTGATTACAATTACAGATTATTGGAATAAACTTAATCCATCAAAGATACAATGCAAAAGGTTTGTAACTTAACCCATTTTTTCCCTTCTCATAATACAACTTCATCATCAAAATTTAATTATCTCTGACCCTAAACTTCAACCTAACTCATAATCAAGAATCGTAATTCAATTACTAAACATATTTTCTCATTTCTTTTAGTGATTCAAATTTTGACAGTTATTTGTACAAGTTGAACCAATATTCGAGCAAAGGAAGCTCAAGCAATCCCAGATTATCACTAAGAACGTCTCATTGAAACGGAAAGTCTCATTGTTACCAATTGTTACATTGTATGATGATCATCGTCAAGATATAAACCACCAGTCATTTAAATCACCAACTACCATGAAGTATCAAAGAAAAGAAAACGTTTTTTACTATTTTTTGTCAATCCAAAGTTGCAAAGCGATTATAAACCGTCTATTGTACAAACCAAATGTAATCAATTGACCAAGTGACCTGCAAAATTGGCAATATCAAAGACTGGAAAGAGGGAAAATCGAAAAGTGTAACACCGACAATGTAAATTGAAAAAGATTGTTACTCAACCCAATGAAGTACAAAGCAAAAGTAGACAAAAAGGCATTCCAATTAATTGATATCCATCAAACATAAAAGTAAATGTTAAAATCCTTTACTTCTCTAATAACAAATAATGATGCTGATGATACTGGTAACGATGATAGTAGTCTAGATAATAATAGTTAAAAATAGTTGAAATATACATTTTTTGAATCTCTTTTCCACATTCATATCATCACTGCCGTCATCATCTTGACATCATATTGTTTAGCAATATTGCAACAAGGAGAAGAAGAAGGTAAAAAGCAGTAAGCTAAACACAAAAAGGACAACTATGAATATAAAAGTGATCCCGGTGAATTGACAGAGGATGATGCTGATGAAAAGGAATCTAATCATATGTTACGTTGGATGACAAAAGAGGGAAACAGAGAGGATTAAAATCAAATGATGATAACCATCTAAGCACAAGAATTTCGCCTTCATTTTCATCTTCAATAAGATACTCGTCAATCTTGAGCTCATCTGTTATTTTACCTCTTCCATATAATAATAGTTGTCTTCTGTGGTTGTCGTCTCTCTTCAAGAACAGCAACTGTCAACATCTTTCCAGCATTACCTTCATCTTGATCCATTTTTTGCTTCATTTTCATCATCTTCTTCACTATTTTAAGATCTTTTCTTGCATGAAGTTACATATTTTTTTTATAATACATACAAGTACACGGTGTATACAAAATACAACTTACAATAGTTGCATTTCCAATCGACTTTAAAATTTAATTTTTTCTACTTCTCTATCTGAGCAAAAAATTAAATTAAAATGTTAAGATGCATTTAAAATTGACCTTTTTTGTGCATCTTGGTTAGTAAATGATTGACAGAGGTAAATTTAGTCAGTTACATTTACAAAATGATGGTTATGGGAAGATGAAAATGATGATCATGTTTTGCTCTCAAAAACATTGAGACTGAAACGGTTTAATTTCCTTTTCTTCTTTCTTCTTCATCTTCTGTTATCAGATATTTTCTGCTCTTCAAAGTAATCATACAGATTTAACCTACAAATTGAACTTTATTTATTGAACTTGCTTCTTTCCCTTGTATAGATGATCTTCATCATGAGAATGATAAGAAGGATGAAAGTGAAAGTGGTATCAAAACAGAAATAGACAGAGAGGAAATAAAAAGACAAAGATTGATGAAGAAGAAGTAAAGGAAGAGAAAAAAAGAAAGTTTAGATTTTACTGTTTATTTCGTCTTCTTTTTCCTCTTTTATTATTGCTTCTGTTGAAGGTTTCCATCTCGATTGGCCTCATCTTATTGGAATGTGGAAACATCATATCCCGATCCATCATGTTATTAACAAGGAAACATCATGTTTTTCACTTCAAATTCAACTTGTTCATTTTCATTTTCAGTCTCATCTTCTTCTTTCCCATCTTTATCCATTCTCTTTTGATTTAAATCATTTCCCAAATCATATATTCATTTGATCACAATATCGAGCAAAAGCAACGCAAAACAAAAAAAAAGTTAAATGTCAAGTAACTCACTTTGAACTCTCTTACAATCAAATAATGGTAATGAGTTGCAACAAAAAACTGTCAGTCAAACAAGTGAATAACTTGAATTGGCATTGATACTTGCAAGGTTAACTTCAAGTGAAAAATGTTTATTTCATGTGCAAAATGAATAGACAATTAACTTGATCATAATAAATTGGATAATCAGCTTTTAACTGGAAGAAAAGAAGATGGAAAAGGAGGAAAACGAAGAAGAAAAAGAAGAAGAAGAAGAAGAAAGTAAATCCAATTGACATTTTTGTACTTGGACACATCTTGATGCTGCTCTTGATGACAATATTTACTTTAACTTGGCAACAATATCATGTATACATTTCTGCATGTATAATCTAATATTGATAACCTTTTGTTCAAACTTGATTCCTGTTTCACCATGTTTAATATTGACCACACCATTGAGTGGTAATATTGACCTTGGTCAACTGCAAGTCAACATTGAAATCATCTCATACTCTGTTTACAGTATACTTACCACAAGGGGTTGACAATAGGCAACAACAAGCCAATCTTTATCACCTAATATTGTAGTGTACAAAGGCTTTGTTTACCCTTTTATGTTACAATTAAATTATCTTCAACTAAAACCATTATCATTCTCATCTCTAACCTCATCATCATCATCATTGCAACCCTCATCTTGATGACAATAAACTGTGAAAACTGGTTGAAAACCGTTTATTGATTAGTAATGGTGAAAATGAATGGTGAAAAAAGGGAAAACAAAAATGATTCTCGATCATGAATCTCAATAATGTTAACTAGACTACTGTTGATAACAGTGAAGTCTGAGCGTGCATATAATAAAAAGGTAAGAGTAAGGTTTTGAGGACTAAGGAGGGGCACCATGGGACATTTAATGTCAAATCCAATTAAGTTAACCTTTTTAAATTCAATCTGAATGGGAAACAAAACAAAAAATGATGATTGAACTAATTGTTAGCTATTACAAAAGTCCACTGTTGAAACAAATCAATATAAACTGATAGAGATGAAATACTGATCATTATTAACGATAAAAAGCAGTTAAACTTAAATATAATAATTAAAATATGTTTGTTTATTATCATTAATTAACAATTGGTTAATGCAAGTGTGTGATTTTTAACCTCCACCTTGCTTATGCCAATTTATCAACAGTTTTATTGAATTTGGCCATTGGCCGAATCACTTCTGTCCTAGGATAACCATCATAAATCTAGTCTATTGTAACTGCATCGAAACGAAAAAGGCAACAAAAGAGTTAACATTGATTGCATGGCCAACGTATCAAAATTCAGTGATTTTTGAATTAATTATGCAGCAATTATCTGCTAAACCTTTGACCTCAGAAACACTGTTCAGCCTAGATTTTGTATCAATATACCTTTGTAGCCTTTTACGATAATACAAAAAAGTAAAAGTGTCATTTTATTTTTCTTCTGGGGTTTTCTTTATTTTCACTGTCTATATTAGTCTCTTTGCACATGATTTTTCCTGATTTTCAGGGTGAGGTTCAAATCTTATGCTAAATATCGTTGAGAATCTGAGCTAATTCATTCCATAATGAATATCCTTCTAACACATCATAAGATTTGTGTTTGAGTAGCCATTCGCCTTTACTTATCAAGAATAAGGTTTGTCAACAAGTTGAATTCGATGCTATAACTTTTTTTATCACGACTTGAATCGTCTGATATTTCAATATATTAAAGCCTACAATAAAATCAAATTATTATTGCAAAAATGATTATTGTGAATGATACCGTTCTCTAAATATCGAGGCTCAAAGTTTTAAAGCCAATATCCTTAATCAAGAGAACTGTTTTAACTATAGAACAATAAAGCGAAAAAAGTTTCCGACTCGAATCTTCACCAGTAAGTTTTATCAATGTTTCAGCCCTCTAACTTCTACGGCCACAGAAAGCGGTCAATAATTGAAAATCGAAGTGATCTGTTGTACAGAGTCAGTAAACTTTATTTTCCAAAATAAGCACATTTTCTGGTTGGCCATTCAAAGTATAACCAGAAAATGATTTTGATAAAAAATCTGGTTTCATAAATGTACAAAAGTCTTTCGAATTTTCAACTTAGAACTGGATTTTATTGAAAACTACTGATCATAAAAACTTTTATATTTCTTAAATGGACTCAGTTTTTTATCACTACAAACCCACAAAGTCGCAAGTCTTAACTAAAAAATCAAAGTTTTTGTCTAAAGTCCTTTTTCGTAATTGGTTTTGTGTATGCCGATAAAATTCTAAAATTTGACTTCCGAATTTTCTTTGCAAAAATATCTTTAATCAAAGTTCCGCCACTTTGACCCGGACAACCTAATATATAAGATTTAATTTATTTAAAAACGCCATCTATTTTTTATCAAAATAATTAATTTTGTCAAAGTGGACCAATCTCAACCAAATTTCTATCTGCAATGCTCAACACCATAGAGAAGTCATATAAAAAATTTGGTTGAGATTGGCTCAGTAGTTTCGGCCCTAGCGTGGGTAATTTCCCCACATTTTTCATCTTATAGTCTTCGCTTACGCTCAGACAATAATAATAATAACAATAATGGGTTAAATGTCAACCCATTCAAATGGTTATTAACATTATTATTATAGTGATGAAAATAGATGCAAATGAATGAATAAAATGGTTAACATTAAAAATAAGCTGAAAAGTCAATTGAAACATAAACATTTACTTTTGTTTTCCTGCTGATATTCATTTCCATTGGCATCAATTGAATAACCCTAAAGTTGTTTATTTTTCTTTCCTATTTTCATCTTCATCTTCTTTTCTCTTCCAAATGTAATTCCATTTTCTTGAATCATTTTAAACAATCATTTAAATTGTTGACTGACAATCAGTCAATGGAATCAGTCATCAAGAAATGGCTTGAAAAACAACAAAAGGAAAGTGACAATTGTTTAGAAATGGTTCATCATCTTATTCAACTCACAAAGTGTCATAAACAAGCAAACAATCAACAACATCAACATCAACATAAGATGTTAAAGGGTTATTAGACACATAAAGTGCAATGTTGAAAAAAAGGATTTAAAGTCATCAAGTGAAAAAAAAGACTCGACAAAAAAGAAGAGGAAAAAATTACAAAAAAACAAGTGAAGCAATGAAGTGAAAGAAGACGATTTTGATGATGATGATGATGATGGGATGCAAAATGGTGTTGATAGTTTGTTGATTATGTTTAACATGAAAGACGAGATTGAATTGTGAAAAATGTTTTGATTTGATTTGAAATAATGAATGGTTGTTGCCTGCGCATTTTGCTATTATTAAATAAAAAGTCAACTCATAATATAATGATGATAAAAAAGATAAATAGTGAAATGTTTAAAAATAAGGTTTAACATTGTAAACATTTAAATACATTGATAATGATGAGAGTGAAAAGTAGTGCAAGTGAAAAGGGTTTACTCTCGATCATCATCATTATTATCATCTTGTTTCATCTCCCGATTATCTTAAGCCATTATGCAAAAAGGATTTATCTTCATCTATAGACAGTGTCTGTGGCCAATGGAGCATCCTAAAGAGTCCAATAGTCATTCTCTTGATACTCATGTCGGACGGGTGAAAGTGATGCTTTTAAACTTGTCATCATCATTATCATCCTCATCGCCAGGGTAAAGGGTGAATATGGCTTACAAAAGGAATGGGAATGAAGGGAAAAAAATCTAGTAAAGTTAAAGGGATGAGAAGTTATAAAAAGAAGAGTATTTTTTACTTCACTTTTTTTTCTGCCTCTGCTTGCTTCTTCTTTATATTCATCATCTCTCGATGTGAATCACTTTAGTTGCCAATGAATCTTAATCGAACTGTGAAAAGTGAACTTGGAAAGGACAAGAAGATGGCGAATGAGAAGGAAGAGAGTCCAATGTACGATTCTTTTGCCGTTTATCTTGTCTTTTCAGTTGATCATATTAATCAATGCTAATCTTGCTTTGTTTTACTTTCATTTTCATTTTCCTTTTCTTTAGCTGTTAACCAATTAAATTGTTAATGATGATTAGAGTTGATCGCAAGATGATTATACTGGTTTCTTATAAAGTTTCTTGAATTTATCATGAAACCGAGCTTACAGTGTGAATGGATGAAAAGGTAGATTCTAGAAATTTTGCTTCACAAATTGGGAAAAATGTCAATTTTTGAATTTCAATAAACTCAGCTTTGTAAATTGATAAAGTGTTGCAGTCAAATTCAGTAGCGATTTGAATGATTCTCACAGGTTATTAATCTGATATTGTGATTAAAGAAAAATTTGTTTAGTTTTAAAATTAATTTTTTCATTCTTCGTTGATCATCTCTTGTTAAAATCACAGTTATTCCCTTTTTTGCTCATTAATTTGCTTTCAAATGAACATTGAATTAATTTTGAAAAGCCAAAACAATTTTATGCTTTAATATTTGAATGCAACTTTTAATGCCAAAATTTGATGCAAAAATTATTGTGATTCTCCAACAACAAGCGAGATTAACCAGGAAAAGTTAACCTTATAGCATGTAACTTGATTTAAACCATTAAAATGGTCAATAAATGATAAAGTTGAACTCTAGTAAGCAAAGGGATTGAACTAATGCAACCCAAAAGTTGTCAATAAAATATCAACTCCTACTTTTACCTCCCTTGAAGAGGATGAGGATAACGAGGAGAAGTATGATGAACAAAAGGGAAAGAGAAGAGCCACTTAAAAGATGAACAATTGTTGATCCGATGATGAAAAAAGATGAAGAGTTAACATTTATATGTACAATATCGAGATGCCATTTTTCAAAAGTTAATCTCAATTTGCAACAACAAAAGTAGATCCTGTTGAGTGTTTTTCAACCTTTAACAGTTTACTCTTACAAAGTGATTCAACATGAAAAGGCAGCAGCAAAAAAACAACAACAAAAGTATAGTTTTTCATTTCAGGTCAACCTATTGTATCGATGACAAGGCTCTTGCTAGGAGTTAAGAGTTATCAAAAGCCACAAGCATGATAATGATAAGCTGTGATAAGTGATGAAAAGTTAACCATTTTAATGGGCTTTACCATTGTCTAAGAGTCGACCAATGGTTGACAAAATGAGCCTCAAAGCTTGAAACTGATTAACATTGAAATTCATTTTTTGGTTCCTCTTTTCAACTCTCACCAAACACTGCCAACCAATTGATACATCTCTATAGCCGGATATATTATTGTAATAATATAATCTTAAAATGCTGAAAATCGATTAGCGTCTTTTTTATTATCACAAATAACATTCCCAGTTTAACCATTATTTTGATAACAATTGTTGTTGTTGTTTAACTAATTCCTCTTAAAAAGTTGAATGATTATTAATATGGTTTTGTGAGGTTATTTTATTGATGCTCAATGAATTATAATGGGATGGAAAGAAGAAGAAGAAGAAGAAGAAGAAAAGAAAATTTCAAGAGCAATCTTTTTCTCACTATTTTCACTCTTGTTATTATATTATTTACAGGGAAGGAGAAACACGGCATTCTGTCACATATGGAAAAATGAGCGTATAATTGGTCAAGGAAGAAGCAGAAAAGAGCAAAAGCCAAAAACCAAATTTCGCAGTTGAACGATTTTGTATCATCATTGAAAGGTTATTGTGATTCCTTGAAAAGCATTTTGTGTAAACCATTTAAAGGAAACATTGAAAGTCAAGATGATGATCAAGATGATAGAAGTTGCTCTTTTTATTATTATTATTCATAGGCAAAGATAATGTAACAGATATTTGAATTTATTTTTGTCCTTTTCTTCTTTCGTCTTTTTCCTTGTATTCATAACTGTTCCTCTCTTTACTGGTTGTGGGTTCGAATCGTTCTTGTTGGCCTTTTCTTGTGTCTCTTTTTGTCGACGAGTTTTGCTGCTTCTTCTGCATAAATTGTTCTTTTCATCTTTTCTTCTTCTTCTTCTTCTTCCATTATTTTGATTCGCTCTCATTTTGCACACTGTGGTCGCCTTAAGGAGTCCTTTTGGGCTCTTCAAGAGCATCAAAGTGCTGCCTGTTGGTTGAGTTGACTTTGACCTGAGAAAGTTACTCTCTTAGGTTAAGCTGACTTTCAGTGGAGAGGTTATGGCAACATGCCGTTAGCCTTATTCAACTGTAACACAGGGAATCAGTCACACCTTTTAACAATAGCCACACACTGACAGAGAATGATTATGATGATAATGATGAGAGTGATGAGAGTGATGAGGATAATAATGATTATAAGTGGTACTGTCTGGTTGTCTAATTCAACCAATCGTTAGCGTTTCCCTTTTTTCCTTCCAACAATTTAAAGGTCCGTTGAGTTTGTGAAAAATGTTTTTTACACTTTATCAAATGAGAAGGACAAAACTTTGGGTAAATATTTTTCTTCACTCCAACAATATTATGTTCAGCTACCATCCAAGTGGCTCTGTTTAGCTTTGTGTAACGTTAACAATTGAGCCTTTCATATAATTTTCATTGTTATTTTCAAGTCTTGCTTTTCATCATCATCTTGTTTCTTTTCACTTTTATATCAAATTGTAACATTATTCAATGCACAATTTGCCAAGTTTAACTATTCAAAAGGTTCACTCAGTTTGCTTCTAAACATCAGTTAAGAATCAGTTTCAGCGAATTTTTCAAAAAAATTTCGCGTTTAAAAGATTGTCAAACCATTTTCCAATATCGTTCTGGTCATCATTTGTAACCGCGAATCCATTTGACTCAGCTTCTTAACTGACTGATCGACATTTTTAAAATTTAATCAAATCGGCAAAGACAGTTTACTATTTGTTCAAATTTTAAATCGCAAAATGTTATCCGATTAACTTGACAAAAATTGATTTCCATTTGGACTTAGAAAGCTATGAATAAAACAAGGAAAGTAGACAGTTTCGAGTAATAATTGCAGGTTCATTGTTAATGTATAAACGTTTTTATCAGATGATAATGAACAATGTGTTTGTATCAATGTAAATACATGAGTTGTTCCTGTACCGGTACAGATATGGAGGCTAATAAGGGTATAAATCCGGAAAGACTGTGCGGTTAACAGTTGGTTAACTGATCAAATTGTCTGATAATGGGATGGGAATTAAGGGTGAAATTTGGTTATTACCTTAAAGCCTCTCGGCTTATTGGTTATGCTTCATTTCAAATTGATATATTGGCTTCACTCGGCTTACTTTGACTTTGCCACAAAAATCAAAATGAAGTTGCCACCGAAAGAAGGGAAAGACTAGGTAAAAGAAGAAAAAGACTAAGAATATCCTCTCTTTCACTCATCATCATCTTCTTTATCTTCTTCTTCTCTTTCTTCCTCCACCTCCACCTCCTCCCTCTCCTCCTCATCCTCCCATTTAGTAATGTAACTGTCGACGCGTGTAATAATCATGCTTTTGTGGTCTCCTTGCTAACCTCTATTTGTGCAGCCCATAGTTGGACCATAAATTATTGTTGTTATATCCATGATTGTGTGTGCAACTTTTTGTGATAAATGAGCTTCAAAGGTTTTCTCACTTTTATAAATGACCCTACAATCAATGATGTTAACCATGTGCGCGCTTTATTATCATCTTTGTATTATATTTTATTTGCTTTATCGCAACAGCGAAAAGTTGAAGGATGAGAAACATTGAACTGAAAAAGTATCGAGTCAAGATAGAGGACAAAAGTGTTCAGAAGACAGGGAAAAGTTGAGCGAAAATTGAGGCTCGAGTTAATCGTAAGGGACTGACTGTAACTGATTACCGTTATACTAGTCACTTGGTTCAAATGTAATTCACACTGGTAGAGTCTATGGAAGAAGGAAAAAGGTGAAATGAATAATAGTTTCATCTTCTTCTTCGTTTCCTTATCTTTTTGCTTTTTTTCTCCACTCAACGTTTCCATTCACATTTTATCATTGCCAATTTGCATGGCAATATGTTTGCAAAAGTAGGATTTTACTTGGATTACTTTTCCATCTTCTCATCTTTCCTTTTCATCTTGATCATCTTTTCTCGCTGCTTCCTTTTCCCCTCTCATCCAAGTTGGATAACAAGAAAAACAAAAAAACTTGAAGAAATGAATACATTCTAAACAATAGGGATTGCCTTTAGCTTTAAAACCTTTACAGATCCCTTGGATGTAATTGGAATGATAAAGTTACTAAAGGTACAACCTGATGGATTGGGTATCAGGATAGCTGGAAACAATTTGAATCCATTCATCTTGATCAATGAGTCAACATTAATTTTCATCTGATGAAGAAAACTTTGCACAATTAAGGCTAATAATCAAGTTGAATAAGAAAATGAACTTTCAGGTCAAGTTTTCTAGGTTAAATCGTTGCATTGTTTTAGGTTTTTGTCTTATTCTGTGTTAATTTTTCCTTGAAATTCCGTTTCAGCGATAATTCAATGTTAATTTTTTTGATAATTTCTTTTGGATTAGAATTTGAAATTTGACTTTAAAAAATTACTTTTGGCTTTTGCTATTTCAAGTCAACAGTGACTAAAGCTTTAAAAATCCCATTACTTTTAGATGGTATTTTGTGTCGATTAAATGCTCTTTGATCACTGATCAAAAGTTATACATTGAATCATTACATATTTGCATAAATGATTTGATGATTTAAAGTAGTTTTTTATCTTGATAAACAGGGAACTCATGTAATGGATCAAAAAGTCGGTTTTAAATTAATTGATGGATAAATTGGTTTAAGTAATCTTCATTGTACATAAAACAATTCATTTATAGCAAACAGTATCAACTTATTTTGTCTCATTATCGTGAAAAATTAATGGTTTCATTTGAAAAGCAAATCAACTAATCAACCATTAATAAACTTTAATCTGACTGTTTGTTTGGTTGCCTTCATTGACTCGACAGTTTCAGTCAAGTGAATGTCCCTGTAACCTAAAGATAAGACCATTCTAGGTTTGGATGGTGATCAAGCAAAGAGTCGAGTTACACAGAGTTAATGTTTATCATTCTGTGGTTTGGTTAGCTTAACTGCAAGCTGAATGACACTCTTTGTAGCTTCTATAAAGAGGAACCATTCGTTGTGGATTAACCTGTCATCATAACTGAACACAGAAGCTAAAGTGTCCAATCTTTGTACACTTTTGTTTCACCCAAAAAGTTACCAAAAAATGAAAAAAAATAACAAAGAAACTAAAGCATGTAATAAAGCAAATTGATCTTAATACTTGTTGGGATTGCAAATCACAGAATGATGATAAAACCTCTTGCTTCATCTTTACCTAGATATGAACATGGAAAGGAAAGAAGAAGATAAAGATGATGCTGGGAATGTGATATGAAAAAAGGGAACAAAAAATATGGAACAAAAAAGGAATAACAAACTGATTTTTTGTTCCCATTCCTTCACTTTGTAACTAACAAGAGTGTGTTAAGCAACTTATATTATTATTATCAGCAGCCTAATAATCATCATCATTATGATCATCATTGAGATGGTGCAGAAACTCTGAAACAAACAAGAAGAAGAAAAAGTTTCTCAACTAATCATATTTACCTTACAAACTGCCGTTGATCACTTGGTCATTTTCTTGGCCCATCAACATCTTACTCTGTCCATTCATATTCTGGTCAAGATACACATTTTTATCTACAATAAGTCCACTCAACTTCTTCTTCTTCTTCTTCTTCGTCTTTTCCTTTTTCTGTTCATGTTTATCCTTTTCTTTATCCATTCCAAGTTTCCCTGACTTCCATATTCTTATTCAATATATTATCTAACTTGTCCACAAAATTGTCTTTTTCGCATCTTCTTATCATCATTAAGCTATTTTCATCTTCAACTTCTGTTTCTTTTTTAGTCAATACTTTTTTCCAGCCTCTTCTGTACACTCACAGTCGAAACCAAACTCTTACTCAAGAGTTTACAATAAGATAATAACGACTCAACTGTATATCTGGTAGTATAGTGATTAGTGACCCATTAGTTTACCATTGCAAAGGTTTAACCGATCAAACTCATCATTGAGTTGAATCCAAATTATTGCAATGTTACACTTAAAATGAAACATTGAAAGTATTAGTCAAAGTTGACGTGCATGAAAAGTAAACTTTCATTTGTGTTTAATAGTGTAAACAAATGGTTAACTTTCAATCAGTTTAATAATCGCATTTTATAGCCTCATTAGCAGTACATTTACTGTGATTAGTATACAGAATGGTTGATGAAAGTTTAGCCACAAAAAAAGTTTTCAACTTGCACATAAAACTTGTCAAGTTTATTGAAAAATATCAGCATTTAGCTTTAAGATATAATAAATTGAGTCAACTTAGGGCAAGATTATTCATTGCGAAGCACAGTTTCTAGCAATTTTGTCAGTTGGTAAAGATTAAGCTTTTAAATTGCAATCAAAGCTATAAATTTCAATGCACTAATTAAGTATCTTTAACTGGTCTTCACTCTAAATTACCTTTTAATGTATCGAAGCGTTGAAAAAGGTAAACATTCAACAGTGATTAAACTTGGAAAAGTTCAACTCTAAAACTGAACAGATAAGAACACAAAAAGGCCACAAATGAATGATAAGGAAAAGACGGGAAAAAATGTTCAACTTAATCAAATTAGATTGATTCATTGATGTTATATAAAAAGCATCAACAATGGAAACGGCAATAATAATAATCATAGTAATAATCTTGTTAAACGGATTCTAATGATGCCAATAAGATTTGAAAATGAATGTTGAATTGTTGTTGCTAATGATGATGCCGAGTATTATCATCATCATAATCATTAGTATTATCATTATTATTTATCATCATCATAATCATCAGTATTAATAGTTGAGTATATGAGTTGGGATGATAATGATGAACTTGATGAGAGGAAGAAAGAGAGAGAGAGAGAAGAAAGGAAAAGACAGATTTAGCTGAATGAGCATGAAGATAGGAGATGATAAAAGGAATAGGAGGAGTTGAGTAAAGGGGAGTTGAAACAAGATGAGATTGAAATGTTAAGAGGCGTCTCAAGATGTTCATGTTATAAGATTATAGGTGACATTTTCGAGTCGCTTTTTCGTTCGAATCAAATGTTCATCTTCATTCATTGCATCTCAATTAAAAGCTGCAATAAAATGGTCGCCCTAACGATAATCATTTGTGTTAATAAAGTGATAAACTTGTAATAAAGGACAATTGACAGGGAATTTGGTCTTTTCAGTTTTCCATTTATTCGTAATGATCATGAGTTTTCAACAATTTAAACGATTAAATGGTTTCACTTTGTTAATTTTGTTTGTTTGCCAATCGATTTGCTTTAATTGTTATAATTTTTGTTTAACCATTTTTTGATTGCGATGTTTTACAAACGAAACATTTCAATATTTACAATTTTTCTTTGCCTTGCGTTTCTCAGTTTTTGTTGTATTGTTTTTGCATTAAAACCGTCAAGTTGTTCAAGTTTTACAATTCAATTTCAATTTGCTGTTTATATTTACAATTACAGTTTCAGCTATAATAATAATAATAGTAATAATAATAATAATTATAATATTAATAGTATTTTGATGCTCTTAATCAGATCAATAATTGTAATTGTAATCATAATAATAATGATGTTCAGTTTGCTGTTTATAAGTTTCATGTTTAGGTAAAGTTGATTGACATGAAAATTACGATGAACGTCATGAAGTATGAAGATGAGGGTAAAGACAAAAAAGGGAATGTTAATAATACAATTGATTCAACAATTAACGGCATTCGGAAACAAATGAACTAATCAAGTGTTTAAATTCGTCTATTGTCACAATTGGATCCATTTTGATTCTCAAAATCATCTATTGATCCATTTTCACAGTCTTTAGTGCTTGGCAGCGAGTTATCATCGCCTAAGAGGAAAGAAGAGAGAAGAAAAAATTGACGATAAAAATGATGAAAAATGATGACAAATGGCAAGTGAAGATTGAAGTTTAAAATGTTTTTGCCTTTTGACACTTTCATTGTGCCACTTGAGGTCAACTCAAGAGCAAAAGTTAATGCTAAAGACATCACTTGTCAGGTTGACTTAGTATCATTAGACTGGTTTACTTACTTATTGTGACAGTTTCAAGATTGTCTTGATTATCGTTGATACTGTGATGATGATGATGATGATGGTTCATGGATCGTATCATCTTTTTATTCCTATCGTCCTGTAACAATCGAGCATTCTGGGTAAGTCTTGATTCTTGGGTGTACAAAAAGAGATTTAGGAAAATGGGGAAAGGAAGAGGAAATAATGAGATGATGAACATGATGTTTCACTTTTCTCGTTCATTTTTTGTCTTCTATTTTATTTTACATTTTTCTTCTTTCTTTTATCTTCGCTTTTCTTCCTATAAGTTTATTGTTTTATGGTTGATGCTGTTGATGTTGCTGTTGCTGTTGATGTTGTTGTTGCTGTTGCTGTTGCTGCTGCTGATGTTGTTGTTAAACTGCAACAATAATAATATAACGATAATAGGGAGATGTGTAGGTGTTGTAAAATGAAGTGAAAGGAAGGGGTATGTTTCAACTTCACCAATCTTTTAGTCTTTTAAGAGATAATCGCTTGAGTTTAAGAGTTTTAACTAACGAAAGAAAAGGTGAACAAAAATTAATTCAAATTGATACACAATAGATCTATCAACTCTAATTGTTAATTATGCAGTCAACTTAATCAACAAACCAACTACTGTAAAATGTCTCGAGTTAGAGCAGATTTAACTCATGTATTGAATGGTGAAAACAACAGATGCATTCGATCAGATCAAAATTGTATTAATTATTATGACAAGTGTGTAAATGGAGAAATTGATTTACTTGTTTATATTGATTGTGTAGACCGTTTAATTTAAATGAATTTTGAAATCCAAAAGCTTAAATTCGGAAGCTTGTGTCTTAAGAGCTTAAAAGATTGGTTAAGTTGGACCAAACCGAAGGAAGGATGATGATGATTATTATGATGATAATGATGATCAACATGATGCTCGAGCTACTTGCACTGTTGCGATAATGAGGTTTCTTGTTGATGAAGTAAAGGAAAAATATTGACATTATCTTACCTTAATGTCGTCAACAATTGTCCAAATACCTCGATTAACAGGTTTAAAGGTTGTCGCGGATGTAATTGTTGAAGATGATGGTAATGATGTTGAGTCTTCCATCTTAATCTGCTCATCGTACCTTTTGGTTCTTAAAACACCTTTACAAGAAATTCTTGTGTGACGATTCTGTTTGACTCTTTGATATGTCTGAATGATAAAGGGAAAGAAAAGGTCAGTTTCATTGGGTAAAGGTTAATAAGAGACAAAGTATTACCTGCCAACGTGTACATGGAGGAATCTTGTCTGAATGTAATCGAGATCTTTTGAAATCATCTTCGGCTTCGTTTAACTCTTTTTTTATATCAACATCCGTTAAAGTGTTTTCCTTTGATTCCCATCCGCGAAGACGACTGCGAAAGAAAGAGTAAAAAAATTAATGCATTTTGAGAGGAAAAAAAGGAGTTTCGTGTTTAATTGCGTGTTCAGCACTTAATGTTATTCCCATGTTATTCATTAAACTAATGAAGAGCTTGAAAACCATTAACTTGAACACAATTGGATAATTAATAACATGTAATCATTATGAAACAAGTGTAATCAAGGAATGAGAAGAAACAATGAATGAAACGTTAAGATTGATCAACATTATCATTTGGTTCAATCATAATTGAAGGAAGTCTTTTTTCACTGAAAACACTTTTGCTAAAGGTTAAAGGGAATCTCAATGACAACAATTGGAAATGATTGAGTAAATGATTAAAGGTTTGAAGCAAAAGTGTTGACAAAATAATAAACATTAAAATGATAAATTGTCATCAGTCAACTAAAATAAGATCAACGGAAAAAAAAGTTGATAACTATTTTTTTCTCTATTGCCTTTGTTAATTGTCTCAGTTCAAAGGGTTGATCAAGGGAAGGGAAGGCTTTAATTCAATTATTTAAAATAATAGTTGCCATTTTAATGGATTCTCAATGAGTTATGATGATGATAATGATGGTGGTTACATGATATCTTCAGAGTCTATTGAGCAAGTTGCAAACACACACAAAAAAGTATGAATTCATTTGTTTATTAAAGGAACCATTTTTCCAATCAACTTTGATAAATGTTTTAAAATGAAAACATTTCAACAGAAGAGGAACATTTCATGATATTAAACTGCATTTGAAAGCTGATTCAAGGTGAAACGTTGAACCAAATCAAGTTATTCAAAATCGCTTTTTTACTCACAAACAAAAAGCTAAAGACTTTACGACTCTAGGGTTGAGCTTTTTTACGATAACTTTGCAAATGAAATAAAATGGTCAACATTTTTGTTTATTAAAGCAACCTTTAAAAGTACCTTTTCTGTGCTCATCATCCTTCCATCTTTACTAATCTTCTTCATTTTACGGTTGTCATTAGTCGTTAAGCTCATCATTTTCATCCTTTTCTTCACCCCATTAGTTACTACTTTTGTTTCATTCCTTTTCTCTTCTTCTTTGCCCATGTTAATTGATAAAATTTTTTTACTCTTTTCTCTCTTCTCTTTATGACCTTTTCCTTTTCCTTTTCGTCCAGATTACTGAGGTCATCAAAGGCCGAGCCGAATGATGATTAACCGCAGTTGACAGACTCAAGGTTATCAGCCGTTCATCGTCAACTCAATGAAAATGGAGAGTCGGAAATGAACAGGAATCTAAGACAATGAAAGATTTGTAAGTCTCGAGAGTAAACTTTACTTTTAACCTCATTTATTACTGTTTGTCAAATGCCGTTCAAAGAGAGAGGCTGACAAGTTTGGCCTGGTCAGTATCAGTGGATGGTCCACAGCAAAGAGTAAAGTGAAGAAGAGCAATGAAAAGCAAAAGGAAAAAGAAACGGTTCTGACCTGTTCCGTCAATCTTTTAATCTTTTTACAACTTTGAGTAAACTGATAGCAAGGGTCTGTTTAAGAATTACAAAGCTAAACTTGCAGCTCAAAAAAACATCCAAGCACCTCTGTGATACCTTGACAGAGATGAATCTAAGACATGAATCTGGACGGTCAGAAGCTCTAATAGAACGAAATTGTTAAGGTAAACTATTATAAAATGAACAGGAAAAGAATTACTTGAAAGTCGTACCCGTTTCGTCATTTTTTGTAATTAAAGTACCGTGGAGTAAACGAGGTTTTTTGACTTCCAATTCTGTTCCCATCATAGGTTGGTGAAGTGTTGATTTAAGAAGTTTACGAAGAAACGTCAACAGGAACACTTAATTTAACATGAGCACTGAAAGACATGTATTCAACTGACATTTTTACATCTATTACTTGTTTATTTTCAAATTCAACCTTTTTCGCTCCCCCAAGAATCTTGTGTCCAACTGTACCAGCAACACAATAACCTGGCATAATGACCATATTGTTCTCAAAAGGAGCCCACTTTTTGAATAACTGAAGAGAAAGACCCGCATGGAGCATACCAGGAGTAGCGAACACAACCATGGAACCAGGATTATCCATGTAAGCTCGATCAAATGGTTTGATATGTTTAAAGTCAAACATGTTTCTCTGAACAAAGGTTTTCTTAATTTTTTGATTTGTCCAAGTGATGAACATTTTATAATAATTAGTGGCTTTCTCTGTTAAACCTATTGCGAAATAAATAGGAACTTTTAGATTCATTCGTTCCCAATAAGTTTCCAGTAAGATACATAGTTCTTGTGCTCGTCCTAATGCAAAGACAGGAATCAACACTTTGCCACCTCTTTCAATAGCATCATGTACTTTGAGAAGAAAATCACGTTCACGGCATCTTTTGGAATCTCTTATGGTTGTTGCATATGTTGATTCGGTAATCAGAATATCAGGACGACATTTATCAATCCAGGCAGCTCCTAAATGACGATCGGGTGTCATGTTGTAATCTCCAGTATAAACAAAAGATTGTTGACCAACAGAAACCTTAAACATTGCAGCTCCTAGAACATGTCCAGCATAATACGCTTTGATTTCCAATTGGTCATCGACTTGGATAACTTGATGAAGATTTACAGCGATAACCTTTTTCATACAATCTTTTATCATCTGGGAGGAAAAGAAATTTGTTTCACCCTTTTTATCGACTGTAATTTTCCTAAAATCTTCCAAAAGAATAGGACAAATTGCTTTTGTTGGATGGGTCATGTAAATAGGCCCATTGTAACCAACCATTTCAGTCAAATAAGGCAAAGCACCACAATGGTCTAAATGAAAATGGCTAATTATGACACAATCGATGAACTCAGTAACCGGCCCTTCTTTGGTGATGTAAGTGAAATCAGGAAAACGACGATCATCATTATAACCCATGTGCATTCCACAGTCTAGCATTATGTTTTTTCCGTTGACTGTGACAATAATGCAGCTACGACCAACATCTTGTCCAGCACCTAAAGGTGTCACTTTTATTTACTGTCTCACTTACTAGTCTCATTTTTACTTACGTAATTGTGATAGATTTAAACAGAAACAAACATAAACAAAAACGGTAAAGCCTATTTGCACAGGAAAAGTATCCAGTATTTAGGATCTGAATGACTCTGGATCAACAATTCAAGCGCGTTTTTTATTTTTAAAACTTTTCACATGGACTTTTGATTAGCTAATTTGAATTAATTGTTGTAGTTTAACACAACAGCAAAAAAAATTTAGAAAAAATTATATTGTCATCTAACCAGATAATGTCAGTGCCTTGAAATAGCTTATTTGCACAGCAAGTCTATTAATTGAGCAAAAATAAGATCAAATAACTAAACGCTATCTTTAGATGGCGCTCAAATCTGCAAAACAAATGCATGTGATTTGTGAAAAAAACCGATTTGATGAAAAAAATTATCAATTGTAAATTTTAATTTTAGATGTTATAAAACTACGATTGATTTTTATTAATTAGCTATGTTTGCGAGACTTTCATCGGCATCGTTAGTTAATTTAAGAACGATACAAAGCAGGTTATTTTCATCATCAGCTAAGTCTTTTGATCAAAGTGACATCCAGTAAGTATATCTCTATTTTTCTAATTTACAGCAATCAAATATGTCTATCGCTATTTTAATTGTTTAATGATAATTGCGAATCTAAATGTGCAACTTTTCTCTCTCAGAATTTCACCCTGAACACCCTTTTCCTTATAAACATACAAAAGTAAGTTTCCTCTTCTAGTCTATAAAATTTTTATTATGCTAACGATTTCTTATTTTCAGCCTTTACCAGTTGTAGAACCTAAGCTCAAAGAGGAAGAATCTGTTTTGAGGGTGGAATTGCGAGAAGATGTTGATGATATCATGTTTGGAAGGGACTTGACTGCTGAAGAATTGATAAAACTTACAAATCAATCAAGACGCTTTTGGAGAGAGAAATCTTGTCACTCGTAATTGATAAACTCAATCGTCTGCAAAAACATTTTCTAACTGCATTTTTCTTATATTTCAGGAGATTTTTCAATCGTAGAAGGTTGATGTCTAAAAGCATTGGATCTACAAGGATCGCGAAGGAATATAATCCATCGAAAAACTAGCGATAAATTTTGTAACATTAGATTATGTCCGATAACTTTATTCAATAAAAGTGTAAATTAGTAGACAAATAATTCTCCAGTTGACTCTGGTCATCGTTCAACTGGTTAAATAGAGTAAAATGAAATTCACTTTTAAGGCCATTTGCAGGCCAAGAATCAGTAAACAAACAGTCGACTAAATCATACCTTGCAAATGTTATTGTATAATATGCATTATCAACTGACAAACATTTACATTTAACAAGCTGTTAAAGGCACGCGAATAAATATCCTTTTATCTTTTCTTCTTCTTCTTCTTCTCATCCTTTTCTGGCTCTTTGTCATCTCTTTCTCTTCCTCTCTTCATCTTCTCAAGTTTATTTGTCTTTCACTTTTTGTTTAGCTGTTGATCTGCTGTAAATAACAATCTTGTTTTTAAACACATTTCCATCTTTCCAGCTGCTCAATGGCTATATTCATTTCCACAGATCCGCCACACTATCTGACATTATTTCATCACTTTGTCACCTTTCATCAGTTTTCAGTTGAAAAGTGTGATAATCAGAAGAAGAAGAAAAAGTTGAAACTTGAACAGGAATGAATGGTAATCAAGGCAAGTTGAAGGGAACAGCAAAAGGCAACTCAGTTTGCACTATAAAATAACCAAACAGGTTAATGTAAAAACAATCAACCAACTAATTCAACCTTTAGCAGACTCAACGAAACTTCAATTGACAAAAAATATCTAATCTTGCAAACAAAAGACAGACTGAAAAGGTAAAAAATATCAAATTGAATCAAATAGAATATTAAATTTCAACTTTTTTCCTTTTTTTCGTCGTTTTTTTCATAACCTAAACTCATCTAATGTTTCATTGTTAACTTGATTACTTTTCATTTTTATTCACATGAGATCATGATCGACCTTTTGTGTTCAACAATGTTCAACAATCGTCAATTGAATAATAAACAAATATTGTCCGTTGAACTTATTTTTACCGATAAAACTTATTGGCGAACATGGAAGATCCAACACTCTTTCCGTTTGATCGCCAGTTTTCGTGATTTCGATGAATGTCCTTAAAACTTTGTGACCTGATACTTCAAGAATGGTAACACTTACAATGACCATTCTTTCGACAATTATTATATTTTACTATGGGCTACAATATGGCTTACTTATGTCCGAAAGATATTGACAGCTAACTTATGAATCAGCAATTTATTATGCATCACAAGACTGATGTAAATGAATAACCATTTACCAGAATAAATAAAACATTCACCTGACAACACATCAAGTACAAGGCTATAACTTATTTTAATTATTTTGAAACACTTTACATTTCAGAATATTGTAGCCCATAGTAATATATAACAATTGACTGACGATGTTAACCAATTTGAGTAAATTAATAGCAACATATTTGATGAGCCAATCAAACCCTGAGTTGGATTAGGAGAGCAAAAGTTGAGGATGAAAATGATGAAAAGGATCGCCTTTTAATCCTGAAGTTATATTGTATCATATTGCTGTCATATTATCATATCCAATTGTGTTCAAGTTAATGGTTTTCGATCGAATGTAAAGTTTTAAATGAAATCTTTTAGATTTGAAATGATGTGAATAGTGAAACATACCTTCTAAGGGCTTCCAATTGTTTAACCTCTTCTACAAAATGTGAGGTTATATCACTTCCTTCAAGGGAAACCAAGCAAAGTGGACACTTCAAGGGTTGATTTGGTGATCGAGGACGGGACCAGGGGCGTGAAAGGGCTGCATGAGCAAGATAATTGTTGAACAAGTTTATCTGAGTGGCATATGCATGGTGAGCTGTTGTTGTGATTTGAGTTCCATAAGAAGAGTGACCGTAAAAGGGTGAAAAAGGTACACACATGGGTGAGTTTGAGAATGGGAAAACAGATCTTATTGTTGGATGAAATAAACCTGGACCTGGGGCTGAGCCGGTTGTCGATGAATTGTGATGAGTTGAATAGGGTGATGAAGATGAGGAAGAAGATGAAGATGAGGATGATGAGGATGAAGCCGAAGGTAAACTGTTGTTTACCGAATTGGAACAAGTAGTTGTCACATTAACATTATCAGAAGGTTCAATAGCGTCATTATCACTTGGCTGATTGTTGACCATAATTGAACTTTCATTTGAACACAAATCATCATCCGGACGATCCTCCATTGTTTAATTGGAAACACGAGACAAAAAACGATTTTTGCTGTCAGTTGAACGTTGTTTCACCAAAGTAAGTTTAAGCTTGTCTGTGCCTTCCTCACTGGCTGTGTGCTTCAATCAAACTGTGCAAAGGAAACAACGCACACTCACACACACCTATAACCTTATACAGGGTGTTTGAAGGTCTTGTGGGTTGTGGTAAGTCAATGTGGGCGTAGTCCATGCATTTCAATTCGTTCATCAGCTCACAATTAATCGTCAGCCTTGATTCAGTTTCAACACTTTATTTTGTGTCAAGTTTTTTCATTGCATTTACTTGAACATTATCATGGTAAAATGACCAAACAATAAACCAAATGTTATTTCAATCTTTTACTTATTTTATATATTTTTGTACATTTAATATTCAACTTGAAATTACTGTTAAACTTGAATCTCTTTTCATTCAATGTTAAATGATCGCAATGATCGCAATGACTCCAGACTCGGAATACATAGATTATTGAGAACAATTTAACAAGTTTAACAAGTGCAATAAATCCAATTCTTGTCCACATATTGTTACTCTTATCATTAAATGGATTTGGTTATGATATTTTTGTGGTTATAATGACAAAATTATACTCAATTTAGGTGTGAAAAAGGCTAAAAAATGATAACCTTTTCCTTATTATTTATGGGATGAAGAAACAAATTGAACACTTTTCCTTGTGTACAAAAGGTTATCATCCATGCAAAGTTGCAGCAGCAATTGGTTGAGGATAAGGAAAGTGACAGCAACTTGTGAAAGACCATTTAACAATTGTAAATGGCCTTTCAAGGAATCAATGTTAATATTTTATTTTAACCACTGCTTTATCAACTACTCGATATTGTCACCTATTTAGATGTAAACAAGATCACCTAATGGGACAATCAAAGGGATAATCAGTCAGGTTCATTTTCACCCTTTAAATCGTTTCTTTTGCTTCATTAATTCGCCTAAAGGTTAATTCAAGGAAAATTTTCATGGAATCAAATTGATACAAAAAAACTATTAGCAATGAGCAATTGATTGTCACAATGATAATGTTAGTTGAAGTAATGAGCAGAATCACTGATACAATTATTGAAAATTAGCTCCGTGGTTCGGGTCACTCTTCCCCTTCAAGTAAATAAACAGAAGAATTCAAAATTAAATACGAATAACTCGGTGTTGGAGGTCGAATTCTCGATCGCTCGTCAAGAATTAAATTTTTTGCTTCATGTTTTATTTAGAATAGAAGTATTTCTATGAAAAATTATCGACTCTGGAAACTGAAACACAAAAAAAAGTTGGTTGTTATGAAGGGAATGGAAGGCAAAAAAGGAAATTGTGATTTACCTTTTTTCAATTGTAATTGTACAGATTAATGTTTAACTTAAAAAATGATCATTTCGATGATTATAAAGGTTGCTTAGCATTTGTAAATGTATTTTTTCACGTTCAAAAGGGTAAAGAGTTGAAATAATGAGTTGAAAGATTATTGATCATTATATTTGATGATAACAAAAGCTTAATTGGAGCTCATTAATTGTATTAAAAACTGAATAACTCTGATTGGGCTTGGCTTATTAAGTTTTGCTTTCCAATGTTTTCCTTTTTTCTTCACTCAAATCTTATTAACATGATAATGCTGACAATGATTACTTAAGTATAAGATGAAGACAAAATTTCATTTCATGAACATTTTTTTCACGCAAACTTGAAACATTTTGCTCACAAATTTGTTTAACCTTTGGTTGAAACGTTTATCTCAGTTTTTTGTCTCTCATCTTATTAGATTAACGGATTGTAACACAGATGGTTACTGTTATTAATTGGGTTAAACACGTTAATTAGATGGGAAGAGTTAAGTTAATGATAATTGTAATGATTAACGAGCAGAGATTTGGATAATTTACTTAAAAGGAAACAAAAATAAAGGTTAAAGGATGAGTTGAGTTGGGATAACAAGTGAATCAATTTGAATAACAAGATGCACAAGATTAGTGAATCTTTGTGAGCAATTTTTGCAGCCTTTTTGTCAGATTGAAATGAACAGTTTGACTGACGATGTTAACCAATTTGAGTAAATTAATAGCAACATATTTGATGATCCAATCAAACCCTGAGCTGGATTAGGAGAGCAAAAGTTGAGGATGAAAATGATGAAAAGGATCGCCTTTTAATCCTGAAGTTATATTGTATCATATTGCTTATTAGCATCACAACTCGAGTTGTTTAGTCAGGATTTGCCAATGTTTAGGATTAGTTAAACATTGAATGCTTTTGTCTAATTTGCTTAAAGCTAGAACCCGATCATTGTCTGCTTAAAATGCAATTAAAATGAAAGAATGGATGAAATCTTTTTTGAATTTAGTTTACTAATAAGTCTTTAAAGTAATAATTTTATGCTTTTTTAACGATCCAAGTTTATTTTGAGTAAAAGGTACAAAAACTGTGCCTCGCAAGAAACCCATTTGAGTGTTCAAGGGAATGTTTCGAATACATTTTATCATAATCTGTCTGAAAAGACTTTACATCCTGACTGATCGATTGCGCTCAATATCGGCATTGAAATCGCCAACAAATACGACTTTTCGATTGAGGTGAATAATGTTGTTATCTTGAGACCAACATGTATCAGCCTTGAGTCCACTCCTAAGATCAAAATTCATTTTCGTCTTTCCAGGTATTTTATATGACAAATCTTCACTCATCAAAGTCATTGAGTTCGTGACGGTTTTAAACTTTTGCTATAACAAGATATTTGAAAGTTAATATAACAGTTATAATGATGATTAGATTTTGACTCGACCAATTAAAGTTCAAGACAACTTCAGCTTATTCCAAATTGAGTCAAACAAGTTGGACTTTGACTCTGGCCTAAAGTGAATGTTTGGTTCATTTTAGTCACCGAAAGTCACCATCAATAATCAATGTAAATTGGGTTGCAGCTTTTATCCGCTTTAATCAAACGTCAAAACTCGATGCACTGTCTCATAGTACTTCTGGTTTGCTGAAAATTTGCAAAACTAAGCAGACTAGTGACACAAATCGACTTTACTCATCAAAGACATCACTAGTTTTAAACGACAATGCAGTTGTTTGGAGTTTAATAAGTTTCTTTTCACAATAATAATGCAAAATAAGCCGATGATGTTTATTGCGACTTTGATTAATCCAAGTTGCCAGCACTAAAAGGTGCCAAAAAGAGTGAATAAGAATGAAAAAAAATAGATTCAAGTGATGAACATTGAGGTTAAACATGAACACAAAAGTCCCATTGGACAGGAGTTTTGATAATGTTTGAAAAGAGTGTTATTTTCACGCTTTTCAAATGGCCCTTTCATATTGTGACTTTTATCCTTGACGGAATAAAACTACATGAATGTAAAAGCGAAGCAAAACAAAAGATTGAAATAGCTATTTATGTGCATAATAACAATAATAATTTGTGATGATAACTTTAGTAACCATAAAAAAGGAGGCACAAAGTAGTGCTCTTACTCACTCCCATTGCTTATCATCATTATCATCACAATCATCGGAGTCACCATCATCTTCTTCCTCTTTACACGTAACACTACAGTCTCTTGTGAACAACTAAACCGATTAAATGGCCTTTTTATCACTTCTCAATGTCGACTTGTTGTCAATGTAACTTTGAATGCTCTTTCCTGTGGCTTCACTTGCTTCACCCATTCATCCAAAAATCAGTTGACCAAAAATGCAAATAACAAACTTGCCTGCAGACAACATTGTTCAACATCTTATGGGAGCAATTTTTTATTGTCCATCATCATCATTATCATTATTGTTATTACTTTTATCGCCATTATATTGTCATTACATTGTTGGCCGTGTCAAGCCACAGTCTTGAGACTAATATTGTAATCATTTCAAGCTTTCCAGACTCAAAGGGAACATTGCTTTTCCAAACTTTACCTTTTGTCACCTTTCATTTGGCACAACAAAATGTACACTTTTTGCGGTTATTTTTTCTTTCTTTCCATCATGCTTTTAGAATCTAATTATGTTAACCAATCAACTCGCACTTTTTGCTTCAAAACTCATCGCCATTCATCAAAATACTTTGAATTATTCCTCTTTGCGCAGTTCTTTTCATTATAAAATGCTCAAGTTGGCCGGAAAAATGTCTCCTCAAAATGAGGTTAACCTGTCAACAGGATAAATAAGGTTTAAAAGATGATGAAGAAGAAGAAGCAGATGATGATGGAAGCAAAAAATTGTCAACCTGTTTCTTTTTCGATGTTGTGCGATATTGCAAACTTGATAGTTGATGTGGTTGATAATAATTTGTCGTTGAAAGAAAGTGAAAAAATCCAATAAAATAACTGAAAATGTAATTCAGAGTTACATGGAAAGTTGAAACAAAAAATGTAAAACTAAGCAACTTTGTTGGCTTTCAAATAAAGTTGGCAACATTTTGCTTTCTCCATTTTCAAATCATTTTACTTTCACTAATTTTACTTTGAATTAACATAAAACTCTAATAACATTTAACATTGGCAAATATCAACATTCAAGCATTTATCATTCAGATTGACGGCAAACTTCAACGCTGAGTGGCAATCATTCGAAGCAAAATTTATTACATTTTCAGAGAAAATTTATTCTACTGGAATCTCATGACATTTTGAAATAATGGCTTTAAGTGCTGGATAAAGGTCAAATAATTGAGTAACCTTGAAACTTTAAATTTCTAATAATTCGATTAGATCAAGTTTCAGTTCGAATATGAATGTTGCGCTGAAAAGGTTGTCGATTCATCGATACAGACGAACGTACAAAAGTAAGAAGCTTTTCATATTTCATTCAGTTTCACAAATGGATTGATATATGGTTACATTGATGGTTATGCAACATCAATTGCTTAATAAAATTAATTGAATTTGAAATTCAGATTGTTTCATGACAATATTTAGTTACATCAAAATTTTCAATAAAATCATCTATTTAAAGTACCTTGATCAATATGGATAACTTTTGCTCGATTTACTTTGTTCGAAGTGAATTAAAGTATTAATAGTTTCAACTGAAATAGCAAATTGGATAGGATCAATTTGGTTCGAACGGTAACATTTAGTGTAAAATAACTCGATTAGCTTTAAAGAGGATAAGCGATTAGATATCAGATCAAATTGACTAAGCATTTCACTTGTTCCTATTATCATGCAATATCTATTAATAAGATTTTAACCGAGAAGCTAATTTCACGAAAAGACTTGCAAATCTCAGACTAAAAGGCATTCATTGTTGGCATAACAATTTTCAAGCTTCTTGACCGACTTACACGATCCACTGAAATGAGTCAAAATACATTCACAAATAAACTACTTTCAACCCGCCATTCGACCGACTCAACTTGCAACATCAACTCTTGAGTCAAGTTTGAGCACTTTTGAGCAAATTTCAATCAATGCCATCACTAAGAATCCTTGAAACTCATGGTTAGTGCAAATATTGATGATTATCAAGATTGATTAATACAATTATTATGAAGAGAACTCACTTTTTTTCCAGAAAACCACTAAAGAAGTTTCTCTTTATTTCATTTCCTTTTCTCAAAATGTTTACTCACCTGAGAATTTGTAGACAGAGAAAGCAAAACTAGAGAAAGGAGACTTGTTAGTTTGGCGCAGAAAAAAGAGAAAAAAGAAAGAGAAGATGAAGAGCAAGATGAGAAGAACGACGATGATGATCATGATTATGAAGAGAAGCGAGTTGTGAAAAGTAGTCAAGTGAAATAAATAAGAAACCTGTCAAGAAGTTAAATACCGCTAAATACTTTAACTTCTATTCATTTTCGTCTTTTTTCAGTCATTTGTGTGTGTCAATGTGTTCGTTGCCGTTGCCGTTGTTCATTTCACATTCAACTTTACCCATTGTAACATCTTTACACACTTTTAACCTTTGCCCAAGGCGTATTGATTGAGGGTACATTAAACAATAATAGTGATGATAATGCATGATGATAATAATGATAATAGGATAAAATATAAAGAAATGTGATAAGTTCTTTTTTCTCCTTTTTCTTTCTCTTGGTTTACTTTTCTTTGGTTAGTCTCTTGGCAGTTCCAACCTATCACTTACCTGTACTTACCTGGCTACTCACTTTCACAGTAAATGTGTGTGTGTGTCTCTCTCTCTCTCTCTCCATGTGTGTGTGTGTTTACATCATTTAGCCTGTCATTGAATCCTCTTGTTATTGACACCTGGTGCTTACCTTGGTTAATATTGAATTAATTTTTCTTCTTTACTTTTTGGTCGCTGGTTTACCAAAGATTTTGAATTGCAATTGAGTTTCAAATTTCAACAATGATTGATAGTGATACTGTTTATCGGATAATCAGACACCATTTTCATCATAATTGTCAAGTTGAACTGGATGTTGGATGTTGGGTAGCGACTGACTGGTTCACCCAACGAGCTTCAAGTTTGCCAAGCTACAAGGTTGCCTGACTCTGCATCAACATCAATGATGACATGAGCCAATCGACTGGTAACAGTGCAATGGGTTTGCTTGGGTTATGATCAGCTTGTGATCAGATTGGATTAGATGAAGCACAGAAGTAGTTAGACCTTGAGTAAATAAAGGTTTGTTACAGAAGGAAAAGATTAACTCGTAAAGAAAGTAATCCTTTTCTTTCTTTCTCTCTCGCTCTCTTTTCGTTGCCGTTGATCAGAATTGCAGGATAACTCGAGGTAAACAGATTATTCAATTTAATTGAACAATACAAACAAATAAAGAACAGTTAATCACAACAACAACAAGCAAAAGAAAGACTTGAAACATTAATCAAGCTGACAAGCTTGAATCAATAAAGCAATGGAAAGATGTAAGCAAAGTATTAAAGTAAAGTGATATAATTGTGATAAACTAATCTGATTGAGAAAAGAAACATTTCTCATTGGAAACATTCTCATTGGATCATCATTTATTCATTGATTAAAATGAAAATGGATTCGCAAAAGCAAAACTGTTGAGACGAAAATGAATACAAGGAAAGGTTTAAAAACTTGTGTTTTACACATGAAAATAAAAGAACGATTTTTTCATCATTAAAATGAAAAGACACATTGAACAGATGAAAATATTTGATTAAAGAAAAGGGCAAAAATGGAAACAACATTTTCACTTTTCCTCTCTCATGCAACTTGTCATCTTTTGATCACACAAATGGAGCAAACAAGTTGAACATTTACATTTTATTGTAAAGCAACACCAAACCAGTGAACAAATTAAATTGTTATTCTCATCTTTAACTGCAATCTCATTGTTATCAAATTTATATTGCTTTCAATTTTCACCCAATTTTTGATTCCAACATCAAATGTTAACTTAGTCAAAAATTAACATTATTTTCAATTCAAAATGAAGCTAAAGATTGCGCCAGAAAACAAGATAAAAAAAAAGGCTGACATTTACCATTGAATTGCATTAACATTTTGAAAGAGCATCAAAAGGTCGATCCTTTAAAACAACAAATTGTAAAAGATTTCATTTCCAACTGGAATCACAATCAAACCTCTAATTATTATGTATTATCATCATCCATTCCCAGTCACTTAATAAGAATCCTAAAAGTGTGAAACTGAAAGGAAAGAAGAGAGGCAAGAGAAGAAGAAAAAAGTTGACAAAATTGGTAGGAAAAACAAGATTTTCCTGTTAACTGTATAAAAAAAGGTTGCTTTTTATATGAAACAGCTAATACAGCGAAAAGGGAAACTTATCAAGTATCAAAAAAATATTATCTAAGTGTCTAATAGTGGAAAGCAAAATATATAATAACAGTTTTGGTGAGCACTTTTTGTTTGATATTAAAGTCTCTGTTTCTTCTTGTTACACTGGGAGTGAGTTATATTATTACACTTTTTACACTCACTTTGTGTGTGTCATCTTAATAGCCTTAAATTGTGTGTAAGAATAAAAAAATAGTAAACCAATTTTTCTTGATTAAATGAGGCTGTTGTGGCCGATCCTCAACTTAAGTGACCAAACATTTTCCGCTTACTGAGACTCTTTTCACGGCCTTGCTTACTAACTGATGATGATGATGATGAGGCTCATTCACTTGCAGTCACAGTTTTGTCACAATAATAATAAACTAGTTGATACTCTACTTTGCTTTCCCATTGTAAAGTCCTTTTGCTCTTCTCTCTTCCTTGCCTTGCCTTACCTTCCCTTCAAACAAGGTTCAAAATCTTATTGATCCGACAAATGAGGTAACAAAACTGAGCTGGTCAAAATGAATCAAATTGATGATGTCAGGTGAGGATCAAGGAATGAACATTTAAGTTTACTTGAATCCTTTATTAATCGATATTATCTGATAATAAGGTGTCAATATTTTATACTTTATTTTTTTCTGCTTCCCTTTCAACTTGTTTCAATTCATTTTACCTGTTAATCTATTTTTCTGTCATTCTGTGTTCTCTTCTTTACTTTTCATTTTGTGTCAATACAAACATTTGGAAACATTTAGATTAACATTATTGATGCAGATTTGTTCACAAACTATAAACTCTGAAATTGAATTCGATTTCAGTTGCATTGTCAAGTTAATAGCTTTAATCATCAATTTGATCATCAGCCACTCTTGAAGCTAATTGTAAGCACAGAAGATAAAACAAACGAGTTTGTGCCAACTTTACTTATTTATTCAAATATAATAATAAATAAGTAAAGTTGTTAATAATAAAAATAAGTTATCTGTACCTACCTTGTACCGGCTTGAAGAGCTCCTTTCGGCGCGTATACTTGTTGTGGGCTTTGAAGTCGACCACCGCAACGGTGTTTAAGATCACATCGTTGGCCATCCACTGGAATGATTACAGGGTTAGCCTAACTAAGGTTAATTAACTAAATTAGCTCAATCTGTGAAACCCACCTTAAAAGAAGAGAAATATCTTCCTCTTCAATCAATTTACCTTCAAGCCTTGGACAATGATCTGGACAATGGTATACATTATTTTAATAGAAACATTAATTTTACGGTCAAGTAAATCGACGCCAAGAAGTTGAAATAACAATTATTACATATTTTTACATGTTGGAGGTAAGCCTCGACATTTTTTTTCGCCCGTGTTTATGTCCTGAAAACAAGAAATGGGTAAAACTTGTCCTAAAAAGTTTTAACAGTAGCTCCAATTTTTAGATTTTTGTTAATCTCCAAATTATCCTTAATAGATGGATTGAAAAAGTCGAATCTATATTTTTCACCAAATAAGAATGATCCTTTGACACTCAAAGTTAGCATCTTGGGCAATTGCTCAAACGTCTCGACATCTGAAATGAAATGAATATAAAAATAAATATCATTTAGTCAATAAAACCAATCATATAACTTGATATAACCACACAAACCTTCAATGAAAATGTTTTTGTCTATTAGATCTTGTATCGATTTAATAGAATCATTGTATTTGGGTTCTATCCTAATGACATAAGTATGATGTGATGAACCATCCTTTATCATACTTAGTACAGAATAATGAATTGACAGGAGAGAAGGAGAGTTCTGACCATTCAATCGCAATTGTGTCCATTAGAACAACAAAAAACGCTTCCGGAAGGCAAGCTGAAATATGAATCGGATATTAATTAAAGTTTTAGATGCGTTAAGTCTCTCGTTACTTACCTGGTTTTGCATAATCGGATTTTCCGTGGGACACCATGATTGCAAATATTGCCATCATGTCCTTATCCATTATAAGTTCTGGTTTTAAACCTGGTCTTCTTGGATTATTTCTCAGTTTATTGAGAATATCTCGTTTAGGGTACTTTAAATTGCTGTTTGTAGGGCAATTGTATAGTTCCAATTCGCCTTGCGCCGCAATCTTTCTATAATCTATGAATAACTTGAACAATTTGTTGATCAATTTTGTCGGATGTTTTTCTTTAAAATTATAAATGACTTCAACAAATGGCGGATAGATTAAAAGCAGGCAAAATATGGAGACACCGACGCAATGTCCTCGAAAGTTTGGTAAGCCGATGAGCTGTGGAGGCTAAGATAAGAGAAGTCAATAAATCAGTGCATCAAAATAACTGGATGTTCACATTCTAAGTAAAAAAGATACTTACTTCGAATAAACTTGGTTTTTTGGTTTTAATAATTTCCATTAATTTCGAAGCAGCTAGATTTTTAGCTTCACTGAGTGTTTTACGGCACGCTCGCACTTCAACGAGTTCCACTTCATCATCATCGATTATTAAATCGACTTTGATGGAAAAACAATTCAAAATTTGAGGGAATTGCCAACAGTCATGATAAACTTTGCAATTTTTGAATAGAAGAGGGAAAGCATTGACAAAGCGATTGTTGAATTGTTTCATTTCGTTCAAGCGAAGTTATATTGGAGAAGCATCTGGATAAGTGGCGAAGGCTTCATCGATTATTTATTTGAATACACTTAAATTTCGTCTCATGATGAAGAACAATAAAAATAGATAAATCAGTAAGTAAAATATCGAGAAAATTATGCCATATAATATTGCATATAATATTGCATTAAAATCATTAAAATGATTTTACCGATGTATTCAAAAAGAAAAGATAATTATTTGAAAACACCATTTTGCACGTTCAATTCTGGAATTCTGTATTTGTTCATTAATGCTGGTAAAACGGTAATGCTGGTAATTAAATTAGCGATTAGCTGGAAAATGTTATTTTTTCCAGATTTACAAACGAAAAAAGAAGATAGAAAACATTATAACATTAATACCTTATAAACAATAATATTTAATGACTATAAATTTAAAACATTTGAATTTTAATAAAGAATTATTTAAAGGTTGAATTATAAAAAATTCTTATATACGGCATTTATTTACTAATTAGGAATATTGTATATTTTAAATCATCACTCAAAAACAATAACTAACCAATGTACTAATAATCTCTCTCCTTCAGCAACTCAGGCAGGAGAACTAATAAAGGATAGTGGTCAAAATTTTTGACAATCAATTAGTATCCTTTTAGTTATCAAATACGATAATAAAGGTTAACAATTGATTGTCCAATTTTTTGATCACCACAACCAGAAAAGCAGAGCTAAATAAGATCTAAAAATTTTCGCAATTTCAATTTGTATTCGCCGCGTAAGCAGTCGGCAGGACCATTTACTTTGTTTCAGCCAATGAGGGCGCCGCTAACTGATGCATGTTGCTGAAATCAGAGCTGAAATAGAGTTAATATAACTTATTTAATTTAAAATAATGGCAAGAACCAAACAAACACGCAGGGTAAGTTATTCAAATTATTTTTCCAAGCTAGTTTTACTTATCACGGTTTATATTCCAACAGAGAATTGCTTCAAAACAAGGAAAAAGAATGAAAGAATTTTACGTTTCTTTCAGCAGGTAATTCAATTGTTTATTTCTCACAATTTGCATCTAACTCCTTCCAATTCACTTTCTTTTTCAGGATCCGCAGAGCAAATAGAGGACGCAAGACGAAACATGCGATATAGTTGAACAATGTTACAAATGGACAAACTAATTATGTGAAGAAATCTATTATTTGCACAAATTACTTTCTTATTTACTTAATATTTAATTGTAATCTCTAAACTTTCTGAACGCAGTGTATTATTACGACCTCGATATCAATGATGGTTAATACTGGAGAAAAATTAATTAATGAAGAATTTATTCCAATTAGTAATTTGAATAAATAAGTGTACAAATGTGTAAAAGCTTATGATTAATATCAAAAGAGTTTCTAAGAATAAGCTTTCACAATGGGAGACACTCTAATTTAGCTCATTTTTCCCCCAACTCCTTCAATTTATTCATCTTCAGCTGTAATCAAATTATCTGGTCAACTAACTGCTACGCTTCCTTTGTAAAACCAGTCATAAAGGTTATTTGTTTTCTTCGCTTTTGTTTTACTTTTTTCGTTTTATATTCCAGTTTTATTCCAGGCAATAACACAGGTGCATTGGTCGACTTCTTAGACCTTCAAAAGTATAAGCGACGAAAGGAACTCTTAAAGCCGTTGAAGGTATGTATACCGGACAGTAGTTTTTTTGTGGTCAAAAAGTTGTCATTCATACGGTAATTTCTTATCTGTACCTACCTTGTACCGGCTTGAAGAGCTCCTTTCGGCGCGTATACTTGTTGTGGGCTTTGAAGTCGACCACCGCAACGGTGTTTAAGATCACATCGTTGGCCATCCACTGGAATGATTACAGGGTTAGCCTAACTAAGGTTAATTAACTAAATTAGCTCAATCTGTGAAACCCACCTTAAAAGAAGAGAAATATCTTCCTCTTCAATCAATTTACCTTCAAGCCTTGGACAATGATCTGGACAATGGTATACATTATTTTAATAGAAACATTAATTTTACGGTCAAGTAAATCGACGCCAAGAAGTTGAAATAACAATTTTTACATATTTCCTGAATAATTTTATATCTAAATTAGATCAATAAATGATCGACTTTACTGACTATCTAATTTAATTACCGCAAATTTCTATTGATTGTTCAATATGAAATGTAATCTTGAATAGTTTACTTGAGTTGAGTTTAATTTTATTCAATGTTGTTGATTAACAACAAATAATTTATCTAATTAATGCTCTGATTTAGCTCTGCTTTTCTGGTTGTGGTGATCAAAAAATTGGACAATCAATTGTTAACCTTTATTATCGTATTTGATAACTAAAAGGTTACTAATTGATTGTCAAAATTTTGACCACTATCCTTTATTAGTTCTCCTGCCTGAGTTGCTGAAGGAGAGAGATTATTAGTACATTGGTTAGTTATTGTTTTTGAGTGATGATTTAAAATATACAATATTCCTAATTAGAAAATAAATGCCGTATATAAGAATTTTTTATAATTCAACCTTTAAATAATTCTTTATTAAAATTCAAATGTTTTAAATTTATAGTCATTCGAAATGCTGGAATCGTTATTTTCTGACATAAATCTTTTGCGTTTTAGCAAAATTCTTTTCTTAGCGTCAAGTCAAACACCATCTATGGAAGGTTCTAATACCCGCCGTTTTCTGCAGCTTGGTGGCCTATTATTCTTGCTGTTTGTATGCTTTTTAGCATCGGACGCGTGTTTAAATTTCTTTTGGCAATAAGGGCACTTGTGATAAATCAAAGATTTTTGCTTGAATTCACTTTCAAATGGGAGATCTTCCGCTTCTTCCACCATCGGTACCGGCTCCTCATCTCCTAGATCACAGTTGTATATTGGCGCAAAATACTCTGGGATATCAACTTTTAGATAAACTTTATTTTCTATCTTAACTCTGCCTATAAATTCGACAGGAAAAAGATAGTTTCCATTTATCAAGAACTGGAGAAAAATAAAATATAAATTAACCTATTGCATTTAAAGGGTGTTGCGTTTAATAAGGTTGCAATAAGCAAATATCCAATTAAACAATCTGATAAATCTTCGAGTAACCGGTTATTTTCAATAAAATTTATTTAGATTCTGAGTTCTCAATATTGTTGAGAATGTTTTTTATCAATTACTTTTGTTTCGCCAAAGTATGGTCAATTTGTCGGAATCGATTAGGCTATTCAATTCGGGTTTGAAGTAACTCAACTTGCGCTCTCATTGAGCTCTGATTTTCTGGTTGTAGTGAATTAACTCAACTAAAAACTAACTATTCACGATAGCAGAAGTTAGAAAATCAGAGCTCAATGAGAGCGCAAGTTGAGTTACTTCAAACTCGAATTGAATAGCCTAATCGATTCCGACAAATTGGCCATACTTTGGCGAAACAAAAGTAATTGATAAAAAACATTCTCAACAATATTTAGAACTCAGAATTTTTTGGTCACCACAACCAGAAAATCATGAATTAGATAAATTATTTGTTGTTAATCAACAACATTGAATAAAATTAAACTCAACTCAAGTAAGCTATTCAAGATTACATTTCATATTGAACAATCAATAGAAATTTTGTGAATGTTCAATTAAACAACCTGATAAATCTTCGAGTAACCGGTTATTTTCAATAAAATTTATTTAGATTCTGAGTTCTCAATATTGTTGAGAATGTTTTTCATCAATTACTTTTGCACCGCCAAAGTATGGCCAATTTTGGATCTTGATGCGCATTATTTAGAAAAATGCTTGGAAAATGATAGAATTAACTCAGCAATATTAAATCAACGAAAGAACCTGTAACAGCAGGGACACCTTAAAAAATTATTGTATTTCTCAAGTCCCGAATACTTTTTACTCAAATGCTTGCAAGCCGATTCCTCTATTTTGAAATGAAATTTAAGATTAATCTGAATTATTGAATTTGTAAACTTTTATGCAACAATTTTTCTTTGTAGTTGCAACAAAATTAAGAACCGTAAATTGGCGTGGTGATCGTATTTACAAGTGCCCTTATTGTGGGTCGATATTTTCAAAAGTTCTTATTATTTATCTAAATTCAATATCTATCAAATATGATTGAAGACAGAATCAACAGACAATCAATTGTTAACCTTTGTTATCCGATTTGATAACTAAAAGGTTACTATTTTTTCACTTAGAACTCAGGGCATAAAAATTGAGTCCATTAGTGCTGTTAAAAAATTTCTCCGATCAACAGTTTTCAAGAAAATCGAGGTCAAAGCTGAAACTTCGATCGCCTTTAGTTCACTTATGGAACCAGATTTTTCATGAAACTCATTTTTCTCACGCAAATTTTGATGGCCAACTAGAAAATGCACTTATTTTGAGAAATAAATATTTCTGTTTCTGTACATCAGATCAGTTCGATTTTCAGTTAAACCTCCCGCTATTTGTCACCGTAATACATGTAGTTGAAGAACTGAAACTTATTATTCGTCGACAAAAATAGTTGCTACATATGATCGATCGAACACTTTTTCCAATTTATCGACAGTTCTCTTGATTTTGGCCTTTGGCCTTAAAACTTTGAGCCTCAATATTTCGAGAACAGTATTATCCACATTCATCACTCTTTAACTAATCATTAGATTTTATAATGGGCTATGATATTATGTGACTGAATGCGAGAAAAAATCCGAATTAATTCATTTAATAATGAATATCCTTCTAACGAATCATAAGATTTGTGCTTTGGGATCCATTCACCTTTAATAAGTTTAACAAGTGCAATAAATCCAATTCTTGTCCACATATTGTTACTCTTATCATTAAATGGATTTGATTATGATATTTTTGAGTAATAATTGTGATATAATAGTCGCCCTAACAATTGTTAATGTCATCGACTACTGTCCAAACACCTCGATTAACAGGTTTAAAGGTTGTCGCGGATGCAATTGTTGAAGATGATGGTAATGATGTTGAGTCTTCCATCTTAATTTGCTCATCGTACCTTTTGGTTCTTAAAACACCTTTACAAGAAATTCTTGTGTTACGATTATGTTTGACTCTTTGATATGCCTGAATGAGAAAGAGAAAGAAAAGGTCAGTTTCATTGGGTGGAGGTTAATAAGAGACAAAGTATTACCTGCCAACGTGTACATTTTATATCAACATCCGTGTTTTCCTTTGATTCCCATCCGTGAAGACGACTTTGGGCTTCCAATTGTTTAACTTCTTCTACAAAATGTGAGGTTATATCACTTCCTTCAAGGGAAACCAAGCAAAGTGGACACTTCAAGGGTTGATTTGGTGATCGAGGACGGGACCAGGGGCGTGAAAGGGCTGCATGAGCAAGATAATTGTTGAACAAGTTTATCTGAGTGGCATATGCATGGTGAGCTGTTGTGGTGATTTGAGTTCCATAAGAAGAGTGACCGTAAAAGGGTGAAAAAGGTACACACATGGGTGAGTTTGAGAATGGGAAAACAGATCTTATTGTTGGATGAAATAAACCTGGACCTGGGGCTGAGCCGGTTGTCGATGAATTGTGATGAGTTGAATAGGGTGATGAAGATGAGGAAGAAGATGAAGATGAGGATGATGAGGATGAAGCCGAAGGTAAACTGTTGTTTACCGAATTGGAACAAGTAGTTGTCACATTAACATTATCAGAAGGTTCAATAGCGTCATTATCACTTGGCTGATTGTTGACCATAATTGAACTTTCATTTGAACACAAATCATCATCCGGACGATCCTCCATTGTTTAATTGGAAACACGAGACAAAAAACGATTTTTGCTGTCAGTTGAACGTTGTTTCACCAAAGTAACTTTAAGCTTGTCTGTGCCTTCCTCACTGGCTGTGTGCTTCAATCAAACTGTGCAAAGGAAACAACTCACACTCACACACACGGGCAAGGGTAAGTAAGACAATTGATGAACAAGCAGAAGCGACAGTAAAAAGATTAATATCAGGATATTTAGCATGAGATGAAGAGTTAGGTCGGTCACTTTGTTTCAAGTTAAACCTCTGACCTCACTCAAGCCTGCCCTTAAGGTGTGCATCGCTTTCGGCTTTTGTTTTTTTACTCTTTACCTTTACTTCATCCTAATCATCACCGACCTTTTCTTCTCCCTTTTTTTCGCATGGGACTTTTGTGTTCATGTTTAACCTCAATGCTCATCACTTGAATCTATTTTTTCATTGAGATTCAGTTTCAACACTTTATTTTGTGTCAAGTTTTTTCATTGCATTTACTTGAACATTATCATGGTAAAATGACCAAACAATAAACCAAATGTTATTTCAATCTTTTACTTATTTTTTATATATTTTTGTACATTTAATATTCAACTTGAAATTACTGTTAAACTTGAATCTCTTTTCATTCAATGTTAAATGATCGCAATGATCGCAATGACTCCAGACTCGGAATACATAGATTATTGAGAACAATTTAACAAGTTTAACAAGTGCAATAAATCCAATTCTTGTCCACATATTGTTACTCTTATCATTAAATGGATTTGGTTATGATATTTTTGTGGTTATAATGACAAAATTATACTCAATTTAGGTGTGAAAAAGGCTAAAAAATGATAACCTTTTCCTTATTATTTATGGGATGAAGAAACAAAATTGAACACTTTTCCTTGTGTACAAAAGGTTATCATCCATGCAAAGTTGCAGCAGCAATTGGTTGAGGATAAGGAAAGTGACAGCAACTTGTGAAAGGCCATTTAACAATTGTAAATGGCCTTTCAAGGAATCAATGTTAATATTTTATTTTAACCACTGCTTTATCAACTACTCGATATTGTCACCTATTTAGATGTAAACAAGATCACCTAATGAGACAATCAAAGGGATAATCAGTCAGGTTCATTTTCACCCTTTAAATCGTTTCTTTTGCTTCATTATTTCGCTTAAGGTTAATTCAAGGAAAATTTTCATGGATAAATTGTGGTGAAAATTGAACTTTTTGACAAATGACACAATTGCTCAAAATCATCATCTTTCAACCGTCGCTATCATGTGATGCTAAAATCATGGCATGACAATCTTTTGGAGTATTGTTCTTCATTTGACAGAAGTGAAACATAAAAGATGATTAACTCAAGATTTGGGGTCAGATGCCTGATCTGGCCATTAAAGCTTGGGATATGACTACGAAGCTCGAAGGTTCGTAGGCTTCTTAGAACACCTTGTATAAGTCTGTCTTAGTTTACAGTCTATATTCAAATTATTTAAGAAAGGTGAGCTTAGAATGAGGTTGAAAAGTAGTGTTTATTCAGAATAAAAGATTTTTTCTTCATAGAAAGATTTTCCATTCTTATCAATTTACCGATGAAAAGTTGAATTATTAACCCGAAGTGTCTTTCAAATTGTAGATGGACCTTTCATTGAAGAAGCAATTGTGATCTTTAAATGACAAGCTTCATCTTTGACGGTAAATTGAATTAAGATAAGATCCATTTGAACCAAGTTATCATCAGTTGTGATCAATACGGTAGCTTTGATTTTAATCAAAATGTTGTCACAATAGCAATGCAAAAGAGTCTGAGTTGAAGCTTGACTCATACTCAAGAAACTATTGAAAATGACCATTAACTTTAAGCTCAATGCCAAGAAGAAGGTTTCTAAGGCCATAAACTGTTCTCGAGGCAGAAGCAAAGCAAAGCAAGCCAATCAGTTGCAATGTTTATTAAGATAAAATAATCTCTGGTGAACATTATGACGAGTCAGTTTGCTTTGCTTGTTATCAGTTGCCTGATCACAAAGGTGAACCAAAATAACCCAAAGATGGTTAATAAACTTTGAGCAAGGAAAGTTGTTTGAAGATTGAATGGAAATTGAAGGAAGAAAAGGAAAACTGAAACATTGATATTTGGTTGAAACAAACAACTAGCAAGTTTCAATTAATTTAATGTTGATTAAAATTGGTTTTGTCTGTTTGCTTCTCATCTTCAATTGTTTTTGCTTGCTTCATGTAACAACTTTGTAAAAGTAATACAATTTTGATAAAAAGCTAAACATCCAAATACATTTACAATAAAAGGCAGTGTTAATGTTCAACATTGAAAGGTAATCTTGAGTTGATGCTTGATGCCTTGTCACAAATAATATCAAATAAATTGTATCAAAAAGAAGAAGAAGAGGAAGAGATGAAGATGAGTTACTATAAGGAAAGAAGATAACCTCTCATAGACTAAGTTCAATTAGTTTTACTTTTCTTTCCAATACTTGGATCCATGATGTGTATAACTTGAGTTTCACATGCTCTTCAGAGTACCAAAGATGCAGACAGAGTTAGTAGCTCCTGTCTCACAAGTATGTTTACCTCATCAACTTTCATCATTATTACACTTAACAAGTTTCAAGGTTTATCAAAATTCGTCGCGAAAGAATGCAAAATGTGTTTACAGGAAAATATTATCATTAAACTTTTATAAATCATTAGGCCGATAACATTGAATGCAAAAGAGCTTCATTTTCATCTTTAAATTGATCAAATCGTTTTAAACTTTCCATTGAATTTGATCGACAATTTTCACACTTTCATCCTTTTCTGTCCAATTGATGTTCAGCTTTTTTATTCAATCGTCTTCTTTGCACTTGAACTCTTGAGCACTCTAATAACAAACGATAATAATGATGACAATAATAGTGATAACCTTGCTGTAAATGTCAACAACAATTTAATGTTGTTGTTAAAATGTTACTTGAAAATGAATTGCAGCGTAAGTTTTATGATTACAAACAACAACAACTGCAACATTAAACAAGGAAAAGAAAAAGTTTCCTTCTTTTGCTTCTCCTGTTGGTTATACTTTCGGTTATCTTAAAGCTTTAAAAAGGATCCAACCAAGCAGCCAACAACAATAAGCTGCACAACATTTTTGCTTTGCCTTTTCAAGAATTGCTTTTCAAGCATCTTCTTCCTTCAACTCTGCATCTTCATCTTCAGTCAACAATGAGTGGAGAGAGAAGAAGAGAGAGAGAGAAAAGGAAGCAAAATCTATCCACCTTATCCTGAAGCCTCTTTTTGCATCTTCATCTTCATCTGCAAGATGAACAGCCAGGTTGAATGTTGTTGTCATGAAAGTCACTTTCGGTTAACTATGATAAGAGACAATATCTGTTTCCATGTTAAACAACCCAAAGAAGCAGCTAATGTCTTCAGTCGATCCAGTCAATCACTCAATACAACTCGTAGTAACTCGTTGTTACTTAAATAGCGCTTGCACTTAGCGTAAATAAGGCAACCTTTTTATTGACCTTCTTTAGGCTTATTAGGCAAAGGGTAAGTAAAGACAATTGATGAACAAGCAGAAGCGACAGTAAAAAGATTAATATCAGGATAGTTAGCATGAGATGAAGAGTTAGGTCGGTCACTTTGTTTCAAGTTAAACCTCTGACCTCACTCAAGCCTGCCCTTAAGGTGTGCATCGCTTTCGGCTTTTGTTTTTTTACTCTTTACCTTTCCTTCATCCTAATCATCATCGACTTTTTCTTCTCCCTTTTCCTATTCTTCTTCTTTCCTCTTCTTCTTTCTACCTGGTAAAACTGTAACTGTAATAAGCGATAAGAAGGACGATAATAATGATGATAAAGTAAACCTGTAAGTAGTCGATAGTAATGAGGATGTACATGGTAAATAGAGTAATTGAAATTGTCTTTTTCTTCGCATGTTTTCATTCGCTGACTTTTTTCCTTTTTGCTTTTGTCTTTCACTATTCTCTGGTTTAATGATTCAGCTTTTTTGTCACCTTGTGATCAACTTTCACTCAAAGAGGGTGACAGTTTGGTGTAAAGGTGAAATTTGAATGGTTAACGTTGAATAGGCTAAAGACATTAACTCTGTACGTGGTGCGACTCTGTAAATAACTTTTGTTTTGAATTTGTTTTCAGCTTGTTTAATGTGATCCATTTTTAAATGGGCAAACATTGCCTTTTATGCATTTAGAAACACGTCAAATTGACAGCTTTTTATGTTCACTGTTACTTGATAATGGCACAGGATTGCAACTTGTTTCTTTAAATATTCAAATGTTCATCACATCGAGGCTCATCATGAAAATATTTTTACGATTTTCAATCTCTGATGAGATTTACTTCTTAAAAAATGAAATTTCCAAAGTCTTTTTGCTTCAATAGCATTTTTACTTTACTTGAACCAAAATGAAAGGGCAAAACTTTCTATCAACTCAGTCAATCTGGAAACAAGAGTCATCCAATAATCTGATCAACCCAGAAGATTAGTTGATTAAAAGCAAATTATACCTTAAATGGAACTGAATCTATAAATTATTTTCAAAGATTCATTTCAATTGTCAAGGAAGTCAGGGAAATGTTGAATAAAGATACAAACAAAGGGGCTGAAAATGATGTTAAAATGTAGATGAAAGGTTAAAGTTGAAAAGTAAAGTGATGGGCTTGGTTTTTAGTCTTTTTTTTGCTTCAAAGGGATTGACTAACTTTTTTTGATAATCGGATGATGAAGATGATGAAAGGGTGCGAGCGTGACTCTTTGACAGGAAAAGAATCAGAAAAGAGGCAAAAAAAGAAACGAAATACTGGCGATGCAACAAATTCATAACAAATAATACATGAGTCTTTGAAAGCTTCTGAATGTTTTTGAGGTTTACTTTTGCCTAATACTTTTCAACTTGTCTCTTCATCATCTTTCTCATCCTCATCATCTTACCACTCAAGAATACCGTTAAAAGCTTATGACAATATGAAAACAAAAGCCAAAACTCTGATAGAATGAAAGAAGAAGCAAAAAGTATTATAAAAATAAAATGTAAAAGCAGATGATAACTGAAAAAGAAGACAAAAAACAGATAAAAAAATGATAAAGCTTATTACGATAGTTGAAAGTTAAAGTGAAAAGACTGAGGAAAAATGACAAAATTGAAATAACATTATTGTTTCAACCTTTCCTCTTGTTCCAGTCATGATACAGGTTAAAGGTTATTGATAGTTTCAAGTGAAACCTCAACTTATAGGGTTAAATGTTATTAAATAAAGTCTTGAGTAACTCATGATAATGAATAAAGTGAAACTATAAGTTTACCAATTTGGAAACAGTTTCCTTTCTCTGGTCAATCTTGGCAAAGTTTAACATCTCATCATGATGGTAATGATGATGAGCGATGAAAAATGTCGATCGATTATCATTGCATTCCATTGATTAGCGAAACTAGTCGAGTAATTTGGAGCGACTTGCAGTTCTCTTTAAGCTGCCTAACATCATCATTCCCTACAAAACTCCCAATTCCCACTCCCAGAGAAATGGCAAGTTAAACAGACTCTAGAGTCTCAACTTGACTCTGAAGAGTCAAAAGAGTCACTTTTTTATATTAAATTTTTTCACTCCCTTGTTACCCGTGAGTCTCCTTTTGACTGTAACTTGTTCTTTATTTCGTCTTTTTTTTCATTCTTTTTTATTCATTCCCAACATTCCAGAGCATCTTCATCATCATCATCATCTTGCTCATCATCAACATCCCAAGATTCAACCTTTTGTTCTGCGAATAATATATCTTCAACTGAAACATATCAATGCATTTATGCCAGTCTCACTTATCAAGCTGTAAACTGGAATGAACAAGAATCTGGCTTCTGCTTAATCAGCTACAATTGATTACTTTATATAACCTTTTTTGCCCAACTAATAACACAACCTAATATAAAGTAAAAAGGAAAAGAAGAAAAAATTCTTTCTTAATATTCAAGATTATCTCAAGTGAAACATGATATATAAAAAATGAAAAGAGACCAAAAAAGTCAAAGTTAATCTATTTTTTGTCTCTCTTTGTGCTCCAACCATTTCTAATGTCAACCATTTTTTTCAATAAAACATTTAGTCTACATTTTTGTGCCGGTTGCAGCATTCAAATATCAACAGTCTCAACTATTTTACAATCAAAATATCAAACATTAGAATCTACTTGATCAATTAACTTGAACAGTTGCAGGAACAGTTGCGACTTCGAGTATTTCGAGGAAATATTCACAAATAAAATACCCGGAGGCCACTTTCCTACGAAATACTTATCTTTTATTTTTAGTTAATCTCTCGAAATCCTCGAAATCGAAGTCCTTTTTTGAAAAAGTCTTTTTTATCAAATGTCCATCAAAATTAGTTTCGATGGCGACCTGAACCTTCCAATCGACCTTTGTTGAGTTGTATTAGGCGAATTACATCTTTATTAACAACCTTGAGGCCGAATTTCGTCATTTTTCGATTCATCAAAACACTGATATCAAGTTGAAAATTTATGGTTTTTAACTTAAGGAAAGATTATATTTTGACGCTCTTGTTCGTTTAAGGCCATAACTTGACAATTTTTAATCAAAATTAGTTTATTTTTGCACAACGCATTCTTGAGAAGTGTACCTTTATTTTGACGATTAAACGGTGCCTGCAAGTCTAGTCTAACTGTCGCAATTCAATTTTGAAAAATGAGTCCAAAACATTAGGAGTCATACCTTACTACAAGTATCAAGACTTTTTTACCAATGATAATCATCTGAATAATTGGAATGCGAAGGCGACAAAATGAAGCTCAATTTGTGCGCCGATAAACACATGATCATTCACCTTCTAATCACCAGCATAATGTTGAACCATTATCTCAATCCTCTTCATCATCTATTTATCTTTTTGCCATTTTTTCGCTTCTTGTTGACTCATGTTAGCTTTGACTTTGCTTGTTAACAATGTTTACCAATCATTAGCTAGACAAGGTTAAAATTGGTTACAAGGTTTTACATACTTGAAGGCAACTCAAGTTGTTACTTAATGCTAAACAGTGAATACATTTTACCTGATATTAATAATAAACACTGAGCAACTGTTTGACAGTCTTGAACAATATACACAATCAATCTGACTGAACGACCTAAACAAACAAAAGGTTAACTGAGCGCAGCATATTTTAACCTTCAGTTAATCAGATTAACCATTCTTCTTCAACTCAACTTTAATCATGACAATAAATCAAAATGTAAACTTTTCCAGTTGCATCCACTTAAACATCTTTAATTAACATGAAAGTATTTATTTCAAAGTATTGAACCTAAAATTGAGTAAAAAATCTAATTCAATTTAATACATAATACCAGTTTTCAGGGCAATAAAATGATTAAAAGAAACTCATTCATTCTAATGTGAATCTTTTTTTTATGATTCTTCCAATTCTCAACTCAATTCATTATTAAATCATGATCATCATCATCATTAGCATTATTGACCGATAGTTACATTGATCATCATTGGCTGGTTACACCTTAAAGGTGAGTCTAAAAATGGCAAGTTAATTTCAGGCAGCAAAAGAGGATGAAGTAAGAAAAAAAAGGAAAAAGAAAAATGCGAAAAGTCATTCAAAGTTTAATTTTGTTTGGCTTATTACCTGATTGTAAATTTAAGTTTAACAAATTGTAATAAAATAACTCTCTATGATCTCATCTAATTGTGTTAAATTAGTGAATCTTAATTGTTTTACTTGTAATATAAGGAGACGGCGAGTCAAGAAAAGTTGGAAAAAAAACAGTGAAAAAAAGAAATAAACTTTTCACTAAAATAAATCAAAAGTTAAAGGCAACACTTTAAGTTGAACATTTCATCTTCAGCTTAACCTTGGATTTGCCGTACTTAGCGCTTCTAGTTTTAATACAATTTAATTTAATCACTTTTGCGTGCATTTTAATTGTTCAACAAGATGAACAAAAACTGGTCAAAATTGTTGAAGCAAATAAAATTATTTCAAATGTTGACTTTCAATTTCATTGTAAAATGTTTCCCTTTTCCAGTTTGACATCGTCTTTTCATCAACAAATCTGCATCATCCAAATGATTTGTTTATTGATCTAAATGATACTCTAGTTATATGTAAAGTAAACTAGATTATGCTAATTTGGTATATTACAAGATGATATTGAACATTATTACAAAAATGAAGAGCTTCCAGAAAAGAAGAGGAAGAAAAAGGGTTTTTCATTCTTCATCTTTTATATTAAATACAAATTAGCGGTAAAAATATTTCTCCTTTTAATCTCTTTTTTCGCCTTTTCTTTCATCTTTTTTTCTTCTTCTTCTTCTCTCTCTCTCTTTGCCTTCATCTTCATCATCAACATTATCATCTTCGACTCTTGAATCCATCAACTCCCTTCTGCTGCTTATATTTGCTAAATTGTATTATAATTGTTGGCAGCATAAGCTAAATCAAAGTGAATAACTACAAAACAACAGTAATTATTGCAAAAACGGAGAAAACTTTTCTCCCAATTTTGTGGTTCCTTTAGTTTTTTTGGTGAAACTTGAACTAGAATTGTTCAAGTCTCGGTCTCGAGTCAATATTGATTAGTTTTAGGATGTTGCAGGCAAAAAAAAATAAGCTTGACGTTTGGCCTGGTAAAAGATGAGTTGGCAAAGATCATTTAACTTGATTATTGTTTGTAAATAATATCCATTATTAAATACATTGTAACATCTTTCAACGCGATCATCATCATCATTATCATGAAAGACTGACGAGGATAAAACTAAGAGTTTTAATGATAATAAAATTGATTGATCATTGCTTTTTGTTTCTCCATCTAAAGATGTCTTTGCTTCATCTTTTTTCATCAACAAACCATTTCTACTCTTCACTTTTCCCCTTTCAATTCAAATGGTTTGTTTGCTCGTTTTGTTGTTGGTAATAAACAGTTGTTCACTTGTTTAAATGAGTAAATGATTTGAAAATGATTTAAATGTTTCAACAACAGTCAAGTTAATCAATTGAAACTTTTCAAATTTCAATGGCTTAAAGCGATAATAGTTTAACAATATTGATATCCATTAGACTCATAAAGTGAAGTCAAGTGTAAATGTTGAATATTACAGAGTTAAAAGCATAAGCTTAACTTTGCGCATAACAAGGAATAACTTGAGGCAATGTAAAGTAATAAAAATGAAAAACTCCAACAATAATAATAGTAATGATGATGATGATGATGTTCAATTGTGTCAAAAAGTTATTATATAATAACTTGAAACCATTAGAATCGGGCAAAAATAAAGAAATCTTTTGTAACACTTTTCAATGAGAGTTACAGTGAGACTTGCATAAGGTTGAGAAGTGGTTAGGTATTCAATTGTTGGAGTTGCAAAAATGTGTGTAAACAAATGAAAAGTGATGATGAAGATGGCGATGATAGAGATAAAGAGATTTTTTTCAATTGAAAAAGTTGTGTGTTCAATGGTTCGTGTCTGTGTTAAACCCTTGCTTCAGATTATACTTTGACTTTAGATTATCATTAGGTTAATACAGTTTTTTTTGAATCCATTGGTTAGGCTTTTCACAGTTTTCTTGGTGTTGCTGCTTGGTTGCTTGTTATGATTGTCTGTTGGCGTTTATATGAGCCATGATAAAATATATGATCACAATTAATGTCAATTGAGGACAGTTAATATTAACCATTAGAATGGCTTTTCCTGGTGAGAAGAAGAGAAGAGAAAAACTTAAATCAATTGACCTTTACTTTGCTATTGTTATCAAAGCACAATTACCTTTAACTTTGCAACAGAAAGAAACAGAAGCAAAAGTGAAACATTGATACTTGGTTAAAACGTAAAGAGTAAAAAACAAAAGCCGAGAGCGACAAACACCTCAAGGGAAGGCTTGAGTCAGGTCAGAAGAGATTTAACTTGAAACAAAGGGACCGACCAAACTCTTCATCTTGTCCTAACTATCATGATATTACCTTTTTTTATTGTCGCTTCTGCTTACCCTTTTGCCTAAGAAGGTCACTAAACAGGTTGCTTTTTGCGTCAAGTGCTAACGCTAGGTTTTGCCAATCTTTACAACTTTGGGTAAACTTTTCTAGAAAAGGTTTGTTAAATTACGAAATGGACTGGAAATGATGTTAAAATGTAGATGAAAGGTTATAGCAACAAATTCAGAAAACTTGGAATTCTTCTGATAATAAAGTACATTTCCTCTCTGTTTCATGTTCAATCTTATTTATTAGGTTAGTATTTTATTGGATTGGTTTAGGTTTTTATTGTTGATTGTTTGTGATCATTTCTGCAAATGATTAGTATTTTTGTTTCTTCTTGATAATTAGCTCTGCAAATCATCATTTAATGCTCATAAACATTACTTTCAAGTGAATTGCATCGATTAACAAGAAGAAAATCATCAATTCATGTTTCAATCTAGTCGAGTTGAGTGAATGAGCTTTCAACCAATTTCAGGGCAACATCCAAGGAACCAAGTGAAACTGATTTTAATCTGACAATTCAATATTGATTCAATCTTCATCGATAACTGGATCAAGTTTTTTGACAGACAACAACATAGCAAAACAGGCAAAAAAGTTAAACAAAGATTAATGATATGACAATTGATTGATGATATAAAATAGACAAAAATATTTACCTTGATTTGCTTGAAATTGAAACAAAAAATAGCGGCAAAAATGGTTCTACTTTTGTTTCACTTTTTATTTCCATTTGCAGCATTGAAGAGCAAGAATTTAAATGAACAACTGAAGCCAATTGCCAATGATAAATAATAATGTTAATGGGTTAAGGGAAAGGTCAGTTGAGGGTTAAAGTTCAATTGGATTACAATTGATTTTACCCTTTCATTTTGACTCCAATTTACAGTTAATCCAATAGAGGAGGAAACCTGAATGAAGCGAAATGAGAGAAAAGAAGGAAAAGAAGAAGAAAAGGAAAATTATCTTCTTTTATCATTTTCATCTTCCATTGTTAAATGGTTTTCATATTGTCAATGGTCATCACTTTCATCTACTAAACATGGTTAACCCCTTAATTGAGACCATTGGTCAGTCTCTGGTTATAATAAATCAAACTGATTACTTTTTGTTTCAATGACTTATTCAACCTTCTGAATTGCTCTTTATTTTCACCATCCTTTTCACTTCTCAGTGCAGTTTGACTTTGACCAAAGCTCATCATTATCACCATCTTCATCAAGAGAAAAGGTCAATTTGATTGATGATCAAATATGATCGCAAAAACGATTCAAGGTGTTTAAAGGCAATTATGGTCGCAAGATGGATATCAACTAAATCTCGCAATTAAACGTTCAACAGATTGAGCAAGAAAATTAATCATTCCATTCATTGCAACCCATGAAATATTCAATCGTTTAAAGTGAATGGGAAAAAAAGTGTAAAATAATGAAACATTCAAGTAACAGTTATTGTATATTAAAGCAATAATTGCACTTGAAGGTTCCCATTGCGATTCAACAAACCAGAAGAAGGAATCAAAATGAAAAGTTGATTTCAGTCAAATTCATCTTTAAATTGTATCATTTCTCTTGCTCTTCAACCATCATTATAACCCTCGTAACTCAATGGTGTCCAGGATGGAAGAGAAAATGCCCTGAAAAAATGTTGATCCAGAATAAAACCTTTCCAGTCATTTATCTATTTCAGTTTACACTTGCTTGGCCGCGATACTTTTTCACTCCCAGTCACTTATTTTGATGATACATTCATAAAAATATATTTTGCCTCACAACTTTCAACTCTTCACTTGTTTATCAACTAATATTTTTCCCTCTTCTTCCATTCAATCGATTCTAATCATTTAGCCTTTTCTTTTCATCATCAATTTGAATCATTCATTCATTCAGATCACCTCAATATCATCATTATTCAGAGTTAACGAAAAAGTTCGAAAAGGATGAAAAGAAAACTTCACTTTTTTTCTCAACCTCTCAATTGTAGCCGTAATTAATGATCACCATTTTATCACATTTAACAACAAAAAAACGTTTTCATTTTCATTTTTTTTTCATTCATTGCACAGATTAATTGCTTCATGCTTAATGATTGCATTTAATTGTCGACAAGTTTTCTATGTGTGAAAACAATTAAACAAATCAGTGAAACGTTCAATAGTTAAATGATTAACAAGAGGAGAGACAAAAAATCACATTCAAATGAATGGATTGAATGAATGAGTTAAATGAATTGTAAAGCAAAAACTAGTTCAAGTCTAGAGTTTTGTTTTCACTCCAAATGAACAAGACAAATAGTGCTATTACTTGAAACATTTCAATTAACCCAATGGTCCAACCATTAATCATATTGGACGTATAAAGCTTAATTAAAGCTTATTAGTGAAGCAATGATTAAACAGGTTGGGAAAAGAGAGAGAGATATATATATCAACAATAAAAACGGTTAACATGCTGACCAATTGAATGTTATGTATTATTAGTTGTGTGATAGTAGAGTGATAATAAGTGAGCAAAATGATCTCAACTGACCTTAACTCTTGTTAACCTTTTTTGTTGCTCTTTTCAGCCAAAGCAACACATTATTGTTGACCACATTTAACCAACCAACCTTTAACTTGACCACCTCCTTTCCACACCTCCTTTAATATATCACCTAATTTTCAGCTCAGTTTCCTTTGATAGTCAATGGGTAAAACCTTTTTTTCACACTTCTTCATCATCTTGTTTGGAAAATGTTTTTTCTTCTTCGTATTCTCATTTTTCAACTCTCACTCCGTCAATAATATAATAACAATAATAATATTATTAATAATAATGCTTACCTTTTTGCTCTTCTTACTTCACTGACATTTCGCATGTATAAAGTGAAGAGAGAGAGAGAGAGAAGAAAAACCTTTAACCTTTGTGTACCTTTTACCAATTGACCTGGTGATGAAAAGGACAAAGGCACCAGTATATGTACACAGATAGAGGTTTAAGATGAGGTCAAACAATGAAGATGACGACCAAAAGAAGTAAGCTAAGTTTGAAGAAAGGTTAAGTCTTTTGAAAGTCGAGTTACTGAGACTAACTTGACAATGAATAGACCTTGCTTCGTCTTAAGCCTTCCTAGTTTCTTGTGATTCACACAATGACTAAAGAAACTTAAGGCCACTTAGAAGTCAACCTTACAATTCTTATTCTTCTCGGTCTTCATCCTTAACTTTCTTCTTCTTCTTTCTTTCTTCTTTCTCTTCTCTGACTTATGTGACTTTTAACGTTTAATATAATATCATTTGTTTGCTATTCCCTTATTAAACATTGGCTTTTTATTAATGCTTGCATTATATTCATTTGTCGTCAACAATCTTTCATTGGAAACAAGAAGAGCAACAAGAAAGGAAAGAAAGAATCAATTTCTTTTCGAATTAGAAAAAGAAGGAAAAGAAAGGAAAAGAGGATGATGATAAAATGTATATATAAAAAGGTATGAACCGTGAAAGTGTTTGCAGTGTTTAAAATGATGACGATGATGGTGTTGATAGCCATAATGCAAATGAGATGTGGAAGATGATGACCAAAAAGCATCCCAGGAAGTGAATACAGTTGCATTTTCAAAGCAGGTTTTGTTGATGTTTTTGCCGTTGTTGTAAGTCTTGCTATTTTTTTTCCTTTCGTATTCTTCTTGTTTCTGCTTCAACATTTCCTCGCCATTTTGGTGTGCGTGTGATTTGAAAGACTCAAGTTTACTCAAGTGACTGTGCGGTTAAGAATAAGATGATGATTATAATGATGATGACGATGATGGTGATGTTGATAGTGATGATGAAAGAGAAGGAGAATAATAAAGATCAACCTTAAAAATAAGGAAACCTGAGAAAGCAAAATCAGGTAACAAAGTATTGACTCTGAGATAAAGAGAGTTGAGTCTCTCTTTTTAGCTTCTATTTGTTGACTGACTGTACTTTTCTCAGGTAACCTGTATACTTACTTGCTCTTTTTTATTTCTCCTTCTTTCTTTTCTTTTATACACCTTCCTCTCTTTCAAGATTACTCATTGAAATTGTTCAGCAAAATTGAGCAGCTACATGAACATTGTATAGGCCTTCTAATCAAACCAAGTATACCTATACAGTTTCAAGTTTATGATGTTAATTTCACCTTATCCATTTGAGTTGCATCTTTTCAGTTTTTTACATGGCATCATAATTAACTTTAATTAGTGTCTTTGATTAGATAAACAAATTGAGATGCGCCAATTAACACTAATGTTGGACCTCTTTTGGTTTTGTACTTGAATGTAAATCCATTTATAACATCAGGACTTTTTTTAAGGTGAACGATTGTCGCTTGATTATCAAATTGAATTACCATAAGATTTGTTGCATTAGGAGGATTTAGCTTGTAATAAGCAATTTGTTTTTTTATTGCTTCTTGACAACTGAAGGAAAATGAAGCAAAACGGAAGAGGAAAGATGATAACTTGTTTTCTTCTGTAATCCGAGATTTGTTCCTTTTTGCTCTTCTCCTTCCTTTTTTCATCTTTTTTTCTTTATGTATTTTAACACTGTTACGTTATTTGTTAATCTATGCGATCCTTTGATCATCATCATCTTCGCTATTATCATCTTTAACTTTTACAATAACACCAAACACGAACTATCCATTGATAATCTGTGGTAATGTATTATCATCATTTTTATCATGTTAAAGAAGTTTATCTTTTTGATTATATATATTAGTAGATGATGAAAGTTAATTTGAATGTGAATAACTGATATGTTTCTCTCTTGAGCTTTTACCATCTTCCAATATTATCCCATTATGGTAAATATTCCGCTTTTTAAGGCTTTAATGGTCGGTCTGGGTTAGTCGTCTTTTCTTTTTTCCTCCTTTTACATCTTGTATCTGTTTAGTCTAATCTTTGTTGCTACCAAAAGTAAATAATTCAATATGTTGTTGTCGAAAGTTAATTGTTACAAGACTATTGTTGCTATTATTAATACATGATGCTCCATGTCATCCCGATGATGGATCATTGATATCATCACCTTTATCTTTTCATCATCTGTGTCCTCAAACCAAAAGCAAGTTAAATCCATGGCGGAAAAAAGAGAGCCATACGTAATGAAATGTGCATTTAATCACAGCGACAAATTTTTGATAGCCTTTTCTTTCAATAATCAGATTTGATAGCTAAACCAAGAAAAAAAAGAATACCATTAGAAGAAAATTCAACCGCAAGTTGGTCGATTCAAAAGCAGCAAGTATTAAAGTCTAAATCTCTAGCGCTGGTCGTTAACACCTTTACACCGGCACTTCAGTGAAATTTTTCATAAAAAATATAAATCTTTTTACTAACCTTACATTTCCAGATCATTGATCTTGATTGAAACTTCATTGGCCAATTAAACAAGTTTTCATTTATTTAGATGACAATTTTATATCTTAAACCATTAATCAATTTTCGATCATTTAGTAAAGTTTGTTGAGTTATTATTTACTGGTTTAATTAGCACGATTAAAATGTTAGCGTAATAATCTAGTAACTATTGCCATCTACTGTTTATTTTTAGCGAACAATAACTTTATGGAGTTATCCCTCCATCTTGTGGTCTGTATTCCAACTTTTTGAAGAGCTTCATGATGAAGCCTTCATCGTATTTCTCAATGAAAAATTCTTATATTAATTTGATTGAATAAAGTTAATTGTAATTACCTCATCACTAGAGAAAAGATTTTTCTTCAGCTTAACAATAACCAATTAAACCTTTTAATTTCAAAGTTGCGTTAAAAATATGAGCGGAAGATATGAGTTGGATCTATTTGAAGAGTTAGATCGAGTACCAGAAAGATACCGGTTTCTATGGTAAAATTACTAAAAAGACCGGGTTGTTCTTTGGTTTATTTTTGATTGTCAATTAATTTAAAAAGTATCGTGTAAACTCTTTTCAGATTCTTGTACCTAGCAAAGCTTACGACTTTCTAAAGTAATAATCTCAAAGATGACAGCCGACATTAAACCTAATCATACTATTTATATCAATAATCTCAATGAAAAGATTAAGAAAGAAGGTAAGAATTTCATAATTTTTTTCTCATGGTTTTTGGCCATTGTTTTATTTTGTAACCTCAAGTCCAATTTTTATATTTTTTGTTACAGAACTCAAAAAATCTTTGCATGCAATTTTTTCACAGTTTGGTCAAATTTTAGATATTGTGGCGATAAAAAATCTTAAAATGAGAGGACAAGCTTTCGTGATTTTTAAAGAAACTACCTCTGCAGCTGCTGCTATGCGTTCAATGCAAGGTTTCCCTTTTTATGACAAACCTATGGTAATTTACAATTTTATCATTCTACCTGTTATGTTTTTTATCTCAAAACGCTATTTAATTGTCTTCTTTTTCAATTTACTTTCTCAGAGAATTCAGTATGCTAAAACTGATTCAGATCTTATCGCCAAAATGAAAGGAACTTACGTTGAAAGACCTAAATATGCTAAATCAGATGAACCCAAGCGACGAAAGAAGGAAAAGAAAAGTGGAACTAGTGTACCCGGTCAAACTGCTGGTGGTATTCCTCATTCTGCTCTCGTTGAACAACCACCCAATAACATTCTATTCATTACAAATCTTCCCGAAGAAACAAATGAAATGATGTTAACTGTTCTTTTCAATCAATTCCCTGGCTTCAAGGAAGTCCGATTAGTTCCTGGACGTCATGATATCGCTTTTGTTGAATTTGAAAACGAATTTCAATCTGGTGCGGCTAAAGATAACTTACAAGGTTTTAAAATTGCTCCAACTAACCCAATTAAGATTACTTTTGCCAAAAAATGATTTATTCTAAATAAAAAGTCCAGTTTTACATTCACACATTCAATTTTTATGGATCTTTTGTTTCCATCAGTTTTTTCCTTCATAAACCTCTATCTCACAAATAACACAAAATTGAAAAAAACAAAAACAAAAACAAAAAAAATGAACAATTGAAATTCAAAAGAAATTGTCGTTCCATATTTAAATAAATAAAATTGAAAGAGTTGAAAAATGTAAACAAAACGTTACTTATCCAATTTGTATAACGATAACGATATTATCTGGATATGTGTTGGATCCTTTAAAGATTCTGTCATTATTGTTGTAATAAACAACTTGTTATGTTATAGTCAATTAAAAAGGTTTTCCAAACTGATTGTGATTAAAAAGCAAATGGGATGAGCTTCTTATTGTAAGTATCTATCTACATCTTAATTGTTCCATTATCTGTTCTCAGGCTCTTATGATTATTATTATTATTTTATATTACTTTATATTTTACTCTTCCTCTCCACCTTATGTTTTTTTTTCATTTCAACCTTTTCTTCCTTTCTCATTCTCTCTCTTTTTATCTCTTTCTTTTTCAGTTCCTCTCATTCAGTTCTTTTTTTCATCCACTCTTTCTCTATCTCTATCTCCCTCTTTCCCTTTATCTTCCTCTCTTTCTTTATATCTTCCTCATTCTCTTCACCTTATTCTCTCTTATTCTCTCCATACTCGCCCACTCTCTCAAACAACTTTTTGCTTTCATTTTTAATTCCCATTATCGTCAAGATCATTCTCATCTGATTGAACCAAGTTAGTTTCCCTCACTACTCATTGTGCTGTGTTGTGTTGTGTAATTGTGTGTCCTGTGTTCAAATAAAGTAGCAAAATAATTAACAGACAAAAGAGGAAAGGAATAAGTTATGCCCTTATCCCAACATTTTAATGATTTTAGTGATAAATTTTTCAATTTTCTCATTTTTTCCAGTGGAAGTCGTTCAAATAAAACTTTCAGGCCCAAAAAGACGATACCTGAAGGAACACATCAATATGATTTAATGAAACATGCGGCCGCAACTCTAGGTTCTGGCAATTTAAGATTAGCTGTTATGCTACCGGAAGGAGAAGATCTTAATGAATGGATAGCTGTTAACATTGTTGACTTTTTTAATCAGATCAACATGTTATATGGTACAATAACAGAATTCTGTACGGAAGAACGTTGTCCCGTTATGTCTGCTGGCCCTAAATATGAATACCATTGGGCTGATGGCCAAACTGTTAAGAAACCAATTAAATGTTCGGCACCTAAATATATTGATTATTTGATGACCTGGGTCCAAGATCAATTAGACGACGAATCACTTTTTCCCTCTAAAATAGGTAAAGTATTAATCATAACCAAAATGATATTTACATCAATGTAATTTTCCAATCAACATTATTAGTTATCTTATTTCTAAGACCGCTGTTGATTTCAAAACCTAACATTAGCATAATTAACAAGTACTTGTTCATGTTTATTGCACGACTATGATGTAAATTATCATCTTTGTGTCATATTTTTTGTTATGTTTATACAACTAATTTGCTTTTTCTTCCCCACTTCATCCTTTACTAGGTGTGCCGTTTCCTAAAAACTTTCTATCATCGGCTAAGACTATACTGAAACGCCTGTTCCGTGTTTATGCTCATATATACCATCAGCATTTTGAAGAGGTGTTCAGATTAGGAGAGGAGGCTCATTTAAACACGAGCTTTAAGCATTTCATTTTCTTCGTCCAAGAATTCAATCTGATAGAAAAAAGAGAATTAGCTCCTTTACAAGAATTAATTGACACTCTTTCAAATAAAGATAATCAACATAAACATCATCATTCAAAATGAACAAATTATATGGACGAATTTGTATGCTGTCAAAGCTGTATCTTTCGCACCTACAAAAAAGTTGAAATTTATAAAAGCCCATTCTGTATCGACTCAAAATTATTAAAACGTTATTATTATAAGAGTGTAAAAATTGGCATCTTATTCAAATTATTTAAATATCACAATTCATCTTTCTTTGATGATTCAAGCTCTTCTGTTGAAGTTTCCTTTCCTTCAAATATACAAGATGAATCACCTTTCCTTAAAGCTCTATCTATGCACAAAAACTTAGTCAAAGACTCATCTTGGTGATTCCAATACCAATCTTCCACATCATCCTCATGTTTTTCCAGCAACAATTCACATTGTGTTTTCAAATTGGTCACTTCAGCAGAGGGTTTATCCCAAAGCTCATACGGAATACCTAAGTCAACTTTTACTCCTTTTTGAACCAGACCATGAAGTGTTTGGAAGGTTTGTGACATCCCTTTAGCAAACCTAGTAGAGTCTTTGCGCTCCTTGTGAATATTATACTCCAATAATCTTTCACAAATACCGTCCAATGATTCCACCAATCTTAACTCTGATTGTTGATATTTTTTCCTCTTCTTTCGTTTACTATCAATACTATATCCAACTTCAATGACATCGTGAGATTTTCCAGTTTCTTTTAACCTTTCCTCCAGTTCGGTTACAAAATATTTGCAAGCTATTTTTCGGAAAAAAGATGATAAAAAGTTTACTCATATTTTGTTTGACATCCCAGTTCTAGGAAAATTAAGATTATCAGATGTAACTTGCCTTCACATTGACTAGCGTATTTAACGCCATGTTCGTCTTCCAGCTCATTTTCCAAATGAGCAATACAAATTAAATTGATAAAAATCAAACTAAAAAGGTTAGCACTGATAAGGTTTCCAAGCAAAGTCATTTTATAGCAAAGGTGGAAAAGCTTGAACGTTTACACAAAATAATGAATTACAATTAGCAGGATAGCCAAATCAGATTATTGCAATTTTGTAACGGATACTTCACATATTTTAATCAAATAAAATAAAGGTATAAATATAATCAGAAATACGCGTAGATTTCAATTTCTTTCATGGATTTAATTTCCAGGAAAACAAAATTCATCCACAAAATGGTAACAGTTATAATCGCCAGGTAGAGCCGCAATCGTTATTATTTTATTTGTTCAAGTTTGATATTTTACCTGTTAATCAAAATCCAAATTAATGATGGTAAATCAGCTCAATACCAATTACATATATTTCATTGTATATCATGTGGCTAACATATATCTGTCCTTAATGTTGAAGTTCATTGAAACTCGAGTTCCACTTACAGCATTTGCTTACCAATGTTTGAATTTCTGATTTCACCAACTTTTTCCTAATCAATAAACCAAATCCATTCAATGACAACGAAACATGACACAATATTGTTAAAATAAGATGCCATCATTATTATTACCTCATCGATAAAAATACTATCACAGGCCTAATTTTAGGTATTTAACAAAAGCATTACCAGTCGACAACCAGAGTCTGGAATAAAATCCGAATAATAAAGCTTGAATCTCAAGTAATGATGTATAATGCTAATTTTGATACATATAAAATAACGGAATAACTGTAATTATAAGCATTTACTTTTGCTGACTTATAAAAACATAATACAAACTGCAACTTGTTTGGACCATTTTCATGAATTTCTAAAATTATCTCATACGAGAACATAAGAGAAAATTTGCTAAATATGTTTAAAATTGAGATGAGCAATAGTGCCATTAACGAGTCTAAATTATGGAAAAAATGATTTGTTTTTTGGGGAAAAACATTCTAATTACAAACGGTAGTCAACTAATCTCACTTCTTTTTCATAGAATCTTAGATTATGAATTACTGAAAATGAAGTCTGAGAAATTGTCATTTCTTTCCGTGATTTTATACCGATAAAGATTTCTTTTAAATTTTAGTCAAGGAACGAGTCCAATAAAACTTTGGTTATTCTTCCCCAGCATAAACTCTAAAAGTGTAAAGTTTAGTTATCGCCATTTCCATGAAAAATTTTGCTCAGACAGTCTTTACCATGTATCACGCTTTGAACTTTTTTCAGTTCTGTAAAAAGGACATTTGTTAAATCTGAAAGAAAGAAATAGTAATTATAATTTAGTTTCTCGCAATTTCATTCCAGTTCAACTTTCTTCAAAAAGTCTGTAAAACATAAGATAATTCAATAACATATTTAATTTTAGACCTATGAGCTTATATGAGCTTAATTGAGAAATTATAAAATATTTTTCTTTTAACATGAATAGCATGGATAATTGCAAAAAGTTGAAGTCATTCATTACAATTACAATGATTTACTTTCAATGAAAATGTATTAATAAACACAACAGGTTGAGCTTTGCAAGGGACCGAATCAAAAAGTTAGTTTCTCCTATTGTGTTATTGTATTTAGGAAAATTGTAAAGGGAAAATAAGCAATTAAAACACAGTGATCTCTTAAAAAGATCATCATTTTTATTTGTTGAACTTTCAAGTTTGTCAATAAAGCTCCAAAACGTATGATTGATAATCTTTTTTCTATCCGGAGGTTTTTCTTTGAAGCTAACTTTACTCAGTAGATGAGACTAGCTGATAATAACCTCCAATCAAAGGGTTAATGGACTCAAAAAACGAATCAGTGACTGTTTTCTGCTCTTTTTGTCATCAACCTTAATTGCACCCTGAAAGTATCTTAGGGAAGAAGTTATATAATTCCTAGTAATAACAATAAAAGCTTTCAAAGGCCTTTTTTAGATCTTGAGTGAAAAATGTACACTTTATATGAATGAAGCATTAGATTCATTTTTACCCAGCTTGTCACTTCTAAATCTAATCTGGATTGGTATTACAAATTTGAGAAACAGATGGAATGATTATAGTTTGCTTACTTTGGTGCATATGAAAGCATTAAATGTTGTTTATTTAATTAAATAACAAAGAGTTTGATGATTTCTTTATGAATACAGTTTATGGTAAAACGACAGTACGGCAGATCGTGTTGGGTTATTTATAAATATGAATTTATAGTGTTCTTTGGATATCCTGTACCAGACTGACCACGTAACTACCTAGTGATTCGTCAACATCAGCCCAAGAAACGTAAACATCTTTACATTCATCTTCCGAGGTCATATCGACTCGAAGCATTACCGAAGAAACCATAATTGATGCATCATTTAAAAAGGATACATTATGTTGATCACGTAATTTGTTGGTCAAATATTTGTAAATTAATTCAGATAATTGGAGAGCAGGTCGGCGCTTAGCATCTTCCAATCTTACAGATGATGTGAAACGAATTTGATGAGGTTTAATAGCCATCTCGTTCATTGCCTTGTCTGGTTCGATCAACTTGAAAGTCGTACCCGTTTCGTCATTTTTTATAATTAAAGTACCATGGAGTAAACGAGGTTTTTTGACTTCCAATTCTGTTCCCATCATAGGTTGGTGAAGTGTTGATTTAAGAAGTTTACGAGAAACGTCAACAGGAACACTTAATTTAACAGGGATAGATACTGTTTCACCATTTGCTGGCATATAACATTCTAAATTTAGTTCTTGTTTAATTTTTTGACTCAAAAACTGCATTTTAGTTGCTTCTCCATGAACTAAAAGAACATTAGCAGGTTCACATTGGGTAATTAACTGCATGATTCCTTTGGCATCAGCATGAGCACTGAAAGACATGTATTCAACTGACATTTTTACATCTATTACTTGTTTATTTTCAAATTCAACCTTTTTCGCTCCCCCAAGAATCTTGTGTCCAACTGTACCAGCAACACAATAACCTGGCATAATGACCATATTGTTCTCAAAAGGAGCCCACTTTTTGAATAACTGAAGAGAAAGACCCGCATGGAGCATACCAGGAGTAGCGAACACAACCATGGAACCAGGATTATCCATGTAAGCTCGATCAAATGGTTTGATATGTTTAAAGTCAAACATGTTTCTCTGAACAAAGGTTTTCTTAATTTTTTGATTTGTCCAAGTGATGAACATTTTATAATAATTAGTGGCTTTCTCTGTTAAACCTATTGCGAAATAAATAGGAACTTTTAAATTCATTCGTTCCCAATAAGTTTCCAGTAAGATACATAGTTCTTGTGCTCGTCCTAATGCAAAGACAGGAATCAACACTTTGCCACCTCTTTCAATAGCATCATGTACTTTGAGAAGAAAATCACGTTCACGGCATCTTTTGGAATCTCTTATGGTTGTTGCATATGTTGATTCGGTAATCAGAATATCAGGACGACATTTATCAATCCAGGCAGCTCCTAAATGACGATCGGGTGTCATGTTGTAATCTCCAGTATAAACAAAAGATTGTTGACCAACAGAAACCTTAAACATAGCAGCTCCTAGAACATGTCCAGCATAATATGCTTTGATTTCCAATTGGTCATCGACTTGGATAACTTGATGAAGATTTACAGCGATAACCTTTTTCATACAATCTTTTATCATCTGGGAGGAAAAGAAATTTGTTTCACCCTTTTTATCGACTGTAATTTTCCTAAAATCTTCCAAAAGAATAGGACAAATTGCTTTTGTTGGATGGGTCATGTAAATAGGCCCATTGTAACCAACCATTTCAGTCAAATAAGGCAAAGCACCACAATGGTCTAAATGAAAATGGCTAATTATGACACAATCGATGAACTCAGTAACCGGCCCTTCTTTGGTGATGTAAGTGAAATCAGGAAAACGACGATCATCATTATAACCCATGTGCATGCCACAGTCTAGCATTATGTTTTTTCCGTTGACTGTGACAATAATGCAGCTACGACCAACATCTTGTCCGGCACCTAAAGGTGTCACTTTAATTTCGCTCATTTTTACTTAAGTAATTGTGATAGATTTAAACAGAAACAAACATAAACAAACAGAAAAATAAGATCAAATAACTAAACGCTATCGTTAGATGGCGCTCAAATCTGCAAAACAAATGCATGTGATTTGTGAAAAAACCGATTTGATGAAAAAAATTATCAATTGTAAATTTTAATTTTAGATGTTATAAAACTACGATTGATTTTTATTAATTAGCTATGTTTGCGAGACTTTCATCGGCATCTTTAGTTAATTTAAGAACGATACAAAGCAGGTTATTTTCATCATCAGCTAAGTCTTTTGATCAAAGTGACATCCAGTAAGTATATCTCTATTTTTCTACTTTACAGCAATCAAATATGTCTATCGCTATTTTAATTGTTTAATGATAATTGCGAATCTAAATGTGCAACTTTTCTCTCTCAGAATTTCACTGACTGATGATGGTCGAACAATTGTGATGTTTCACCCTGAACAATCTTTTCCTTATGAACATACAAAAGTAAGTTTCCTCTTCTAGTCTATAAAATTTTTATTATGCTAACGATTTCTTATTTTCAGCCTTTACCAGTTGTAGAACCTAAGCTCAAAGAGGAAGAATCTGTTTTGAGGGTGGAATTGCGAGAAGATGTTGATGATATCATGTTTGGAAGGGACTTGACTGCTGAAGAATTGATAAAACTTACAAATCAATCAAGACGCTTTTGGAGAGAGAAATCTTGTCACTCGTAATTGATAAACTCAATCGTCTTGAAAAACATTTTCTAATTGCATTTTTCTTATATTTCAGGAGATTTTTCAATCGTAGAAGGTTGATGTCTAAAAGCATTTGGGATAACAAGGATCGCGAAGGAATATAATCCATCGAAAAACTAGCGATACATTTTGTAACATTAGATTATGTCCGATAACTTTATTCAATAAAAGTGTAAATTAGTAGACAAATAATTCTTTTAAGGAACAAGGATGGTTTGTTATTTGTCCATTTCCGTTGTTTTATAATTCGATGGACCCGCCAAATCTAATCTAGTTGGTGATTTAGATCTTGTTGATCTTGATGTAGTTGATGATGAAGTTATTGTCAGTGTGGGTATTGACGTTCTTGATTTCGTAGAATCATCTCTTGTCATATTTGAAGGTTTTTTGTTCATCTTGACTGCCAATAAAATTAGCAAACTTATTAAAATAATACAAAGATAGAAAAGAACAATAGATTGAGGATAATTAAACCAGGAAGTGCCATCAGCCGAACGAAAAAAACCTTCTTCGGGATCATTCAAATATGATGCAAAAGTACGGTTAGAATCATCGTAGTCGTAATCTTCAATCATTTGTTTGTTTTAACGATAATTATTGGAAACGGTAACAATAAGAAAAAAGCCTTATATCTTTAGTAATATCATCCTTATTGAGATACGAACACACAGAATACCAAAGCTATTATTCATTTGAATTGGTCAATAATAGAATAAATTTCAAAATCCATTTAACTGCGTATGAGTTGTGAGATGAGCTGTCAATATCCGATTTTGACAAAATCCTTTGCCACAAATACTACATTTAAATGGTTTCTCCTTCATATGGATGTACCTGTTGAATCGTAATGAAACTTGTTTAATAAGTTATTGCTAATAAGTACATCAGAAATTTATAATATATCTCATCAGTGTTCAACTTTGGTGGTAAATTTTTGAACGAATTTTTGAACGAGTAAGCTGTTGTTGATCTTCATGAAACTGCAAACTTCACTGACTGATAAACAAGACATTATTTGATCAAAATTAAGACGTAGATTTGGAATGGATAAGATTTATAAAAAGATTGAAAAGATTGCAAGTTTCTGATTTTCGCGATTAAAGCTATCAAGTTAGAAATTAATTTTCATCTAGACTGTGATTGTAAATTGTTTGATCAACGAAAGTGAACTCTACTTTTCCCATCATTCAGTTTATGCGATAGCTTCTTTGATAAGGTAAAACCTGTAAAGGCAATTCTAAACCTGTGTAACTCCAGGATATCTAAAACAGTGAAAGTTGTTATCTATTAATCTATTATTATATGAATTAAAGTTGTGGGTGTGACAAGAATTTAACTTGAATCCATGAAATAATTAAGACATTCGGACTACCCAAATGGTAGTATCAAATAATTAAATCAGACTGAATGGTGATAAATCAAGCTCATGTTTACAACACATCTGAGTAAATTGGATTGATCGAGCTGTTAAATCAATATACGGATATTTTTGTGAATGTTGCAAGTCTTCGTTAATCCTATTGAATCTGTCAACACAATTCATGAAAACCTAGATTCAACTAACTAATTAATTGAATTATCTGGAATTACCACCAACCAAGTTGAATGTGAAATTTATAAATTTAACACAAAACTAAAACACTTTTGTTTACTAACCTGTGATCACGAAGATGGTCTTGTCTTCTAAATGATTTGTTGCAAGTGTCGCAAGTGTAAGGCCTTTCATTGGTGTGAGTACGAACATGAATCATTAAATTATACGATTTAGTGAATTGTCTTTGGCAGAAGCGACAAGTAAAACTTCTTTTCGGTCGATTATAGCGAGATTTCTTACCCACCAAACAGCTACCTAATTCACAGGTTTCTTGCGACTTTGATTTGGCTATTGGCGATGATAATGGTGCTGGACAAGACGTTGTTGAGGAAATCAGTGGATCTCTCAGTGATGACACTTGAGCTTGGGCAATTGGTGAATCCTTATTGAGGTTAATCAATGTTTTGTTTTCCTCGAGATTGTCTTTTTCCAATGCTGATTGAGCAAGCTTGGAAAAGTTGAACTTTTTTCGTGAGCTTGATGATGACAATGAACCTGTTGTTTTGCTAGTTGTTGGTGTTGAGATTGAAGATGAAGAGGAAGATGGTGATGAAGATGAGACTTGATCAAGAGAACTGTTGAATAATTCACAGGTTGATGTTTGGCTAATATTATTGTTGTAACAACGTTGCCAGAAAAGATAGTAATGAACATAATTTGAGAACCAGGAAAATGTTGATGGAAATGAACTGATTTGCGCTGTTGTTGGATTGATTAACTTATCGGGAGAAGCAATTGACTTTGTAAATGGCTCTGAAATCATCTCGTTTTGTTTTTCTCGACGTTAATTCGCACAAAAATACGTATGAAGAAAGAATGAAATCTTTTCTTTTGATGTGCCAATGCAAAGGTCAATCTTAATTTTTGTGAGTATTTTACCAAATTGACTTGTTAATTGAAAAATCTAACAACAATATGTTAACAACCACAATGACAAAATGAAACTTGGTGGACGCAGGACTAAGCACTCAACGAATGTACAGTCACAATCTTGAAACCAATAACAAGAAAAGTATAAATCCTAGACTTGAGGGTGTATATTCGTACCTTGAGGCTATGGAGATGGGTGGGAGGGAAAAGGTAACTCTGACTGAAAAGAGGAGAGTAAATGTTGAATTGGTTACCGTTTTGTTTACCTTTTATTACTCAACCATTTCTTTACTTTTCTCAACTTTCCTCCCTCCACTACCACCGCCACCGCCACCACCACCTCCACAACTACTAGTTGCCTCATTATCATCATCATCAGGACCAACATGATTACTGGATTGCCTTTTCCCCTCCTTTCAAATCGTTGTCATCTCATTTTGCCGCCGGCTGAACCAAGCCTAGTCTAGATAACTGATTGACGGACCAAACTCAACTTGTCCATCACTGTAAACACTTAGAAATAAAATGTCGTTGTTAGGCTAGTAAAAAGAGATCATAAAAAAAGTTAGAGAGAGAGAGAGAAGAGAAGAAAGTATCTTGAAAGATGGGATGAGAGATATGAGTTAAAGAATGATAACTCGAATCATCACCATGTTGGGAGGTCTTCAAGATAGTCAGGTAATAGATTAAAAATAAATGCTCATAAAAAAGCTCAATATTGCTAGTAAATCACCGTATTTTGTTTTCTTTACCAAAATTGTTGCACTTCTTATTAGCCAATTAGCGGCCCAATCATTTAACAAGGTAAATGTGATTTTATATCTCTTATTGCAGTCCCATTCATTGGTGGACAAACAACATCAGCAGGATATATTCACCAACCTGGATCATCTTTGATTGCTCTTCTTCCACTTTGTCTACTTATCATCATCTGTTACAGCTTTTCCTTCACTATTAACTTTGTTGATTATTTTATCCCTGGATGAGATAGTAGCAGGAAAAAGTATAAATGCTTTGGATCTATCTTGATATTGGTTAACCAAACAGTGGGAGGTTTAGTTGTCATTCAACCAATTGATGTTTGCAAACCATTGTCAACTAATTGGCTCTAAAATTGATTCCGATAATCTTGAAATTGTAATCAGTTTTTCGGCCATCTCACCTTAACATCCTTCTGGACCCCCCAAGAAAAATGGGCTAGTTTAGTTTGCCTAAAGTTTGTTCTAGTTATAAATGTGTAATAAGATAAAGATTTGAAAAATGAGGAAGAAAATGAATTTTCTGATTCGCACGAGAGTAAATAATTCAAAGAAGACTATGAATATTGTGAAGAGACAAGCAAAGTTTTGTTTGTTCTGTAAAATTTGATTAGTTAAATCGTGTTTTTATTTTATGATGGCGATATAAGGATTTTCTCGTGTTATTAGCTTAAGCATAATTAAGTTACAAGATTGTTGCATATTGTAGCCGATTCAGCGAAAGCTCCAAGATTTCCAAGATGACTCAATGATGACTGCATGAATACAATAGGCACTTGCGCTTGGCTTTCAAAATGGCTATGATTAATTTGATTAACCAGTTTTTTAGCGTCCTTCAAACTATTTTCAAGGGATTGCAACTCTTGAGAACCAACCTCGATCTCCGCAAAACTTTTTAATTGCAGCATTAAACCTAGAAGTTCAGTGATGAGATTCAATGATGCTTCGGATTTGACATCAAATGAAGATGAAACTTTTGAAATTGTATCCTTGGCTTGGCGAAGATGTTTCTCCTTTGTATTGTTTGGTTCAGCAAAGGAGGGTAAGTTGGATGATTTGAATAATTCCGCTGTGAATTGTTGAACTGCTTTCAGATGCTCATCAAGAGATATATTAAGTTTTTCTAGGGTCAATATTAGATGTGCATATTGCTTTTTAAAACCACGAGTTATTGGATCTTGCAGCGATCTCATCTTTTCTGCTTCTGTATTCATAGCTTTAAGTTCAAAAATTGTCCTTTTTTTGATATTCAGTATTTTTGTTAGTCTAACTAGAAGAGCAAGAAATTTGATAGGGAATCCTCCAAGGGTACCTTCGTCTTCATAATTGTTGGTGTTTGTTGATGTAAAATGTGGTTCTTGTTTGATTTGACTCGGGGAAACGGGACTACTAAGAAGAGGATCGCGGTCGTTTAATGCTTGAGCTACTTGGGTGCCCAAAAGTTGTAAAAATCTTGATGATGCAAACATGGGTAACCTGGGTCGTACTTTAGATTGGAATGATGACAAAGCGATATATGTTGGTGGATCATTGCTAATAACTTCATAATCAGGAACTGAATGGGTACCAATACCATGTCTGTCAAATGTTATTCTGTACATACCATGTGTCATATCAACAGCATCGATAGTACCCATGAAAAGTCCTTCCTGAGGTTTTCTTAAAATGGCGGTAACCTTTGCTCCTATAACCAAGCTTAAAGGAATATTTTCTGGTAAGTCTCGAAATTGTTCGATATCAACAACTTTCTGGGATTGTAAGATCCGTATCTTTTTGCGCTTAAGATTGAGAGCGTTCCTTTCCTCTGCAAAGAACGCCTCAGAACAGCGTCTCGGTTTTCCCATCATCCTTCGGATTTTACTCCATTCTGCTCGTTTAAGAGACCGAGTCTTAAGATGAGGAAAAGTTTCCTCGAGACATATTTGAAAATCATTTTTACCAAGAAAAAGTGGTTGATCAATGTTGCCATAAAAACACTCATAGCAAACCCATTTATGAGCTTTAGGCAATTTCAAAAGAGTCCTCAACCGCAAACCAATCTCCTGAGCTTTCTTTTTCTTTAAATTCATGGTGAAAATGATAGGATGTAAAGGTGAGAGAACAGTTTAAAAATAAAAATTACTTTAAATATTTTAAATTTATTTTTCATCAATTAAATTTGGTGAAGAATTTTACTTTACTCTTTGTTACTGCCTGTTAGTTGCCGCGGTTACTTGAATCTTTATTGTAAGGCTGTTCACCAGGCAACCAGTTTTTTCGCGCCTTATTCAAAAACATTCCCCGTAAATTGAAAGTAAAGCGAAACATGAATATTATAAATTGGAACAGAATAATTAGTTTATACATTTAATCGAGTTTTTTATTAAAATTTGTTAGATGCTTTGAAAAATAGAAAAAACAAAAATATTAAAATTCTAATTCCAAAAGACTCGCAATATCCTGACCTCTGTTATGATGAACAATAAACTGATTATCGATTGAATGATGAGGTTCCCAGTAAATAAGGACGCAAGTCCTGAATTTTCAATTCCAATGTTGTTATGAAACAGATGAAAAAGCAAACTCAGTCTCAGTCTGTAACTTTGTTCAACGAATCGCCGCAAATAACAACAACAATCACATCAACCAATAAAATAAGGAAAAAAACAAGCAAAAAACTAATTCCATGATAATCAACTTTAAAATATTGTTTTCATTGTGCTTAAATGGACAGCAATTTACCAGGAAATTTATCAATCACCAATAATTGAATCAAATGAAAGAGACGGCAAAACAAAATTGAAAGCAAAAAACAAACTAAAACTGATGTAAAAAGCCGACTCGCCGAGTTGCAATTTTCACCACCAGGACTCGCTGCATCAACTTGTCGCCAATTTATTTTTAATCAACAATTTGATTCGTCAAAAAAGGTAATTAATAAATTAAATTGTTTCTTTTTTTGTGTAAACCATTAAAGTTAAAGTGAATGACAATGCTGTAACATTAAACGAAAATTGTTAAAATGAAAAGAAAAGCAAATTCAAAGCTCGAAATACAAAGTTAAAGATGAGAAACAAAAATAACAGAAACTAATGAATCTTTTATTTTCAATTTACAAATGTCATTATTATTAATGGTTAAACCAAGCTGACAAAAATATTACATCAAAAATTGAAAGCAACATCTTATTAACTGAAAGGTTGACTTTGATCAAACAAAATGTTAACATGAAATAGAAGAGGAAAAAGCTCAAAATTAAGGTTCTATTGACAACAAATTGTGCTTTTGATCAACAATAACTTTCCCAAAAACATCAATCCAACATGGCAATTCAGTTTAATCAATTTTCTCGCCATTTTCATTTTCCAATTGTTTGTTTCTAAATTGAAGATCAACAATTGTAAAGTGAACACAATGAGACAAATGTTGTCAGTTCAGTTTCATTTGACAATAACATTTACACTCATTTTTACCTTCAAGTTATTATAATATAACCTTTATTCACCAATAATGTTCATGTATTTATATTCATGATAATGATAGTTAAACAGCAAAAGTAGATAAGTGAAAGTTGGTTATGAAAAACCAACAGAAATGTGCGAAGAAGAGAAAAGTAGAAGAGAAAAGTTGTTTTGTATAAAATGCATGATATCAGTTGCAGTTGATATTAGTAGTTATTTTATCATGAATATATAAGGTGAACAATGAGAAAATCTTTCATTTCTTTTATTCTTTTCACAATTCATGTTAATCAAATGAAAGACTCAGCTAAAACGACAAGTTTAGACACAAAAAATTTGTAACTTTAGTAATAACGATAATCGTAAAGAATGAACAAACTGTTGATTACTGAAGCTTTGTCTCGTTTGTGATAATCAGATAAAAATTCATATCTAATAACAGTCAAGATGGAACTCAATTAAAGCCTGAAAATCACATAATTACAGGACATTGTAATGATGATAAATGTCCATTTCAAATGGTATTCAGAGTGAAATGTTTATCAGAATCAAATGAAATGAAGAAAAGCAAGAAAATGATTTTAATCTATAATTTGAGTTGAAACGATAATCCAAACAAAAGCCTGATATTGAACTTTGAACAACCTTTAAGTTGAACAAGCTTTGAGTTTCAATATTATTAAATGAGTGAAGCCTTTGAACCTGTCAAGGTAAAGATAGACTTTGAATGAAATTATTGTTGATCAATAATCAAGTGAACATTAATTATAGTTACTCAACTGCCTTCGCAACTCTAATCAATTGGCAATCAATTAATCACTGGAAGGTCACTTGATTGTTTCCAAAATCAATTTCTTCTTTAATTATTGATTTATCAAAGTTGATCATTTTGATCGGCATTCATGGAGCAAACCTTTTCCTTTAAAGAGTTACATTGAAACACAATTAACTTTTTAACCTCTTAATTTGATTTTGCAGTTAATTTACTTTTAATCAATCTTAACCAACAACATTCAAGTTTAACCAACAACCATTTGTCTCGTTGATTAACGTACAAATCTGATTAAAGTCAACAAATTATCAATTAAATGAAACTGTAACATTAATAATTAAATAATTAAACAAAGTAAAAGGTTGACAAGAAAACAAAACAAAGTTTAAAGTAAAGGTAAAGCTGAGGCAAAAGAAAGGCAAAGGCAAAGGCAAAGATGAGATTGAAAAAGTGCGACTTTTGTTGATTCAAATCGTCAATTAATTTTCCTTTTTTTCTTGATATTCATTGCAATTCAATGAAATGTTACTTTTAAGCTTGCAATTGCTCATTTTGCTGCTAAAAATTGATTAAACTCCTGAACAGTTCAACTTGTTCATCCAAATTTATTCATTAAGCATCCGTTCAAAATGTAAATTTAAGGGTAAAAACTATCAGATTGAGAGTGAACCAGAAAAGAGTGAAATTTTGTTCACCTTTTGTTATTCATTTTCCCTTTCCTTCGCTCTCTTTGTTTTTCATCAACTCAGCAATTATCATTATTAAATATTCAATTTACTGAGGAAAATGGAGTTGAGCTGAAAACCCGAACAATGTAATTATCATGTTTCGAGTTTCATTATTTCAATAAATCACTTGAATAACAGAAGGTAAACAATTGTTCAGCAAAAGATAATAACTGAGTAAAGATAATTTTTTGTCGAGCCTTTACTTTCCATCAATTCATAAGGCAATTCAAGTTCCCAAATTGATTCATTTTAATTCATTTCACTTTTAATTACTATAAAAGGTTAAAAGGTTTAAAACGTTCTCCTCTGATCCTGAAAAGGTTATAGATTTTTGAATGCAACATTCAACTCTATTCGTCCATTGGCTTTAAAATCAGCTGAACTTTTATTTTTCCCATTTTACTCTTTTCTACGTTTCACCTTCTTTTCCAGCCTTTGTTCATTAGTTTTGCTGTTTACCAAGAATCAGTTCTTACCGAGACTCAATTGACTCAGTTCTCAAGCAAAATGAGACAAAATTTGTCGATTTTAACCTAAACTTGTAACTCAATAATTTATATTCAATTTTGTTTGACCAACGACCAAAGGATTTTGGGTTTCACTCTACTTTGCAAGCTTCCAGCTAATTGGATCCATTAATGGATTAGGAGAGTTGAATAAAGATGACAATTGATTGATTCAAATGATACAAAGTTTTTCCCTTTTGTTTTCATGTACACTTTCACCTCATACATATAGTCAACTCCATTGTACTCCTGAACAACACTATTCACGATATTGAACCATTTTTTGCTCCATTCCTTTCCAACTGAACTTATCTTTTCTGATCAAATCCCTATTCTAATAATAGTAATGAAAGACTTTACCAACATCAATCCAATCCAATGTAATAATATAAATAAAATGGATTGTCAGCCAAACAACCGACTGACATTTTGCCTGTAAACAGTAAACACTACTTTATATAACATCATCAGTAAACTTGACTTTCATCATTATCAACTTTTCCTTCAATCAATCATTCATTCATTTAACCAAACAATTGCCATTCACAGTTTAATCAATTTGATTATTTTGATTATTAAATTAATGTTCCATCCAGCTTGTCTCAAGACTGGTCAGCCTTGCTTAAAGAAACGTTCAATTTTCTTGTGACAAAAGGCGCTTCACTTGATCAATTGAAGACATTATCGAGTTTAAGATGGAAACAATTAAAAAGATTGTTGAGATTACCAGAGTTTCAATTAATTTGTTTTCCTAAATATTTAACTAAATGGAAAGATGATGATGAGGTAAATGATAAATTAGTAAACGTTAATAATGTTTATTAATACTCAACTGTTTCAACAACTGCTCATTAGGAATAAGTTAAGAAACAAAATTATCAAAAGTGTAATATTACGAGCTAAAAGTAGTAATAATAATGCAAGAGGAGCAAAAATCATTCCTAATAACAACTTTGCTCATTAATTTTCATCTAATTAACAGACATTTTCATCAAATGTTAGTCAAATATTGCTCATTACAATGAGTTGACTAATGAAATTGCTTTTTTCACTTTTGTTCAACTTAAGATATTGCGATGGATTTTCATTTGTAACGATAAGTTTGAATCTTCTTACGAAGCAAAACTTTCTCAATACCAAACAGATCTTACGCTGCTATTCATTATTATGAATAAGCACTTCAATGAAAGTAACAATTGTTATGTTTACCACGTCTATGAATATCAAATGAACCTGATAAGTCAAAATGATATTTAATGTGAAGAGCAAATAGCAATGAACGAAATGAAATATCAATAAATATTATTACAAGTGCATGTTATTCAATATCAAAGGGATGTGACGAGTTGAGAAGAAAATGTTTTCACTCAGAATATTTTATCCTTTTATTGGTTCATATCTTTATCAACTCCAGATTCATTGCGAATTTAAACTTTCTAAAGTTTACTCTTTTCAACTGAATAATCCCGAAGTTATTATAAATCAGTAAATTGTTCCATCGTTTTTCATTTCGACTCATTATTTCATTAATACATACTTGCGATTCTTAAGGCACTTCAGGATAAGAAAGTGAAATATACTTGAAAAGGATTGAAGGAAAGTTGATAATAGCTGGTAATGGCGATTACAGTAACAAGTTATCGTAATCCTCCAATTTTTCACATTCAGTCTCATTCTTGTTCAGATAATTTTAATGGCTCTTTAAGGAGCAATAAAAATGGAATCAAAGAAGATGCAGGTCAAAAGATCAGAGGATCAAGAACAAATGAAAGTCCATTTCGCATTGTTCAATTCGACGAGAGAAAGAAAGAATTGCAAGAAATTCTTTTCGAGGAAGGACGCATTGGAATCAAATTTGATGGGGAAAGAGTGATGTTGTTAGGTTAAAAGACTAATGTCATTCGGCCTGATTCGCTTGTTACTTGCAAGGCTTGAAGTTTCAACTTCAATTGTTTCACATTTCACTTCAATTTTGCAAAACTATTATGTATTAATAACAAACAGTCGATTTACAGGCATTACTTGTCAGGCAATTTACACGTTCGAGATTCCTTTCAATATCAAACAGCATTTAATCTTTCCCGACATTTCTTTATTGAAACCAAATTGATTCTCAATCGAATCATTTTCTGACCGATTCTTCAACTCAATTTCGTTCGCTGTTCTTTCCAATGAATCAATTGTTTCGTTTCAATGGGAAACAATTTTCATCTTCATTCTCATCTATTTATCATTCCACACTTTCATCAATCATTTCATTTCTTTTTTCCTTGTTTTTCCAACCAGAAAAATAAGAATAAAAAGTGCAATTCTCAAGTTTATAATTTAGCGATTTTCATGATCATTCAGAAGAGAAGGAGAATAAGAAGAATAAGAAGAAGAAGAAGAAGAACTGAAAATATCATTAAACTTTTTGCTCCCTTCATGTTCATCTTGATGATAAATAATATTTTCACCATTTATAATACCTCAAAGTAATCCAGCTTTTACAAAGGGAATTGATTGCAAGATGAATTCCTAAACACTTTTCTCCTTCCTTCTTCTTAAATGGTTCAACAATGAAAAACATTTCAATTTAAAGCAGGTAAACCAAGGAAATAAAAGTAAATAAAAAGTAAATTGAAATTGAAATGAACGAATGACTTTCCATTGGGATTTACATGGCAACTCATTAAACAAGTGCAATTGTCTAATTTATTGATTAACCTGATCAAGCTTAAAGATGAGAAATGCTCGAAAAGATGAAACTCAATATTATTATTAAAAGTCAATATTTTCAATTCATTTTGCGTTTCATTTGACAATAAAATACTGAAATTAAATTGCAAACAAAAAACTATGAAAAGCATGAAAAGTGAATGAAAAGAATGGAAATATTACAGAATTGATATTTACAATGAAATACTTTCTTCTTCGACTCACCTTTTTCATCCAATTTCAGTGGTCAACTTATTAAAATTGATGAAACTGGTTCAACTGAGTAAATATTAATATTCATTTGTTGTTAAGTTTATGTTCACATGAACTTTGAACAAATCAGTTGATAATAACAATTTTATCATAATTTTTCATTCTATTTACTCAGACATTGAATAAACAGAAAGTGAAGGCGAACACACAAAAAGAGTAAAAATGGAAAATAATAATAAAATGTGATTCCATTGAGTTTAATATAGTTTATTATGATAATCAAGTTTCCATTATTTCAACAGCATTTGAATATCATACTTGGCTGAATACATGATAATGCAAAGTACTTCTTGAATATTAATGCAAGTCTGTTAATGAACAGTAAAAAAACGAGTTTTGATTGTTTTCCATTCTTAATTGTCACAAAGGTTTAACCAAATTTTTCATGGAATCACCATTGAAATTGATTTCTTTTTCGTCGCAACTCAATGAATGAACATTGACAAGTTAATCATTACCGAGTCAACTTGAACTGTTAATTAACAAAAGTTTAATTGGCATTTAATAAGCTATTGATTAATCCTCTGAAAAGAATCTATTAATTCTTCATGAGATTCAAATCCTTTTAACAATTGAAGCAATTTTTAACGCAAACTTTTTCTTCTTTCATTTCAACTGAAAGTGCAGATTTAAAAATGCATTATTCAATGGCAATATTGTGATTGATTACAGTTTAATGCCTGAGAGTGAAAAGTATTTTTGAATCTCATGGTTGGATTAGTTGAGTGGATAATGTGAGTGATAAAAGGTAATACTTGATGTGCATTAAATGAAATAAATATTGAACAAGAACATGAATTTTATTGAAAAACAATTGTGTGCATTAAAAGACTGATTAAACGAGAAACCAAAATAGGATTTAAAAAGTTCTCTTCTGGTTCTTGCTTTCATCATAATTCTGATGCTTATTATTCACAGCAAAATAATCTCCTTTTTTTCATCTCACATCAAACTCGCGATAATTTGATTTCAAAGGTTTTTCGCATTCTTCGTCTTTTCTTCATCTTATCCATTCTTTTAAGACCTCAAAGGATTTGGATGAGCAACAACAGAATAGAAGTAAAAAGAAACTCGTAAAAATTAGAGAATCTCTTTTCGTACATTTTCATCTTGCACCACTTTAGCCTCATCTATTCACTTATACTCATCAACATTATCATCATTATCATCATCATCATCATCATTCTACTTTTTGCTTTCATCGAGTAACAATATATTCCATTAACCTTGATTAGTTTCAATACCGTGAAGACCTTGTTTTTATATAATACCTTTTAGATGAAAACTATAACTCAGGATAACGTGAAAATGGAGATAAGATGAAGAGAGAAAAAAGTAAAAGAATAAAGGTTTGCATGTTTATATCATGATTATGATGATGGTTTTCATGTAAACTCATTTTACTCGGTTTCCTTTTCCATATTGCGTTCCTTGTCTATCAATAATTACCACTGAAAATTGTTCACCATTTCATCCTTTAAATTGTTTATTTTCGTCTCTTTTCCAGATTCATTTCTTTTCGTCTTCCATCAACTTTTCAACTTTTCATCGCAAGTAAATAATCAATTGTTACTCAGTCTGATCACGATTGACACAACATTAACAAACGTTAGTTCAATGACAAAACGAAATACCATTTAAACATGAAAATCCTTTCTTCTTGTAACAACTCAAAACCAGAATCTTTATTTTCTTCCATTTCAAGTTTCCTTTATCGTTCGTCTTTACGCTTTTGGTCCCATTCACGTTCTCATCTTGAGGCTCTTCGATATTTTATATTTCATTTCAACCATCCTTAGTTTGCATTCAATTTCGCAGTAATCAGTGTTTCGGGATTCACTTTAATCGACGATTAAATGTAAATAGTTTTGCTTGACTTGAAATGATTGATTCATCAACAGATGATTACTTTGATCATTTAAACTGAGAACAAATTTAAAATGAATTGATGATAATCTTTATGAATACAGAAAGATATCTTTTCATGATGATTCTAGCAGAGCAGTTATAGCATTATATTCAATTGAAACTGTCAGCATTCATCTTTTCCTATTCAAACATGTTTCAATTCATTGATTGAACAACCGCACAAAATAAGTGAATATAGTTTTGTATCAGTTTCATGTGATTTTGCGATTAATAAACTTTGATTTGAACGTCAAAACAGTTTAAAGTGGATTCAACTTTCATTCCTCTCATCACAAGGAATAAAAGTTCAGTTCTGTGAATCAACATTCAGTTAAAGGGAAACTTTATTCCAAATTGAAACATTTCAATTTTTCTTAATCTTTTCATTCCTTCTTCTTCTGAATTAATCAAATGAATCATTCATTTGTAAACAGATTGATTAAAGTTGAACATTATTCTGCTTTTTAATGGGAAAACAAAGAAACAAGAAAAGTCTTGATTAACTGAATGACCTTTTCAACATGAATCAATGTAATAATATTTGAATCTGATGAGAATGACAAAAGCATTCCCAGTTTATGCTCTCATTATCTGATTGTTCATTTAAGCATATGAATAATTACATTATCTGGTTAGACAGTTTAGACTGTAAACTTGTACTTATCATGATGATGGTCAATTATGCCAACTCATTGAATTTTCATTCAGTCTTTCGTTCCATAAGATAAAAAGCATTTCGTTCAAAAGTTTTTTTCATTCTTTTCAATTCTCTTTCAATGGAAAACTGTTGAGTCAATGATTGCCATTATTATAAAAAGTTAAATGATAATTCATTTTCGCGCAATGAAATTGATCCAAAACAGAGTTGGAGTTCATTATTTTAATCATTTGAAACTTATTTAATGTTAATTGGTAAAATTAACGGAATTGAGTGCAAATGATGAGAGAAAAGAAGAATGGAAATGAATTTGATAATTACTCAAATTATGGTTGTAATTTCATTGTTTGTTTCACTGATTTGCTCACAAGGTTCAAACGAATTGTCTTCATCTTCATCTTCATCTTCATCTTCATCTTCATCCTCATTATCATCATTATCATTCTGTTCATCTTCCGACTCATTGTTACAGAACTTCTCTTCTCTTCTCTTCTCTACATTTATTCTTGTTCTTGTTCAGTAAATGTTAAAATCTTGTTATATTCAATGTTCGAGTTTTGTGCAAGCTAAGGTTATTATGCTTTCAACTGTCAGATTTGTTCATTCCAATGAAATTGGTAAGAAGCAAAAACGAAATCAAATTAATTTCTTCTTGGAAACAATTGGGTTAAAGCACATTTGAGTATCAAATGGAAGCAACAATTTCATTTCATTTAATCATGAAAGTTACTCAAAGTTTTCAGTGGCAAACAGAATAGATTGAAAACTGAATGACACAACACGCAATCAAAGCCAACATCTAATCTCGAGTCAACCTAAACACTCAACTAAAGCTGGTCAGTGAACAGTCAACTCACCAGTTCAGTCGAACACTCATTTGCATATTGATTTGGATTCCATTGAGTTTCTTCTCAATCATCTTCATCTAAAATCAGTTGAAACTTGTTGCAATATAATTTCAATTGCAATCATTCGCTTATCTCAATCTTGATTAGTCTTCAATGAAACTTCGCAATTTGACCAGAAAAAGTATGAAATTTAATTAATCCTTCTTCTCTTCTCTCAGTTAATGACTGATTCTTCCTATTTGTGATTATCATGAATGATGAATCCAATGATTAATTGATTCCAAAACAACTTTAACCGAAACTATCGTTTAACTGTTTAAAAGTTATTATCTGTTTATTGAAGGCTGAACATTGTTAATCACTTGATGTGATAATTTGCATAAAAATATTAATTCTCATGAAACAGATTATTCTTTTCTCTTTCATAGATCATTCTCTCTATTCAATTGATAACCAATTAATGCATTTTGAACTAGCAATTCAACTAAACCTTGAACAATAAAATTAATTACTTTCCTCTCATGAGATTATTCAATGTTTATCATTGCTTTTACTCTTTACTTTATGAACATTCATTGAAACATATTCAACTGTAATGATATTTCATCTTGTGATCAGTTTCTTTTGATAACAATTGATTCTTATTATTACATTGCATAACTAATCAATCTGAACAATTTATTCATTTGATGGAAGAAGAAGATGGAAGAAGAAGACTCGCCTTGAGCATAAGTTTGCCTGTCAATCTGAATGAATACTATTGTGACAAGTACAATGCTAATTAGTGAACACAAACCAAGTGAATACACTTTATGTTGATGAAAATTCCTTCAGGGAATTCATTGCAGGCAATAGGAAACAGAATTTCTATTTTTACAACAATTCCATTTCTCAATGAATGTAGTTTGCGTTATCAACATGAACATCAATTATTACAGTTTATTTGATTTCGAGTCCAATATGTGGTCAAGTTTGTCAGAATGAGTAAAGCTGTGTTAAAATCTTCTTCTGGACATTGAATACAACTCAATATGCGTGACAATAAAGTATTGTAAATGAATAACAAACTAATCCTTGCCAAACTCAGCCAAATCAAATGCAAGTTTAACGTTTTTGCAAACGTCGACTAGTTTCAATAAACGCAATAGGTTTAGCCTAAGAAATGTAAAACTTTGGATTGTCAACATTTACAGAAGAAAATTTCATTTACAAAATTGGTTTAGACTTTCGCCTGTTATTAAAAGCTTCCGTGTTATTGGGTAAAAAGGCTTAAATCCAATTAATCTAACCTTTTTTTCCTCTTCTTTGACTTTAGTTATTCACAAGAACTGTCTTGATATTGAAAGGTAAGACAAACATGAATGAATGGCGAATCAAAGTAATCATTCACAAATGTGAATACAATTGTGACAATAAAATGAAGATGAATGCAATTCCCTTGAGTTGAATGAGTCAAGACGGTCAAAAAGGGTTCTTCATTCATTAAGGATTAAACTTTATCCTTATAAGGATTCAGGTTTGTCCAACAAATGCGGAAAACCTCAGGATAGTTAATCATGTTCACTAACAATATAAGCCAACAAGACCATCAAAAGTGTCTCAAGACGAATCAAGAGTAAACTTTGGTATCGCACTTTTCACACCGAATCAACACAATCATCAGAATCCACAGAATCCACAGAATCCAATCAATATCATGAATAACAAAGCAAGAACACACAATGATAACAGAAAGACATTAATTTCTTGATCGACCAGAAGTTGAAGAGTAAAGTAAAGTATTTAATTTAATAAATGGAAGCATTCATTGTGATCAATTGTGAGTTAATTGGTGAACAATTGATCCGATAGTAATGAACAAAATTAAGGTGAATATTAGAAAAGAATATTTGTTTTCAAGTAAATTCAATTGAACCGGACTGTCTTATTGCGACTGTTGTCCATCTTCAAATGGATCGTTGATTGCATTGTTCACTCAATGTGATTACCATTAAATAGATACACAGCTATCGTTGACTGGTTCATGGTTAAAGTGAAAAGCAAGATGTTAACTCCATTAACCTCTAACATGTCTAATGGTGAATAGTTATTTACTGAAGGCAACTTTATTCCGATGATAAAACAGACAGGGAATGATGATAACAATAACAATAAGGATAATGATAATTATCATGGAAAAGATGACCCAATGAGAACAATAAAGAATCTTGTTTTCCTATTCGCAACCATTCTAATCAATTTTAGGTCAACCAATTGAAAATAAAGCTTCCATTCAATACCAAGTTTCCATAATTTTAAACTTTAATCATACATTAAATTCAACTCTATTTTGCTCAAAACGCTTTCCTCCTTTACAATCCAATGATATTTTATTTCAATTTCACTTCGTTTTTTGTCACTTCTTTTCACCAAACCTTCTATTCCTCAGCATTCAACTTTTACATTCTCAGTGGTTCTCAATTTGTTCAAGTTAGTCAAGCTTCACCTATTTGAATGATGATAATGATGATTTAGTGCAAGAAAAGTTCAATGGCAAAAACGAGTCGAAATGTTGACAATGCAAATGAATAACACTTTAAAAGGTTTCCTTACAATTTCGTTATTCACATTAAAAGCACATTAAAGAAGCAAAAATGAGCTTCAAATTTTTTACTCCAAACTTTGAACTCGCTGGCAAATGTGCTAACAAAATGTAATGGTGCTTGAGTTTGAAAGTTAATTGAAAGTTGAGTTGATTAGCAAAGTGTGATTGTAAAGGTGAGAAAAATGAACACAAAGGTTGAAAACGGAAATTGAAGTCAAGGTAAATTGGAAGTGAAAATAGAAAAGTACATTGGATTGAAGAAAATAGAATGAAAATTATGAAAATGATTCAGAATGAAATTGTTGATGAATTGTGCAAAAAAAGATGAGATAACAAGAAGAAAGAAATGGAATAATAAGAATGGAGAAAAGAAAATGTTCAGGTTAACATGATGAGGTTAGAGATTTGATGTTGAAATGTTACCTGTTAACGAGTCAACATATTATTATGATTATTTTCTGCCTTCGTTCCATTATTATTATCATTATTATTATTCAGAGTATTGTGTAAAATGTTGCCACAAAATGTTTTGTTTGAAAAACAAGAGTTACAAGTATTAATATGAAGTTTCACATGAAAAAAGGTGTTAAAGATGAGTTACTGTATGAATAGGTTTTCTGGCTCTTTTCATTCAAATCAACTTGCATGAAACAAATGAGATTGATACTGAATTGACGCGAATCAACTTATTCAATGTTTATTCCGATGTCAAAGCTGCATCACTGGGAGTTGCATCGTTATTACTTTCAATTCTATTTGAATTTTCAGCATTTCGCAATTTCTCAGACAATAAGCTCAATTTTTTCGCGAAAACTTTATTAGTTATTGATTTTGTAGTTGAAATTTGGGCCAAAATTTATTCGCTTGGAAATCGTTATAATCGATGGAAAGTATTGATTTCTATAATCGATTTCGATTGCTTATATAGATGCTATGAATGCTATGTTCGCGATGAGCGATTGACAAGGTAATCGATGCAACAGGTTTTGTGACCAACACAAGAAAATCGATTATTACCGTTCGATCAAATACGAAACATCGCTTTCTAGCAACTTTTTTGAGTTTGAGGTTATAGATGTGTGACTATGTTGAAGTGTCGATTTATATCGATGATAATCTATGCTCTTGATAATTGTGTCTATCTGATGACTTACACATGAGTCTAGTCTACTTTTTTTAAATCTTGACCTCATTGTTTTAATTATCAACTTTAATGTATCGTTGTTAAAATTCAATCGATTAATCGATAAAATCGATTCTTTTTAAAATTGCGTCATCATCGATAATTGTAATAATCGCAAATCGCGATTTGCGATTTCTTTTTCAGTAACAATTTCTTTGCTTTTCTAGTGGTTTCCCTGTTGTAGGCTAAAATCTCAATTCTGAACTGCAAGAATTTCTCATGTTTTTAGTGATATTTTTTGTATAAACATGAAGTCGTAAAATTTATATGCACCTCATGTAAAGCTAACCGATTCTTGACAAATGATCGATCAGCATCGATTGACTAGATGTGATCGTCCATCCTTCATCTCAAGTTATCATTTTAGATGAACAAATTGGAAAGGTTATTGATAATGATTGAATAATGTTTAGAAACTGCTGGGAGTAAAAACTCCAAGTTGGATGTAATTCAATACAGTATGCATAAGTCTAGATATTTTGAGATTCATTTTTTGATATATTCTTTCGTTAATGTTTTATGTTTCAAGATGAAATTTTAAAATGTTTGCACTTCAATTATTGCAGAAAATTCTCTTATCAAAATCCATCGAATTGTTCTTGCAAAATGAGTCAAATTTCGTCAGCTAAGAGTCTTGATTTGCAATTTGGTTTGAAATTGGATGATATTCTGAGCAGAATTGAAAAGTGACTCAAAAATTCAACTCGATCTGAAAGAAAAGGATTGTTTCCTTTTTCAGTTATTTTTAGGCAACTTTCTTTTCTCATGTCAATTGTTACTCTATTAACTTATCGATTTATCAATAAAAATACATTTTCTGTTATCAACTGATTTGAAACAACTATTTACTCTAATGATAAATATGTTGTTTTTGAGTCAAGTTTCAACTTTTCGTCGCAACTTTAACCCAGTTTTTTCTTGCAACCTTTGCTTTAAAATTTACTCTTGCATTAACCAGGGAAGAGGAGAAAGGTTTCACTTTTAATACTAAATTTGCTAACTAAACTGTACAATAATAGCAATAATAATGATATATCATTTTGTAATGATATTGAAAAGTTGAATGAAACTGGGAGTGAAAAGTATCATAAACACATCCAGGGAATTAAATGCCAACAGGTTTTTCCTCTTTAAAGCAACATTTTTTATTGATATTGAGTTGCTTTTGTTTCCATTTGTTTTTTCTCCTTTCAATTTCTATTCTTGAGACTTTTCTCTCTCTCTTTCCATATTATTACACCATTGAACTATCATTGAAATGGCAATTTCAAGAGGAAATTCGAGCGAAAGACTTTGCCTTTTAAAAGGAAGGGAAACAATCGAGTGTCACTTTGATAATGTTTAATGTCATTGAGAGCGAAAAGATGAAAATGATCACAGTTTATCGGGAAAAAGGATTGGAATGAAATGCTGAGAAAAGAAGAAAAAATAGTTCTATTTAACGAGATGAATGCTCTAAACAAGTTGAAATTGGAAAAAGTGAAAGATAAAAATCGACAAAAAAAGTGTTTCAAGATTCTACGAATACTTGAATAGAAATGGGAATTCATGTTTTTTCGATATTTTTTCTGCTGAAATTAAATTCATTTCTAAAATTTTCAGAATTTCTTTTTTTGCTGAATTCGTTTTTGTTTTTTTAAAGTTGTTTCATATTTGAATGGAATGATTTTTTTCAACTTGTTTAGCTTGAACATGATGGAATGAAGGAAAGCAATTGTTTTGACTTTTATGTTTTACCATTTGACTCTCGATTGATTGATCAAATGTCAACTTTGCCAGTCGATATTTGATCGTATCAGTTATGGTTGATTATTCCCGAGTTTTCAGTTACCAAGTGCATGTGTTACATTCCTATCTGCTCATGATTACAACGATGAAGAGTTATTCAATTTTCTTTCCTTATAAAAGGTTAAATATCAATCAATCATGAAAATGAATGTAATTTTTCTGTTCATGGTGACTCTTCAAGTATATTGTTTTCCAATGGAAGAACCCAAAATGATTATCATATTAATAATGAAGCATTCACCTTTTGACAAGCAGTGTTTTGCTGCAAACCAAAAATTCCATTCCAAGTAAGGAATATCATGTTATCAACAATTCTCAGGTTGCACATGTGCTCTGTAATTGATAGCATCGAGCAACAATTCTTCACATGATTCCATCAAAGATAATTTTCCATGCAAATCTTGTGGTAAAGGAATGACGCTCAATGGTCGAACGAAAATTTTTATTAAACTATTTATTCGCATTGAGAAGAATGCAACACGTTCTTGAATTATGAATAAAAATTGAATTTAAATCTGAAACTCAGAAAAGAATATCAGACTTTGTTCTGAAAGAATCTGATCTTATGGTCAGAAAAATTGTTCAATTCGAATATTTGCTTAATTTTCTTCATCATGCAATGCTGCATACACTTGGAGTTGAATGCTGTTGAAGCAATAAATTGTCAAACTTTCCATTCCAAGTTTTATTCCTTGAGAAATGCAAGCTTACAATTGAATTGCGTGATCAGATAAGTTGATAATACTAATAGATATCAAGAACAGCGGTAATTCAATAATCAGTTCATGTCCAAGTTCAAGTTACTTTTGGGTTTGACCAGGAATAGAAGAGAAAAGTTCATTGACAATGTTATTCAGATGGACATTTAATGGTGCAATTTTATTTTCACTTTTGCTATTTAATCATTATCAATGGACCATAATGCAATATATCAAGATATACTCTGCAAGGTTACCTTTGATTGTTATGCGTTTCAATAACAACAAATGTTATCACTTTTATTGTTGCATATAAACATAAATTATCCATTAAAAGGTTTCCATCATTTGCCACTTTTCACCAAAGATATTCAATGAGTGCTGAGAATTTCATTTAACTACTGCACCAAAAGCCCGACATTCACATGGAACATTATCATGATATTAATTCATCTTCAATATAATTGCTCATCAAATGTCACTTTTCATGACAAGAATCCACATTTTTTGCAAGTTACAGGGGAAAAAGTTCATAACTTTCATTTTGCTTTCATTTTTGATCTTGCATTTTACGCCAACAATTATTAAATTTTCAATCTTGAATAATTAAAAAAAGTAAAAAATTTGATTCTCGGTAAAAATGAGTCTGATGAATAAAAAGACAAGTATTTTGGGGTAAAAGCTGCATTTTAAATGAAACGAGTGAAAGTTGAATTCATTTGTAAGTTAGACAGAATTGCAAGTGCATCAATCATGTAATAATAATAGGTGAGTTTAATGAGATGAACAAATGAATGGACTGAGAGGAAATTATGCATTTCCAAAGTTTACTTTTGATTTCATTTGAAAAAATTAACTGAATAAATTTGGTTTCCATTCTCTCTAAAGGAACTTTAATGAAAATTAAACAGATTTCAGATAATGAAATTCACTTGGAGTTTGGAGTAAAAATATCAACATAATATTCTTTGCTTGAAATTTTGTAGTAGATAAATTATTGAATAATATCATGATAATGTTTTGCATTATGTTTGCATTAAAGTAAAGGTATTTTAAACATTGATAATTGCAGCGAAATGTTAATTTTACATAAATGTTAATGCAAGACTAAAGACATTTTTCTGTGCGTTCAGTATGGTAAGATATTTAAAGTAACATCGCACCAGACCCATGGCCAGAGTGGAGCTCAGTACGAACTAGAAGGTAGATAACGGACATTTTATAACTCATAGTCTTCGATTTAGTTTTAATTTTCTATAGAAAAGGATATCTGTCCCTAAAAATCAACCATAGTAACAAAGATACACAAGATAACATACTTTTCGATTATACATATTGTGTAGATACATGTACAAAAGAGGCATATAATGCATTAAAGTATTTTTATGTACCAATCAAATTTTACCTTGAAGCGTACCGTGCCTGTTTCTAGCTGCTTTTTGCAGATGCAAAACGTTAGCGTTCATATCAATATTATTTTTTGTATCGGAATGACTGTCTGTTGCATATTTATGCATAACAATTGGTAATAGAGAGGTAACTTACATTGTATATGTCACTGAAGTGTTTATTAGCAGCAATCTTAAGGTCACTAAGGTCAAAAGGTTTTGATGGTCCGGGCTGGATGACAAATGGTACACCAGTTTGTGCTGCATTGAATGCGAAATTGAAACATTTAAAGAGCAAAGTATAAGTCTGGAAATTAAGTGATCTGACACAGTTAATAAAAAAGATGCAAAACAATCATCAATTAAAAAAATTGATATGAATACATCAAAAGGTTTACGTTACTTAGTATTTTTTATAATGGTGAAGTTTTAGCATAACATGGTCGCTCTGAACATTATACCGGGCGTTTTTCCATTTTACGCCTGTTCGACGTCATAGCTCACGAATGGTTAATACTACAGACCGCAGATTCGAACCATGAGCTTAAGAAAATTTAAGAATCATACTTTCGAACTCTCAAGGTCATTCAAGGTTATTCAGCTGTTTGATCTTAAACTGACATTTGAAGAACATTTTCTGTTGAATAAAATTTTTTGGAACTGGCTGCCGTTTCAAGCTTATCCGGTTGGTGAGATAACCGAATTTAACTCAAAACCAATCGATAGACGAAACAGTATGAAAACGCTCATGTCCAAGAGAGACGAGTTATGCACATATAAAAAACCGAAATCTGAGGTCTGTAGTATCAACCGTTCGTGAGTTATCGCGTCAAACAGGCGTAAAATGATTTGAAAATTGAACAATTTATGTTAAAACTTGATTTTTGGTATTTGATTTATTGAATACCAGTAGAAAGTGCCAATTGTCACCATTTTCCTTTCAGAATTGAAGAATAGTTTCGCCAAAATTTCAAGGTCATTAAAGGTTATTCGTTTATTTGATTTTCAAACGACTTCTAAAGGTCATTTTCGTAGAATACAGCCTTTTCATATTATGTGCTAAGTTTTGTAAATCAACAGAGTCCTCTTGACTTTAGATATCAACCTCAGAGTATCTGCACTCAAACGGAGCGATTTTAAATAAGCTTGTGTAAATTTTGGTTGACAAACATTGATTCTTTGAAACAAAAAATCTTTACTATTCGAAAATGACCTTTAGAGTCGTTTGAAGGTCAAACCTTAATGACCTTGAAACTTTTAGGCAAGAATTCTGAAAAGACTAAACGTCAAATAATAACGACCTAGCATGATCGGTTCGTGAGATATCGCATGAAACGTAAAGTAAATGAAGCTGAATAGCTCTGTACAAGCTTTGACAATTATCATAGTAATTACTTGAATAAAAGCTTGAAATTCATGCTTTTCACATATTCATGCGTATGCTAGTCAAAAGTTAGGAGTCTTTCCTAAAACTAAATCATCCGATTGGTTTTCAGAATAATTTGTTGATCTTACAAACCGTAAAAGTTATCAACTTTTAACAAACATTCTAGTTACTAGTAAACTAGATAAAAAAGGTTCTTGATGACAGAAAATGACTTCCAAATGTCAGTTAGAGGCAAAAAACTGAGTAAACTTGCATGAAACTTGGGAGACCATAATCAAGGACTTTTAACAAATCAGTATTTCAATCAATTAGCTGTACTTTTCTAGTGCCAATAACCATTGATTTTTATTCAATGTTTATCTCTGTCTTTTTTCTGCCTGAATTGAATTATCCAGATGAATATCAGAGTGGATCGAATCGTATATGAACAATTATGACTTTTATAATTGATTTGCATTTCAATTTTTCTCATTTATTCTGAAGGAAATTAAGTATTTCTAACATCGCTTTGCATTGCATCTTCATAGTATTAAATTTTGGTTCACTTCATCGTTAAATTGAACAAAAAGAATTATTTACTTGTTGAGAATGCAATTCTCATTAACAATCGTCACTGAAGTTCTACAATGTTATTAATGAAAAAAATAATTAATTTTCAACTTGGAATATCATCTTTCTTTCTCTTCTCCTGATTTCTTGAAATGTTGAACCATAAAGAAATCATGTTTCAATTCATGGTTCAACTATTACCTGAGTTGATTAAAAAAGATTATTATGAAATGTAAGAAATTATAAATAAATTATTTTTCCATGTTAATATTTTCTCAATTTACACGGTTCACATCAGTTTCGAAATGAATCAGTATTAACCTTTTTTCTCGTTGATCAAGTTATGCTATTAACAAATTTGTTCTTGAGGGGAAAAATTTAAAAATCCTCTTCCCAAACGAATTATAATTAACTTTTTCTCCGTCACAATCAAAACTTCTATCATTTTTCATTTTCTCATGATTCATTTCATGCTTGAAATACATTCAATTTCAGAGTTTCCCATCCTCTTCTATCATTATAAGCAAAGGGGCAAATTAAGACTGAACATCAACGCTCATTTCTCTTCACTCACCTTCCTTAGAAATTGTTGAATCATAAAACCGTGAAACCAAAAGATTAACATTGATTCGATTTCGCATGTTTCCTTGTTAGCATTGTTCAACTTGTTAAGTAAACCAGCGAGTTTACTCATTCATGCTGTTTTGTTATCAATCTTGTCTTGTAAACATTATCTGATTACTAATTGGATTGAACTGAAAGTTTATTTGAAAAGTGTTACTTGATGTTAACCAACAAAACGATTGTTATCGCGCTGCTAACCAAGATACGCATTTAATCACCTCAAACGCGTTTCAATTTTTCTGCATTTGTATTGTTGCTTGGCTTACTTGACTTGATAAAAGTCAATGAAATGAAGTTGAGGAACAATTTTTTTATCTAAACTAAATATTTGCATTTGGAAATGATTTTACAATTTTTGCGAACTGAATAACTCTTTGTTTGGAAATGAATCAAATTTAAAATCGAAAAATTATGTCGATTTTGGCCCAACAAGAAATGGAAACTATATTTTGCTCCAAATGATTGCCATTAGCTGTATCAAAATTGATTTTGCAAACTTTCTTTTCTGTATCCTTGAGCTTATTACAGATTCTCGTTTACCTGTCAGTCAAATCCAATTAAACTCACCTTAATTGAACTTGAATCAAAACTGTTTGTTTCCCGCCTAACAAGACACAGCATTATATTCATTATTACATTTGTGTTTACAGATTTACATTTTGTATGCACCATTTAACCACTGCCCTTCAACCTACTCATCATCATGATCATCAACATCACATATAATTTATTTAACCAAAGAAGACAAAAGAAAGATAAGACTGCAAAGGATTATACTCATTTTTCACGAAGTTTCTTCCTTTCCTTCTGTTCTTCACCCAAAACTCTGATAAATTCTGAGTCCTTTTCATAGCATTTCATGGTTGCAACCTTTTCCTTCATTAACTTGATCATTGCAACCGTCTATACTATCAGTTTCAAAATTGTTTGCCCTATCAATCGATTGATTGTTTGATTGCGACGCAGAGAAAAAAAAGCAGAAAAATTGTCTCATTAAGTCGTTTTCTGGTTAATGAACAACTTCATCCATAGGCAAATGTTTTCATTTGAATTGAAGCCAAAGATTATTAAAAGCATTATTCCTTCAATTATGACCCAGTTAACCCTTTTCCTCATCACCATTTCCACAAACCATTCTTTTCCTTTTTCCTTGTTTCACCAAATTATATTTCATGATTGATTAACATTGAGTTGACTCTTGATTCCCACCAAATCAGGGCACAACAAATTGCTATAGCTTCAACTGAATTTGGGTTAAGACAAATTGTCTTCTGTCCAGTTAATTTAAGTCAACCATTTACAAGGCAACAAGAGTTTATTGCCATCTTACATTAATACCAAGTAAATTGTTTTCAACTTACAACTCAATCCAATTGCATTTCAACTTGTAAAGGTTAAACATCTGCAAATGTGTAAAATATTAATGAACGTCAAATTGTCAATTCAACCCTTTAATCTGGACAATAAAATCAAATTACAGTTAACAACATTTGTTCACTTGTCAGCTTTACAAGATGACAAACTTCACAGTAAAAGAAACACTTTTTCCACTTGTAATTATCGAAGTCAATGAAGATGAGAAAATTTAAATTCAACAAATTACTAAACACAAGAAAATAGCTTAAAATTGGAGTCATTTTTGTTCATCAAATGTTCCAAGTCTCTGAATTAAAAGCGTAATTTGATTTCTGAAAATTTTGTCAAAAATAATTCCATTTGAAGATTAGAATAAAATTGAAACGAAATGGAAATCAAATGAACGAATAGCATAAAGTTATTGGATTAAGGTAAAAGTGCTGTTTGATTTGATTAGAAAGCAATCGTTTTAAAGATAATCTGTGAATTACAGAAAATGGAAAATTTTTGCTAAAGTTTCTTCAGATTCTTCATTTTCTCAGCCTTTTCTTTGCAGAAAAAACAATCGGCGAATTTCTCGAGTGATTTTCTTGAATCGATAAATAAGCTTATTGTTAACATTTCATGATGGAAAATATAATTATTTTTGCTTCTTTTTTTTGCAAACATTAGTTTAGTTTTTGACTCAAGCTGAACATTCAAAGTGCTGAATAGTTTATGGAAGTTGATAAATAAATTATTTTCTGCAACCAAAGAGATATTTGATGACGAATCATGCAATATTTGAAATGATGATATCAATGTTTTACTTCTTTTCTCTCATCTAATATCAACAACAAGAGTGTTCAAATGCCTTTCAGGCAATCATCATTACCATTATTTGGTTTGGCACTTTTCATGGTATTCATTTGTTGGGATAATTTACTCTTTTGCACACAATAGAGATTGAAGGTTGGAACAGGCGCAAACTGCAAATGGCTAGCAAATGTAAAGAGAAAAAAAAGTTGAACCTCATTTAACTATTGATGAAATATGAATGAATGGTTGGAACAGAAAATGAACATTGAACAGAGTTATGGAATGAAATTTCAATTTGATGAAACTTCAACTTGTCAACTTTAATTTCCATTCCCTTTATCACTTGCAGTTTACACTCCCTGTCATTCCCTGTATTCTGTTATCATTTCATCTTCCTTTTTGCTGCCTTTTTCCTCTCTCCTGGCCAACTTGCTCTTCTTTCATCTTCTCATCTTTAAATCAACTTTTTCATCCCATTTAGATGATTCACTGCAAGTCTCATTGTTTTCATGGTATAATTCACTCAATTCTGATATTTGTTTCTTGGTGTTGTTATTGTTGTTATTGTTTACCAAGAGAAGCAAAAACAACAACGGAAACATCAATTGATTCCCATGAGCAAATATATAACATTCAGTCAAATGACTTTGAAGCATCAAATTTCTTATCTGATTGCATTATATTCAGCCACGGAACATTGAACAGTACAAAAGTCAATAGTGCCAAGTTGAGCAGCAGTTTGTTCAAAGTAAAGGGTGAAGCAAAAAGATGAACAACGAGAAACAAGTAAACAAACAAATAGTAATAGATAACAAAGAGCCAAGTGAATGATGTGATTAAAAGTGAAGACAAAGGAGTCAGATAAGGGAGTCGAGAAAAATGAATTATTTTCACTGAGAAATGAACAAATGATAACACCTTCAGATGAGTGCTTGTTTGACAAGAAAGGCCAAAATTCATTTGGAAACTAGCAAAGCGAAGAATGAAAATAGACAGAAGATCAGTTGTACATCTTTTTGATGTTGTGATAAGTATAATCATCATCAAACTGTTCACTGCCAAAGTAACACAAGAAACTGTAAAAATGTCAGAAAAGTTGATTCTGTCAAACAATTCATTCTATAAGTTGACAACTCGACTTTTCTCAAAAATTCAATGTTTCGCCAATTCTTGGTCTCTTTCTATTTAGCCTTTTTACGAATCAATTTCCACCAATCAAAGCCAAACTCTGATTAGTTGGTGTTCAAAGTTGAGGGTTAATTAGTGTTTGGAAGATGCGGTGAAGGAAAATCTTTTGCCGATTATTTCAACCTTTTCTGCAGATTAATTCAAATGCTTTCAGATTTGCGTATCTTGATGGATAAAAGTTGATTCAATCTTAACGGCTCTTCTGCAAACTGATGAAAGGGTGAAATTTGAATTTTAAAATGAAATTTTCTCGCTGAAAAAGCAAATCATGAAACGCTTAACCGTTTGATTCTGAAATTTTGTGAGTTAATCAAGTATAATATCAAGCTCATTGAATATGTATTGAATTTCATCACTTTCCAGTCTTCACTTTGACTCTTGTTGACCAAGTGTGATGGAAATGAAATCCCAGTGAAGAATGTTTCGCCATAAAAATTGAGTTGCCAAAGAGATTATCATGAACAGAGTCACAGTTAAAAAGCAATGAAGACTCAAAGTGCAAAACTATTGACCAATAAATTGATTATTCAAATGGAGTATCAGTAAAGTTGGCAGAAAAACGGAAAAGAGAAAATTGTTTTTCTTCTCGCTTCCTTCTGAAAATGAGGAAATCTGCTTTTCTATTTCAGTTCATCTTGTTCAGCAACATGAAACAAAAGTTTAAGATTATTTTATATCAACTTGTTTCCCAACATTTCAATTGTCTTGCAAGTTTAATAGCAAAAGATAATCTAAACTTTTTTTGCATTTCAATTTACGGAGAAACTTTGTTCAAACGATTTTGTATTTTGTTGCAATTTTGACAATTTTGAAAAATGAACATTTCATTCTCCATGGATTAAGAAATTTTCCTACGAAAATTGAAATTCTCAGGTAAAAGTTGCGAAAAGTAAGAAAAGGCAACTTGAACCATTTGAACCATTTGAAGGTTGATAAAGTTTTCCATCTGCAAGTTGTCAAAACGTTCAAAGATTCAATGTTATTCTGGTAGACAAGTGCTAGTGTTTTAAGTTATTCATTGGAATCAGAAAGTTATGTTACATTTTTGAAGCAAATTGATGAGAAAAGAAAAAATGATTATTTTTGTGTTTACGCGATGCAAATGTTGGAAGAGCAAAAGTCAACAGACATTTGATGTTTAATAACCATTTTGATGAAGATGGATGATGCTGATTGGCGAGCAAAAAGTGTTTAATGATGAGATCTAATCACTACCAGTTGTTTCAAATCATTAAAATAATCAATCCACTCAATTGAACATAATTCTTGATCAGCAAAACAGAAACAAAAGATGCAGAACTCTAGGTTTAGTTGTGCTTTCAACTTCAATTGTTTAAAATTGTCGTAAAAATCAGGAAATGAAATTGAATGGAATTCAAGTTTATATGCGAAACGATAGCTTGCTATTTTCTGACGTCTGAAAGTCGATAGATACTCTATTCCTAATTAAATAAAAAATTGACTAAAAATCGAACTCTTTTCTTCTGATTATTGATGGATACCAAATAATGAGCTTCTTTTTCCAATTGTTTTATATTTGCTCGATAATATCCTGGTTAGATGAAGGAAAGAAGATATAAAACCCAAATTACTTGATCAAAATGAAAGTTACATCTGCAAATGTATTTGTGTGCAAAAAATTGTTTCAAAAATGGATTGATATTGAAATATGTGAGAAAAAAGGAAAAAAGTTGAACAAGAATAATCTGTTTTCAATTGATCTAGTCTAATTTTGATTGATTAAAAGTTGTTGACCACAGTTGACTGAATCCATTCATTTATTAATCTAAATGAAGCTGAACGTTTCCTGAACCTTGATCATCCGCAGAAACGGAAGAGCAAAATTTTGTCCAATTAATGATTAATATTTATCTCATAGTTTCTCATTGAAATATAAATGCAAGATAAATTGAATAATGTCATTTACAGTGAAAGATGAAGCGCAAAAGTACAATATTATATGAAAGAAACGATTTTGAAGGAAACGAAAAGCGAAAAGATAATAACAATAATAATCAATAAACTAATTAATGGGTTAAACAATTTCACCCAATGGAACTGATAGTCCATTATCTATCAACATCAACTGACTTTGATCATACTTCTGGACATCAGTTGACCTTAATTGAATAAACATCTTTTTCTCATCGATGCGCGTTTCCAAACAAAATGAGTGCCAAATGATTGAAAACTGAAAAGCAGAACAGAATCAAAGTTGAGAAAAGGCTGTGAACTTGTTAATAGCTGTTCAACTTGCAAACCTTTCCTCTTCATCTTCTTGTTCCTGTTGATGATGAAAAAAAGTTGGTAAATAGTAAAGGTTGAGAGAAATAAATTGAAAGCGTGAAAAACAAATGATTATAATGATGCTTGTCAGATGATAATGATACATGGTTAGATGATTTTTATCCAGCAAATTATGAGGCAAAATAAACGCGAAACGATGAAATTGTTTGTTGAACGAAAGAAGAAGAAGAAGAAGAAGAAGAAAAAGTAAACTCATTTAGCAAAAAGGAAAAGAAGAAAAGGGTTAAATTCTGGTTTTCTGGTCATCAAACATGATATCATTCCATTGTCAACATTAAACTTTTCATTATTACAACAATTATGACCTGGAGTCGATAAAGAAGCAAAAACGATTAACATTAAATGTACCACTGGGAATGAACAAGATAACACATGTTGAGGATGAAAAGATGGTCATGATAAACTTGTAAGGAAACAAGGCGAACAAGCTGATAAGATGAAAATGTATCTTGGAAAAGGAAAGAAGGTTAATTAATTTATTTGCATGTGAATAACTGTGCAACAAACAAATCACTGATTAGCTGGAGAAGAAAGTTAAATAGGGACAAAAAATGTTGATCCATCAGCTTTTACCTCGTCAGGCAACATCTTTATCTTCAACTGAATAATCTTTTTCTAATCACAGAATCAAAGTCTTCCTTTTTAGCATTCCTTTTGTACAAACTCTTTGCACAATTTTTCTTGTTAATCATTTTCCAGGCTCATTTCTTTCTCCTCCTTTCCTCATCATTTTCATCATCGCCATTCTTTTCATTCTTCACCTTTTCACCATCCAATTATCCTTTAATTGGACTGAACAGAAAAAAAGCCATTCTTCACCTTTCATTTGGCCTTTCGTTTCCCAAGCCTTTAGGCCTTTTCACCTTTCATTTCATTTTCACGCTTCTCATTATCACCAACCTCATCATCAACCTCATCATCATAACAACAGCATTTATCGATTCCCAGCATATTCTTTATCATTCCCTTTTCACCCAAAATTCTTAACCAGAAACAGTCCATCATTTTCAACTCTTTTTTCTCTCTCTCTCTCTTCAACCTTTTCTACTTAATATGCTAATCTCAATCTGAATATTATAACATGATTACATTGTTGACCCAGTGATTCCCTGTAAATCCCTGTCCAAAGTTTCAATGATATTCCATTTTCCATCACCATCATCACCGATCAAACTTCACGTTCAACTGATGCCCTCGCTTCTCTCTCTGCTCCTTTCAAACCTTATTAATATACATGATATAAGTTGAATGAAAAGTCGTCATCGTGATGATACACTTTCAACACATCAGCCAAAAGTAAAAAAAGAATCTCATTTTTTCTCATAATCATCTTTTCCAGTGATGGGCGTAATATATACTTTGCACTGTGTATGCATACACTTGATTCCCATGATATGCACAAATTGTATGTTCTTAGATGAGTGAAGACAAGAAGTTGAAGGAAAGTAAAAAAAAGACAAAAAGTAATGCATTGAAAGGTGAATCTGGATGAAGCTGAAAGTGTTTTGTAACGAAATTTGATACAACATTTTATTATAATAAGCGATGGAAAAAAAGATAAATGATTACCTCAAGAGAAGCAAAAAATCTCAAGATTACTCTAATGAAGAACATTTTTTCTTTTCTCAATTCTCATCATTCTCTTGATTATCCGCCAATTCAGAGATTGAGATGAACAGAGAGAAAAAAATATGCAAAAAAGAAATTCCAAGCTTGTAACTGAGTCATCATTTGCTTGGATTATCATTGTTACTGTTTCATGTTGTAACAAGTTTCTCATTCACTATACTTTAATGGTCACTTTTTGGACACTTTTATGCTTCTTTTCAACTGAACAAAATTCAAGTCAAAGTACATTGAAATGCTTAACTAAATACATTCACTTCTTTTGCAGGCAATCATGATGAACCGTAAACAAGGCTTAACAAGTTGATCAACTTTTGCTGACCAAATTGGTGGTTCGACAAGAAATGGTTGCCATTGGTTGGTAAACACTTGTTATTAATCGACTTTCGATAATTGTGATCGGAAAAGGACGAAGAAATCTTTCTTTCCATTGGATTTTCATTTTTTTTTGTTCAACTTTTCAGATTATTTCTGTTGAAGAAAATAGAAACTGAAAAAGGCTTTGTTTTGCTGCAATAAAATGATTGATCAATTGAATAATATGGATTACAAAGGAAAGCTGTGCGATCATATTTCAACTGAATCAACATCAATTGTTTCACCTGGTTTGGTCAACAATGCACGTGAAAATGTAGACAATAATGGCAATTGTGAAAGTGAATTACGAAAAGGCGAAGGAAACGATAAATTTTCAAGTGAAATGAAAACTCAAGTTTCCGAAGATTCAAGTGTAAACAGCATATCCAATGAAACCAAAGACCTTCTCATAACCATGAAAATATTTTGCAAAGCATTTCCATTTCATTTTATCTGTGATTCAAATTTACAAATTGTCCAATTAGGTGAAGGTAAGTTAAGCAATTTAAACTATTTTATAATCCAACCCTGGTAGTCGATGCATGAATGTTTATTTTCGTCAAAACTTATTTTTAAACTTCCAACCGAATAGTAAACGTTACTTTAACAGACAAGTTATCACTTTACAAATGTTTTTTAAACGAATTCAACCTTTAATATTGAGATCACACTTAAAGTATGAATAACTTAAATTAATATTAAATCAGAAAAATTAATTCGTTTATTGTAAGTAAAAACAACCAGAAATCAGCTTATCTTAAAGCTGCTCAGTTTCTAAAGAAGTTTCTGGTCAAAAGTTCACGTTTAAAATGAATGCAGATCTGTTTTTAATTGTATTTTGGTGCGATAGCTAAACATGCTAGGTGGGTATTATTTGAAGTGTAGATTTTCTTTTATTGTACAATAATGCAAATGTTGCAAGATCATTAAAGGTCAGTCGTTTACTTGATATCCAAACGTTGACTTTTCATAACAAGCATATTTCGACATGTAAAGTAGTAAGTAAGGGCTATGTCTAAGAAAAGAAAAGATCTTAAAGGGAAAGAAAGGGAAATAAAATAAAACAGCGACATATAGAATACAAAAATTTTATTGAATATATTATATTTTTCGAAAAATAAGTCAAACTTTCACAACCAACAATTTGTTATAGCCGTCAAATGATGGGCACTCATATCAGAAATTCCGTTGAAGCTAGCAGTCATTGCAATGAGCATTTCGCTATTCTGAACGCATTTTCTTGCCTCAAGAAACAAATTATTTTCAATGAGTTTGTAACATTGGAATAATAATTCTTCAGCTCTAGAAAGACCACACTTCAAATGATAACGACCTAGCATGTTTGGTTCGTGAGATATCGCACGAAAAGTGGAGTAAGTTAGGCTGAATAGCCATGTATAAAGTTCACTAGTTTTGAATGTTCGTAGCTTAAACTATTCAACGAAGTTGGTTCTGTTGAGTGTGAACTAACTCTGTTGTTAGGAATGAGCTTCAATAGTTGAAGAGTCAAGAGAAAAAATGAAAAAGAAAATTAAGTATGAAAACATTTTATATGAAATGTTGTTGGTCAGAAAGCTTTTGAAAAGCCAAGCAAAGAGAATCGCCTGAAGGGTGAGTTCACATATTGCTTTCCAATCTCTTAAATCCTTGCGTAAAGGATTACATTAGAGAAGAGATTAGCAAAGCAAATTTATGATGAGCTCATTGAAAGAGTAGCTACAAGATATTTTTAAAGCTCAATTGTGATTTTAGTTAAACTCTTTTCCAGTTTCATGTTATGAGATCAAAGCTTTTGAAAGTTGATCTGTGAGGCTGTTCAGTTGTTTCATTGATTTATATTGTGAAGAAACATTGATTTTTTTGTATCTTTATAAACACTTGTGACTTTCAGAGGCAAATAATAAGTTTACTCTCAAACTCGCAAGGAAAGCGATCCAAGTTGGTCAAGAATTGGGAGAAATTTTCCTTTTCTTTGCGACAGAATAAAATGATTTGCATTTACGATGAATTGCGCTAAAAACAGAAGCAACTTTCTCTCAAACTACATCAAAAACCGATTGGATAGTTACTCTTGTTGCTGTATTCCAATCAATCTTCATCTGAACGTGAAAAGGAAAGAAACAAGTTTCACCTTTTCGAGCAATAATTATCATTATTGATTCTCTTCATTCATCCAACCTTTCAAGGTATCAATTTGGTTGTCACTTTTTTGCTTCCTCATCATCATCTTCATGATATGATGGAATGAGAGAGCAAAAAAGCTTTCAAATGGTGATATTGCTGGAGAAGGAAGAGTAAATAATATTGAGCCAAGATGAAGACTAAGATGAAGAAAGAAGAGAAAAGATTATTGATGAATGTTATAAAGGTAAAAGTGTTGAATATCTTCTCTTCTCCTTTTGGAATACATGGAATGTTCAGTGTTGGAAAGACGCAAATTTGGTCGACTTGAGAATGAGATTAATCCATATTCATGAAATGATCCAGAGAGTTTTGAGAAGTTCTCAGCATTGTGAAGCAAAGAATGAAAAAGAAGAAAAATGTCAACTTAAAAGTGAATCTATTTGATAAATCTTTTGAAATGATGAAAAACAGAAGTAAAAAGATGATGAATAAACTTGAATAGATAAAGCAATGAGCGCAGCAAAATCATCTACTTGGACTGATTTATAATATGCTTAAACTTATCCATTAACGGTAAAAATAAATCTTGTTTGCAATATCAAGTCTCCAAGAAGAAGTTTTTTTTTCTTTTCACTTTTTTCTCTCAGAATATTTTCCAATGAGAATGAGTTTTCTTGATAATCATGATCATGTAACAGAACCAGTTTAACCTATTTTATGCTAATTTTGCTTCTTTTTGCACTTGCATTCACCTTAATCACTTTTTTACTCACCAGATGCTATTATTATGGATATCTTTTATCATCAATTATCATCATCATTCTGATAATCTAATATTACTTGATAATCTTTTAATGATTCTCATCATGAACAATTAACCTTCTCTTTGCGTTTTTCCTTTACTTTTCCCTTTGATAATATCATTAATCAATCTTTGAAATGAGCGATCATTAGTCTCATATTTTAAATTCATTTTCATTTTTAATCAATTTGGGTTTTCATACCAATACTGTAGCTTTCATTTGATGCGTCACAAGCTCAAATTGTCGCTGATGTTCAATTAAACTTGTTGAATAATTTATCTCATCGTTTTACTTTCTATTGAGTACATCTAACATTATGGTCAAGTTAATGTCTTTAGTGGCAGAAAAAAGCGTTTAATCTTGGTAAAGGTGCGGGTATCCCAACATGATCGCCCATGAGATAAACTTCTGTCCTTAATTTGTCTGGTTCGATAAACCATAAATGTATTGTTTAGGAGTGAGACAAGATTTTGGAACCTTGTATTGGACGGTCGGGTTGAAGGACTACGTGCCACCTTTAGACCAACGCATGGAATTCTGGTTCTGGAAAGGAGCCTAAGAAAACTGTGCCTACTGAGACACTTAAATAAAAATTTTTCTTTGACATTGGCTTTTCATTTTGCAAGCTAAGCCCATGGCCTAAGCTAAAACTCTCTTTCGGCTTGAAAGTACCGTTAAGTAGTCTTGAATTAAGTTGAGGTGCCTGATCATTCCATGAAATTCTTGACTCTCTACTTGAAAGACAAAGTTTTACACAAAATTGTGATCTCACAATGAATCTTGAATAACAAAAAGCTTTTCCCTTTCACCAATACTACTGCATACGGATTCTAGATTTCATTCAGCCTCTATCCTCATCAATTTATCATAGATCACGTTATCCATCTCAGTCAATGGCGTCTATCAAGAAAACTGGATCGAATTAAAGCTCTATAAATTGTTCATCAGTTGTGCAAAAACAATCAAGAATAAATCTTGCAATTATCAGTTTAAATTTGGCTGACAAAAACCGAACGAACTTGCAAATCTGATATTATTATTCAATTTATCGATGAAGAGTGAAAAAAGTTTGCAAAAAGAAACTAACGATTACTCATTAGATTTTCTCAGATGAGAAAACCATTGTCAAAGAGAAAGCTGTCAAGAGTCAGTCAAATATCCTGCTCATTTCTGTCTTCTTTTGTTCGTCTTTCCTGGACACAATTTTCATGGCAAATATGGTAAATGTGTGTGTATGTTTACATAGGTTATAAGCCAAGAGCCGGAAAAGGAAAAGAAATGAACAAAAAGATGCGAAAGTAACAGCAACTTTGAGGTTCAATAAGCTTTTGTAAGATTATAATTCTCTGTGTTGCATTCACAGATAATAACAAGAAAGTGCTAATACAAAGATAGCCACGGACAGACCATTGAAGATCAATTCATTTCAGACAAAACGCTTGTCTGCTCATCGGTCAACATTTTGAAACAAACATTCAGCACAAAAAATTGAGAAAAGATTATTCAATGTTGAACAAAATTCAAACAACTGAACGACCAACTGAAATATTGGACCGGAATAGTTGAAACATGACTGGAAGTGGGCATGAAAGATGAAAAATAACACTTTTCATGTTTCATTTTGAATCGCACCAAAGCTTGCCTAGAAGTTGTTACCAAAATTCATCCTTCAAAAGGTCTTTCAAAGTGGATGGTCAATTGATACAATATTAATAACATTCACCTTTCGAAGCTGGACAACTTATAGTTGCTCTTTATTCCTGACTTTGAGAAATTTGTTTCTTCTCTCAGCAAACGTAAAAACTATGAATGATTGAGGCATTTTGAGACCCTTAACATGACACTGATAAAAGAAACAACTTTGAAAATGAATGAGAAGAAAATCAATCAACTGAACGTAGACTGATACAATTCATATGAGGTGCATTATATTGGATTGTTAAAAGTTATTTCTGTCTTGTGTCCATTGTCCTTGTACTACAACACAACTGAATAATCATGTAACTGTGCAAAGAGGAAAAGTTGTCTTGTTTTTTGGTAACTTTTTTATTTTCTGTTGATTGACAGATTCCTCGAGTTTCCCTAATGCAATTGATTACAAGCATTTTTGAAGCAACAAATTGCAATCGCTCTATAAATAGTGGAAAAGGAAAGTCTTAAAGACTATGAAACAGTAAGCTGAACAAGTCAATTAATTTGATTGGAACAAGAAGAAAACGATGAAATAGAATCTTGCGAATTCGATGATATCAACGAGTGAAACTCGGAAACGTCGAGTGATCATGTTCTCGGCGAATCATCCAGACTCAAGAAAATTTGAAATTCAATTCGACTTCAGCTTTTGGAAATTCGCGAGTTTCCTGTAGACTTTGCTGTTTGAATGAGAAGTTGAACTTTACCTTTTCGATGTGTGAATATGGACGGAATCGAGTGAAATATTAATTGATTGGATAATGTTGGGTGACTTGCTGTTCACCAGAAGCGAGATAAATGTTTTCATGGGAATCAAATGGTGAGAAGAGATGATGATCAAGGAATGGATGATGATCCGTGAAATCAGATAAAGTTTCAAGCATCTGGCTGGCTGATCATTCCTTGTTTCAAGCCTTTCATTCGTTTCATTTCCATTCAATCCTTTCCTTTATCATCATTATCATTCCTTTTCTACTTTTATCTTTTGTCTTCTCAATTCATCCATTTCTTCCCTAATAATCTCAAGTCACCAAGGAAAAGAAGTTTTGTCAATCTGATTGATTCCAAGTGTTTTTCCAATTCAAACTAACTTCTTGCTCTGCCATCAATACCTTGGACGACCTTTCAACCTTTTCCCATGAAAACAGTAAATTCATTTTCCATCACAAGATTGGTTCTTTGCTTGCATCGGCCAATAATTAAGCCAACTTTTTGTAGTCCTTTGCTTTCTGCTTCAGCCTCGTCCAACTTGAACATTGCGTTTCAATATGCAAATTGAAGTGACTCGTTGAGATGATTGTTGTAAAGATGATTGATGCGATTAGCTTGGAGAGATAATGAATGATTGGAAAAGGTTGAATAGAAAGTCTAATCAACGGTATAATTGAGATGACTTGATCAACGAATATATTGGAAAGAATCATGGAAAAAGTGATTCTTTCATCTCGATTGATTACTTTCGTTTTACTCAAACTTCAAGTTGAACTACACTTTCTATTCAAAGCCAGATTCAAGATTACATTAAATTATTGATTAAATTCTGTGTGCTGATTGAGATTTAATAAGTCATTCGATCGATTGAATAAGTCTTGCTTCGAAAAGAACTCTTTTACCTGAACATTCAACTCAAAAGTTTACCTCATCAGTTTCATTTTCCAACAATGATGAATAGCTTGACGTTCATTTTTTTGAAAGATCATTTTCTGTACAACATTCATGAAAGTTTTAGTTGGTGGAAACTAAAGACTGAGAAATATTTCATAAAACGAAACGAACAATCAAATGTAACTGAATTGGATGGAAATTAGAATTTTTGGATTTTCGTTTTTTCCAAAAATGTTTGACTCATAAAAGCTGATTGTTAGCATGGTTGTTGAAGTTTGCAAATTTCAGCCTTTTGTTTGATAAAAATTGTCATGAAATGAAAACTGGAGACAATAATTTTCTTTCCTTTATTTTCTCTTCCTATTTAGGTTTACTTCGAATATTTGGAGGTGGAAATCGAGCCTATGGAACTCATATTTCAAGCTATTTTAGCTTCAAAGAACCTAAAATTAATCAAGTCAATTATCAGTCTTTGGTTACACTGGCCAACATACCATTTATCATTAAAGTTTTAGACCCAGAACCGGAAGCAAAGCCAAAGGTAAACAGAATGAACCAGAAATATGAATAAACTCAGCAAGTTTGATATCAGCTTTTTGCAAGTTTTCACTTTTTGCTACTCATCATTAGACTCGTGAATGCTCAGGATTGAATGTTGGAAAATGAAGAAAGAAAAAAAAAGTTGATCAGATTTTTTCTCTCTTCATTCAATGCCTTTCAGTTGTCGATTAAAATGGGTGAAAAAAACTATCGAACGTGATTTTGATGGGAAAAAATGTCTTCAATATAAAGTTAAAAATAACTTGAAGATTGCTTTTCATGTTATTTTTTGCTCTCCTTGTATCACACAGTTTCCAGTGAAACATTTTCATTTATTATTATCATGTTTTACATGATAAAAGGTGAATGTAATTTCATTTTCAGTCGACCTTTTTTCATCCAAATCTCTTGTATTTCATCACTTATTGACTTTGGGTGAACATGTTGAAAAGGCAAGTCACGAGTTGAGTTATTCATTGCTGCACATAGCGAGTTGAGATTGTAAAAAATGTTAACGAATCAAAGAAAATTCAGAACGGAATGACAAGATTAATTTAAACAAAGATCACTTTTGAAACGCTTTTTTTTCGAATTTTTCTTTTTCTCTTCTTATAGAATCTTGAACTCAAAGGTCAGATAATACCTTGTCCTGAATCATTTTGTCTTCTTTTTTTGGGTTCACCGGTTGTTGATGGACTAGAGTCTTTGACCAGTCGAGGTCTTTACTTGTCAGATATTCCGATTCACGATGCAACTCGAGACATTATTTTGGTTGAGGAACAGTCACGAGCTCAGGAGAGTTTGAAGCGACGAATGGATAAACTTCGGGAATCGATTCAGCAAGCCAATGAAGCTGTGGCCATGGAAAGAAAGAAAAATGTTGATCTATTGAACCTCATTTTCCCCGCTCAAGTGGCTAAAAAGTTGTGGCTTTCAGAGCAGGTCGAGGCTCAACAGTATGATGATGTTACGATGCTCTTTTCCGATATTGTTGGGTTCACTGCCATATGTTCAAATGCAACTCCGATGATGGTCATCAACATGTTAAATGCTCTTTACACCCAATTTGACAGTTTTTGCGGTGAAATTGATGTTTACAAGGTAATTACTATTTACATTGACTTTTCATCCATCATTTAAGCTTGATAGAGAGTTGGATAGTTGAAACTTTAACCAAACTCGATAAGCATGAAGAGTCAACCAATTATTGACAGATTCATGATTCTATGCTAATCTTGAACCTCTAATCATGCTTAACAATAGTCCATTCTTCTGAAAGATAGAACCTGAATGACCAGTAGAAGGGCAATTTAAGTTCTTTGAAACTCGGTATCTCTCGACAGGACTAGCATAAGCTTAGAAACAAATTGCACCTTCAAGGTAACCGCACTGACATTTCGAAACTGCCCAATCAGGCTGAACGGCAAGGCAAATGTACAGAATGGGATAAATTATCGAACAGGCACAGTTGAACAGGCTTAGACCATGAAGATCACGTGAATACTTTTGCAGTTGGAATGAAACCCAGCCTAGAAATGCTTTTAATTACAACATTAAACAAAATACTTTAGGCATAAGCGATGTATAGATTATCAGAGTTATAACTTGCCTTGAACAAAGTAAATTAGCATAATTAGTATAATAAACATAAGAAACAATTAAGATTGTCTAGTCATTTATTAATAGACTAACTTGAAGGAAATAAGAGGTTAAAGCTGCTTAGTCTCCATGACCATATAACTAGACAACAGTAAACAAGAGTTACATCATTTTCAAGGGGTTAACACAAAATTTACAAAAGTAAAGTAAAAATATTGAAATACTTTTAATCAAATGATTTTCCAATTGAGCCGAGACAAACTCCATCCTTCACTTTCATTTCCATGATAATCCATGATTAAAGTGAATAAAGGTCGAGACTGTCCAATTCCAAGTACCTTGATTCAAATAGTTTATCCGGCTTTGAATCACTTTGTTCTTCGTTGACTTTATTCGAATGTTATTTGAAATTCAATTTTCTTGAAAAATAGTTTGATTCATTTTAAGTCGGTGGAAAGTTTAACAACTTGAGGTCGGTTGAACTAACGATCATCATTTCATCTGAAAACAGAAGTTTCTGTATTGATTAAAATAAAATTTTCCCTTTTCTCTGAGTATTTTCCTTCGGTTCTGAAAACAAAATTCGTGACTGAACAATTTCCACCAAAGAGTTACTTCATGGAAATGGTTCAACATTTTCTAACGATTTTGTTTCCAAAATAATTGAGATTTCAAATTGATTCATTCATCAACAACTTAAATAGATTTCTTTTATTTTTACAATTTCCTTTCCAACTTTACTCTAATAATATCCTTGAGCATACTTCTAGTTATCAAAAGTAAATGATTCAAAATGATTAACATTTTCACAATGGAAAACAATTTCAATTGGAAGAAACTTTTTGCATGATAAATAGACTGAGAAAAGCCTCAAGCTTAACCATTCTCAAGCAAGTTCAACTTGAGCAAATGGAAACCTCATCAGCCATAATTTACAGAATTCAAATGATAATCGAAATTCACCAATAATTCCACAATTTTCACATTGAAACAACGAGAAAAGATTTTCCCTGAAAAATGGTGAAAATGAAGAATGGAAAAGTGAAAAATTATCAATCTTTTCTGAAAATCAAAGTGAACCAAGTTGAGTGTGATTTTGCAAGTGAAATAGCTTCTTGAGCAATTAAAGGAAGAAAAGTTGATTTGAAATGGAAAAGATTTCATTGAATAAAACATGGAAAAAGCAAAATTTTGCAGCGAAATGTTGTTATCCAAATTATTGTTATCATTTTATGCTTGATACTCCCTGAGGGTGAAGGGAATGATAGGAAAAAATCGTTTTCATTCAATGATGGAATGTCTTTGGAATGAAAGTGAGAAAATATTTACTTTTTTTCATTTCTCTTTCAACAAACAACAAATCTTTGTCTTCATCTAAACTCACAATTGTCTTCCTTCTGAATCATTTCCAGATGCAAGAGCAAACCAGGGCAGAACAAAAAAGTTCACAATTTCTCAGTAGATAAACTTTCAAGTTATCATTTTATGTTTTTCAGTTTCTTCTTTGTTTTTCTCTTCATTCAATGAAACTCAATTTTTTGTTTCTTTCCTTCCCTCAAGTCAAACGGTAACAATAATGTTGAACAAGAAAAAAAATCAAAGGTACAAAACGAAGGAGAAAAAAAAAGAGAAAAATTTTGTCGATTTTTCCCTCCGCCTTCTGTACATTTGTTCAGGTGAATGAATGTTGAAGCTGAATGTTTCACATGGCCTTTCCATGCAATGTAAACCAATTATTATTGATCTTCTTTACCTTTACCATGATAATCTCATTGGGTCAGGTATTTGTTTTTTTTCTGGTAAAAATGATGGACGTTTCAAATGGATAACCTTGATTATTGGGGAAAAAAACTTTTGGTAAATAGAGTTTACTTTGATTCTATTTATTTCAATTACAATTTTGATTTTTACTCTCTTTCAACCTTGTGCATTGGTCAGTCTTTTCAATGGTCAACTGGTCAAGCAAACCTCTGTGGACTTGCCAGTGAGTTAACTTGACCATCAAGAGAGAAGACAAAATTCGCAGGCAAAATGGAAAAGAAGATTAGTGAACATTTGATTTACCTAATTGTCTCGATCTCTTTGTTTTTTCACTTTACTTCTCACCTGAGGTCAATTTCATGTGTTGAGTGAAAACAACTCAATGTTTTGTTGATCACTTTCAACTTGATTTCATCAACTCCCAGCACTTAGGATAACAGCTATTCAAGCTTTTCCATCAATTGAATTTTCATTAACTTTTCATGCTATTTTCTCATTTTGTCCAAATTTCTATCTGATTCTTTTTCTGCCTGTGAACCTGAATCCGATTTTTCAGTCTTTTTGTTTCTCTGAGAATCGATATCTTTTCTATGATTATTTTATCGACTTTTGTTTACTCGAGATGAAGTTCATGTTTACGTCTGGTTGCATTCGTAACTCACCGAACAGTTGATGCTACAGATTGAGACGCATTCGGTGCCTAGTTGTTGCAACTGCTTGCATAAACCTGATACAATAACCGTTGATTGAAACAAATTTTTGTCAATTGTTGATGAAAACAGTTGAAACAAGTGGAAGCTTGATAAATAACTTGATGCTTTCTCATCAATCTTCATTTTTTTCTTTACCGTCATCATTTTCATCTTCATAAGCATCATTCAGCTCAACATTTTTTCCTTTCTTTTTCTGTTCTCATTCTACTCATTCCATTGGCAATAAGTAGTTTCGTCAGTTCAAATAAATTGAATAACCTGATATTACGATAAAAGATGCCAAACATTCCTTGTGAAATGGAAAGAAGGAGAGAGAAAAGAAAAGAAAAAATTCTCATCATAAACCTCTTTTGGGCCTTTATTATCATCTCAAGTTGAACAAAGCTTAAATTTTGATCATCAGTCAGTCAGTCAATAAGCTGACATATTTTCATTTCCAAGAATCACTCAACTTATTGACCTTATACTTGCCATTAACTGGTCAAGAACAATGAGCCGATAAAGAGGAGAGGAAAAATGTGAGATAAAAATAGAAAAAGAAAAAAATGTCCAAAATTTTCGACTTTCATTGAGCTGTTGAATAATAAAGAATGGTTTATTGAAATAAAACTGGAACATTTACTCCGACCAAACTTGCTCGAGGCAGAAATGAGTTGCTGACCAATTGACCTTTAAGTTACGCATTCAATGGCGTAGCTAGCAAGATTGAGTTGAACTTGAAAAAATCGAAAAAATTATTTTCTATTGAAATCGAACTTTTGCTTCCTCAGAACGAAACATTTTCTCATCAATTAACCATTTACATTCATGCATTCATATTAAATGTATTAAAATCTGAAGCAAAAGTGAAATGAAAAAGGTTGACTTTGAAAAGGTAATGATAATGTGTTAATAAATTATGCTTTGCTTGTTTATGAAAATGAAATATTCATTGAGATGAAATGAAACATCAACTTCTATCTGCTTTTATTAAAAACTAAGCTTTTCAATTTCAACGTTTCTTCTTGTCACGTAGAGATGTGCATCACTAGATGAAACATTCATGATCAACTTTTAAAATTACATTATATTGTCTGGCATTTTGTCTTAAATCAGATCAGATTATGTTCGTAATAATCTAAGTTGCGCATATTATATCATTTAATTTGTCTCTCGGTTAATCACTCAATTGAACTTGTTCACTTTTGCTCTTCTAATGCTTTTCAATTCTTAGATTCAGATTCAGCAAAGAGAGTAAATTATGTGTTTAAATTATAAGAAATTGAAATTACTCTCCAATGCTTCACGTTATGTTCAACATCGCACGAACCAAACATGCTAGGCTGCTTGTATCTGAACTACATAATTATGAGAATTGAATGAAACGTCATTTCAAGGTTTTCCCTTCAGATCTTCCATTCTACATATTATAATTAGGAATTCAGCGTTCTTTAATAATTCATGTTAAATTATAACATTTCAATGTATTCGCTTCTCACAGCATCGAGTTGAGTTCTGGTGCACTTGAAGATGTAAACTGCTTGGTTCATTTCAGGGTCAAATTAATGAAAAAGCAAAAATTAATCCATTGAAACTTGGATCAAGCCTTGAATTGAGCATAACTGCACTGATCTCACGAAATGTGTCATGAAACAAGTGTTACCATTTGACCTTTTCGTTTCTCTGCCAGCACAGTGCTTTGAAAGGGAAAAAGTTTGCCTGAAACGATAAGTTGTGTTCATTCAATCATCTTTTATTTTTGACTCTTTTCCTCGCATTTGGACGCAGTAACTGTGATCTATCATTAGGATACTTCAATTGGATAGCTTAAATGTTTCATCAACTTTGCCGGTCAAACTCTGATAGTATTGATGAAATTCACTGAAAAGTTTCATTGACGATTGATAGGACACATTCGCCTGTAGACAACGTGTGTCTTGGGTCACTAAATGTGCCAATGGAGTATTTGAAGGGAAAGGTTAGATCAAGTGTATAGAGCTCTTATAGTTAGTGTTAATTGAACATGTTTGTTTGGACTTGGACAGACGGCACAGTTTATCGAACACGGAAATCCCTGGTCTTCCTGAAAAGGCGAAACTTTCTTATTGAATCAGATGTAAATGTGCTCTTGAAAAGTCTTTATTAAGACGTACCTTTACTGGATCACGTTGATCGAAACTGGTGAAACACAGTTAATATGGAGAGACCAAGTACTTATGTAATTACCCAATAGTTAACCTAAATTCAACTTAATCACGTCTCAACTCAATCATTCATGATAATCAACTAAACCTTTTCTGAAGCAAGCCAAACTGACACAACCTAATTCAATCATGTCTTGAGTGAACTCATACTTATAGTCAAAATGACGAGATAATGCTGTTGTTGAACAGTGAGCCGCAGTAACAAGCATCAGATCTTTACTGGTCAACATTAACCCTGAGTCTTTGTTAAAATTCACCGAACCATGAACCTGCAAGAACCAAACAGTAACTCACAACTGAGGTGAATCCAAAGCACAGTTAGTAAACCTTAGAAACACGAAAAAGTACTTTATCAAGTAGAGAATGAAAATTGAAACCAATTCCCAATGAATTTGAAACTTAAAAACGCATTTCCATTTAGCGTTAAAGTGGCAAGATGGATGAGATACATTACAGTAATTTCCTGAGTTTTGATTGAACGTAATTCTTGAAAAGGATCGACAAAAGTCTGTCAGATATTTCCAATGGCAATAATGAAAACGTGTTTCCTCAAAGAAATAACCTGTTTAGCCATTGATGCCAATGTCAACATATAATAACGTACAAGAGAAGCAGCCTTTTTGCAGGAAACAAAAAATGAAAATATTACATTTTACAATTGTCTTGAGAATAACATGTAATATTATCATCGTCAATTTATTATCATGTAGCATTTGAAGAATGATGAACAGCAGCAGGAAAAAAAGAGAGAAAAGAAGAAAATGATGGAGAATAATCTTGAGTATTCAGTTGAATCTAAATTGAACTGAATTGGGCATCATTAACATTACCTTGATATTAATATACCAAACGGTTATTTCTGGGTCACCAGGTTTCCTCTATTCAGTTACTAAATATATTTATTATACAACGATCGAGATAATAATAATACAGAAGAAGAAAATATCCTTTAGTTTTGTTTTTTTCCTTCTTTTCCAAGTTATTATTTTTTTACCTTCCAAATGGGTCAAGCTTTGAGCAGATGAAACAAGTTTGAATATGAATCATGAATACTTATGTTCATGATGATACTCAGAGTTTTTTTTTCTTCTCTTTCATTGTTCTTGACAAACAGTCATTTCGTCTGGACTTTTTTGCTCCTCTCAAACTGAAATGAGAAAATGCTTCAAAATTGAACTTTTCTGGCGAAAAGGGAAAGAGCTTGAAAAAATGGAAAATTTTGCAACAACAGAGAATGTTCAGTTGACAGGATGATATTTCATGTTCAAATGAATAATCTGTCTGTTCAATGGTCATCCTTTTCCCGTCCTTCTTGTTATCATTGCGATTATTTACAATTCTTGTTTTAGAAAATAAAAAAGTCTAAAAATGAAATTTATTGTTACTTTGCAGTTCTCCTTCCAGTGCTCATCAATAATCATTAAACATCAAGTTGCTCGTTGTTAGTTCATTTTCATGTATCAAAAGCCAACCTAAGAGTCTTTGTATCTTTCAATCCTTGCAACTGTTCAACTTTATTTGCTTAACCCGAAATATGGTAAATAGTGAATTCATTAATGAATCTGTTTGCTTTTGCCTTTACTTCAGTTTCAACCTTTCTCATGTATTGAAATATTGAACCATTTTTTTCTTTTCTCGTTCAATGAAATGTGATATTCAACCGATAATTGCATGTTGCACACTTTTACCGATATTCAACTTGCCATGAAATGTTTAATTGGTTAGAAGAAAGAAATGAAGATTTACTGAGCAAGATTTTGCTACGAAAATGAGTCATTTTTAATCAAAAAATGTCGAGTTTAGGCTTAAAAGTGCAAAAATTTCATTTCATTCGGTTAAACCTTGTTAAAAACTATTTCGATGAGATAAGTTTTTATTTCAATTATAGTTTTAACTTGAAATGATTCCTTGATCATTCTATGATCAACGCATTTCTAAACAGATTAACCATTGAAATCAATGAGCATCCCTGAAATGGAATGAAAAAATATCGAAAAATGAGCGAAAGTAATTGAATAAAGTTATAAATTGAATATTGAACACGATGACAATCTAAGCCTGCGCAGGATTCGAATAATTATTTCTATTCTAAAGTCACAAGGTCATTAAAGGTCATTCGTTAATTTGACCTTCAAACAACGTCCGAAGGTCATTTGCGAAGTGACGTCTTTTTACATTGTGTGATACCCTTTCCTGTGAAATCTAATGGTATCTAATGGTCTGAAGAAATACACTTGCAAGAATCGCCAGTCAAACAAAACAGTTTTAAAGAAACTTGTTCTAATTCGAAGCAACAAATGTTGACTTTTTATAACAAACACATTGCAGTGAAAAAATGCTTGCTATTTGAAAATGACCTTAAAGTCGCATTTTTAGCACTGGAAATAGCTAAGATTTAGATATTCTAAAACTAAAATTTAGAACAATAAACTTAACTAACGGCGAGCGATCGTCTGACCTAGTAATAATACTCTCAACTCTCAGAATATTGAAAATTAAACTTCTAAACGGCAAAAACACGAATCGTGACATTTCGACATGTAAAGTCTTGAAAGTGGATGATACAAAGTGACAAGAATTTATTGGCACAATTGGGTTACTTTTCAAATTGAAAGTGCTTACATTTTCAGAGAGTCAAGTTACAATCGTGCAACATTTACGAATCCATTTAGCTTTGTTTTTATCGCGAGTCTTTTCCCTCTCAGCTAACATAAAGGATCATTGTACAATTTATCATTATCATGATGGCACAAAATTCTTGGCTCTGTTTCTCTTTCCTTTTGCTATCACTTAAAGATTGCTGAAGTTCCAATTGTCTTGATAATGTTCACTCGTCCATAATGTAATATTGCTGTTCCCTGAAGCATACAGAAATGCTTTGCATCTTTCGTTTTTTTCTCTTTTCTCTCTTCCATTTCTCTTCTCTCACTTTATCATCCTTCTTCTTTCTTTCGCCCCTTTTAGCAAATTTTTCATCTTCTCCACCATTCCAACGATATATTCATAAATTTCAAACTCCCACTCTTGAGCTTTCCTTTTCTTCATCATAATAATATAGAGAAGAAGAAAAAATAATTCAAAGAATTTGGTTTATCTTTTTTTTCATCTTTTCTCATTTCATCATGAAACTTTTCCTTCCAATATTCAACAATTTGAGCTTCAACTATCACTGTTCAAAGCTGATTCAGTCTTCAACAGTCAACAATATTCTTCTTTTCACTCCATGAAATCACATTCTCATGATGTTATTGAATGTGAAATCAAGAAGGCAAATTGATTTTCATGAGAAAAGTGAATGAAAGTGGCGCAAAAGGAGCTGAATACGAAAAAACATGGAAAAAGATAGCATGAAATCTCTGAAAACATGAAACATTTTGTCAACCAAGAGAAACTCCTTTTTCTCATGTTTCAATGTGAATGCAACGGAAATTATTTGTTTCATTCTCAGGAAACCGAAAGATGGAAAAGAAATGAAAATGAACTTTCAAGTTTTGGGTTGCAATAGACATGAAACTTTTGTTGCAAAATTATCAAAAGATTTTTTCCTTTCTATTTTCATCGTTGTTCAAAAATCTTGAGAGATGAAACTTTCGTTTACTTGAATAATCTCAAGATGAAAATCCCATTCTTGTTCATCTCTCCATTCACGACTCAAGAATTGTATCAAGAAGTTTTTTTCCTTTTCGCCATCATCATGCACTCTTCCTTTTCCCTCCCAGTGATACAATATCATTCCCTGTCAGAACTGGTTAATCTGTTTCTCCATTGATTCTGTGAGATGTTTTCTCTGCCACTTTTCTCATTCCTCAGGTTCTTTCTGTCTAACAACTCATGGCAATGCTGGTAATCAAAGGATGAATCAATTAGAGAAAATTCTGGAAATTATGAAATGGAAAAAAATTGAAAAAAAAAGTTTTCCTTTCAAAGGTTAAAGTAAAAGTGAAAAGTATTTTTAACTCCAAAACTGATCGATCGGCTTTAAATGTGAGCTTAGTTTGATAGGCATTTCTAGAGTTTCGAATCATGATTAGCCTTGGAATTTCATTCATTGGAATCCTCTTACTCATTAGGATTAGCTGAATTGATCAATTTGTGCACAATCAGGTAAAGTTTAAAGTGAAAAGTAAACTGTAATGAGACTTGAAAAAGTTCATAAAAAGTAAAGTCGAAGAGCAGGAAAACTGTTTTTGTCAAAGTTGAGTTTTATAAATAAAAGTAGAAATGATATTTCATCTTCAAGTTGGTTACTATTTACAGCATGTTAATCCGATTAACGATATTTTTCGCTGTATTTTTGTTCATCTTGTATAATAGATATAAATTGAATAGTAAAAGGTGTTATTATGATATGACGAAGGCAAAGGTAAACAAGAGTTTGAATTTTGTCTAAATTGTTTGTTAACCAAAAAAATGAAAATGAGAATTGAAATATAACTGGGAGTGAAAAGTTATTTCATCCATTTTCTTCTCTTCGTCAGCTTTGGGTAAAGTTGAACAAAGGGAAACAAAAATACTCATTTAGTTTGTGCAAAGATATTGAATTTGAAAAGATTTCTTCTTTCTTCTTGTGAGTTGAAATGTTTCACCTCAAAAATGTTGAACCAATGATGAGAAAAGGTGATAAAATAAGAATAGAACGAGAAAAATGTTGCTTTTCAACTTATTTCTTTTTTCTCTCTTTTTCCTTCTTTCGATCACATTTTGGGAAAACATTTTCATGTTGAATTTGAACATTCAATATTCAACAAAATATTTCAATGTTTATCAATCTTTGACAGTCTTTCTCTTCCAGCCAATGAATAATGATTTTATAATAATCTGAATGGAAATGAATGAATATTGTTGGAATCATTTTCAACTTTAGTTTTGCTTTGAATTAGTTGCTGCGAGAAAAAAAGGATTCATTTTCATTTGCTTCTCAAGGGCTGAAGGTTCGTAATTAGATGATATTCAAAGGGTTCATTTGGATGACCAAAACTTTCATGCTTCTACGAGTTTACATTACTTTTCAGTTTTGTTGTCCTTTTATCTTTCCTTTTCTGACATTTACTTTTCAAGTTGAATATTTCATGCTTTGATTGTTGGCTTCAAGTTGTATGCTTATTTTGTCCACTTTTAAACATGATCAACATTTCCATTTCATCTTTTGTCAGATTGAAACGATTGGCGATGCTTACTGTGTGGCTGCTGGACTTCACCGACCAAGCGACATTCACGCTCAGCAAGCTGCTTGGATGGCACTCAAAATGATTAACGCAGTAAACACTGTTCTATCACCAACTGGATCACCACTTCAGGTAAGGAATGACATGTTTCACTGTAAATGGATAAGCGTTTAGCTTCGACTTTTCGCTTTTCAAATGACCATTTGCTGCCGTTCGAAATTGAATTTTTCGTTTCTTCTTTCACTCCTTTTCTATTGAAATTAGATGAGAATTGGTCTGCATACAGGATCAGTCTTGGCTGGTATAGTTGGAATCAAAATGCCTCGATACTGTCTATTTGGAAATAATGTTTCCCTTGCAAACAAATTTGAATCTCAAAGTGAACCGATGAGAATCAATATAAGTCCAACTACTTACAGGTATGCAATTTTTAAACGTAAAAAAGGTTTTGCTATTTTCTCCAGAGGAATTGTTCGCTCCGTTTAAGACTTTTATTTGATGTTGGATTAGTTTATTTTAAGCCATGTTTTCATTCAACTTTTTGTTGCCGTTTACAGACTTTTAAGCAGCCGTCCTGGATTCAAGTTTACTGAGCGTTCTCGTGACTGTCTTCCACCCGGGTTTCCTCCTGAAATACCTGGCAACGGTTATTTTGTCGACGACTATAAGCATAAAGGTGTTGATGCAAAAGAACCGTTAGCGAAGCACATTGGCCAAGCATTGGTTGATAATCAGTTGACTTTTGAAAACATTCAACTGCAAACTCAAGAGGTTATTAATAAGATTGCAGAGATAAAGGGAGTTGCCGTCGAGAATATAATGGCAGTTCGAGTTGAAGATAACCTAATGGAATGCAACAAAAATTTGAAACCAACTTCATCATGCTCATCATCTTCAACAACATCTTGTGGGACCAATAAAGCCAATAATAACGAGAACAGCAACAAGGTCAACAGTGACTCTAAAGCAAACAATAAAAGTGACAATAAACTGGACAGTTCAACCATTGAATCAAATTTTGATGAAATGAAAAGTTCAATGTCGAGAGGGAAAACACCGCGAACTGGCTGTCCAATGTTTTTCAAGTGAACAAAAGTTAAGAGGAAAAGTGCACAATAAAAGTGGACAAAATGAATATAAGATGAAAACCTTTTTTATCCTCAACCATTAACCAATAAAGAATCCAGAAAAGATATATTAATATATAAATAAATGTATAAAAGTTAGCGATATTATTGATTATTGAGAAGCAAATAAACATCAAATTGCACATTATATTGAATAGATTTTAGGATTTTATGGATTAATTTAACTTTTTTTGTTTTAAACCTTTTCTCAATCGGATGATGAATGAAAAGATTGCTTCAATTGATTCACAGAGTCGAGGGTTGATTATGCCAATGAATCCATTTAACTCGTCATTAATGCGTACTTACTTTCAATGTTACAACTGTTAAACTCTACTCGAACACACAAACTGTGTTCAATGTAACTACAAATGTTGATATTGAGAGACAAAATAAAGATCAAAGTATTAACAAATTGAAATTATTCATTTTTTCATCGTTTTTTATTCATCAATTACAAACTGATTTTACAAAGGTTTCATGTGTTCAGCAATGAAACTGGTTTGGTTCATCGTTTATTGCATCAAATATCCAAGGCAGTGTTTTTGGATACATATTTTTAGAAAACACTTTAATCTAAAAAAGAGGAAAAAGTTGCACAGAATTTTTGGTGTTTTGAAAGGAAATGCGATGATAGTGAAGATGGAGAATGCATGATAATTGAGAAAAACAACTTTTCGTTATTCATGGGTTTGTTTGGTTTAACAGTAAAATATTTATCACATTTGGCTTCTTCAAGTTTCTTGTGACTTTTAACGTTGACAGAGATTCACTCTTCAGCTTTTGACTCTTGCAGGGGTTTCCGTGAAAGAAAGTAGACCATCATTGGATCGGCTTTACCCTTCATGGTCACGGGACCACGCAGTTGAAAGCAAAAGGTTTCATCCTTGTTGTCTTCTTGTTGCAGCAGACGATAGGCTGTTTCCGAGACGTTTATCTTACCTGGAGCTCCGGTTGTTTCAGTTCTGCTTGTCAGGTTAACGGTGTTACCAAAGAGACAGTAACGAGGCATTCGGCGGCCAATCACACCGGTAACCACTTCCCCTGAATGAATTCCAATGGTAACTTGCTGTGAGATGAGACCAAGAATGAAAGAAAAGAAAAAAATGTTTTCAAGTGAAGAAAATGGTCCAGTTATTATTGACTTACCACTTCGTCGACGTCTTCAGTTTTCACCGTCTTCGAAAGGTCCATTATGTCTAGAGCCAACTTGGCAATACAGCGAGCGTGGGAAGGACAAGGTTGAGGTAAGCCACTAACAGCCATGTATTTATCACCAACAGTTTCAACCTGTTAGTCAAAGAAAAATAACATTGAAATCGAGACACTTTTGTACACTTGAAAGTCGTCCTACTTTGTAAACGTTCGGATTCTTCTTTGGGTCTGTGAGGACATCGAAAGTTGTATATATACAGTTTAAAAGCTTAACGATTTTCATGGCTCCTTTGGCATCCGAGTTTTTGGCACAAAAGGAACTGAAGCCGACGATTCCGCTGAACAAAATGGTCACTGATTCGTACTTCTTAGCTGGCACTGGACGGCCATGACGAAGCTCATTGGCCACGGATGGAGGGAGAACCGAGTACAGAAGGCAATCTGTCTTCTTTTTTTCTTCTTCCAGTTCACGGTAAGTTTGCTGTAGTTTGTCGGTTAAAATTTCCAGGTTTTTGGTCAGTTCGTATTCAGCTTCGAATTGCTGGGAAAGCAAAACAAGATCACGGGTTGCATCATGAAGTGGTATATCGTCAAGGTATAAACCTTGATTATTGAGATCTTCCAGGTTAACAACAGAAGGTGAACAAAGAAATAAAACTAAATCGTTTTCAGGAATGTGAATCATTTGACCCTTTAATCGTAACCTAATCGAAAGTAATAAACATGGAAAGAAACTTGAATTTAGCCAATGGTCGGTATAAAACGCTAAGCTAAACAATTTGATTTGAAATGAATCAAACTTTACAGACTGTGCAAAGCTCGATGAGCAAACTAAAGAAAACTTACTTGACGTTTGTTGCTTTGTGAGGACAATCTGGAGGTCGAGTTGAAATCATGTCAGATTTTGTTCGAAGCACAAAAACAGTGTTGATGTGAGATAAGATGTTTTTGAAAGCAAACTCCATATGCGGTCTGACCATTTCAAGGACAGTATTGACTCGACAGCTGGTCAGTTGGAGAGCAGGTAAAACACGAGAAATCGATGTGCCCGCCTAACAAGGGAAAAACACGGGAAAACTTGGACTAAAGTGTCTTTCATCTAATAGTGAAACAGATCTAAGATTTAACATTCTTTAGTCGCTTAGCTTTGAAACTTTTGGAAGAAAAAAAATTATTCAGAAATGGACATTGATCATGCCTTATAAATGCATCTAACGCTAATCGATCTTCTTAACTCTTTGCAAATTGTAATGCTCTACGATTCAAAAACGATCTTTCTTTCGCCAACTATTCTGCGATATTTGGCTGATAAATCATTAATTATAACGAAAAGCTGTAGTTTTCAAAAATTGAATTTAAAGTTGAAATAATTACGAGAAACATGAACTTACCTGTTTAACTTGTAGATTACGATCAAAGATTAGATGAAATGGAAATGCTTTGCAAAAGGTTATCGGACTGATTCGATTATCCAAGTTTAAATACTCAAACTCTTCGATCAACGGTTCAGCAATCCTTTGGCCATTTGAACACTTCTCTTTGATACTAAACTGAACATGATCAATACCATCGTCTTTGGTGGCAATTATTTCGACCTCAACCTCGGTTCCATGCAACTTACTGGCCACTGCTTTAACTATACCAATGACAATGTACTCCAAACCAGCTCGTTCCGAGTAATAGTGAAGTATCAATGCACCATCTTCAATGCGCTCAGTGCAACGGAAACTTGGTGCTCTCATGCCTGCAAGATGTGAACAAATGAAGTGAAATGTGAATTTTGATGAACAGAAAAAAAAACAAAAACAAATGCAATTAAAAAGGGATCAAAGCTGTTATTAAAATTTTCATTTTAAAAGGTAATACGAGATGAAAGTTTAGCACAAAATTTGTGTTATTAATAGTAATTAGTATTATAATGATAATAGTTGCAAATGACTGATCAAGATTTATTAAAAACAATTTAAATTCTCTAATGAATACAAAAGATTTTAATAATTTGCCTAATTAATTGCTCATTGTTGGGAATTGTTGGTGAAACTTTTTTGCTTCAGGATTAAGTCTTCTGGGTTTGAAGGTAAACAGAAGCCAGAAGATGATCACAAGCTGCGTCATTAGTGAGAATATTAATTCAACTTTTTTTTGCATTTACCTGGATAAATGGTTGCCAAATGATCATGAAGAGCATCGAGATTCTGTAAAAAGTCTCTTGGCGTTGCACCCAACACTTGCAAGATCTTATCGTAACCCGATTCTTGGCAAAAGTCGAAAAACATGCGACCAAACAGTTCGAGAATTTCATTTGCAGGAATCTCTAAGTTACAAAACGAACAAAAGAAAAATTATTATTTTCGCTGAAATGAACCAAGTTTTGAATAAAGGTGTTTCTTTGAGTCAACAACTTGCAGGATTATCTGGTTCTTGACTTGGACAAGGGACAATCGATTATGAGTTTTAGAAATTCTTTTGAAGAGAAAAATGCAATTTTATGATAAATTGTTCTTTCGTCAACGAAAATTTCAGCGAAACGTTAGAATAAAGAAAAAAAGTTGAAAAAAATGAAGTTCGAGGTATTTTTTATCAGTAATTTGGAAGTTCAAACAGCATAGTGATCAACGAGTATTATCTTTGAGTTCATTGCCGATTCATTATTGATTCTGATCTCAAATCGAATTTCGGAAAATTTCAAAACTTTAAATCGCAACGAAATAATTGATTACAATCAGGAACTGAACAACGAAAAGGAATGAAAATGTTGGCAGAGTCATGAACAGTTGAACATAATTAATGGATAATATTAAAATGAAATTTGAAAAAAGGTGAAACTCACAAGATAATCTAATTTTGTTTACCGTTTTCTGTCTTTTCCCAGAAAATTTAGTAAAACAACAATTGTAATTTAATGATTAAAGAATGAAAAATATTTTTTTTTCTCATCAAACTAATGGATTCTCATATTTTGTTTGTTTATCCAGCGAGAGATTATCATGAGAACGAAGAGAATCCTTTGTTAATGTAATAATATTTTCCAGGGAAGAAGATGAAACTTGCAATGATAAAGACAAGGAACGTGAAAGATGTTATAACTTTGGGTAACATTAGCATCTTAATTTTAAGATAAAATCATTGATCAAACTTTGTAATTGAAATTTTCGTTTTTTTTCGTCGATTTCCAGGTTAAAAGGAAACCCAAATTTTTTCATCGACATGATAATCACTATTACTGGGTTGATCAAGCTCACCGAAACTATTGTCATTGACTTTTGGACAGTTTCTCATTGATGGATTGGACTGGTTTATGTGCGCAAATTGCTTTTCCCAACTTGATTGATGTTGGCGAGAGTAAAATGTTTCAAATTTTATTGATATTCGTTTCTTAATTGATTGCAGTTTGCAAGAGTTAAATGTATTATTGATGAGGTGAATCAAGGTAAATGTAAGTGTCAAGGAATGTTGAGGAAAAAGGAAAGGAACACGATGATGATTCTGATAAAGCTAAACAATAAGGTGACAAGTTATTAATTATAAAATGATTTATAGTGAGAAAAATGTTGAACAAGAATTTTCTCTTTTTTTCCTTTTCTCTTTTCATATTTTGCTTTCACCTTCTTTCACTGGTAACAAGATGCTTCTGATAAGTAGAGTTAATAAGGTTGGATAAAGGTTTCCAGATGAAAGTGTGTGTGTGTGTGTTTGGGTCAATCTGTGCTAAAAGGATAAGAGAGAAAGGAAAAGATTTGGAAAAAATGAAGAGACGAATTGAGGATTTAAAATGTTCTGGAAAAGGGATTTCAAGAGGCAACATTTAATCTGACAGAATTGAAATATCATGGAGAAGCACATTGAGATGAAGGCTAGTGTCCAGCGAAGTTTTACTAATCCAAAGTTGGAAAATGTTAGCCTCTGGAAGAGACTAGATTAAGGTGATTTATTGGCCATAAAAGTGAACAGCCAAATGGGTTAAATTGATTATTTTGTTTACCGAGAAATGATAATGTGAAAAGGGAAAATTGATCAACAATTGAGTCCACAAATGAGTCAGTTGACTGTCAACAGATTTGCAAATTTGGGTGAAAAGGTTAACCATTAAAATTGGTTTTCATCGTTTGATTAATAATCTTGTCAAGAAGATCTCGGTGTGTTTCAATGGAGTGCGGAGTGCGAGGTTAGCAGGCAGGAATGGATCAATTATGGGTGGAAAAGTTGATCAATGAAAGTGAACCAGGAAAACTTGTGAACTTACTCAGAACCTTTTCAGCAGCTCCAATCAGATTGTAAGTGTTTTCATCATCATAAATCAATCGAACCAAAAATGAACCTTCCATTTCAATTTCTGCTTCCTTCCTGTGTTAACATTAAATTGTTTTGTTGCAATGTTTTCAGTTGAAATTAAAGTTTTTTGTTTTTTGTTTCTTGTACTTTTAGCTTTGAAAACTGACTTACTTTATCTTTTCCCAAACTTCATTTCCAAAATTTCGAATCACAAGAAGTTCTAAAGCATGATTAACAAATCCATACTGGAAAAGATGAGGATAAACAAATGAAGGGAAAATAATTTGATTAGCATAAAATTGATGAAAGTTCTTAGTGAATCTTGATGTTTGGATTGATAAGTATTTGCTCATCTTGATCTCTGTGCCATTTGCAGCAATTCATTATTTAATCTGAAATTTCATGCAAATTTGGCAACATTAAACTAAAAGGAAAAGAGAAAAATCTAAATCCTTTTCTTTCAATCATTAATATATTCCTCAAGATTAATAAAAAAAATGAAAATCGCTTTACTAATGTTGGAGTCATCAGGTATAAGCTTATCCTTATTAGGTGCTTCTGAATATTTCAGGAAGTTTATGGCTTTACATGCTTTTTACGAACAGGTCAAGTAAGGTAAAGAAAAGCTTCGTCTTATTGCTACTATTGATTTACTTTTGCACCTCATAATCAAATGCGTGTAAAAACTTATATATTTACCATTCTGTTTGATGTTTCCTTGACTCTGCTGTCTGATTATACCAACACCTCAACGGCTATTTATTGTGGCAATGAATAGCAGTAAGTTTCGTGAAGATTGAGGAGTAAAAAGTTATGCATAAAAGTTTCATCAGTCCGAGCAATTCATTGGAACCAAAGAGTGAGGACGATGGATGGTGTCTAGCAATAAGTAGAAGAAAAAATATGAAACAGTCAGTATCGACTGAGAATTGAATTTCGTTGACAGTATTGACAGTTTCGAATCGATGATAAAAACATGAAAATAACTCCCGCAATTTTGAACTGTTTAAAATGGTGTTAAATTTTCAAATGCAAAGAATTAAAGTTATGGAAACTTGGTATTGAATGGAAGCTTTATTTTCAATTGGTTGACCTAAAATTGATTAGAATGGTTGCGAATAGGAAAACAAGATTCTTTATTGTTCTCATTGGGTCATCTTTTCCATGATAATTATCATTATCCTTATTGTTATTGTTATCATCATTCCCTGTCTGTTTTATCATCGGAATAAAGTTGCCTTCAGTAAATAACTATTCACCATTAGCCATGTTAGAGGTTAATGGAGTTAACATCTTGCTTTTCACTTTAACCATGAACCAGTCAACGATAGCTGTGTATCTATTTAATGGTAATCACATTGAGTGAACAATGCAATCAACGATCCATTTGAAGATGGACAACAGTCGCAATAAGACAGTCCGGTTCAATTGAATTTACTTGAAAACAAATATTCTTTTCTAATATTCACCTTAATTTTGTTCATTACTATCGGATCAATTGTTCACCAATTAACTCACAATTGATCACAATGAATGCTTCCATTTATTAAATTAAATACTTTACTTTACTCTTCAACTTCTGGTCGATCAAGAAATTAATGTCTTTCTGTTATCATTGTGTGTTCTTGCTTTGTTATTCATGATATTGATTGGATTCTGTGGATTCTGTGGATTCTGATGATTGTGTTGATTCGGTGTGAAAAGTGCGATACCAAAGTTTACTCTTGATTCGTCTTGAGACACTTTTGATTGTCTTGTTGGCTTATATTGTTAGTGAACATGATTAACTATCCTGAGGTTTTCCGCATTTGTTGGACAAACCTGAATCCTTATAAGGATAAAGTTTAATCCTTAATGAATGAAGAACCCTTTTTGACCGTCTTGACTCATTCAACTCAAGGGAATTGCATTCATCTTCATTTTATTGTCACAATTGTATTCACATTTGTGAATGATTACTTTGATTCGCCATTCATTCATGTTTGTCTTACCTTTCAATATCAAGACAGTTCATCCATCTGACATTTATCTTCATCTTGAGCAAAGAATGAAATTCAGTTGACAAAATGAGGAAAAGTCAGCCAACAATTGTAATTCATTTTAAAGGTTTAGTTTGAATGTATTGAGTCGATTCAAGCTTTACTCATTATGACTAAACTTGACCACAAATTGAAAATTAACTCACAATTTATAAATAAACTGTAATAATTGATGTTCATGTTGATAACGCAAACTACATTCATTGAGAAATGGAATTGTTGTAAAAATAGAAATTCTGTTTCCTATTGCCTGCAATGAATTCCCTGAAGGAATTTTCATCAACATAAAGTGTATTCACTTGGTTTGTGTTCACTAATTAGCATTGTACTTGTCACAATAGTATTCATTCAGATTGACAGGCAAACTTATGCTCAAGGCGAGTCTTCTTCTTCCATCTTCTTCTTCCATCAAATGAATAAATTGTTCAGATTGATTAGTTATGCAATGTAATAATAAGAATCAATTGTTATCAAAAGAAACTGATCACAAGATGAAATATCATTACAGTTGAATATGTTTCAATGAATGTTCATAAAGTAAAGAGTAAAAGCAATGATAAACATTGAATAATCTCATGAGAGGAAAGTAATTAATTTTATTGTTCAAGGTTTAGTTGAATTGCTAGTTCAAAATGCATTAATTGGTTATCAATTGAATAGAGAGAATGATCTATGAAAGAGAAAAGAATAATCTGTTTCATGAGAATTAATATTTTTATGCAAATTATCACATCAAGTGATTAACAATGTTCAGCCTTCAATAAACAGATAATAACTTTTAAACAGTTAAACGATAGTTTCGGTTAAAGTTGTTTTGGAATCAATTAATCATTGGATTCATCATTCATGATAATCACAAATAGGAAGAATCAGTCATTAACTGAGAGAAGAGAAGAAGGATTAATTAAATTTCATACTTTTTCTGGTCAAATTGCGAAGTTTCATTGAAGACTAATCAAGATTGAGATAAGCGAATGATTGCAATTGAAATTGTATTGCAACAAGTTTCAACTGATTTTAGATGAAGATGATTGAGAAGAAACTCAATGGAATCCAAATCAATATGCAAATGAGTGTTCGACTGAACTGGTGAGTTGACTGTTCACTGACCAGCTTTAGTTGAGTGTTTAGGTTGACTCGAGATTAGATGTTGGCTTTGATTGCGTGTTGTGTCATTCAGTTTTCAATCTATTCTGTTTGCCACTGAAAACTTTGAGTAACTTTCATGATTAAATGAAATGAAATTGTTGCTTCCATTTGATACTCAAATGTGCTTTAACCCAATTGTTTCCAAGAAGAAATTAATTTGATTTCGTTTTTGCTTCTTACCAATTTCATTGGAATGAACAAATCTGACAGTTGAAAGCATAATAACCTTAGCTTGCACAAAACTCGAACATTGAATATAACAAGATTTTAACATTTACTGAACAAGAACAAGAATAAATGTAGAGAAGAGAAGAGAAGAGAAGTTCTGTAACAATGAGTCGGAAGATGAACAGAATGATAATGATGATAATGAGGATGAAGATGAAGATGAAGACAATTCGTTTGAACCTTGTGAGCAAATCAGTGAAACAAGAAATGAAATTACAACCATAATTTGAGTAATTATCAAATTCATTTCCATTCTTCTTTTCTCTCATCATTTGCACTCAATTCCGTTAATTTTACCAATTAACATGAAATAAGTTTCAAATGATTAAAATAATGAACTCCAACTCTGTTTTGGATCAATTTCATTGCGCGAAAATGAATTATCATTTAACTTTTTATAATAATGGCAATCATTGACTCAACAGTTTTCCATTGAAAGAGAATTGAAAAGAATGAAAAAAACTTTTGAACGAAATGCTTTTTATCTTATGGAACGAAAGACTGAATGAAAATTCAATGAGTTGGCATAATTGACCATCATCATGATAAGTACAAGTTTACAGTCTAAACTGTCTAACCAGATAATGTAATTATTCATATGCTTAAATGAACAATCAGATAATGAGAGCATAAACTGGGAATGCTTTTGTCATTCTCATCAGATTCAAATATTATTACATTGATTCATGTTGAAGAGGTGATTCAGTTAATCAAGACTTTTCTTGTTTCTTTGTTTTCCCATTAAAAAGCAGAATAATGTTCAACTTTAATCAATCTGTTTACAAATGAATGATTCATTTGATTAATTCAGAAGAAGAAGGAATGAAAAGATTAAGAAAAATTGAAATGTTTCAATTTGGAATAAAGTTTCCCTTTAACTGAATGTTGATTCACAGAACTGAACTTTTATTCCTTGTGATGAGAGGAATGAAAGTTGAATCCACTTTAAACTGTTTTGACGTTCAAATCAAAGTTTATTAATCGCAAAATCACATGAAATTGATACAAAACTATATTCACTTATTTTGTGCGGTTGTTCAATCAATGAATTGAAACATGTTTGAATAGGAAAAGATGAATGCTGACAGTTTCAATTGAATACCGGGCGTTTTTTCTCATTTTGCGCTTTTTGACGTTATAACTCACGAACGGTTGATACTACAGACCTCAGATTCGAACCATGAGCTCTCACAAATCAAAAAAATCTTAAGTTCGAGCTCTCAAGGTCATTCAAGTTCACTCAGTTGTTTGACCTTTAACTGACATTTGAAGGTCATTTTCTGTAAGTACAAACATTTCACAACTGATTGTTGATTATTAGACGCTCAGAGCTATTTCTGAACAGAAGATATGAGAGTTTTCATATCGTTCGTGAGTTATAACGTCAAACAGGCGTAAAACGCCGCGTACAATTAAAATTGATTTCTCTGAAAATGTAATCCACTAAACTATTTCCCTAATGCAAAAAATTTTAATTATGACTTCAAGAGATTTCAAAATCAAACTTGGATTCAAATATACGTTCATCGCGGGCTGATCTATTTTTGGTTTCCTTGATTTTACTATGTATCCTGAGTATCTTCGCATGAAATATGAAATTATAACAAAACAATTGTTAAGTATCGCGATATTTGAATTTGGTATATGAAAAATCGCAGCCTATTTATGTACCACCTTAAGCATTTTTGTATTCTGCGAAACCAATGTGGAAAAGGAAACTTAGTAAAATGAGTTTACATGAAAACCATCATCATAATCATGATATAAACATGCAAACCTTTATTCTGTTTTCTCTCTTCATCTTATCTCCATTTTCACGTTGTCCTGGGTCCTTTTCTGCATTTTATATATTGTATATAGTTGACCTTTTATTGAATAAGTCACTTTCAACGAAATTGAAAATCTGGAACTTATTAAAATAATAAAATTATTCAAATCTCATAGTTCAAATTTGAGAGTCTGCACCTGCATCAAGTTGATAACTCATCGCAAGATATATAAGTATAATCAAACCACATTTAAGCAAGTTTAGTTTTTATCGTTTTCATGTGATGCACAAGTTTCGCTAAAACCGTCTCTTTTGACTTGAAAGTGTTAGAATGGCGATAACTCCTGCCGGTTAATCTTGGTGATCTACCAATGATAAACTCATGATGTAATCTTTAAAGAATAGTCTCGGATACTAAAGAGACGGTATGGACTTTGTACGAAATTTGCAACAACAATTATCGATTGAATTTGCATGCCTATTCCATGAAGATTTTGACAAAACTTTGGTGAAAATTAAGAATGGAAAACAAGCAAAACTCGTTTTTTGCCTGTTCATTAACAGACTTACAAAATTTACTTTGCATTATCATGTATTCAGCCAAGTATGATATTCAAATGTTGTTGAAATAATGGAAACTTGATTATCATAATAAACTATATTAAACTCAATGGAATCACATTTTATTATTATTTTCCATTTTTACTCTTTTTGTGTGTTCGCCTTCACTTTCTGTTTATTCAATGTCTGAGTAAATAGAATGAAAAATTATGATAAAATTGTTATTATCAACTGATTTGTTCAAAGTTCATGTGAACATAAACTTAACAACAAATGAATATTAATATTTACTCAGTTGAACCAGTTTCATCAATTTTAATAAGTTGACCACTGAAATTGGATGAAAAAGGTGAGTCGAAGAAGAAAGTATTTCATTGTAAATATCAATTCTGTAATATTTCCATTCTTTTCATTCACTTTTCATGCTTTTCATAGTTTTTTGTTTGCAATTTAATTTCAGTATTTTATTGTCAAATGAAACGCAAAATGAATTGAAAATATTGACTTTTAATAATAATATTGAGTTTCATCTTTTCGAGCATTTCTCATCTTTAAGCTTGATCAGGTTAATCAATAAATTAGACAATTGCACTTGTTTAATGAGTTGCCATGTAAATCCCAATGGAAAGTCATTCGTTCATTTCAATTTCAATTTACTTTTTATTTACTTTTATTTCCTTGGTTTACCTGCTTTAAATTGAAATGTTTTTCATTGTTGAACCATTTAAGAAGAAGGAAGGAGAAAAGTGTTTAGGAATTCATCTTGCAATCAATTCCCTTTGTAAAAGCTGGATTACTTTGAGGTATTATAAATGGTGAAAATATTATTTATCATCAAGATGAACATGAAGGGAGCAAAAAGTTTAATGATATTTTCAGTTCTTCTTCTTCTTCTTCTTCTTCTTCTTCTTCTTATTCTCCTTCTCTTCTGAATGATCATGAAAATCGCTAAATTATAAACTTGAGAATTGCACTTTTTATTCTTATTTTTCTGGTTGGAAAAACAAGGAAAAAAGAAATGAAATGATTGATGAAAGTGTGGAATGATAAATAGATGAGAATGGAGATGAAAATTGTTTCCCATTGAAACGAAACAATTGATTCATTGGAAAGAACAGCGAACGAAATTGAGTTGAAGAATCGGTCAGAATTTCGCTTGAAAATGATTCGATTGAGAATCAATTTGGTTTCAATAAAGAAATGTCGGGAAAGATTAAATGCTGTTTGATATTGAAAGGAATCTCGAACGTGTAAATTGCCTGACAAGTAATGCCTGTAAATCAACTGTTTGTTATTAATACATAATAGTTTTGCAAAATTGAAGTGAAATGTGAAACAATTGAAGTTGAAACTACAAGCCTTGCAAGTAACAAGCGAATCAGGCCGAATGACATTAGTCTTTTAACCTAACAACATCACTCTTTCCCCATCAAATTTGCTTCCAATGCGTCCTTCCTCGAAAAGAATTTCTTGCAATTCTTTCTTTCTCTCGTCGAATTGAACAATGCGAAATGGACTTTCATTTGTTCTTAATCCTCTGATCTTTTGACCTGCATCTTCTTTGATTCCATTTTTATTGCTCCTTAAAGAGCCATTAAAATTATCTGAACAAGAATGAGACTGAATGTGAAAAATTGGAGGATTACGATAACTTGTTACTGTAATCGCCATTACCAGTTATTATCAACTTTCCTTCAATCCTTTTCAAGTACATTTCACTTTCTTATCCTGAAGTGTCTTATGCTGAAATCCCAAGTATGTATTAATGAAATAATGAGTCGAAATGAAAAACGATGGAACAATTTACTGATTTATAATAACTTCGGGATTATTCAGTTGAAAAGAGTAAACTTTAGAAAGTTTAAATTCGCAATGAATCTGGAGTTGATAAAGATATGAACCAATAAAAGGATAAAATATTCTGAGTGAAAACATTTTCTTCTCAACTCGTCACATCCCTTTGATATTGAATAACATGCACTTGTAATAATATTTATTGATATTTCATTTCGTTCATTGCTATTTGCTCTTCACATTAAATATCATTTTGACTTATCAGGTTCATTTGATATTCATAGACGTGGTAAACATAACAATTGTTACTTTCACTTCAATGTAATTCGTTGACAACTTTTCATTGAAGTGCTTATTCATTGTCTCATGATAATGATGATCAAAGTAGAATGACATTCAATTGAAAAGTTCAATTTGAAGATTAAAATTATTCTGAAAGAAATTTCATTCTATTGTTCTGAATATTATCTTTTGGACCGAAAAATATTGATTGAGCTGAATGCTGTCCAAATCTTTTCCAATAAACTCTCCAATGATTGTCAAAGCATTTCATTTTTGTAAAGTATAATAACTTTTTCAGGATCAGAGAAGAATGCTTTAAACCTTTTAACCTTTTATAGTAATTAAAAGTGAAATGAATTAAAATGAATCAATTTGGGAACTTGAATTGCCTTATGAATTGATGGAAAGTAAAGGCTTGACAAAAAATTATCTTTACTCAGTTATTATCTTTTGCTGAACAATTGTTTACCTTCTGTTATTCAAGTGATTTATTGAAATAATGAAACTCGAAACATGATAATTACATTGTTCGGGTTTTCAGCTCAACTCCATTTTCCTCAGTAAATTGAATATTTAATAATGATAATTGCTGAGTTGATGAAAAACAAAGAGAGCGAAGGAAAGGGAAAATGAATAACAAAAGGTGAACAAAATTTCACTCTTTTCTGGTTCACTCTCAATCTGATAGTTTTTACCCTTAAATTTACATTTTGAACGGATGCTTAATGAATAAATTTGGATGAACAAGTTGAACTGTTCAGGAGTTTAATCAATTTTTAGCAGCAAAATGAGCAATTGCAAGCTTAAAAGTAACATTTCATTGAATTGCAATGAATATCAAGAAAAAAAGGAAAATTAATTGACGATTTGAATCAACAAAAGTCGCACTTTTTCAATCTCATCTTTGCCTTTGCCTTTGCCTTTCCTTTGCCTCAGCTTTACCTTTACTTTAAACTTTGTTTTGTTTTCTTGTCAACCTTTTACTTTGTTTAATTATTTAATTATTAATGTTACAGTTTCATTTAATTGATAATTTGTTGACTTTAATCAGATTTGTACGTTAATCAACGAGACAAATGGTTGTTGGTTAAACTTGAATGTTGTTGGTTAAGATTGATTAAAAGTAAATTAACTGCAAAATCAAATTAAGAGGTTAAAAAGTTAATTGTGTTTCAATGTAACTCTTTAAAGGAAAAGGTTTGCTCCATGAATGCCGATCAAAATGATCAACTTTGATAAATCAATAATTAAAGAAGAAATTGATTTTGGAAACAATCAAGTGACCTTCCAGTGATTAATTGATTGCCAATTGATTAGAGTTGCGAAGGCAGTTGAGTAACTATAATTAATGTTCACTTGATTATTGATCAACAATAATTTCATTCAAAGTCTATCTTTACCTTGACAGGTTCAAAGGCTTCACTCATTTAATAATATTGAAACTCAAAGCTTGTTCAACTTAAAGGTTGTTCAAAGTTCAATATCAGGCTTTTGTTTGGATTATCGTTTCAACTCAAATTATAGATTAAAATCATTTTCTTGCTTTTCTTCATTTCATTTGATTCTGATAAACATTTCACTCTGAATACCATTTGGAATGGACATTTATCGTTAATATTTGCATGAATCTAGGATTTAATTTTAGCCTTTAATTGCATCGCAATAAAAACTGTCATTAAATGGATATGAATAATGATTCAATATAATAAATGAGATGAAAATCTTCTTACTTTCAATCAATTATAGTTATTAATAAACTGTTCATTTTTTGTGACCATTATTATAGTCATTAACTCGTTTTTTGTATTCAAACTTGTCGCTTTACTTGTTTTGTGTTTCATTTGATTAACATGAATTGTGAAAAGAATAAAAAGAAATGAAAGATTTTCTCATTGTTCACCTTATATATTCATGATAAAATAACTACTAATATCAACTGCAACTGATATCATGCATTTTATACAAAACAACTTTTCTCTTCTACTTTTCTCTTCTTCGCACATTTCTGTTGGTTTTTCATAACCAACTTTCACTTATCTACTTTTGCTGTTTAACTATCATTATCATGAATATAAATACATGAACATTATTGGTGAATAAAGGTTATATTATAATAACTTGAAGGTAAAAATGAGTGTAAATGTTATTGTCAAATGAAACTGAACTGACAACATTTGTCTCATTGTGTTCACTTTACAATCGTTGATCTTCAATTTAGAAACAAACAATTGGAAAATGAAAATGACGAGAAAATTGATTAAACTGAATTGCCATGTTGGATTGATGTTTTTGGGAAAGTTATTGTTGATCAAAAGCACAATTTGTTGTCAATAGAACCTTAATTTTGAGCTTTTTCCTCTTCTATTTCATGTTAACATTTTGTTTGATCAAAGTCAACCTTTCAGTTAATAAGATGTTGCTTTCAATTTTTGATGTAATATTTTTGTCAGTTTGGTTTAACCATTAATAATAATGACATTTGTAAATTGAAAATAAAAGATTCATTAGTTTCTGTTATTTTTGTTTCTCATCTTTAACTTTGTATTTGCAGTCTTTTTAATACCATTTTGATAGTTCAAGATCATTGTATTTTCATTGAAACTTTGATTCGCAAGAAAACAATTGAATTAATTACCTTGTCGATGAATTGAATCAAATTGATTTGGTTAAAGTTGATGTGCGTGGTTCCTGGTGGTGAAAATTGCAACTTCACGAGTCGGCTTTTCTTCTAGCTTTTCTTTTCGTTCGTTTATTTGTTTCTCTCTTTCTGATACTAATTAATGTTTAAAATTTTCCTGGTTAATTTGTTTCTCATTTGCACAGAATGAAAATATTGTTTAAAAGCTTAACACTAATCAAATCAGTTAATTGTTTCTCTTTATTGTCTTGTTAGTTGATGTTGTTTGCTGTGATAAGTTGAACAAAATTACAAACTGAGACTGAGTTTGCTATTTCATCTGCCTCGACATTGCAATTCAATATTTTGGACTTGCGTTCATATAGTTTCTGTCAATAGCTGAGTAACTCATGACTCTGATCATTTGAAATCGGCTCCATCTATTGGATCAACAACAACTCTTAACTTCGAATGATGAAGTTTATTACGTCTTCTTCATGAATTAACGGCACATTTTATTGATGAATTGACGCTTTGACGAGTTTCAAACATTTCATTGTTAAGTTCTGAATGAGTGAGGCAAAATAAAAGCAGGAGAAACAACAACCCAGTTGTAATGAATCGCAATCAATCGAGAATTAAAAAAAGATTTTTTCACGAATTTGTTTATTCAGAAGTTATTATTTTGATTAATTTATCCAATCTGGAACTATTGATCTATTGAGATTTTTTAAAGAAATTCATCAGGTCGATGTTTTAGTTTTCAGTGATTGGTTTTCCAAGAAATTTATATAATTGTTTGCATTGAAATCTAATGTTGGTAGAAAGAAAAACCTGCAAAATGAAACTTAAATAACGTCATTAGATGCATAATTTTCTAGAAAAATTATGTCTTTATTTTTGATTGACTCGCTATTTTAGCCTGAAATTATGGTTTGCTAAGCATCATGACTTTGCCAGCTGAAGTGAAAAAAGATGCAAAGCAAATTGCTCTGGATCACAGAAATAAGACAAAAGAATAAGAAACAGCATTTGGTTGAATTTTGTTACATTTTGAGGGATATTTTGATGAACTAAAATTGTAAATAAACAGGTTAACACCATTAACATTTGTTTAACTATTCTCCTTCTATCGGATAGTTTCAGTTTAATAAATTCACAAAGAAGAAAATTTTGAATTGTTTACAGTGAAAATGATATTTTCAACTGCAGTGACAATTTTAAATTGCATCTATAATTTGTCAAGTACTATCACTGTGTAAGAATGAATGAAAAGCGGATCTTTGAAATACATTAGGTCGATGATAAAAAATAGCTAGTTTTCATGCTACGTCTTACCAATAAGTGTTGCTCAGTTCATTGTTATAATTTATCCTTAACATGATTTTCTTTCCTTGGGTCGTCCTTTGTTTTAAAATCAGCCAGCAATTAAAACATTACATATTCAAAGCCGAAACATGCTTGATATCGATGGTGATTTCCTTTTTTCTCTATTGTTATTTTTCTAATTAAAGGGCAAATTGCTGCAAAAATTAAGTTAATCGTTTTCTATCGAGTCTAAAATTTAAATGTTACATTTATATAATAAAATTAATAGTGGATAATCGGTTTCACAAAACATGATCATTAAACAAGCTCTACTGATTACTACCATTTTCCTTCACTGATTTCCTGGATTAATGAAAGTATAAAGAAATTAATGATTAAAATTATTAGAATACTATTATTAATAACTATTCTAATAATGTTGAAATATCATTCATAAAGTAATATTTTATGACAATCAAGGTAAATATGTACCAAGGTCAATACAAAAGATTTCAATTGTCCGGATAAATGTTCCTTTTCAATTGGATTGAATCAAAGAAACTGATTAGGGTCAAAAACCAGTTGATTGATTTACCTTCAAATTTAATTTGTAGATGCAAATTATAATTTAATTATTTTTCTCGTTCCATTGACCGTCTTCCCTCTATTGTATATCATTGGAAGGCATGAAGTGCAAAAAGGTCTTTGTTTTTTTGTGAAATCATTTAAATAGTAAATGACTTTTGCTATTTTTAACCAGTTTACGATTACAATCAAGTTAACCAGCAACTGTTAACCATTACCATTAAAGTTGTTTAGATTACAAAAAGTTATAAATTCGAGTTAATTTTCAATTTTAACTCATTTAGTCACCATCAACGTTATCTTTAAAGTGTGTTTCCATTTTGTACAATATGGCCAAAACTGTGATATATTATTTCGCTTCTTTGGTTGTTGCTGTCAATTTAATCCAATTGTGTTCAACCGGGATGAAAGATGGCAAAGGAGGTTGCGGTGTTAAAGTTGTTGCCATTGAAACAATCAAATTTAAAAAGGTTCCAGTTATGATGCCAGAGGAGTCAAAGATGTATCAAGCCAAGTCCATGATGATGCAGCCAATGATGATGCAGCCGATGAAAATGCAATCAATGAAAATGCAACCGATGATGATGCAGCCAATGATGATGCAAAAAATGGCTCCAATGATGATGATGAGCAATGGAGGTGGTGGAGGTTGGGGTTGGGGCTCGTCCATGCCAATGGGAATGGGAATGAAAATGTCAATGGGAAAGAAAGGTTAGTCCATTAAATCCAATTGCTTGATTAACTAGATCTTTACTGAAAATAAAATTTCTTTATCTTTCAACAGGTTGATCGGATGATTGATACAGAATCTTATCAATTTGAAAAATCGTACGATGTTTATTGACTAATTCCACTTGATTCTGTCTGTCATTGTGTTGAGAAGACAAATTAGTAAATTATCTATTTTTTCAAATATTTGTTTTGAATTTTCTCTTTTCTTTCATGTGAAAAAAAATTAACGCGAAGTTTACTTGCAAATCCGTAATGACAATGAATCAATTTAAATAGAATTAGGTTTTTCTAAAACTGGTTAAGACTAGGCTTTTTTGTGAGTGTATCTTTATAAATTTACAGACAAGAATTTAATGTTTAAATTAAATTAACAGTTGATCGCTTTACCACAAAACGCCATCAAATTAGCTTCTCGGAAAGCTTCAGAAACAGTCTGTAGAATAAAAAAGAAAAAAGTTAAGATAAATTGGTGAGAAATAAAAGTTGAAAATTAGGATTTTAGTAATCTTACTGGATGAGCATGACAAACACGAGCAACATCTTCACAAGAGGCCCCGTATTCCATAGCCAAGCAAGCTTCGTTGATCAATTCACCGGCAACTGAACCTACAATGTGAGCACCTAGCAATCGATCAGTATTTTTCTCTCCTAAAATTTTTACGAAGCCATCGATATCGTTATTTGTTTGAGATCTACTGTTGGCAGACATATTGAATACTCCAACTTTATAATCAATTCCTGCTTTTTTCAAATCCTCTTCAGACTTTCCAACCCAACCAACTTCTGGGTGAGTGTAAATAACAGATGGAACACAATTGTAGTCAATATGAACAGGCCCGCCGGCAATTCCTTCTACACAAATAATTCCTTCATCCTCGGCTTTGTGAGCCAACATAGGTCCAGGTACGCAATCACCGATTGCATATATATTAGGAATATTGGTTTGAAATCGTGAATTAACAACGATTCTATTTCTTTCATCCTTCTTCACTCCTATCTCTTCAAGTCCTAATCCTTCAGTGTAAGGTCTTCGACCAACACAAACTAGAAGGACATCACAATCAAGAGATTCAGATGATCCACCCTTGGCTGGCTCCACTGTGACTTGAACACCTGAACCAGTTTTACTGGCTGAAGTAACTTTGGTGTTCAGTTTAAACTTTAGACCCTGTTTAGCTAAAATCCTCTGGAACTTTTTAGCCACCTCTAAGTCAATTCCTTGTCCACCAATATTACTCATGAACTCAATCAGAGTAACATCAGCACCAAGTCGCGACCAGACAGATCCCAATTCAACACCGATAACACCGGCACCTATAACAATCATTTTCTCTGGAACTTTTTTGAGAGCCAAAGCTCCAGTTGAAGAAACGATTTGTTCTTCATCAATTTCGATTCCTGGAAAAGGTGATACTTCTGATCCGGTTGCGATAAGGATATTTTTAGTCTTGATTGTTTCTGTAGATCCATCAGGTTTAACAACTGTCACTTCATTTTTGCCAGTGATTTTACCAGCCCCATGGAAACGTTGAACCTGATTTTTTTGGAACAACATACCAATACCTCGAGTTAGAGTGGTCACAGCGTTAGATTTTTGATTCATCAACTTTTCCAAGTTGAGCTGGACACCGGTAAATTCAATCCCTCGGTCATTAAGTTCTCCTCCATGTGCTTGATGGTACATATGAGAGTTGTTCAGGAGAGCTTTGGACGGAATACAACCTACATTTAAACATGTTCCACCAAGGGATTCATTTTTCTCTACACAGGCTGTTTTCATACCCAATTGGGCAGCTTTAATGGCCGCAACATAGCCTCCAGGACCAGAGCCAATGACAACTAAATCTTTTTCACCTGAAAGCGGAAAAGGTAGCAATTAGAAAACTGCTTAACAATAAAATTCACTACACTGATACGCTTAGAGAGATATTTGACATGAAAACATCAAAACTCTTCAATAACTTACCTTCGCTTGAATAGAATCGACGTTGATAATTTGAAGGACGATTTGCATGGTAACTTGAGATAGCAACCAACTTATGGGTTAAAGATGATGATGAGTAAAGGTTAATTAAACGAGCACAAGTTTTACTGTGAATCATGTTAGTTTATGGAAGTAGATTTGGAAACACTAAATTGTAATTTAAATTATATTTATAAATGATAATAATAATAATAACTAATTAATTAAAGAGTTTAAAAATGAACAATTCAATGTTAAATTGATGCAGGTTAAACACGATATCCAATAGGAAATAGCAATCTCTAATGTTAACACACAACCGCGAATTTTGAATAAAGTGAATAAAAACATGAAAATTTTAAAAATTTATTAATAATAGATTTGTAAGATACAAATTTTACTGTAATTTCAACTAAAGAAAGTACATGCAAGCGAAATTGCAAAAAATATATCATAAATTCAACTATGCAAGAAATTTAATTTATTTACAATTTTGTACCAATTACAAATTTTACAAAATCATTTATAAGGAATCAATCCTATTTTTGAATTGACTTGCGACATAGTATTTTCTGCAATCATTTCAGCTTTTGTTGATCCTTTGTTTAATATTGCTGAAATATAATCAACGTTTTTTAATAGATCAAGATATTTCAATCTAATAGGTTTAAAGTATTCAATCACTAAATCCGCCAGCATAGATTTATATTGTTCAGTTGTCAAAGACTTAGCTTCCGAACAAATCTGATCTATAGTTAAACCGCTGCAAATTTTATGGATGGATATTAAATTACTAACTCCTGGTCTCTCATTAAAATCATATGATATATTTGAATAACAATCAGTAACAGCTTTCATGATTCTCTCTCTAATCACCTCAGGAGGGTCAGTTATATCAATTCGTCCTCTAGGCGTTGCTTCCGATTTGCTCATCTTTTTCTCTGGTTTTCTCAAGCTTCGCACTTTACAAGCAAATTTGTCCTCAGACATTAAAGGTTTTGGCTCGGGAAAAACGAATCCATAGATTCGGTTAAATTTTTCGACCAAATCACGAGCAACATGAAGATGTGGAAGTTGATCATTTCCAACAGGAACTTCATTACCTTTATATAAAATGATATCTGAAGCTTGTAGGACCGGGTATAAGAGTAGAGTGAGAGGGATTTCTTTCAAATTGGTTGATTTTTCCTGTAGCAATATGAAAAAGTTAAATTAGACGAAAGTATGAAAGTGTTGCTACTATTAAGCAAAGACTTGAGTGAAGGTAGAAATTTCAGAAAACCTTGTATTGTGGAAGGTGTGATAATCTTCCGAAGGATAATAACGACAGTAGGATCCAAGTTAATTGGGTATGTTGATAAATCCTTGACTGCTGAAAAAAAGTACATTTATCGGCATCAATACCAGACGCTAATAGAGTCGCTGCAAGTGTGATAATATTGTTTTTCAGACTTATTGGATCGTGTGGTAAGGTTATCGAATGAAGATCGGCAATATTGAATATACATTGACGAGATGGATCATTTTGCAGGTCTAGCCAAATTTTAATTGCCCCGAAATAATTTCCTAAATGAACAGGGCCAGTTGGCTGTATGGCCGAAACAACCGTATTTACCTTTGACTGCAAGAAAGTGGAGATTAACGTTAGATTAGAGTGGAAAAATATGACAAATCATAAGGTTGATAAACTAGATTAACTTACCTCAGAGTAAAATCGGAAATTTTTCACTGATTTGAGTCTATTTAAGGGAATCAATCGTGAGCACAGTCGATCAAACATGGTTATATACAAACCGTCGACAAAAGTAAATAAAATTTATCACATGGTAAACAGCTGTTCATCATTTCTTCCCTTACTTTTTTGCGCGTGCATTTGTATGATTGTACACACTAAAATTTAGTGACTAAATATTCATACATTGAAGTTATGTCTTGAATCATCAGGTAATATCGATTACTTTTGTCAATTTAATTCAGATTTGGCTCAATGATACTTTTTATTCAACGAATTTTATTGAAGTCACTTACACAAACAATACAGATGTTTAGTCAATTGGCTTAAGACAGACAAGACATGATAACATTATTAAGACAGATTTAAGTTAGCAAATTAAAGCTTGGATACAAAGTTAAAATTGTAATTGCTCTTTAGTAAATTATGAATAATACCAGAGCAATTTGAATGGAATTGTTAAGATGATATTAATGAATCTTGTTTTGTAAACAATTGATGTTGATATTGATCAAAACATATACATTCATGTTATTTGGTTGACTGGATTTTTAACGATTGACTTAACAAGACCATGACTTGCAACCGAAATGCATACAAGGACAATAATTATCGAAACAATTGACAAAAATAAAACTCTGCTGCATTTGCAAGATGCCATTAAACGCTTATATAAACACTTCCTGCATGTATGTTTGAGCTTTTTTGTAAATCTTTATCCAAAAACATTTGAATTGAGATCTGTCTCGGTGAAATTTGAATCAATCATAAAGAAAAATCAGTACACATAAGTGTTCATCAGTAAATATGAAAGTGATCATTAATATCAGCTTGATTGTGACAATTTTTAATATCAATGTCCTGACAAATATCTCGTTTGACTACTTTCCCACCTTAACCATTAATATTTGAATAGAGAAATATCTTCCGTGTACTTGTCCTTTCTTTACATTAAATAAATTGTGGTTAAATCACTTCAACTTTTTCTTTTCAAAGAGTGATTCCCTTATTTTAGCTGCTCATTGTTCAATGAAATTATCACAACAATTGAGGTCATTTTTACTGTGACAATTGTGATTTTTGAAGTTAAATAAACCATGAATTTCCAAAGGTTACCCAATCCAGATTTTATATGTCCTCCTCATCAGTGTCCTAATTCAAATCCTCTTTTTTCTATGTCAACCAAATCCATTGATAATGTTAATTATGATAATCAATCCAGAGGACTCTAATACTTGTTCAATCGTTGATTGGGTTTTTCATTTCAAACCAAACTTGGTATTTCAACGGAAACCCAATTCATTGCCAGCATCAATTTTTGTGTAAAAGATCAACCAATAATTTCAGTAATAATCAATCGCTTAGTGCTATACTTAACTATAATTGTAATAAAATGTCCTGGAAATTTACCGGCCCAGCAATTTGGTTTTTGAAGTGAAATAAGGAAATAATTCAAATTTTCAAACCACCAGTGTCAATGAAGTTTACATTGCCAAACGTTGATCTTTTTTGATTTTTTTTATTGCATTTATCTTGCAATAACTTTGATATGATACTTTTTCCAGTTTTGTTAACCACTTTTTTAACCCAGAGTACCAAAGAGAAGTATCCTACTCTTTGCAGAGTACAACAATCACATCAAATGACTCCTTGCCAACTATGATAGATCACCTATTCATGTCCAATTTAACCCAATCTTATTTGTGATGACAATTTCAACCTCAACATGAGAAAAATGAATTCATTGTGTAAATATTTCATCAATATAATCATCATCGTTATTTTATTAAGCTCATCATCTGAACAAGCTTGTGATAGACCTTTTGAAGGTTTTGGTGTTCACCTAGGACAATTGGGAAGCTTCAATAAAACAAGTATCAACAATCAACAGTCTGTTCTTGACTATCTTTACGCTGATCTAGGGCTTCGACTCTTTCGCACGGAATACTTGTCCAAGTTCAGTCCAGCTGAAGATGTTTACAGCATCGACTGCATTGACGAACAAACATGTGCTTGGATAAGAATGCATTCCCTCATATCAAACTATCCCGATGTTTCATTGTTTGCCTCAGTATGGTCACCTCCACTTTATATGAAGGATCGATTCCACCAGTTGAAAAGTTCCTATGAATGGAAATACTATAATTATTTGAAAAATATCACACAACAGATAAAACAGACTTTTGGTTTGACTATCGGACAAATATCTTTGATAAATGAACCAGAAAATGTTTTTGCTCCTTGGGAACACACTGTGATGGGTCCAAGACAGTTATGCCGGTTAATTGATATGTATAAAGATGAGTTGTTCAGTGTATGTCCAGAAAACTCGTACTTTTGGATAACCAAGTTGTACCTCAATTATCGTGATATATCCACCAACTGTTATTCAAGCTGTTCAATCATAAGTACCCATGGATATTATGTCAATACCAACTTATTGTCTCCTAACCGTTTTCAGGTTTATTATGATACAGGACAGAATAAGCATTCATATGATAAACCAATTTGGATGACCGAGATATGTTCAACTTTACCAGGAACAAAAAACTCAATTCAAGAGGCAATTGACCTAGGCGTTTCCATTGTTAACTTTATTGGTCATACTTGTGTAACCCGTTACTATTATTGGCTTGCATTCACTCTTTTTCCTTCCGGTGAGAGTCTCATCTGGTTAACACCTAAAACCAATGAAACTGGAATCCAGCAGACTTTATTTTTTCCCAAAAAATACTTTGCCTATCGACACTTTACAAGAGCAAGTTTTCCAGGTAATCGTCGGGTCCGTCAATGTTCCACTGAATCTTTTTACTGTTTAACTTTTGACAATAACTATGTTTTCATAAATAACCAAAAAGACCAAGCTATAAAATTGAAGTATCAAGTTCCTCTTTGTTGCACCACCAGGGAAAATGATTGGATATGCGGTCGTTATGTTGGTTTGATTCCTCCTAAATCGGTTTGTAGTGTTGATTTGAATTAATTGTAAATTACCACGTTAATTTTAATAGACAAAATTAGTCCTTAATCCAATAAACGCATCAAAAAATCTGTAATCTTTTTGATGAGAAATTAACCAAAAATGCTTATGACACAATTGTTTGATTAATTTTTTACTATCAAATTCAAAGTAAACTAACAAGCTGTAGGTTTACTTTGAATGAGTTTGTAAGCTGAAGATTCAAATAAGATGAAACAACGTGTTAAATCTTATAACAGAAATTGTAAACCAATTAATGACGATAAAATAACACTGAAGACCATTAAATACTACAAATCGTACAGAAACAGAGGTTTAAACATAAACGTTTGGTAAAGATACAAGAGAATTGACAGAGAAAGTTTTTTAGCACCGAGATCAAAGTAAACTGAGTTTTTAATCGAAAACGAATCAAAATATCATGCGGTTTTTAACAAGGATTGAAAAAATAAAATTAGAAAGAAATGAAAGATTGCTTTTTCCTGAGCTAAAAGTAATTTAAATCTAGATTTAAAGTGCATTAATCAAAGCTTATTTTTGCTTTATTTTACTGGTATGTCTGAATATGCTGAGCAAAAAACAGCTGAAAATTCCGTTTATCGATCAAATAAAAAATTTCTCGGGAAAAATCCAATTTAATTTAAATTCCACTGTTTTTAGAAACCCCTTAATTTCTCTGATAGATGGCACAGCAATTGGTCAGTTTCTTGATTATACTTTAATTTTCTTACCGTGATTGTCTTAGTCCTCTAGATCTTGTATGAAATTCCCGTCCACTGGCTGTACAACAGAGGACCGTGTTTTTATATTTAATCTCGGGATTAGGGTGTTTGCTCGATGTCCTTTTATTAAGTTGAATAGAATCTTTTTTTCATATTCCTCGATGAATATTTCTAGCTCATTTACACTGTCAAAGCGTTGGCCAATAAAAAAGATCAAATCATCAGTTAAACCCATTTTTTAATAATGAGATCTTAAATTGGGATCTTTAAAAAACTTCGTAAGAAATAACTTTAATGTTTAACAAATATCGGTTGACGAGGAAATTGTAACTTTGAATATGCTAACTAGGTGGCATTAGTTTGCATTCTGGATAAATAGTCTCCAGAGACCAGACATTCCTGGATCTTTAGCCTGTTCCAATTTGAGTGCATAAAAATAAACTTGTATTTGATTCATGCCATCATTTCATTCAATTATTGTATTTATTTAGGTATTTGAAACAATAGAATTATATTCAAATTGATTTTTGCTATATTTTGAATTTTGGGGATGGAAAATGTCCACGGATATTGGGGAAAGATCTTTCAAAACCAATAAAAAAATAAGCTTATTGACAACTTTTCCGTAAATCGAAGTGACATCTTGGTCAGAAGAAAAAAATTGCATCTCCTGAAATTGTTTTCTTATTGGTCATTAAAAATGAGCTTAATTAAAAAATCTGGTTCCACAAATGTACACAAGGCGTTCGAAGTAAAACTTTGAGCTGCATACTGTCGAAAATTATTGATCATAAAAAATTTCAATTTCACAAATGGACTCAATCTTAATGCTCTCAAAAGCCCACAAAGTCCTTACTCTTAACTCGAAAGTTAGACTTTGTATCAATACATCAACATACAGCCATGAAATGAAAGTCGAATCAACTTTTTAAATTGATTGCGCAGCTAATCAGCTATTTATTATATATTTCTAAGTGTTTATCTTTTATATGTATTTAATTGAAAATGTATGGCTAACATAAAATAATCAGAAATGATTTGTTTGTAATCACTGATTACAAACAAATCATTCGTTCAACTTTCGTTTCACGGCTTTAGATGATTTATTTAGATTTTATTAATATAATAATAATAATAAAGATTGGAAATAATATTTTTGGTTAAGCGATCAATTTTTACAAAAAAAAATCATTTCATTTTCATTAACACTGTTTCTTAGGGACTGTTTACCTGAAGTTTGTTCCAACTGCATTATTTTGATAACATGGATCACACAGATTACAGCAACGAAGTTTGAACTATTTCCAGGCTACTCGTACGATTATTTCACGTGTTGGTGCATCATACTATGTGCTCAAAACAATAAAAATATCTCATTCTTTGATTATTGATCACATGGTTGATATTATTAACGATTAGATAGGTGAAAACCCGCTATCTTTCAGCGACAAACAAGATTAACGTCATCTTAAAGTCATTTTTCTCATTTCTCAACATTATAGCAATTACTCTTTTGCAGTTAATATAGTTTTTTATACACAGCAGTTTAGTTTTGTATGAGGCATTTTAAATGATTGGATTGATTGCAATATACTTTAACCGTCAAAGTTTAACGGTACAGTGATCACTGATCACTCAGAAAATGCAGCACTGTAGAAATAGCTTATTTACACTATTCTTCAGGCATCGTAATTTTCGAATTTCAAGCTTCCTTAATTAGACCTAATCGAATTGAAATTCGTCAAACTGCAAAATTTGATCTAACTTCTCCTTAATAGTGATCATTGAAAAAATAATGTGCAGTTTCTGAGTGAACACTGTATTCAGATAAATTATCAACCGAATAAAAATAATACAGAAACCGTGGAAAAAATATCGATACCAAGAATGATACCGATTATCAGAAAACCGAAATCGAAATTCATCAATCAAAAGAAGTTACAGTAGGTAGTGAGGTGAAGAGTCTCCAGTGTAAAATATAATAGCTTCATATGTTTAGATTATATTTGACTTAACAGTTCAAGTTGAATCTTTTGTTTTTTGATCGATAAAGTTTTTGTTGAAAATTTTCATTTAAGTACTTCACCTTCACAATAACATTTTTGAATTCCGTGAAATTGAGGTTTCAAAACCGATAATTACCGATATCATTATCGATACCGAGTAACTCTAAGGTTTTTCCCTACCAAAGAGTAGGTAACTTAGTTACTTCACTGAGTGAAGTTCACTCTTTTTTTGCTCATAACTCAACATGCTCTTGCCAGTGAATCCTCTCTTAACCAAAACGATTAAGTTAGTTTCAATCTGAAATAGAAATTAACTTTTCCAAAGTTTTGCCGGTGCGCATGGTTTTTTTCGAGATTAAATGCAATCTGAGTTGAATTTGTTGAATTTATCAAGTTTTATCGACTGTCTTATTTAATAATGTTAACTCCAGTTATGAGTTCGGAACGACGAAAAAAAATTCAAAGATATCTTGCCTTGAGTTTTGGACTTATGGTAATTATTACTTCATTGCATGAAATCGAAATTAGTTTTAGCTAATAGAAAACTCAAATTGCAAACATTTTTTAATTCAATATTATTCTCGTTCTTATAGATTTTGGGAGTTATTATAATGGTTTTAGGTATATGTGCTTTCTTTTTCGCACCGAGTTTTGCTCCAATATTTGCAATTGGCCTCTTCCTAATGATTAGTTTTGCAGTCGTTGCTGATGGATTGGTATCTCATCTTACATATGCATGGCCTGACGATATTGAGGAAGATGAGCTCACAGCGCCTTGATGATTGACTTACTAATAAAACTTGATGACGAATTTAGTATTCAATTGCAGATGTTTTCATCATTTAATAAAACTTTCGACTGTTGATTTTCCAAAATCAGTCCTGGCATCGTAAGGTTTTCCATGTCGCAAATAATATCTTCCTCGCAGTGACGGAAAATTACGTTAAAGATTTTTTGTTACACCATATAACTATCATCTTGACAAAATAATCTCAAACTCACATAAATTTTGTTCCAACTGCATTATTTCGATAATGAATTACACAGCAAGTTTTTAGTTTCTCTTTTCATTATACCACATTCTGGTGCACCGGATTCGCACCTAAAATAATAAAAATATTTGAGCCTTTGTTTACTGATCAGTGATCACAGACATGTATTTGATATTTTTAACATTAAACTGATGAAAAAACCACTATTTTTAACGCTAAGCAAGATTTAGTCATGTTAAAGTCAATTTTTTTTATTTCTCAACACCATTTCAATACTTTTCAAAATCAGAAATTAAATGATTGAATTGATTGTAATGTAAACAGTGTTTTCGAAACACTTAAGTTGAAAAATACAGTTAAGTGAAAAGATGTTCCATCTATAATCAATAAAGTGAACGAAATTTCTAGTTCTTCGATAGGTGATCATCGATACATCGATCAACTGTTTTGCTGTTTTTCACTGAAGTTGTCTTGTTTCTCTTTGATTTAGATTACGTGTCTTTTGATTTTGAGATGTTTGATTGTTTTTTATTGTAACAACATTACTTTCTCTTGCTAGAGTTTCGCTGTCAATTATTTATTCCTTCAAATATCATCTAGTTTCAAAGATGGAAGACTTTAAATCGTTAATGTTAACGGTTGTCTCAATCCTGTTAACCATGGCCGTCATTGGGAACGCATATTATCAAAAGAAACAGTTTTATCCTTCGGTTGTCTATATTACTAAATCTAATCCATCTATGGCGGTAATTTATTCACAAGCTTTTGTCTTTGTCCTTCTTATGGGTACGTAATAATATGTCTATCACGATAACTTCATTCTTTAATTTGAAAGCCTTCAAATTCTGATGAAACCTGTCTCACCACCTCGTTGACATTAAAGCTTGTTCTTATTCGCGAGTTACCTTTTATTCTGTATAATATTAAAAATCTAGAATCAATGGTTTTGTCCTCATTGGATCTAATCATAAATTCTTTCCTTGTTATTTATTTTCAATCATTGCTATCAGTCAAGAAGAGTCATGGGATTAAAATCAGTCTTACATAATATCTTTGAACATTCCATATTGTAGTAATCTTGATAACGCATCAGCCAACAGCTGATTTTATTATCAGGCACAGATTTTTTTGTAAATTTTTCGAATTTTTTAATCAATTATTTTCATTTTCATTTTATCTTCAGGCAAGCTAATGAGGAGGATATTCTTTGGTCAATTGAGAGCAGCTGAGATGGAACATCTTATTGAAAGAGCTTGGTATGCTGTTACAGAAACATGCCTTGCTTTCACTGTTTTCAGGGATGATTTAAGCCCGAAGTTTGTGGCTCTGTTCACCCTGTTATTGTTCCTAAAATGTTTTCATTGGTTAGCTGAAGATAGGGTTGATTTCATGGAAAGAAGTCCAAATATACCATTCATTTTCCATTTTCGAGTTATCTCGCTGTTATTTTTATTAGCATCGCTTGACATATTCTTTGTGAACTTAGCTTATTATAGCACAATGACCAGAGGAGCTTCAGTTCAATTAGTATTTGGATTCGAGGTAAATACATATCTATTTAATTCAACTATCCTTATTTTTGCATATTAACTTATTGATTTTCTATTTCTCATAGTATGCAATTCTTTTTACGGCTGTTATAAACATAGTAATGAAATATGGCTTACACTTTATGGATCTCCGGCGTGAAAATCCTTGGGAAAATAAGGCTGTATATTTGCTCTATACTGAGCTTATAATGAGCGTCGGAAAAGTTTTTCTTTATCTCTCTTTTATTTCAATCATGATGAAAATTCACACCTTCCCATTATTTGCAATAAGACCTATGTATTTAAGCATGAGAGCCTTAAGGAAAGCATTCAGTGATGTCATCATGTCTCGAAGGGCTATCAGAAATATGAACACCTTGTATCCAAATGCAACAGCTGAAGACTTAGCTAATAATGATAATGTTTGTATCATTTGTCGTGAAGAGATGACTGGAAATGGATCTGCTAAAAAACTTCCTTGCAATCATATTTTCCACGTCTCATGTCTGCGATCTTGGTTCCAAAGGCAACAAACTTGTCCAACTTGCAGAATGGATGTTCTTCAAACTATAACGCCTCAACCGGCACCTCAACCAGCTAATCGACAGGCAAGACAAGGAGCTCCAGTTCTTCAGCAAGCTCAACCTCCTCTACCTCCTCAAGGTTTGTTAATTTATCTTAAAGAATTATTTACCATAAGTTTTCATTCAAGTTTCAATGCCGACTTTTATATTTCACTTAGAACTTCGATTCTCCTCAAAATATCTTTTCAAACCATCGAATTTGTTATCTGCTGCTGTATATGTTTTTGTTTTCATTTCAAATTTCTGTAATTTTCACTGAAATTGCAATTTTTTAGGTTTGATTTGAATAATTTATGACTTCAGCTGTGTCAATAGCTTCGAAAAATTATTGAGATTAGATGTTATAACTTTTAGTTTCGTCAATCTGATTAAACTATGGTATTTCAATAGAAATTTTACAAATCTTCTATTTGCAAGCAGAGGGTTTTTAATTAGTAAGATACTCCATAACTTGATCTAATTACGATGAATACAGTCAATCAATTTTTCATTAAGTTATATATATTCTCCTTATTTCTCTTTGAAACTATGACTCGCTGAATTTCTCTAAATTTCATTCTATAGTTATTGGTTATTCGATCCAAATTCACAGTTCAGAACCAGACTTGTAAGCAAATTTACAGATACAGAATTTCAGATTCTTTGAAAATAGCATTTTTACATTCTGACTCTAGTTACCTTGACATTTTCGAAAGTTGAAATTTGATTTTGTTTTATTGAACTTTTCATTTAGAAACGAGAATGACTGTGATATTGATTTTCTTATTCAACCTAATACAATCAGCTCTAATAACTACTCCATCTCTTTTTTTTCATCAAATAGTTCAAATTCTCTTGGGACCTTTTCTGGCACAGTTTGCACAGCAAATGCAACAAAATCAACACCAAGCTCAGCCAGCTGCTAATCAACAACAACCACAGCAATCATCTTCAACTCCAGCCTCAACTGCAACTACCACAACCACTACAACTACAAATACAACAAGTGTCAGTTCCGGTGCATCATCGTCTTCGCCGTCATCATCAGTTTCATCTGCGTCAGTTTCATCATCAACAACAACTACTTCTGGCAGTTCTGCTGCGACAACTTCTAATTCATTACCTCGTTCATTATTCACTTTGCCCGGATTTCCTCATTTTATGCCTTTTGTGCCATTCCCTCCGCCTGTACCTCCCATGGCTGCCTCTCCACCGAATTTATCGCAATTAACCGATGAAGAACTCAGACGGATGGAAGGTAACGAAAGAGAAGCTGTTGAGGCTAGAATAAGGTGTCTTCTCAACATAAAAAATCTTCTAGATTCTGCTGTTGCTCAACTTAACCAATATCAACTAGTCGCTGGCCCACTTTCGGTTGGTCTTGATCGACAAGGAGACATATCCTCCTCGTCGAATAACATCAATAATCTTACATCTAATTCTAATTCACAGAAAGTTAGTCAAACTAATCATGTTCCAGATGATGTTAGGAAATTACGAATACAAAGATTTTCACAAACAAATACTCCTATCGTCGATAATAAAAGTAACATTATTGGATTAAAATTAGATTTGAAAAATAATGATGGATCTAGCAATGATAAACCCTCTACGTCAGCATCTTCAAGTGATGGGAAATCTAATGCTGTTGGTGATGACGATAAAAAAGTGCCAATCGAATCAAAGCAAGAGAGTTAAATTCAATTAAAACCAGAGCATATGTTTTTTATTAACCAATTTAATTATAAACAGTAAAAATCAATCGAAAGAACTTCGATTTGGTTAAATATGGTTCTTAAGGCAAACAAAAAACTTCAAAAAATGTGATTCATCCCATTAGAGATTTGATTTTTGCTTTGCTGGCCAGGTTTGAGTGACCAATGTCTGTTATGACCAAATAAACGTTGTTAATGATTGTAAAAAAGTGGATTAGATGAGCAACTCATTAATTATGAGATCTGAATACGTGAAATTGAATTTGATTTAGCAAATGGTATTTTCATGCGTTCAAAGCCTTGCCACTGTATTTGCTCTATCGTCATCAAAATTACAAAAAAAATTGTATTTAAAATCTCTTGGAACACTCGGAACACTCAAAATCAAGTCTTCAGATCAGTAACATTATTTCGCCATTGATTCGACCATTCACAATTAATATGATTCAAGAAAGATTGTTACCACTTTTTGCTTGAAATAACATCAAACATCTTTCTTGAAAAACACAATTTTTATCTTGACCTGGACTTTTTTTGAACTTACACGCTAAAGAAAACAAAAATTCAATTTTAATTTTGATCTGTCACACGCAAACTTGTACTTTATCAATTAATATGATATATTTGAATATAAATATGTATTTATCAGTGTGAAAATAATTTCGGACAATTTTCGTCAGTCTCTCACATTACTTGGACTGTTCGGACACGCTTCTTAAATGTAGTCTTATTAATCTCGGTAAAAAATTCGTCAACATTTTCTCTGTTTGAATCAGCAATTATCATATTGATCTTTTACTGTCCAAGTTAATTGCCTCTTGATATTGTTTTTTCCAAATGCCATTTTCAAACAAGTCCCATTTTAGCTAGAATAATCTAATCCACAATTTGACCTTTGAGTCTAAACATTTGTCTAAATTACTCATTAATCAATCTAATCTAATGAAACAGTAGATGGAGCCGTTATTTATTTTGGGTATTTAATTTAATCACATGCTCAAAAACTACAGTCAACCTTCAAGTGCATTTAGTTTAACCAAAGATCTCCTATTACCGTCTAACTGACTAAAAGTTTGTATTCTTGTTTAACCTATCTTATAAATTTATTTTTTGATCATTATTTTTTATTTTAAGTTCTTTTGAAATTTCTTTTAATTAATTTGTTTGTAATGTCTGTCATAAATTCACATCCCAAGATTTTTGACTCAAGAAATCTGCAATCATGGGTAAATTGTGACATCAAATTTGAGTTAACCACTGGAGGTAATGTACTGAAAAAAAAACTCGTTTTTAATAGCTGAAACATCTTTACTTTCTTGCACTTTTAAATTAATTTATGCTTATTTCATCATTTTATTCTGATTATTTTTAATTTTCTCAACACCACCAGAACACCTAATTGGAAAACTACAAAGTCTTGATTCTAAATCAAATGTGTTTCATTTTGTTGACCGTAAGTACAAATTAAAGACATTTTTTGTCTTTTGATCCATAATATCCCTAATATCTCTTTGTTTTAACCTCGTCTTTAATTCCCTCTCTTTTGTGATACAGTTAGAAACACTGATGGCACACCTTGTTATCTCACTCAAAATTATAGTTATCGTGATTTTCAGGGAAAATTTATATGTATCACAAAGAATGTCTCAGTTGATATTGATGATTTTAAAGTTCAGCAAGCTGAAAGATCTCTACTTCTCAGATTGGAGGAAAAGAATCAAACATTGGAAATCAATGAGAATGAAAATCCTGATGATGATGGGTTTGATATCAATGATATTAAGCCTGAAATTTTGGATGTGCCGCCTTCAGCAGAAATTGAATTTGAATCAATAGAGTTTGATTTTTATTTGGATCCAGAAATTTTTGAAGGTTTACCGAACGATGTTGTCAGATTTGATTCAGTGAGTGCTGCTAAACTACCAGAGGCTATTGCCACTCTTGGATCGAGTTCTGTTGTTGGCTTCACTTGTTTGCCTTGGGCAGATGATAGAGATACTCCAATTGATTTCGCTATTTTTGGCTGCGATAAAGGAACCTTTGTATTTCCCATTATTCCTGGTATGATGATCAAATTAAAAGCCATCCTGGAATCAGATGATGTTTGTAAAGTGATGCATAATTGCTGTGTGACTGCTGCCCGGCTTTATAAACTATACAAGATTGATTTGAACAATGTAGATGATACATTAGTTTGGGATTGCGAGTTGGTCATGCGAGCACCGAGCAGGTACGGAAAGAGAAAACAAGAAATCAAACCATACCACATTTGTGTTAAAGAATATCTAAGCATTGATTTACCTTGGTCTGATAAAGAAAACTTTTATGAAAGTTGTGGCAAAGGTAAATTGTTAACGAAACCACTTGATGAGACTGGGTCCAGTTATGCTCGTTCATTGGTGATGCTTTTTCCTGAGCTTCGGACTGAAATGTTGAAACACTTATTCTTCCCAACTCTAATGAAGCAATATCTCTACTTAAATAATGTAAAATACATTTCAGCGCACGAATACTCATCTCTCAAGTCATATCGATGTTTCTCTCCTTATCACTTAAGTCAAGGTGAAATGGTGGACGCTGAAGGAATTAATTTTTCCAGCATTCCAGCGATCTCCGACATCTTGAGTGAAAAATATAAATTTTACAACGTAGTTTTTTCAAGAAAAACTAGATCAATCGGTGCACAGTGCCGACTAGAAACTCAACCAGAAAAAAACCCAGAAGCTTACTCTATTGCTTCATGTCTATCTAAGAAGCAAAGTGAACAAAAATCAAGTTTATACAATACCACAAAGGACTCAGCTTTCTCAAGCGATGATACACCAGAAAACAGCAATGATATTTCTCAACCAAACTCTTCACCTCCCAGTCAGTTGAGCTCTACCTCATCTTCGTTATCTCAAAGTCCTGAGATATGTAATTCTGAAAACGTTACCCGATATCCTCATGTTACTAATGATAATAATTCTAGTGAAATGAATGTTAGTCATGGTTTAATCCATGAAAAGGATAATCATGATTCGCCTCTTAATCAACCAGCCAGCCATGATGAGTTGACGTATGAGGAGAAACTGAAAAGACTTCCTCGGATCGATACAAACCACAGAAGATACACCGATAATGGAGATTTTATTGATTGGTCTGTGGTAAGTGCTTGGATTATTATAAAATTTGCTTCATTCCTATCTTAATTGTTTATCTCTTTTCGCTGCTTTTTCAACTCACAATCAATGATATCTAATCCTGAACTTATTTTATTTGTTTTCTTGCCATAGATAACTGAAATGGTTGTAGATCGACCAGGGACAATAAAACTATATCCAGCTGGTTTCAATTATTAAAAAAAAGAAATTAAAAATCTAGATAAATTTAAAAGAATCAATTTTATACTGTACTCGCATATTGACAGTTTTTGTGTTACCATATATTGATATTGAATTGATAACAAAATTTGTTTATAAATAGCTCACTAGCAAATAAATTTTCATAGTTATATTAATAAATAGCTTACTAGTTTCTATTTATTTAAGCCTGAAGCAATTTAAATCATAAAAAATGACGAATGTTAGCGACATAAAGCCAAAGGAAATACATTGAGACATATTTCTATTTCTCAGATTTATAAAAAAATCAGAGTGATTGAATTGAGGAATGCTAATATTTTTTATAACGAATATTTGAGTGAATTAGTTTTTTGTTGAATTTTAAGCAATGAAAAGAGATTTAAGATGGCGCAAAGGCAAAAAATATTGCTAAATATGGTATTCGACGTTTCAATCTGATTGAAATTTAATTTTGATCAATTCATTTTTTAATTTTATGTATAAGTTTAATGAGAATTATTCAATTTTTGTTTATTAATTCATGCATAGCAAAAAATATATAATCTGATTACAAAAAAATTAGTTTGAAAATATTGTTAATGTTAACAGCGTTAAAAATAAATTTACCACCAATGACCAATTATTGAAAACCTTGTTCCCCGAAGAGATTGAAGCTGAAGATAGGATGGATGATGTAGAAGATGATGATGGCTTGTGCACATCATCATGATCAAAACCATCATCTTGATCATGGTGATGATGAGCAGATCTCTTGCTTAAATTGTGGTGCACTTCAACGTGAGTCGATGATACGGTTCCATCTGATTTAGAAACAATTTTAACTTCTGGAGGAGCTGCATTATCAGCAATTAAAGACATAATGTGTGATAAAATAGCATCATCAGTACTGTTGGATGAAGATGATGAGGACGAAGACGAAGATAAACTTATACCGTCTGATTCAAGGAAATCAAATGGACCAGAATTTATAGATTCGTCTACTGACACTGTTGATGTTTCCATTGATTCACCAAAATTACTTGTTGAATGTTTAACTGTTTCGGTGTAAGGTAAATGACTAGAGGATAAATCTGATGGAGTAATTGAAGATGATAATGAAGGTGACATCAATGAAGTTAAAGACGAAGGCGGTGGTGATGAGGAGGAAGAAGATGATACAGGTCCTAAGCCATAGTGGGTTGAGTAAAATGATGGGAAAAATTGGTAATCCATAATCGGGTGACTAGTGATTATTGGGCTGCTGTAAATGTTTATTGGCACCGTTGATGTTGGTAATATGATCGGTTTTGAACTAAATGGTATTCCTGTTAATCCTTTCTCGATTATTTCTGGACTTGCTTGGGAATGGATGGATGAAGATGGTATTGATGATGATGGTAAATTGTTATTCAATGTTGACGATGCCAATATTGATGATGGATCAAAAACTTCTGAGGAAATCATAGAGTCTACCTTTTTGTCCTCATTGTTCTCTTCTGATGAATCTTTTGTAGCCAAAGGATAAACATTACTCATTCCGAGAGATTGATTAATCATTTTGTAAATTACTTGGTCAAGTAAAGATGATTCTTTTGAGTCAATTTTAGTTGAATCTGCTCCACCAGAAGTTTCACTGGCAATATTTGTTGGTAACAAGATATTTTCCCATTTATCTTGATCATTTGTTGGTCTGTAACCCAAATTATTCAGCTCGTTTGGATTAAATGTTGAATTCATGGCGGCCAAGGTAGTTAAATAATAAGGTAGCTTAGTTGATGGTAATCCAGTATTTGGATTGCGTGTTAAATCTAGATTACTATTTAACAAAGGATAAATATCTTTAGCTGTTGTCTGAGTTGATTCTCTGACTGTTGTTTTTGGTGGTACAGTTGTGATTGTAGTTGGACCCTTGGAGTTGATCAAGACTGGAAGGAAACCACCATGAAGATTGTCAGCAAGCTCAGCAGTTTCAACGACAACGGGTGAAGTTGGATGCCTAGTTGTGGTTGTTGTAGTCGATAAACTGGGCTTAGGTGTAGTTGAAGGTTTGGTCGGAGGTATCATTGGTACTGTTGTCATTGGCCGTGTTGTGGGTGAAACTGATGCTGGTATCGTAGTTGATCTCATTGGTACGGCGGTTGTTGACTTTTTTCTGCCCATAGTACCAGATGGAGATTTATGAGTTGATTTTGGTACAAGTGAACGCGAAGGTGTAGGCGGGATTGGAGGTGGAAGTCTTTGTCTTACATAGATTGGGTTTCGCTTCATTGGCATTGGATTAAAGGGTGGAGGTGGAGGTGGTGCACCCGGGCCAATGTGCATATCTAAGGGTCTAATAGGTCCAATCGGAATATAAGGAAGATTTGGTGTTACCGATTGATACAAAACTGGCATTGAAGGAGTTACAAAACGAGGAAATGGGGAATATGGACTTGTGTAACCAAGAACGGGCTTTCTTTCTCTGAATCTCATCTCATTCGAATCGGTCGCTTTTTTTGCTGGTAGGATTCTTGTTGAGTTATTTTTGGTAACACTATTAACATTAAAGGATGAAGACGTGCCTCGACCTCTGTTATTAGCTCCAGCTTTACGCTGTCTTTTTTCTGATTTACGACGAGGTGCAAGATCTAAACTTTGTGGGGATGCTATTCGAGTTGAATTATCGGCCAAAGTTTGGTAGATGTGTGTTATAGAGGCTGATGCCAATTGATCACATGAATCAACAACTCGTATTTTCCAACCAAGATAACGATGAGTATAACATTGATAGTAAACTGTATCGGGTGTGTTTGCATCTGGTTTCCATCGTAAGATTCCTGGTTCGCCCGAGGAACATTGTAATGATAATGTTCGTTGGAAATCAAAGAAATCTTTGAAACTATCTGGTTGTTCTTGGGTCCGTGTATCAATTTTCCATTCACAGTATCGCCCTTCAGCAGTTGGAACCAGCTCATTTCGCTTGGTTATACCAACTCCAGCAAAAATGCGTTCTCTTCTACGTTCTTCTTCTGTTTTATGGTCAAAACCTCCTTCAGGAGAGTCGGTTATGTAAAGAGGGTGACGACGAGAAGAGTGAGTTTTGTCATTACCACCTTCAACAATGAATGTATATGTTTTACCACGTTCAACAGTTAATTCTGGAATAATCAATCCATTGATATACCAAGCAATTCCCCATCCAACTTTACCTGTTATTCCTTGATAACCTTTCTTACCTCCGACTGGTCCAATTTGGGCTCGAAATGTGTAATCAGAGGGACAAATAACGGGAGGAATTTCCCAGGCTGCTGATGTTGATGTTGACTGAGGTTTAGGTGATCGAGGAGGATAAGCTGATGGTGCATTGTTTTGTGGAGAACCTCTTGAAGATGAAGATGTAGATGGAAGAGATGATGATGTTGGAGAGACTGATGATGAAGGAGAAGTTGAAGGTGCTGATGCTTCTGAATTCGGACAATTCCATTTAGGTGTTCGTGCAAAATCAATGAAAACATTTCCTCGTGATCTCAATCTATGGTAAGATACTTCATCTCGATCATTTAGAGGACCAATAGCCCAGATAACTGCTTGATTGCCATCACTGTAAACATGTTGATCAAATCTATCATCGACTGTTCAAGTAAAATGATAAAAAAGGATAATAAATAGAAGAAATTGTGTTAATTTATCATTCCATTCACAAATTCAATGATTACGACTCATGTTAGCATTTCATTGAGTAATTTAAAATATTTTTCTTTAAATATCTAAAGCTATTAATATTCTCCCAATAGATAATAGTAAAGATATTTGAAAAAATCTTGATATCTTAAACTGGTGATCTCTTAGATATTTGAGGCCAGTAAGCCTTCGATATTATATTGATTGAATTGAATGTGTAATCGCTGTTAATCTGGGTTATAAAGTATTTTGGAAAAAAAGCTTGAAAAATTTATTGATAATTCCATTTATCGCTTCAATAGGCTCAAATAAAGAAGAATCGGAAAGAAAAATTTTCAAATTGTCAACCAAAATTAGAAATAAATTACTCATTTAGATGTATCAAGGTTAAATACAATCAATACTAATAAATTATTCTCACCTCCTAATTGTGGTCGTTTAAATGTAACCAAAGTGAATCCATTAACCAGGGCTGCATGAAGAAGAGTTATACTATCTGAGGCACCAGAATATTTCAAATCAGGACAACTTCCAGTTGTTCCAACGCACTAATAAAAATATAGAAATCGAATTAATACAAATTTCAAACGCATAATTTCAATGACAAAATGAAAAGACAAATATTTGAAACCTGTTATCAAGTAAACATGAAATGAACCATTTCTATTTGTATGCTATAAATGTTAGCACAAATTGTACCGTTACTTATTGTTATTAGAATTTTTTAATGGAATTTGAGTTTTAGAGAAAAAAGATCAAAATCAAATCAATAAAGATAAATTGTTTGATAAAAGTACTCATCAGAAGAAGTTTTAATTTCTCAATTTTTGCAACTCCCGTTGGACACTTGTTAACATTAAAGTAGTTGATCCGTGAAGTAAAGATCGATTTGAGAATTATCTTAATTCTAATTAGGTTATTTCATGATGCTTGAAATAATAACAATGATGAAATTTAATCAGATAATTGATAATCAAATTACCTGTTCTTTACTGCCAAGATAATAATCAACAGCGTGACCTTTCCCATTGGGACCATACCAAGTAACAACAGCATCAGCCCCGACCATGTTTGATTTAGAGTCATCCTTGGATAGTCCAAAGGCCATATATTCATTTGGTTCTGTTTTAAATTAAAATTAAAAAATAATGTTTAAGAAATATAATTGCATTTACAAAAATTAAAAATGTATTAGTTGAGGTGTTCAAAGGAAGATACTTGTGTTAAATTCAACACATTTTCACAATAAAGCTAATGATAGATGCAATTTTTAACGTATGAATATTTATATTTGAAAGAGGAAAACTAAACTAAAAGAAGGTATTGAATGAAATTCTTGAATTTAACCAATCCATGAATTTCATGGTCCGTTCAGGGTCAAAATCAGGGTCAGGATCAGGGTCAAATAATGTTATTTAGAGCGTGTTGTAACAAGGAACATGATTATATAAGAAGAAAGGTGAGCGCAAAAAAGAGGTAAAAAAAGGTTTTAGAGAAAACAAAAAGAATATCGTTTTTTAAGAATAATCATTTCAACTATTTAGTAATTTAAAATCATTTGATTTACCTATTTTACCGACAAGTTGCATGACAATATCATCACCATCCATTACCCAGCGTAACTCAAAACCAAGTTGATCATAGAGGACTTCACAGTTTAATTTACTCTGTATGAGAATAGATGAAGAAATGGAACAATTAACAAACAAAAACAAGTAAAGCTCAGTAAACACATTCAAGTAATATTTCAGACAAAAGTATCAATTGAAAAAGAACAATTTAAATCCTGTTAATTGTACCAATAAGATGATACAGATGATAAATCTCTCATTTAGACATTTACATTCGACAATTGATGAGAATCAAATTCAAACATAAATGTAGGTATTTTTCAAGGCTCTACTGATGATTGAGTGAACAGATCGAGATTTCAGTAAAGCATATACCATGTATAAGCATGTATTTTTCAATAGAAATAATTGCTGTTTTATTTAATGATCAACTTTTGACTTACCTCGGGTTTAACACCAAGCATTTTAGGCGACGGAGGAACCCTAATGTTTTGTGGTATCCGAGTATTACCAAAATCAACTTGGTACTCCTCACACCAAACACCAACCCAATCATAATCCCAGATTGTTTTACCCTCAGGTAACGAGATGACAACAGTTTCTCCGGAATATTTTCTCAATGGTTTATCTGAACCATTTTCATCTTTCAACCTTAAACCTGTTGAACTTTGTCTTGAACCAGGAGTAACCCACCAATAACCAGCAGGACCTTGTCCATCATAATGGAAATCATTAATGAGAAAAGTTTGAGCATCAACAATGGTTATGGGACCAGATTTAACACCATGCTCCAATTGGGACAACGGTCGTATCTCAACAGGTGTAGGTATAATCAAATTACGGGGTATATTGATGTGTCCAAAATTGGCTTTGAATTTGCGACACCAAACTGAAAACCATTTGATATCACGGAATGTTTTGCCCTCCGGAAGACGCAGTACAATATCTTTTTTGGTATAAACACCAAGAGGTTTGGTTCTGATTAGAAAAGAAAAAATGCAAAACAAAAATATCAGTAACGGTAGATTCATTAACGGTCATTTATAGTCTCTTATTATTAAATATCGTGTTTTACTCTCAGTTTACCTCTTATTTCATAATGTTCAATATTGTCTTGGTTGTTGTTGCTATTAATAATTTTAAGGATAATTATAATTTATACTATCACCCTCATTAGCCTCAACAATATTAACAACTTTTTTGTTTGTTATCTAATACCTATTCAGTTGTTTTTTATGACTACCAAAATTGCAATTTAATTAAGGTGAGGCCTGAGTTTAAATTATAACGAATGTTAAGTTTTGAATTATCTAAAGCAAAAGATTGTTAAGTTGATCATCAAATAAAGTAAAAACAAATTAACTAACAAATTATTTGTTTCTTGCCTAATTTTTGAGGCTTTTGATGATCTTTTTATGCAAAGTATGGTGCTTTTCACCCAATAACATACAGTAACAAAGTGATAGCATGATGCAAGCGGAATCTTCATATGAATTGATTTCTCGCTAATTTTAATGTTAATTCAATACTGCTTTTTCTAATTATTTCATTATTGAAATTTTAAATTAAACACAACAAAAAAAGCTATAAATAAAATAACATCTAAAAACTGTGAACATGAAATGTTTCGGGTATGTATAACCCAGCATAAACATACAAACAATATACATGTTAATTTGATTAAAGGCATATTAAGTCAATAGACTAATTAGTGCAAGCTAATTGATAATGAGTTGTATCAAAACAATTAAAACAAAAGGTCTTGTTAAAGATACATTATCTGAGCTTTGAAAACATTTTGTTTTCACTTTTATAGATGACTTTCATTTTGTATTAAAAAAATTTAATCAATCTAATTAACTTACGATCCTTTCTCATCAGGCACAATGAAACCAGTGACATCAGGGTTAGTTGTAGTTCCTGCCCAAAAATAGGCATCCGGAGCTGATCCATCATAACTGAAGCCTTTAATGAAAATTGTATTCTCATCGACTGAGAATACATCTCCAGCCACGTTATGTAAAGTTGTATCTAATTTTCCAATATAAGTACCATAATAAGGACCTCGCTGTGATTGTCCAAGGATTAACTCATCTAATTAAATAAAAAAGGAAAAAATATTTAATTTTTATACAGATTGTCATACAGTTGGAATGAAGCTTGATGAAAACTAGTTTTAAAATGGTTGCTTTTCCTTCACTTTTAACATTCAATGGATGAAAATATGAGAATAGATTTTGAATAAATTGAATCGGTTAATGATTCCTAACAATGAACCACTAATAATAAAGTTATAAGTGTTAAAATTTGACCAAAAGGATTTTGTTTGATCTCAAGCTATACCATGAGCTTTGAGTTTATTTCAAGGAAACATCTTGGGTTTTGTTTTTGTTTTTGAACTAAATATGGATTTGATTAAATGGATGATCAATCATAAAATAAATGATACCAAACATATTGACCAAAAAAGAAACATTAACATTTAATTTGGTTGTTTCAGCCAGAAATTTAGCAGTCCTAAACTCAACAACATATCATCATTTATATCATCAATAACTATTATTGATGGCAAGCCAATGGCATGAGATGTTGGTTAACGTGATAACTAAAAAAACAAAATAAACTAATAGCTTTGGTTAAGATCTGACAATAGATCAGACAAAATCAAACCATACTTTCAGTAGTGTTAGGTGTTGATTAAGTCTCCACTCATTGAATCAACATCATGGCTTTGATTAATTGCCGCAATTTACTCTTTATTAAACTTGATATTCTATTTTAAAAGGTAAAAACATAAGCAAAACGATGAAGTCAAACTTGATTCAAGCGATAGCAATTCGGATAAAAATCAGGAAACTAAATTTTCACGATCAATATCAGCTGTCAAGTTGATTGAAAAAAGTTTCTAACTTGAAACCAGACTAATCAATTCATCCAGTTAACCACAGCTAATCATAAGGTCATATTGTTAAGTGTTTGTTGAAAATCAAGAATTTAAGCAATATGAAATTTTTGATACACTGACACCAAGAATCTTGATGATGGTTATGATAATCATGATGACAACAAATAAAGTCACCAATGTTAATCAGCTTTACGCAACCCAAAAATACTGTTTAATCCTATTTAAACTCAATCCGGTTACATAAAGATTATTCCGGTTACTGATGACCGCATTCCAATCGACTGATTATTTATCATAAGATAGTTAATTTCTCATCTTCTTTTTGGCACTTTATTTGATTGAGTTCACCAAAAGCGTTGTTTTGCTTTTACCACAAAAGTGTAAATTAAGGTTTTTTTTCTTGTAATCAAACAGTTAAAACGATGATAATAATGAAACGAACCAACACCAATCACCATGTAATCATCAGCTATGTTAATCACAGTAGTTTATTTCATAACATGATTTACCTTCCTTTGAGAAGTTGTAGTTAATTATGAGAAATGTCAATCATCACTTAATACAGCAAAATAGCAGCCTAAAAAGTAAAAAGCCAACAGCAAAATCCAATAGAGAAGAAGAGAAAGAGACAGCAATTTCGTTAAATTATTCAATACAATAAGATGTTGATTTGCAATAAATTTGACAGTTCAATTGGCTTGTTGTTAAACTCGGTGTAACCTCAATTTAGGTTTTGATTGTTTACAGTTAACAATTTGATTAACAAACAAAAACAAAACAAGAAACATAATTAGTGGAAGTAAAAAAGAATAGACTGAAAAAGCAAAAGCAAGAGAAATGATTTGAAACAAAAACGGAAAGTTGCGTCAGTTGATTGATTGAGAAAGGGAAATTGTGATAATCACAATCGGTAATATGACCATTTAATAAATTTATTTTTAGCAATTCTAAACATTTTAACAATATGTTAACTATTAATGAAAGTATTTTTGATTTTATTTTCTGATTTCTCACACGAGAAAAGTAATCAAGCAATCAAAGACAAATTATGACAATTATACCTTCTTAATACAGTTTCACTGGTCAGCTGGCTATGCCAGTTTGATGCCCTTTATACTTTAGCTTTGGGAGTCATCATTCGGTTTGATTTTACTTTTCCTTCTGTTGATGTGTTAAAATAATCATTTAATCGTGAGTAATCATTAATTAATGATAATTATAAGTTCAATTAATGATTAATGAATGCAATCTAAATTTATATTTAATCTAAAGTTGAAATCACTTTACGTCCAACAGTTAAATCCTTTTTCATCGGATGGCTAAAAATGGCTTCCCATGCTTTTCTTTCTTCTGTGTTTGTGTAAAGTGATTGTTTTATATTAACAAATCAATTTCTTGTTGATATTCATGTCAATATATTTTGATACCTTTATTTTATAATCATCATCACCATCATCATCATTCTCACAAGTCAAACTAGTCTTCATAGTTTAAGTGTAAGAAAAAGCTTGTTTATTAACAATCTAACTATTGGTTAGCGGAACTAAACTCACTGTTATTTGTGCGTTGTTTATAAAAATAACTTTTTCTTTCTCATCTCACCTTGCCCATTATTATTGGGATCATAATTATTATCTTCTTATTCTTCTAGAATCATCATCATCATCATCATCTTGACTTTAACTGACAATCAATTGGCAATAACTTTTCAAATCAACACCGTAAATATAATATGTATATTTATATGTGGGTTATACATGGTACATCAATTGACCCTGATCTTGGATAAAGCAAAAGGGAACACAAAAGGAAACCAAAGATGAAAAAGATGACTTTTTGCTCTCTCTCTCCCCATCTTTTTTGGCCATCACATTTTCATCTTCATCTACAACGAAAGAAAGATGATAAAAAGATAAAATCAGCACGAGCATAAACTTGTTATTGTTATTATTATATTATTGGTAAAACCTGAATTGATTTATTGACTGGTCAGATGAATGTGTAACTGACAACCATCTACCTTTCATCAGCTTCTTTTATCATCACTCTCATCTTCTGGTTCATTCATCTTCAGGCATTCATCTTATTTTTCATTTGAAACAATTATCGATCATCATCAGTGCCTTACATTATCGTATTTAAAATTATGACCATTATGAATGGTAAATATTGACCATCGTGGAATAAGATTCACCTAATGACAAGCCTCCAAAACAACAAAAGAACCATGAAATAAACAAACATATCACTGTCAATGTGATTATTTCTCATAACTATTATTATCATCTGAATATTGTTGATAAAGGTCAAATCGTGAAGTATTTTCAACATACAAACCTATTTAATGAAATGATTTTCAATAGCAATCAATCGTAATATATGATATTAAGCCATTTGTGATTTTTGGTCAGCAACAATTTGAAGCGATTTCTTTATCAGTCAACAATATTTCAATAATTTTGAAACAGACTTATATCCAACTCATTATCAATGTTTTCACCTAATATCAGCAATTATACTTTGATTTAAGGTTATCCACTTTTCCCTCCAACAAAATCATGAAGAAAAAAGTAGACGATTGGAGATAATAAATTATGAGAATAACCAAAAAAGAGATTATTCCGTTTTAAAGTGTAAATTTTAAGCACGCAATCTGGAAAACTTATATTAATTATGAGAATGGTTAACATTGTGCCAGTGTCTAATGAGTTTGTAAGCATAATCGATCAACTAATCAATAAAAGAACGGCTAATAATGATTAATACTTTTCAATTTGAGATGAAATGGAATCGAAATAGCAGTTGAAATTGAAAGAAATGAGCAATCTGAATTGATGATACATGATGAATTCAACGATAGAAAAGAATGATGATGATGATGATGATGATGATGATGATGATGATACACAACAAGCTGAACAAAATATCTTTGGGTAAAATTGATTGATAAGTTATAAAATTAATTTTTTAATTGAGAAGCAAACCAAACAAGACTTGAGTAGACACAAAAACCAAATAAAGGTTTGATCAAAAATGTTTGACATCGAAGAATCACAGTAACCTAATCTAGTTATTAGATGGCCGTTGATCAATGAATTGACCAAACACACAAACTTACAATCAAAAATTGAAAATTAAAGATAATCAATAAAAATGAATTATCAATCAGAATTGATTAGCAAAAAAGCCAATAACAGCTGATTAAAACTCGAACTTTTTTGTACGCGGTAAGTTCAAATGCTCCATTAAATTTCATATTAATGAGTTTTTTCGATCGAAATTAATTTTTTATTAAAATGAATTATTAAACAAACAATTCAATGTTAATCACAGTATAAAAAAGTAAAATAGTCTTAGTCGACTCTGATGATGATGATCTTCAAAAATATTGATCGCTAAAAAAGGTTGAGTGATTCATCGGAAGATGAAAATGGTTAAGGATAAAGGGAGAAGATGCAGTCATCTTTTGTCCTCCCAAATGTCTTCCCTGTGTTAACCTTATACAATCTAATGAAAGCTGAATCACAATCATCATCAAGAATTGACATTTTGAACAGCAAAAGCTGTAAAACACTTTGATATAAAAATATTTCTCATCTTCAACCTTTTGTCATGATGATTATGGATAGGAATCAACAACATTTTCCCATTTTGCTCAGCTTGTTACATCCATTTAACCCTGAAATTGATTCAACATCTTCCATCCTCTTCATCGACCCTTCACTGATCAATAAAATGCCAATTGAACTCTAAAAGCATTGAGTAGCATATGAAAACAGCCCAAATCTAAATCATGATAAAGTAAATTAATCCTTCATCTTAGCCCTTATTTACCCGTAACTTCAATCAATTGATTTTCAATTGTCTTTTTCACCTTTTTCACCATCTTAATCAATTCCCATGTAATCCATTAGAAACGGTTAAACACTTTAACTGATTAAATTTGCAAATGGTCAACAATGATACAAATTGTTTTCGATTAAATTCAATTTTACAACCATTCTATTAAAAGAAATAACAATTTGATGCCAAAAAAAGCTCATCTTACAATACAATATAATACATCGTGATGTTAAACCAGTTAATTTATTCTTGATTGTACTTTCTAACAATAATAAATGAATGTAATGATCATTATGATTATTTGAATATTAAACCATAAATGGCCATTAAAGTCAACAATTTAATATACAATGACCTGTAACTTTTCAATAGCAAATTTCAATCAACCTCTAATATGATTATTGTTAAAGTGACAATCAGATTGAAGCCAGCAAAAAAGTTCATCTTGAATAATCAAAACGAATCTAATTGAAATCACTTTTAACCAGGAAAAAACCGAAGTAAATGGTGAAATTGATTTACACATACGGATGATGAGAGTTTTAATTATGGACAGTAGAACAATTTAATTGTTAATTTGAATGCAAATTCACTGGCTTGAATATAATTAAAAAGGAAACAACAATGCAAGTTGAAGAGCAAAAACTAAGCGGCGATTGATCATTTTTCCTGTCCAATAGCTTTTAATACTGACAATTAAACAGTGAATTAAATGAGTCTATTCAGTTTATGTAAAAATTTCCAATCCATTTTAAATGACCCAAATTGATGAGACAATTTAGCTGACAAATTTTGAGCAATTAACTCGGAAAAATGGGAAAACAAAATAATCATCTTTTTCTTGTTCATCTTAAGGCAAACTTTTAACGTTAATAATAAGGGATTGGCTCCTACTCAATGAATTTCAAGCTTAATACTGATTACAGTTTGATCAAATAACAGCAACAATTCAGCTTTGAAAATTGAAAGCAAAATAATTTAAATTCAACATTTAAATTGATTAGAATGATTTTCCTTCTTTTTGATGCGATTTTTCAAGTGAAAGTTTTAAATATTTGAACCGCTATTTGAAAGGTAACCAGTATTTAATCAAATGGCATAAACTGGAACTTTTTTAAAATGTATTAACTTAATAGTCAACTGACGATGTTAACTAAACACAGTTTATTCAAAAGACAATGATGAAGAGACAAATTAGGCCTGTAAAAATGTCAAAATCAAAATGAAGATGATAAAAAATCCAGAATGAAAAGCTATTGAAAGCAATGGAAAGTCAATAAGTGTCGAGACTAGATCACATTGGTCTAAATCAGTTGAAGCAAAATTAGCCATGAGATATGATGGTAAAGTGATGAAAAAATTGTTGAAATCAGTGAGGATTGACCAGCTGAAATTAAAGAAATTTATTTTGTAAATTGGTTTGGTTAATCAACAATACCAAATCAACTCGCTCTTGAAATAGAGAAAATTTTAATCAATCGAACAACAATTTGACTCGAAATTTGAAGTTCAGTCTGTTCATTTACTTTTAGTGACAACGCTTTTATTGGGTCAATTTGTTTAAATTGTTGACAATCAAAATGAACAAATTTCATCGTCACAACTGTCAACAGTTAATCTTAACAATTAGCAACAATGGAAAGCTCATCAAATGGTAACATAAAAAAGAAGTTGATGAAAAAAACAAATTGAATTGAATTTTTAGATCGAAATAGGAATGTAATCTATTTTGATTGCAACTATTTTTTTTGCTTTAATCATGAAATCTATTCTTGAAATGAAAACTAGAAGATCTACAAAAGTTTGAAAAAATTGCAAAATTATTAAACCAGTGAATTCAGCGTTTGTCTCAATGAAAGTAACTGCAATAAACAATTTAGATTGTAAATGAAACAAAAACTGAATCACATTAAACGATCTGGTTTTGATTAAATATGTAATTCATATTTTATCAAATATGTATGATATGAAAAGGTATAAGGTAAATATAAAAATCATTATTACTCTCATGATATGAGAAGGCCGTAAGGCATAGAGTTTAAAATAAGTTTGTTAAGGTAAGAAATCAATTGGTCGGAATTGAATTCTCAATCAACCTTTTCTTCATCCTTATTTTTACCATCCTCATCCTCGTCATCTTTATCATCATAACTATTTGCATCATCGTTGCCATTAACAACCTAAAATTACGGCATTTTCATGACCTAGAACCTTGCCGGCTTAGGTTCACATGTAGACTTGTATCCAGGTTCATATCAATGTAACCGTCAGATTTGTAAGTTTTTGCTTTCTTCATCTTCTCGATCCTACAGAATGGCCAAGCCAACTGTCAACCATCTTTCATTATCAGCATCATTATCAAGTTAATAATGTTACTTTCGTTTAATAATGCAATCATAAAAAGATCACGAAATGCACGTTAGTATAGAAAAGCATTTTACTTTCTCATTATGATTAACATTGGATGCAATATTTTGCATGGATTTTCATTAAATTTCAATTTTAACAATTCTGGTTAATTGTTGCTGGTAGAACACGAAATTAGAAAGTTTCTAAATATAAAATCAGTTAACAATTTATAATATTAAAGCAAATTAAATTGTGAATTGATATTTTTGCTAATTATTTCGGTAAAGCAACCATTTTTGTCTGTTGGCAGTTTTTAGCAGTCTGCACCAGAGTTGAAAGTGGAAAACAGATAGACTTACTTTGAATGATTAATCCAAGGGTTATTAGAGTTATCCTGGCTAGTATCATTTTAATTGAATCATGTGATGAATTAAAAATTTATGATGATTAAAATGATGACAATTAACAAATTATATGATCAAAAACAACAAAAAATGATTTGTTCTCTCTGATGCCGTTCAGGTTTAAGACATCTAATGGTGTAACAGAGAGGGCGAGAGTTGAGCACTTGTTATTGTTTATCAACGCATAAGTAACAAATATGATGATTAACAATGATCTAACAATCAATTGGTAGTCATTAAACAATTGTCAAATGTTGAATATCCTGGTTGACTCTAAAGACGCGACTTAGATGATTCACTATTTAACTTGGTATAACTGTCCGAACGTTGTCTTGAACAACTACAAACTTGAATTTGATGTTGTTTCAACTGATTGTTGTTGTTGTTGGTGGTGATGATGATGACCAAGAGCACTTTTAGAGCACCGTTATACTCATCCAAGAGGGATGAATAGAGAGTCAGTGAGTCAGTGAGAGAGCTAGAAACAAGTAATGATAATAATGATGATCAAGTCCGGGAGTTATGTTTATTATATATATATTTTTTGCTACTCATTTAGTAAAGGCACAACGCCATTTCAAGTCTCACTCTCTTTCATCTTCATCTTCAACTCCCGTTCAAGATCAGCGACCCAGAAAAGACCGACTCTCATAGAGAGACGGCCAGAATGATGATGATGATCAAGTCAATCATCATCCTCTTCATCTTCATGCCCATCGTGATTAAAGCCTGGAGCATAAGCCAACGGACATGATGTAATGATAATATAAATGGACGTTGGGTGCAAAAAGATGAAATTAGGTATATTTGGTTTTCCTTTACTATGTGGGCCTAATAATCAAGATAAACAATTGATTTTCATTATTTACTCATAAACCTCATGATCAACATTTATAATTATTTAACTTAAATTGTATTACATAATTTTTGCTGTTGGTTGGTCAAGTTGAAGTTCCTGTAGACAAGGTTATATTAAGTGTTTAAGGTTTTGAGTAGTAAAGTCAGACTTTTGGTGTTTTTTGTTCATCGACCAATAACCCTTTTTGAATTGTTGAGCAGTTGTTTTTGTTGTTTTTTTCATGTCCAAAAATTATCCAATAATTAAAGTTAAGATGAGCTTGATATCAATTTAAAGATTGACCTTAAACAGGACCTTAAACATCGTCATCTTGTTTCATCTTATTACAATCTTGTTGAGTCTGTAACATGATGACAAAATTAAATGTACGGATAAAATAATGATGATAGTGAAGATGATCAATGAAAAAAAGGATAATAAAAACAAATAATGACAATAAAAGAGGATTGATGAAAGTTGAAAATGAAAGATAAATGGTGAAAAATGAAAGATGAGAGATGAAAATAGTGAAAAGATAAACAAAAAGCAACAAACTCGTATTAAAAGGGAAACCTTGATGATACATAATGATGATTAGGAATGGTGAAGGTGGTAAAGATTAAATGATAATAAATTAATCATTATTATGTATCTCAACACAATCTGATTGTCTTTTTTGCTGTACTCTTTTTGAACACGAAGAAATCGATTTGTTAACCATAAACTATATTGACCTCATAATGTTAAACGGTATATCCTAATATTAAAATGGCTTATCCATTATTAGATGTATAATCATCTTCATTCATTCATTCATTAAGATTTCCTCTCTCAATAAAAAATGGGAGTGTGAAATGTTTAATGTTGTTGATAACAAACCTTAAAATGAAACCCAAATCTAATCATATTCATTTTCATCCTCATCAACTAATATGCAATAATCATAACAGTAACTCTCAACTGTATATTTTAACACTTATGAGTTTTGTTCATTCAACAGGGTCAGTTGGTAATACAATCCGTATACAATTGTTTGATTGGACATTAATGAAAGGCCTCGAAGCCAATTGGGTTTGCAGCTTGAACATCTTTCAATGGCCCTGAACAACCTAAGCTCTTCTGGGAAGTGATCGGTCCACGGGATTTTAAGTTGATTCATTGGTCAGTTATGGTTTTTTTCAGTTACTAATCGGCCCAGTGTCGATCACAGCTGATATAAAAAATAAAATAAAATAATCTGGTAATTCAAACAACTAAATAAGTGAATCTTGATTTACTTACTTCGCTTCATCTCCGTCCTTTTTGATTATATTTTTACATCCACGTTATTTATATTAATTGATCGTCTGTATGTGATAACTTTCAACTGTTGTTTAAACCTTAATTATTAATATAATAATAATTGGTTTGGTTGTTAATGGATGATATACAACTGCGTGAGAAGATGAATTAAGAAAAAATGCGAAAATAAAAACAAAAAATTAGCGTAAAAGTGAGAAAAAAACATCAAATCTCTTAATTAACATTACAATCATATTGCAGGATGTAATAACTATTGATACTATTATAATCATCATTAAAATAATTGTTATTATTGGACCCAAAAATGGTTAACAAGACAATCAACGTAAATAAGCAAATAAGAAGTCAGAAAAATGTTGAAAGTAGCAAAAAAGACTTCACTTTTACAGTAGAGGATACGAATTAAGAAAAGCTTTAAGGCATTTGATTGTAACACTATTAGCTTTGTTTACTTAATTACCTTTATTGATTAACATGATGATTATAAATTTAAGGTTTATTAATAACAAATTAAAGGCAACTTTCACTTGGAGAGGCCTGTTTAACTTAATCACAAAACACGATTGAAAAAGTAAAACTTAAGGAAAGCATATAAGATTTTGGTTAGTTGCGTAGTTGAAAATAGCAAAATTTGCGTTGATATGTTGATTGAACTGGTAAAGTTGGTAAGGTTAGATTGATTACATTGTAAATTTACCATTCACTTCAGGTCAATATTGGATTATTTATTAGGACATTTTATTAAACTTGAATTAAGTAAATAACAACAATTTAACAAGTAAGTATATTTAGTCTGTGCATACACTCAGTGACTGGTCACTGACTGGCTGTAAGTTTTACGCGGCCTTTCTTGCTTTGAGCGCTCAAATTAAAATTACAAGTCAATAAAATTAAATTTATTATTTTAATTGTTGTTGATGGCGTTTTATTTATAAATGCGATTGAAAATCAATACAAGACGATTGAGATTGTAAAAACGATATTTGTTTCCAATTTTAACAGTGATTTATGGATAAGAACATCAAAAATGAGTAAAAACAAAAGCAACAAAAGCTGTACAATGATTTCAAGTTTGCTTGTATTTTATAATTTAAAAACTAAACCAATTTATGCGATCTAAATTAAGATAACCAATAATAGTGAATCTTTATTGAGTTAACTTTCACCTTACCAAAGTAAATTTCTCAAGTCCAACTGAGAACGGCTAAAAATGAATGTTTTTCATCAACACTTTTCCTTTCAGTTCGAAGTCAAAGTCAAACTGATTTACCTTTTCACAACCAACAACCATATTGTTTTCATTCAGTTCAACTGTAAACTTCAATATAATATTAGCAAAATAAAATCAAGTGAACCATGTTAACTGAAAATCTCTTCATATCTTCCTCTTCACTATTCTCTATGTTATCTCTCAATATGAAAAGCTTTTACCAAAAACCTCTTCTTTACACTGAATTACATCTTGTAATCGCATGGTTTTATCATGGATAGATGAGCAAACCTATCTCTGTTTATCATCGTTATTATTGCAGTTGACAAATAAACTTAATAATAATTGTTTGAGTTGAAAAATCTAAAAGCTGGTAACAAACTGGAAAACCCATTGGCAGCCATGTTTTTTGAATGATTAACCAGATCACACAAAGCGACCAGGAGATGCGAGATTGTTACTTATTCACCACAATAAATAGGCTGAATTTTTGAGGTTGATATACTCAAATTATATTAATAAAGTGCTGAAACGGTTAACCATCAATTTGCTGATTATAAAATTTTAAAAACAGATTTCATTCAAATCATTTGCTAGACTGTTTTCAAGGTTTCACAATTGATTATTGAAATCTGTATATATCTCTCGATTATAATGAAAATGATGTTGATGATGATGGAGAGATGTCAGAGTTTTGATTAACTTTAATTTCAGCTTGAATCCGAGATCTTAGCTTTGACCAACATGAGAACAATGAGAAATACTTTGCCAGCTTTTTTAAAAGATGATCATCCGATTAACTGCGTTTCTTTTGGTACTGATTAAGGATTTACTTTGACATTTATTTAAATGTTACTCTTAGTTTTTGATCAATACAATAACCTGAATCTTTTTCATTTTGACGATTAAGATACTCTTCATAAGATTGAGTCTTAATCTTGCCCGAATAGTGTTGATTATAATAATATCAAGTAAACTGGGCTAATCTTTTTATGTTTTCCTCCTATTTCTCTTTTCCTTTTTCCATCTTCATCTTTATCTTTGCGATCCTTTCATCTTTTCATTGTTGCATGTGAATTGTAATCGTAATTTAACCAATTAACTGTAATATTTCTGTTTCATTCAGCTGATCAGTCCTTCTGGTTGACCAAGATTAAAGGATCAAAAGTGATGAGGATGAAGATTGCCAAGTCAAAGTCAAATTGTATTTTAACTTGAGTCTGTCCAAACTTACTGCTCTTATTAAATCATCATCTTGTAAATGTCTCCTTGTTATCATTATTTTCCCATGTACACTCGGAATTCATTCATGAAACAGCAAATTCTGAAAGATTCATTTTGATCATCTTCATCCCTTTACAGGAAGGAAATGAAGAGTCAAAAAAAGAAAGGTTGATGAAGATGAAAAAATAAATGAAGTTGAAGTGAAAGGAAGTGATATAATAATGATAAAAAGTAACTTACTCATCAAGAATGTGATTGTACATGAGATTTGTCATGAAATCTCATGGGGAAATAGCAATGACAAGATTAACTGAATAAGATACCAAAGTTAATTCAGCAACACTAAACCAGAAAATTGTCTCAAATCAAGCAAACCAGGCAAATATCAACAGAAAAATCCAGGACCTAGAAAATGAAAAGAGCCAAAAAATAATGAAAGCTAAAACCAAAATGTCCATTTGAAAGAACATTTGAAAAACGTTTTAAAAACCATTTGCAATCCTGAAATGAGCAATTATTGAATTATAATGACAATTATCATATCAATTGCCATTGAAAGGTTGATTGTTTACTTTGATTAGAAGTAAATGAGTAAACAAAAAAGTAGCAAAATGAATGGTTTAGCTAAATGTTATTCTTCTGTTCACTGTTATCGTTATTATTACTCATACTCTATACCAATTACAACAATTCCTTATTCCATTCCTCCTCCTCTTTCCTCCTCTCCGCCAACACCATCATCCTCATCTTCTTATTACTCATTCAATGTGTTCAATGTGAAGGAATCTCCAAGAAAAAGCAATAAACCATTTCGAGTTAAAAGACTCTTCAGTATGAGTCAACCTTGAAATAAAGTCAGAGGTTGTTGGTGGCTGTGAATGAGTAAGAAGGGATATTCCTTGGGTAAAAAAATCAACTCAACTTTATCCTCCTTCAACCATTCAATAATTTTGCCAGTTTTACACTCCTATGGTGGTTAACAGTGGGAAAGGTTCAACGCCACCTTACGGTTTACAGGCTTATAGAAAGTAACAAAACATCATTTTATCATCTTCATCATTATCATCATTTCCAATTCTGTGTGGTGTTCAGTTCTTGTGTGTGTTCTGTGTGTGAGTGTGTCTGTAATTCACACAATTATTTTGTCAAATGTTGCCTTAAGCGTTGTAACATCATCACCTATTATTGGTTGAAGTAAGGAAGGAAGATTAAAAAGTAAAAGTATTCTAATCATTTCAATAAACTTTTCCCCTGTCATCACCATCATGAAGTTACACCACAAGCTATTCAATGAACTCCATTAAATCATCATCATCATCGTCATTATTTTAAGGGTTATCCATTGATTAACATGAAACGAAAGAAAAAAGTTTCAATTGTTGTTTCAATGGAAATTAAAATGTAACTTTCTATCCTTTATCGAGTTTGTCCATCATTCTTGTTAAATTTAAAAGTGTTTGTGTTCAAAATTGTAATCACTGAATCAGCTATGCCAATCATTTTAACAGGTGATAAGTATAATCTTCTTGAGACAGTTGATCCTTATGGTGAAATTAAATCATCGTCAAGTTCATCACCATCGATCCATTCAATTAACAAATCATCTTCATCTTCATCAACTGCCATACAAGGATGGCTAAGACGACAATTAATTCCAGTATTGATTCGATCTAAAATAAATGATAGCAAATTGTCCTGGAATGGATCTGTTGATCTTTCAATAAATGCACAATTGAACAGCAAAAATGGTGATCGAACCAAACTGCCAACAGCTACAAATTGTTCTATTGACAATAATGGTAACAATAATTGTGATCATTTAGGAAACAATTTATCTTCCCCTCATCATTTTCATCATCAACCACAAGAAGTTATCACTACTAATACAACTAATAAAGTAATTGATACACAGCTACCATTAATTAATGTGCAATCACAATCAGCTCCATGTACACCTAAATTTATGATGAAACGTCCTCCACTTGAGTCAATCTTTGGTTCAACAGAAGTCGATACAATCTCTGGTTCTGGAGAAATCGATTTACTTTCAAGACAATTGGTTGAGAAGGATAAATTGTTAACCGATTTGCGTTTAGAGTTGTTGTCCACTGAAGATCAAATTGAAGAGTTGCGTGAGTTAATCGGTAAATTGGGTAAACAGCTAGTAAATCTACGGGAAGAAAACAAAAGGTTAAACAATTTGGTTGATTCATTAACACCTTTGACTTGTTTCAAGTTATCTCGAGTTGACCATTTATCATCAAATTACGATGTTAAAAGTAATAAAGATGAGGCTAATAATGTCAACCAATCAACAGTTACATTTTAGATTGTCACAATCAACTTAATCATTTTTTCAATTACAGTAGGCCTAACTACAATATCAATCTATTCTTATATGCCAATTTTACAAGTCTCGAACATATCAACCACTATTACTCATTGTTTTCCCACTTAATCTCTTTTACCCTAATCACTACAACTTGTGTTAATGATTAGTAATTTGAATCTCAATTGAAGTTCATAGGGATCTCAATTACACGAGTTGATGATCAATGAATGTTGCCGGCTGTGTGCAATTAAAAAAGCAAATTCTTAGCCGATGGGCTAATGTCATGAAAATTTTAGTTTGTTACTGATTCTCAGTAATTTCTTGTTTCCCTTTTCCATTGATGTTGTTTATGTCCAAACTTAACCTTATGATATGCAAACCACACATTTCAATGTAAAAGGGTGATTATAATCTAAATAAACTTATCAAAACCTTATTTCTATTTCTTGTATTTTCTTAATGACTAACCGGAACAATTGAATCAATCGATAGAAACTAGTAGCCAGTAAAGATGTTAATGAAATCCATTGTCATTAAGCAAGGTTCGGCACCTCAATTGAAGGTAAGGTTGTTACAAAATTAGAGAAGAAACTGAAAACTTACTTTCAAACAGACTGGCGAGATAATCAAATGTACTTACTGCTGTTTCCTTGAGAAGGGTGATGATTATTATATTGAATTAGCCTTGATTAGAAAGCTGGTAAACTTGAATTCATTTTTTTGGTTGGCTGAAAAAAACGTTAAAATAAAGTCAGAAGGTAAGTGTAACTTTAGATTTTCACTTTCTCCTTGAAATCTTGGGCTTTTTTTACGATAAATAGTGATGAGGAAGACGAAAAGAGGAAATGCTGGATATTGGAAGGTTGAGAGAGAATAAGAAAACAACATAATAAAAAATAACAAACTTGAAATGATTAACTAGCCGATAAATTCACTTGTTTCTAGTCGTTCACTAATAAGCTAACAATGTCAAAATAGAAAACTTTGCTTCAGCTTTTTTCTTATTAACCGATCCCTTACTTTACTTTATTGCCAAGTATCAACACTTTTTCTGTTGCTAATTCAGTTATTCTGCTATTAATTGTATATAATTGTGATAAATGGATTAACCATTCGAGAAATCAATCAAATCAGGAGTAAATCTTCAGGATTACCAACAACTCTAATAACATCAACATCAACACCAATTTGAAAAGGTGAGGTTTTGTTTTCACGGATTTTTTAAACTCAAGTCTTTAAGCGATATCACACTTATCTTTTGGCCTTTTATGCTGTATTTCGGACAAATTTTTAGGTAATTTGGCTCCATTGTATTTACTAGATCGATTGGTCAATGAGTTCCAATTTTGATGATATTGATTGGAACATTATTTCTGGTTTTGCTTTTATGGTCATCTCAACCAGTTTAATATTTGTTTACCAGCATGTCCGACCAGTTGAACAATTTCTATCCACTTTTAGAATCTTAATTGCAACGTAAGTTTGTCAATTTTTTCCTGACAGTTTTAATTCTTTCGCTATAATTATAATTTGCACACTTAGATCCCTCAGAAAAAAATACAATTCATTAAGGTCAGTTTTTCTCACATTCGAGTAATTCATGTTACAGTTAAGATTTACACTCTTCATGAATATTTGCAAAAATCTTTTTTTCACCTTTCAAAATTCTGGTTATTGTTTAATTGTTTAATTATTAATTAATAAGCTGTCATTTCTGGCTATAGTTATTTTTTGGTACAAAGTAAAACCATCTTTCTGATCATAACTTGACCTAAAATATGTGCATGTAAAAAGATTTCGTGTTTGTTGAGGTTAAGTTGATTACTGTTAAAAGGCATTCATTAGGCAATGGAGATACAGATTCCTTCAATTAACATTTAGATGACAAGTTAAAGTGTTTATTGAAATGGACAGCTCAAGTAAAGACATTTGTGATTCCTGTTAATGTATGAATCTTATTGAGTTGTGTTTTCTGGTTAACTTCAACATTGAGAAGTAACATTGTTTTATTGTTTAAATCTAGACAAGTATTCACTATTATTACTAACGGAAATAGGAAACATTGATAAAAAAGTAATTTCCGATTTCTTGTGAATCAAAAAATGAATTATATTAAATATAATAATAAAGGAAACATGAAAATAATGAATTGTTTCCATATGCTCAAGGGTGAATTATAAGACAGCATCTTGGATAAGATTTAATAACACAAAAATAACAAGTTAACAAACTGATCAATGATCATGTAACATGAGTTTATTTGTCATTTAATACTTTCTTGAAGAAGAATGTAATAATAATTATAATTAATTTCGAGAAAAGGTGGCCTCTGAATCCTGTTGACTGTATTGATCAAATCATGTTGAATTGTATGATGTAACTTGAATGTTTTTGAAGATCGGCAAAGTTTTTGATTAAATTTGGATCTCTTATTTAAATTTACAAATGTAGATGGAGTTACTTTACAACTGCAATTTAAAATTTTTGCTTCTTAATTTGCTGATTTAATTAAATATGAATAACCGTTTCAATGAAAGTCTTCTTGAGCTTCGAAATATTGTAAGCAAAACAATTACTATTAATTGAACAATTTTCTTTTATTTTTATAAATATAGACTATGAAGATGCAAGGTTGAAGTCAAAATTGATGGATCAAGCCTAATAATCAACACAAATTGATGATTTAAATAACGGATGATCTAAAAAATTTGCATATTTCTGGTTAAACCTGTTAGATGATGACAATTTGATTGAGACAATATTGCTACACCAAGGAAATGAAACAATTAAATTAGACTGTTTGAAAGATGCTTTCATTTTAATCTTCATCATTATTCCACGATTAAATTCGATTGTTTACTGCCAATGAAAAGAAGAAACAAATGAACAAATTTCATCTGTGTTTAATATATTACAATTAATTATGGCCCACCTAAAAAGAAAAACAAAATCAGAAGATGTTAATGACGATGATGATTGAGATGGATTAACAAACGTTTCAAATATAATTCATTTGTATTATTGTAAGTATTTATAAATATTTAAATTAACCTTTCTCACATTAGATTGTTTCTTTTTGTTTCCCGTCAAGATTTTCCGTTTAGACTACTTTGGAAATCAAACAATAAAAATGAATGATTTAAGGACAAATTATCACAATCGGGAATGTTATTTGCTTATATAATTAACCTAAAAGTGGAGAAACAATCAACAATAATGTGAAAAACAATTGGTTGACGGATAGATTTACATAATTAGCTTAGGACACATGAGAAAATGGTTGAAACATTTGTTATCATTACTTCTTGCCTTGAGATTTGTAATTAGTAAACATTTACAAATTTAAATTATCAATTCGAAGTCAAGTTAATTATTTCAATTAGCTTAGAGTTGAGACTGAAAAAAGATAAATAATGATGCGCTGAAGATTAAAAACATGATGATAGTGATGATGTGAATTATGATTGTGTCAACTATGAGTTGATTTATTTCTCATTTTATATCTTTTCATTGCTGTCAGCTGATGTTAAATATTCAAGATTAATTAATTGACTCAACAATGAACAAATTCATAGTGCTTTTTGAATGTTTCTAGTTTTCTGATGCAAGTTGAAACATTGCACACTTAAGGTAAGGACGGTCGATGGTCAATGCATACCTTTGATTAATTCACAGTTAATCAACTGTTTACATGTTTACAGTTTTTATCATTGAGCATTTTAAATATACAAATGAAATGTCTTCATGTTTGAAGTCTTAATTGTCTTGAAGTGAGGACGGGTTAACATCATCTTCATTAATTTAAATTTTATTAGTTTGATTTAACTATTTTATTTATTAGTTTTTCTTTATCAAATGATAATAACATTTTATTAATTATTGTATATATATATTTTTATAATTAAAACATTTCGTTGTCCAACGTTGGGTGATTTTAAAATTTTGTTTTTTGCCAGAGTAGTTGTTGCTTTTGTTGGCACCAAAAATTATCATGATAATGACGATGATAAGTAAATTGATTAACTTGTCTAATTAAGCTTTAATTTTCTTTTAAAGTGAAAATTTTCACTCGCTTTCTGATTCTGATTTTTGTTAATTTCTGTTCTCAGTGTGATTAACGCTGATTAGTTATTTCTTAATCTCCTTTCATTATATCCTCTTTTTAGATTGTCAATTAAATGGTTCGTTTGTTGTTAATCTAGTTACAATAAATTGATCTTGCTTTTTCAAGTTGTTGATGGTGTTGATCAAATGAGAATGAGAATCAAGGTGATGATGATGATGATTGGTTCTGGATCGTTGCTTATTTGAACCTTAATAATGTTATTAACAAAAAAATGAAATGTAATTATGTGTCCATTTTATAACACTTTCCCTCGATGATTATTATGAAGATGGCGATGATGAAGAGGATGATGATGAAGAGGATGATGATGATGATGATAATGAGGGTGGTAGCAATGACCGTCCTTTTACCAATCTGTATGTATGTATTGTAGAGAAGTAAGTTTCATTCTTTGATTTGTATTGAGCTGTTTAGTAACAATTATATAAACACATTATATACGACCATAAGCTTGATTATGGTATTGGCTTTAAATTTTGTTTAGACGTTTGATTCTTGTTATTTGGCTATTTCAATCAATCATCATATGTGAAGTATCTTTTGGCCGATAAATTGGATCGAATAATTAAAGGATTTAACCCAAAATCACCACATAAGTTATCCAATAAACAACGTTAAATAGACTAAACATTAGGGGAAACAAAATACGAGCCAGAACGTCAATACGTTTGGAGCGTGTTTGAAATGCTGCAAACCAACGCGTTAAACAATTTTGATTATAAGGGGCAGTGCGAACTTCAACTTGACGGAATTTATTATTTGCTGGAGGTGGATTTGGTTGAGGTCCTCGTAATACAGGTTTCTGTAATAAATAAAAATAATAATAAAAAACGATTAAATTACGTGATAAAAGTTATTCATTGCCAGTGAACAGTTGATTCCTCATAGATATTTGTTTGTTGTATTAATTAGCAAGAAAGAGTTTGTTCAATTTATTTAAAGATTTGTAAAGTCTATTTCAAGAATATTAACTGATTGACGGAAATATAAACAAAGCTTGATTACCTACACAGTCATTTCTGTAACTATTTGGCTACAAAGTTAATCTAATTAACAGTTAATAGCCTCAATAGATGGCGCCTAAGAAGTATTCACAGTTCATAAAAATTTAGCGCCATCTAGTCAGTTGTTATCCAACAATTTTTGATTACTTTTGTGATGCGAAAATTAAATTTTGCATTTAAAGGGAATAAGGAAACTTTTTCTAATCATGTTTAAGAAACATGCCTGAATTTTGATATTTAGATAGAAAATTCTTAATACAGCTCGTTAGATGGCATTTTCTGCAAACTAAACGTGAATTTACTTTGATTGTCATGTGATTGAAAAAATGAAATGAATGTTGAAGTTGAACAAAAAAATCAGGAAAACTCATGGGGTTGGGTACAAGATAAACTTGAAAAGATGAGATATCGATAAAAGATCTGTAAGGAGGAGGAGTAGGAGGTGAAAGGGGGATCGGAGAAAATGAATAAAGGGAAAAGAAGATACGCATGGGCTTCATATGTTTAGCCTACTTATTGGGTTGACCTAATCAGTGAAGATGAATCTCATCTTCATCCTTGGCGTGATGAAGCAAAAGATAAAAAAAACGAAAAGGGAGAGAGTAAGTTAAAGAAGAGAAAAGAAAGATGAAGAAGATAAAAGATATAAATGAAAAAGAGTTGCAGATAAAAAGCAAGTGAAAGGCAAGAGAGCAAATGTGTGAGAGAGAGGGAGTGAGAGTGGGAGTGAGGAGGATGAAGTAGTATGAAGCTTGTCTCCAGTTTGAATGGAACTATCAACTCAACAAAGACCTTTTTCAATTCCATCTTCACTTCCCAAGAGATAAAAAAGAAGAAACCTGCGAAGTAAGCATAATAATTTGGCTACAGCACATTAAGTAGAAACAAGACAAAGAATAATGATGATGATAAGGGGAGAATAAAGAAAGGAACTCGTTGAATGATTGTTAAAAACCTGACAAGACTTTCAATTTATCTATTTACTATTCAAAATTGTGTAAGAAAAGGTAATAAAAGAAGTAGAAAAAAACTGTCGAACAAAAAAAATAACATTTACCATTACATATGAGGCTCTTGATGAATGGAAATTATCTGATGAATATTGAAATCCTCTGGGTTTCATGTCTACACGAGCCTCCCATTTAGTGGCAGGTGGAGGATCCATAGGATGAGGGGGCATAGGTTGATGAGGTTCCCATGGATTGGAATCCCATTTAGGTGGTGGGGGAGGGAAACCCATACCACCACCAGCCATACCGAAACCAGCGTTACCCATATTACCAAGACCACCCCCGCCACCCCCACCTCCTCCAGTGAAACCAAAGGCTGATCCACCACCACCAAGAACCTGTTGAACTTGTTGTTGTTGGTGTTCTTGGTGACGTTTACGCGCTGCTCTATGAGCATCACTTCTTGACGCATAGTTTACAAGGGCAAACTCTAGGAGGGCACCAAAAACAAAGAAAAGGCAGACTCCGGTCCAAACATCAATGGCTTTAATGTAACTGACCGGTGGAAGTGAGGCATTTATACCGGATATTTGAGTTGCCATTGTGAGTAAAGTGGTAACACCAAGACTGACTCGAGCAGGGATAGCATTTGGATCCAACCAGAATGAAACCCATGAGACAATTACAAGCATAATACAGGGAATATATATTTGAATCAAATAGTAACTAAATTCACGACGAAATATTAATTTGACTTGGACACAACTGTATTCACCTGTAATCAAAAGAAGAGAAAATAATCAGAAAAAAAATGTTTTCATTTTTAAAAGGTAATGATAAAAGTTAATAAAATTGGTTGAATAAACATTATCGGATAAATATCAAAAAAAAAGAAAGATCTATTTCATAATTTCATGCTTTTAGATATTTTCAATCTTAGCTTCCATCCAATTTAATTTTACTTTTGTTGATCGAATGGAGATGATGAGATTTTGATTATCGATATTGTATTAAAACTGATTAATTCTTAAATTTAAATCAAATAAATATCAATTCTAGCATAATTTAGCTGAATAGCTTTTGGGTTTTACTCAACAGTCGACAAGAATGAACCAAGAATAAGCAAGTAATAAATATACGAGAAAACTAATTAACTAATTGTCAAAGTCTATTATTTACTTGATGAAAGGAAAGTGAAAACAAGAGACAACCATTCTAGTTAATTAAAGTTCATAAGTTAATCAACACAAAATAATAATAATAATAATAATAATGGTTGATAAAAATGATGTTGATCATCTAGTCTATCAGCCTTTATTTACCTGTATTTGTTCGTGAAGTACAATATTCAGTAATATAATCAGCTAAAGCAAATGTTGGAAGATGAAGTTGCTTAGTAACTTGAACAGGATCCGTTTTTTTCCACATGAAAACCAAATCTTCAGTAGTATAACCATCTTTAGAGATAAATAAATCAGCATCACCATGTTGATGAAGAGCAAAAAATGTTATTTTCCCAGGTTAACAGGTCAATGCCAAGAAACAGGAATAGAAGTAAAATTAAAAAAAAGAAAAGAAAAACATTAGTTGACATTTAAGGCTGTGCATCAAATGGTTGATGCAGGTATGAATATGCATAACATTAGATAATGAAAATGAACTTGATTCATGTTGGTTGTAATAGATCAGATTCCTATATTATAATTGATCTAGCATACATTAGCAAAATTAAAACATTGTAACATTAACCTCTCAGATTAATCAATAATCAAAGTAATTGTAGGAGGTTCATTGATATTGTCATTCAGTAAATGCAGAGGCTATGAAAGTAATTTATCAAAGACAGTATTACAAAATCATGCGAAGCAAATGTTCAACTAAATCAATGATTTCATGATGAGATTTTTAAAATAACAGCTATCTTTAAACAAATTTGAATTATCTTTCCTGTCCTTTACTCATAAGCAAAACACTTTTAATGGTGTAAATGAATATTTCATTTCATCTTGACTGTTTTTCTTTGACAAACACAGAATCACAATGTTTAAGCAAAAGAAATATCCTAATCCAATGGAGAATTGTCAATACAAAGTTCTCAAAAAAAAGAGATGAAGATAGTAATGATGGAAGAGAAGATGGTGAAATGAACATGACACTGGGAAAGAAAGAGAATGCAACGGTGATACAAATACAGAAGGTAAACTGAAAACCTTTGATAAAAGAAGAGAAAATTCGGTTTTTACTTTGGGTTGACTTAGATATCATTAGTTGGGTGTTACAACATGAATTTTAGTAGGATACAAGAAAAATAGGTACTGAATAATTGTTACTTACAGCTAGCCATTTTGATATAACAATTTTGCTTATCCAGTGGATAATATTTCAAATTCATTGGGCAGGATAATATTAATGACAACCTTATTGAATACAAAACACCACCATCTGAGCCAATACGTAACAAAACATTGGGCATAATGATATTGTGAAAGTGTCCTTCCTTTTCATTGGTGAAAAAAACATCCGGTTTCCAGATACGATCAGGATCAGTCAAAGTTAAATAACGAATCTTTTCCGATGGATCTCGATAAACTAGACGTGAATCTTTCCATTCCTCTCTGAAGGTTATTTGAACTGAATATTCCTGAAATAAAATGCGAAGAAAAACAAAATGCAACAAAAGATTTAATAAAAGAGCAAAAGAAAAATGTAGAACAAAGAAAACTCAAGAAATACAAATAAAGAAACTTGAGATCTGATTACTCATCATGACCCAACCCTTTCTTCTGACACTTCGTGAGATTAACCCTTTAGCGCTATTTTAACAAAAAAAGCTTTGATAATTGACTAATAAATGAATGTGTTGATTGACATTTAAAATAAAATTTCATTTCTTAAAACGTCATGAACTTCATTTAAGCTTAAATTCTGACGCTTATTTGAGCAACAGAAGCAATGTTTGTATAAAAAATAACTACATTAACCTCAAGAAGGCAACATATTTTAGACGGGTTAACAGTTAGCAAATTAAAATGAACTTACCATATCAAGATCACTGATTTTACTTATACTTCTTAAATAAATGTTTATTGAAACTATACAGGGCCCATCTGAATCAGTAAAGTTGAAAAAAACACAGAGAGAGAAAAAAAATTAAAATTATCAAAATGTTTATTTCAAATTGTAAATGTAAAAGCATAAACCAGAGGTCAATACAAAAGCTACACATTTGTGACTCTTTCAATGGTTAACACAATTAATTAATTAACATTTCCTTTGAAAGTGACATTATTAGCTAAATTAGACTAAAATATTTCACTCAAATTGTTTCAAAACAATTAATTAAATAAGGTAGACTCTTTTTTCCACTCTATTAGCATTCAACTTTACAGCTAATTGTGGTTATAACTCACAATAAACAGAATGAAACAGCCATTCAATTGGACATCATGGATAAAATTGTAGTTGGCCATTGATTAAAAGTGCGTTTCATGATGAAGCAAATTCTCTAGAAATGTTCCTCTAAAACATATTGATAAATCATGACAATAAAGATTAAAATAATGGTTATCCAGCCAAGCTTAAAAACCATAGTAACCACCTTTATATTTCATCCTCCTTAATTTCATCCATTATTTTCATCCTACATCATCAACTTTCATGATACCCTTACCATTGAGTCAACCCAGTTTATCACCTCATTATTACCATGATAATAAATATTTCAATATTCAAACCATTGAAAAATGCAAAATAACAATAAAAAGGTGATAAAGTTGAAAGGAAAAGCAATGAAGAAAAAAAGTGCGAAGAAAAAAAGTTAATCAAAATGAAAACACAATTTTTATCTAAACTCCCTGAGTTTTGGTGTATCAATTATTGGGTCAAATAATGTGATATAAAATTGTGATAAAACATTGTAATATCAAATTATATAATGAAAAACAAAAAGTACATCAGATTAAAGTCTCAAGGGTTTGAATAATGAAACCTTACATTGAATATAAATGGTTTGTTTCAGTGAACCAAAGTTATGATGTGCATGTTTCAAACTTTTCATCCTCAATAACAATATCTAAAGCTTGACTGTTGTGAATCTTCAATGAAAAGGTGTGACCTTTTTATAAGACCCTATCAAATCAATTTCAGGTCAACATGAAATGATGAGAGAAAGCAAGAGAAAAAATGAAAAAGAAGAGAAAATAGGAAATCAAAATGAAGTTTTATTAATGTTGAAGTAAAAATGAAGTTTACCTATTTTGATATAATTTGGTGAATCTTTCAGATTTTTAGGTTATCATTGCTGTTACAAGAAGGAAATTGATGATCAAATTTCTAGTTCTGGTCAATAGTAGAAAAGGTCAAAGAATCATCAAATTTCCTGTGAATCCATTTCAATTTCAAACTTAATCTTTTGCTGTTCTACAACAATTACTGGGAATGTCATTATTTTTCAACCTTCAAGTTGAAACTGGAAAAAATATCTAAATTTGAATAATTTAATGAAAGATGCATGAAATTTGATCCTTTGTTTTGTAACAGAATGTTTAAAACGTTTGATTTGATCGAACCTGAAGATAAAAAACTTAATCATTGAAATAGCAAACCTTTCAAAGCATTTGATAATCAGTTTAAGCTTCAACTTGAAATTAAATTGATCCAAATAGACTTTAGAATCAAATCAACTTTCCTAATAAAACTAACAAGATAAGTTGATGATTTGTTGCAAAAATTGGCACAACAGAAACTGAATTAGAAAAAATAAATATTAATCTATTATCTTTAATCAAAGCAACTCAAGTTTCAGATAATACTTTCAAAATGAACATTTGCTTTTATTGGAGCAAAAAAATTTGCAACTTGAAAAGACCTAGGATTTTTCACTCCCAGCAATGAACAGTGCAAAAGTGAAAGTTAATGCATTTAATGTTTCAGCTTTTTTCTGCAGAATTTTAAATTCATTGGTAAGCTTAAAGGTTGATCACCTTAACAATGAATTTGAGAAAGCATTTGATAACCTTTTCAGAAACATCAAGATGCTGATAAAAAGTTAAACCAAGAGCAATATTGTGATGCAAACAATAGTTGAAACCATAATAATAATGAAGCATTTCATTATGAGCAACATTGAAAAATTGAATAGAAAGCTCAATGTTATTGTTGTATCATTTGGCTTTAAATTAATCATCAACCTTCTAATTATCAATTGGCAACACTTTTTTGTTTGCTTTAATACAACAACAAAAATAGGTTAACAGGTTTACATTGATATCGTTAATGATGAAAGGAAGGTACAAAAAGATGATGGAAAAAACACCTTTTCATGGGAGACAAAAAAATGTTATCATGATAAATTCATAATAGCTAATAATAACAATAATGTTATCAACTGATATCAATATTAGTCAGACAACAATACTAAGGGAGGTGAAAATATGAAACATTAGTGACTACAAACATGGGCAGTGACCCAGCATCATAATCATCATCATCATCTTGTTGATATAAATGATATTCTTGTATTTTCATGAGCAAAAAAATAATAAACATGAATGTTAACATTTGTCTCTGATAAAAATAAAAAGGTATAATCATTGATCCAGAATCTGTTGAGCTTGAATATGGAATGAAAATTTTTCTCCATTTTTTCACCATTTTTCATCCTTTTTCATCTTCCCTCTCTGTTCATATTTCCTTCATAGCTGATAATGATGAATAAGTAATAAAAAAGTAATGATATTCATTGTTTATCTGGTTTATATTTTCATTTCACTGTATAAATAGCAAAATGAACTTCAAGATAAACATTGAATAAAATCAATTTTTCATTTTTTTAAACACTCAGAATGACACAGTTTTACTCGAATTTTTCAAATTGAATTCAGATAATGATTGGGAGTGAAAGTTTATTAGTTGCTGCATTTGATCATCGTGATAAACTGTTCATTATGATTCTTCATGTAATACTCTTCAGGGCGTTTCGTTGTTACCTCGCAATTTTTCTTCTTCTTCTTCTTTTTCTTCTCTATCATCAAGTTAATCTTGGTTAATCATTATTATCATAAGGAAAAATTGGAACATTTGTTTTCTTATTATCATCATTTTCAGTATTTTGACTTCTCAACATTTCTCTTATTTGATAAACTTTCACCATTCAACTGTTTTATGGTTACACTTTTGATGACTTTATTTTCTGATTCAATCCATTGATCAGCAAAAACTCATCATCCTCATGACCATTATTGTTATTGTTATTAAGTTTGACCATTTACGATGATCAATCAAAACCAATGAACACAATGAAAAATCATCGTCATGTTCAACCGATGAGAATGGCATTTTTCATCTCACCTTTCATTTCAATGAAACATGAATCAATTTTAGAGTAAAAATTCTTCTCGATTCACAGGAGAAGACAAAAATCAGTTTTCATCGATTTTTCAATCAAGTTTCCAATTGAATTTTAAGTCCTAAATTAGACTTTGTTTCATTATTTACTTTTCATTTTAATAAATCAATAAACTTGAAATTTTGACGCAAAAAAATGAAAATTCATGATAAAGTAAATAGTTTACTTGACCATGGTAAGAGTATCCTGTTACTGTCATTGTTACAAGTTTTTTTTGAATTAACTTGTACACTTTTATGCATTGAAGAAGTGGTTTATTTTGCATCTCAACTGGGAGTTCATTTGGGAGTTTTGATGAAGATTCCAAGATGAGGTTGGCAAGCCTTTTTGCATTTAGCTATTGCAAAAGTTGAACAAATCTAATTAATTTAATTGATGAGCTAAAATTAGGTTCTAGAATGAACATGATGTACAAGTGATAAGACCATAAGAAAAAGAAGTTGACCCAAAAAACGCAATGTTTTAAAGTCAAAATCTTTTCTATTGATTATGATAACAAACTCAACAATGAAAGACTCTGATCAATGATGCAGTTGAATCGAAACTGGCCAGACTCAGTTTTAACTTAACCCAAAGCTTAATCAACTGGCTTTGTCCAAGTTTTATGAGCATCATGTTGGTCATTTAACATCATTGAAATGAAAACTTATAAATTTAGAAATTGGTAGCTTTAGTTGACTTTCATTCGTATACCCAAACATTCAGGGTACATATTTATCATTGTATTACTTTAAGATGAATGAATGTAGAATGAGTTGATTGATTTATTGGTTAACCATGGAAGAATGGATGAAATATTTCAGTTTGCTTTTGATATATACTTCAACTATCAAGTATACTTTTATCATATACTTACCACCCTCGGCGGATGCATTGAGTCCAGAAGGTCTGATTCGTCTATCATAAGCACCTTGACCTATGATAGAATCCAATATTTTTTTCTCCTGCTCTCTGAAACTAGCTGAACCTGAGGTAAATGGGAGATTAAGCAGCCAAGGAATGATGATAAAATCGGAAAAATAAATCTGAAAAGTAAAAAATGAACAAAAAATGAGTAAGTCTAAAGTTTCCAATATAACGATGAAAAAATCTTATGAATAAGGATTAGAATGATGTAAATGAATCATTAATAATGATCGAAACAATTGTTGCTTCAAATGAGATGTTATGGTAAGCTAATAATGATCCAAATGAGAGAATGAAAAACGAAGTAAAATAATTTCATTCATACCAAAAGGTAAAAGGTGATGTGATACTTTGGTCCAGGTAGACACAACATTTGATTAGATTATAAAAAATGGGTAACGTTGAATAATAATCCCTAAAAGATGATCATTGCAACTAAATCACTGGTTATCTTTCAACAGCCAATATTTTACACGTATATCTCATTGAAAGTTTACCCACAACAGAATGTGAATAATGAAAACCAAAAAATATATGAAAACAAAGTAACACCAAAATGTGTACAAAACAAACGCGATTAACAGGAATGGTAATCCACAGATGAAGACACTGGAACACACACACCAAATAGTAACACTAACCACTGATTTTGAATATGTTGATGTTGATGATGATGTTGGTGATAGGTGAATATGAGATGAGGAGGAGGAGGATGAGATGGGAAATGTAAAAAAAGTTGCTAGTTGAATAGAGAAGTCACAATGAACAAAATGTTTCTTGGTTAATAGGAAAATGTTTCCCTTCACTTTTTTCAACTTGCTTAGCCTTACTTCATCTTCTTCTTTACTCACTCTTTTATCTTCCCCTTTCTTTCTTTCTTTCTCTCTCTCTTCTTATAAAATAATATCTGGAGCATTCGTGACAGACCTGAAATACATGGGAAGATACGACGTATAACTAGTTTTTACTGGGTTGCAATTGAAACGCTGAAGAAACTGTTTCGATCTCTTTCTGACTGAGACGACTCTGGTTTATAAGATACTGGATACAAGATACTAGATACAAGATTCAAAATCTTCTTTCTTCAACCTTTTATGCCAATTTTTTGTTCCCTCGATCGATCTACTTTCTCTATTTCCTTCTTTCTCCTTCATCTTCATCATCTCACAATCCTCTACAGCATCTACATCATCTTTAACATCTCCAACATCATCTAAATTATCATCTTTGGTGAATAACTTGTCCCAATTTTCATTATTATCTATCATCTTTATATTGAACCACTTTTAATGTTTACATCTTTTTTATTCTCGATGTAAAAAAGTTGATAGACTTTCGACTCTTTACCTTTTTTGTTTTGTTGTATTTTCTTTGTTTTTTTATCATCTAGTGCTATAATTAATTGGATTCAATCCTTTCTTGTACCATCATTTGAATTGCTCATTATTTTGGTGTGTTATTTTTTTCCTTATTTTATATTTATATCTTTTCATAATGTACATTTGATTCTGTAATAGCTACTATGTGCTCATAATGGTTGAAACATGGCTTTTCCTTTTGGTACAACTATTATTATATGAGTATTATAATTTAATGGTAATGTGATGATGTTGATGAAGAGTTAACGAATTGAATGAATCCATAATAATATATGTATTAATAGATTTATTGCAATGATAATCATATGATAATATACATGGCCTATTGAATTGTTAAACTTTGCGCTTCAATTGATAATTGGTATTTACGGTATGCTTGGTGCTTTTTAATGCACAGTTAGACTTGTCAGACATCTTATTTTTATCACTTCTTCTGTTGAATTACGTTTCATTGATAATCTTATTTTATTCAAGTTAACCTTAACACCACACAGTTTCAATTAACTAAACCATAATTAGACGAGTAAATGATAGAATTATGTCAAGTAAAATTGAATCGAGTCAAATAAATTATAGTCAATTTCAAGCTTAATCACTCCATGTTTATTATACACTGGTCTTGTTTGCCCATGAATGTGAAATAGGATACATAATAGATTCCAAAAAAAACATTGATTAAGATTTTAATCATTGAACAGTGGAAATAAGCTATTTTAAGAGACGTTTACGGGAAAAGTATTGATATCTGTATCAAGATGGACTGAGTATTTTATTTCAATCCAACGGTTTATTAATTAGTCGCATTACTTGTTTACTTACATACATTAAATAGTCATTTTCAACTTGTGAATATTTTGTAGTTTTTTATTTCAATTCTAATCAACTTTATCATTATGTTGTTACATTTTGTGGTTTATTTAGACTTTGAGTTAAAGGTGTATAATTACTAGTTACGAGTTCTCTATTTTTTAATAGGAAATTTGATCATACGTTATTTTTGTCAATGATTTCACTCTTTTCTATGCAATCTAATTGAACTGAAACTTCATCCATTTACGAGTGCAACTGTTTAGTTTGTTTACTCAAATCAATTGGATCAATTTAAATGAATAACAATTGTATAATCAATGGATCAATAAACCATGATGGTGGAGAATGCGTGACAATTTGAGTTTCTGTTGAAATAATAAAATAACTTTTTACACACAGTAGTGGTCAGGGTTAAGTTAACTTTTTGCTTGTATGGGCGGCCGCGATAGGTTTTAAGGCATCCTCTACTCCTTGCTACCTAGTTGCTCACCTACCCATAGGCGCTAGCTCTATCCAGCTCAGCTGGGAATGGGAAGGAGGATAGGATAGTCTAGATCAGATAATAAGAAACAACGCAATAGAAAACTGAACAAAAGTTCGATCTTATTGATACTTAAATTTACTGTGAAACGACTATGTACTACTAGACGACTATGAAAAATCTACGATTTTGTGATCTATACATATGCTGTGTTGAGTAATGTATTTGCACTTCTCAATCTTGTCTTAACTTTAATTTAACTCTTTTTCATCTTTTCTTGCAGACTCTCATTAGACTTTCAGAGTCATGAATCTCACCATGGAACAAGTTGACTAAAAGTTTTTTAACATCCTCCTTAAACAAACAAAGAGTGATGAGAAATGAAGACACAAAATGTGGATGATGGTGATGATGACTATCAAATGGTCCAAGTGTTTAGTCTCTGTTAACTGAAAGGGAAATAGCTAATGTAGTTTACAGAGTCGTATTGTTGAAGCCAATTGGAGCGGAACTTGGTTTCTTCTGTCTTAAATCGATTTACACTGATAAAGGCCAGTCCCATAATGATTCTAGGAATATCTTCGTTTTTACTCTTAATTGTCATCATGTCTAGTTAAGATTAATGGTTAGCATAAATCAAGACACAAAATACTTATACAGGGAGTTTCGTTCAATTTATGAAAAACCTGTTAATACACTGACTTGGTATCATAAGTTTCTGTTGGTAGAATTATCTACAAATATCTATATTAACTATCTACTTGAACTAGTTGTAATATTCAAAATTTCTTGACTTATTCAAGTGATGACTTTTAAACAGCAATACTCATTTACTACAATGTATGATTCAACAATCAGATTGATATGATGATCTGATGTTGATTATGATGGAACGTTTATTTATCAGCAAAACATATTTATGATTTCATTGCTAATGTGATAATTTGGTAAATTATGGAGCAAATTGGATGATTTTTATTCACACAATTTATTGACAACTGGATTATGATTGCTATTGTATAAACAAGTTTACTTAAAGCGACAATCTAAATCTATTGTTGATGTTTTATCCAAACCTCTGTTCATGATTCAACCAACAATGAATACAACAATTTAGAGAGTGTTTATATCATATTTTGATTAAACAACAAAAGATTTGTTGATGTTTGAGGTAATTTTTGACTGATTGATGTGATTAATTGGCATTTCGTTTTTTTTTCTTGATTACAATAATAGTTGATTATGGTTATGTCAGCTTTTTGAAGCTTTTTTGACAATAAACATTTTTATCACTCATTAACTATTATTGATCATGGTCATGATGAAAAGTTGATGAATGATCAAGTTAAGCTCATTTTTTTACACCAAAAATGTACAGTTAACTATACTGTTTATCGAAGCGTTTGCCATGTTAATCAACATTTTTTTGTTAATCTAATGAACAAAATAAATGGTTTCACGGTTGTGGTGGAAGTTTCTGGTGTGTGAGTTATTTATTCATTAATTGAGATGTCACATTGAAGCAAAGAGGTAATATAAAAAATCCAATGCGAGACAAAATAGAAATGGTAAGAAACATTAATATGCAATTGATTTATTTAATCAACAATGTTGCCAATTAATCACTTGTTACCAACTGGATTATTGTTGTTACCATACATTTGATACTTACTTACAACAAGTCAAAGGCGTAACTGGTAAAGTAACAGTCGTTTGATGTACAATAATTTAATTAACCAGAATTTTTACTAAAGAAATAAGTGAAAATGTAACTATGGCAATCATCAGAACAGTTACAATTGGCAACCAGATTTTTTAGGTTGAGTCTAGGTTTTGTCGACGTTAGATGGTAGACATGTTTGATAGTAACGTAAAGTAACGGACAAAAAAGTAAGTCTTTCTGATTATCTTTATTTATAAAACAATATTTAAAATGAAATTTACAACTACATTGGTTTTAATGCGGAAATGAAGAGTTTAATTCTAACAATTGAGTTTACAGTAAATTCAGTTTACCGATTTTATGAGCAAATATCTGAGAATAAGCAGAATCCCATGTGTTCACTGAAACATTCACTTTAGTGACATTTTGCTTCAGGACAGCACTTGCAGCAATTACAGTTACCACCAGTTTTACAAGCGGCCGTGCTACAGCATTTACAGCAATCACAGCTACAATAAAAGAGAGAAGAAAAAATGAATGATAAATGGATTGAAATAATTGTATGACGACATTATCTCATGATTAGGATAACAATTACAATACAATCTGATTGATAGAAGGAGTGAGAAAGAAATAAAGAAAGAAAAAAGGAGAAGGAGAAGGAGAAGGGATGAAAGTGAGGAGATTCATCTCTCTAATCACACAATTACAGTTTAATATTGTGGTAAATAGAAAGCTGAATCATTGATACACTTAATTGAACTTACCTTCCAGAGCCAGATTTAGCTGCTGAACAGCAGTTGCAGGGATCACATTTACAGTCTGGACTGCATCGTGAACCGGGACAATCAGCACAACAGGTACAATTATTACCACATCGACAACCAGACGATTTTTCAGGTTGAGTTGAGGTTTTAGCACAGCAACCACCAGTAGACATGTTTGATGTTGGAAAGTAACGTTGAGTTGAAACAAGACAAGAAAGAGAAGAGTAAAGAGAAGGATTAGAGTTGTTCAGGCCAATATCAGGTCACTTGAAATCGATGAAATGTTTGTTGATGGTTCCATATGCTTTTGGGTTTCATCTTAAATACAATTAAAACTTGCGTTTGGCTGCAAAAATAAGATGACCGTGTGCAAAAATCGTCTGCAAAAAAATCACTTGATATCAAGATGGAAACAAGATTGAAAGAGTTAACACCATTTGTCACTATGGTTATCAAATTTATGAAAAATCAAATCATAAGGCTAACAAAAAAGCAAGAGAAGCGCCAATTTCAGTTGGCTTCATCATCGGACATTTTTCATTTCATCCTCTTTTCTCAGTGAAGATAACATCTTTCAGTCATTTCGCTTCCATTCATTCTTTAAAATGCCGTTTTTGCTTGTTTAGCGTAATTCAAATTTTATATAAATTTCGGTTCAAAAGGATCTAAGTCTAGTTATTTGATTATACAGAACTCTTTATGGAGCATTTATTTGGTTTTTGTTTTTCGCAGTTTTCTTTGTTTTTTCTTCTTTAAACACATTGATGACGCTGCATTCGGATTACTTATTGATTAAGATGATTGATAGGAAATTGACACTTGTCTTCGATTCCTCTGGCAAATCTTTATCAAAACAAGACAAGGTAAGTTGTGGATGAACAGAAAATAAGTGAATGATGAAGTGAGAAGAAAATAGAAATGATGACGATATTAGAAAAGGTTGACATGTATTCTAATACGCTCAACTTGGTTATCTTTGTTATCTTACTATTTTACAATAATTCAAACAATCATGTTCAGATTGATTCATTTCTTTTGTTATTAGAGAGAATCTATTGACACTATTTACTCGTAAAAACTGGAGCGAAAAAGATGAAAGAGCAAGAGAGTGAAAAAAGTAAACAAAAGCTTTTCATTGAGTTTTTATACTTTATCATGTTCATTTTTACTTATTTATTTTTTGCTTTGCCTCTTTTCCTCACCCTAATCCAAGTAAACTTTCCCATTGAGTAAGCTGATATCTTGGTGGTGATACATGAAGGACAGTTCAATATTATCGATTCCTAAATGTCTTCAGTGGTTCCTCGAAAATTATTGAGCCTTTGATGTTTTTATTTCATTCAATGAATCTTATCTTTTCCCAACTTTCCTTTGCTTTTATTTTATCATTCTTGAACGACGTCTAATTCAGGAAAATGATTTAACTGACTGGGGCTGCGGATGTCTTTAGACTGCCCAATACCAACCCAATGAATTGTAACCTTGAACATGGTGTCTCAAGCTAGATTTGATGTTTGCTGGATGAAAAAAAACTGAACCCAAATGCATCTCGAGAGACTCTTTTAGAAAAAGATGAATCGATGAAAAAATGATGTGAAAGAAGATGATAATGAAGACGATTATTATGATATGTGTACAACAACGTGAAACAAGGAGTAAAAGCAAATAATTTTAGTGTTACTTTCATATTTTCTTGCTCTTTAAATGGTTTCAACAAAGTGACAAAATGGATAAAAGGATATTGATATCAATTTAAGGAAGATGATCCCTTTTCAAATGATCATAATAGTGTGTCATAAATATCGATTGAAATTTACTGTTTCAAAAGATTCCCATGTTGTTACTATTTTACTTTCATCTCTTCCTTTCCATCTTCATAGAGTAGAATAGAGAAAATCAATCCAATTGATTACCAATGTGAGGTTTTCCTTTTCTTCTTCTTCTTCTTCTTTCCATCTTCTCATCTCATTTCATCTCATTTTAGTTTACTTCTTCTTCTTCTTCTTTGTTTTCTTCTAATACAATTTAAAGAATTGAGTTGAAAAAGAAATTCATATAATAATTGAAATGAAACTAAGTTTTACCTCAATTGAATGGTATTAATTCAGAAGCTTTAACCATCTTCCATTTTCCTTCTTCAATTTTTCTATCTACGCTTTCAATTCACAATTTACTCTATCATAATTATAATCATCATCACCATCATAAATCCGATTCTCTATCAAGTTGGAATTGCCATTATCGATTCGTTTTCGATAAAATTGTTACTTCAAAAGCTACTTGGCAGGTAAAATGATTCAAATCTTTCTTCAAAAAAAACATTCTATGCATTATTTCGTCATCCAACAGATGAAAGTTAATGCATTTACTGAATAGGAATTGAAAATCCTAAAAATAGTTGAAAACTGGAAATATCATCTCTTGATTTAATTATTAATATCAACATTCTATTATTAATATTAGCAAAATCAACATTTATCTTGGCAGAATCATTCCTTTCATTAGTTTTCTAACAAATTGTAACACACAAATATAATTGCAAGATCCTTAGCATTCCTTTTAAAAATAATCGAATCAATTCTAACTTTATTTCGATTTACCTTTCAGAATATCATATTCAATTTGACTAATTGGTTTGGCCATTCATACAACTATATAATTAATACAAGTGCCTCTCATCCTATGGGGAATCATCAAGATAATAACTTTTCACCTCGAATCAACCATCAGTAGCCTTTATTAATGGACATAATAGCAACTCATTGTTTTGGCAATTTTTCAATCCCAAAAAGTCTTCAAAATTGGTTCATCTTATCAAGTTACAGTGATCCGAGCAGCTTCAACAGCTTTTTACATTGTAAAGAGATCGCTTCAAGTCTATCGATGGATACAAAACCTATTTTAACTAATGACCACCAAATTTAACCTTCATGGACTGTCGCAATTGAATATGGCAAATATCAATTCTAATACAATGTAATTACTATGGAAACCCTTGTCAGGTGAAAAGCTGCCAATATCAACATGATTGTTGCTATTATTAATGCATCAGCATCATGCAATCAACACAACATTTGTTTTTGCCAGTTTCCAATCCGTATTCAATCGTATTAATTGTAAAAACATTTCAAGCCTAGTGTCGATACTACATGAGCAAATGTAACTAATGTTAATATCTATTGACATTGATTCCTTTCCCATTCCAATGATATTAATAGTTAAATGTTCAGCATTAATTTTCATTGAACCAACAGAAGGAAATCCATTGAATTATCATTATTTAATGTAACCCTTTTTATACAACAGACAACAAGACAGCCTTACATTATCATTTGAAATTGCTGTTAAATGACATTTTTGTCTCACCATTGGATTACAATCTGTAACTTCATCGATAACCTGATTGATTAAACATTTATTTTGATTGTAACATTCACTTGATAAGTTAAGTCCAAGCTTTTCTCAATCAACCAACCTAAAAACAAAAATGGTTTTATACTTGCAAATGAAATTACTTGTCCACCAATGTAAACCCATTGAATCCTTTAAGCTATCATCTTCGTCTTCACCATTACTCATCAACATCATCCTTTCATCTTCCATCCAGTTCAAGCTTCGATGTTACATGATCAAAACCTTGAAGATAAAAGTAAAACCTAAAAGGTTACCTAACCTTCATTGTTATCCAAGTTTACAGAAACAGACATCTTTGTTGATAAATAATCATCAAGATGAAAAGGTAAAGGTAAAGATGAAGATAACCTGGATGATCTAGGAAATCTGGATCATCTAAATGAAGATAAAGTGTGAATAGTTGGAGAAATTGATTGTAAACATGATTCAAATCATTAGCAAATGTATATCGTGATCTGAATAACTCACCATTTTTCATCTCCTTTTTTTCTTTACCTTTTCTAGTTTTTTCTCCTTTCCAAACAATCATCCTGATCTTCATCTTTTCATTATTTTTTTTACTCTTCTCTTCACTATATCTTCAGTATTGTTCATCGGATGAAACAGCATAATGCTTAACATACTGTCAAGTCATCTGTTTTTTCAACTATTTCATCTCATCTTTGCTTAGCTGGTAACATTTGAAACATTATTCAGTGACTGAACAAATAGTACATTTCATTATTTTCATTCCATCTTAACTATCACTTTAACTAGCCATTCAGGTTCAACTGGACAGTCTAAGTGTAACTTGATTAAAGCTTGACCTCAGTTCAACTGAAACTTGAAAGCTTTACATTTATGATTCAACTTTGTTACACTTTTTGCTTTCAATGTTTTTAAGCTTATCTTCTTTGTTGTTGTTCAATTACAAGTTTAATCAGTTAAATCACTATCTAACATTTATTAACTTGTAAGCAAACTAAGATTGAACCAGATTTTGTTTTTACCAGAAAAAAATATTTCTGAAAACTGGTTCATTTGGGTCAAGGTTTGCACTTGATGTAAATACTCTTCTTGAACAATTGCAAATACCAACAAAACAGTTTATTTGAACAGCCAAATATATATAATCAACTGAAGATAATTTAATTATTTCAATATACAATCAAATACTATTAAATAGTTGAATTGTATTTTCATTTGCAGTTTTTAAGCAAACATTCAATGAAATTGCAATAGCAAGGACTTTTATTGCCTTTGGTTAAAGTGCAATTTTGAATCTTATCAAGATTATTACTTCAACTTTTAACTGTGAAATTAAATACCAAAGTTTAATAGAAATGCAAAAATCGATTAATCATTGATTGTTCGATATTTTTTTCATTTACAATGTTTTATATTGATAATAATCATTATCATAATGGTAATGAATGTTTCCGAAACTTGAATTTATCAATTCTTACCCTTAAAACTCGATATTATCACGACATATCAACATTCATTACCTAAACAGTTATTAGAACAGCAACAAAATGTTTCATTGTTATTAATAGTAATCATGATGGTTATCATAATTTACATTTCCTATTCTTTAATAGCAGTAGATTCACAACGATTGATGTAACGATTTGCTCATCTAATTGCCCGAATTGATGTCCTTTGTGAGGTTGGATAATTTAATTTTATAACCAAACCAAGAATGATTAAGGTTTGACAACAAGAATCGATGTACTTTCAATCACCTAAAGAGGAAAAATTGAATAAAGAAAATTAGAATCAGCATAAGAGTTGGAAATAAAAGATGGAACGTCAATGTTGAATTAAAGATGCATTTACAGTCACAAATAGATACAATGTGTAAATTAATCATTCCGAATAATCTAATCAGTTCATCAGAAGGCTTCGATCAAAAATTCAATTTTGCACCTTTGAATGGGAGGATAATGAAGTCGCCTCTTGACCATATTTCATCGACTCTATCAATTGATTTAGATCCATAATCAATGTGAAACAAGTTAGACTCTTAGATTGTGATCATAAAATAGTTTTCTCCGCGATTCTCAAAATCATTTCTTTTTGCTGTGCAAAATAGTCATAGAATCGTTGAGATCTTTACAATGGTTTTGTGCTTTTCCCGGTCGATACCACTTTATAAGCCATGTTCAAATCCAGAGTGAACAACCAAAAGACTGACAATCAGGACAGATCAAAGAGTAAAGAAGAAGAGATAGCTCTCCATAGGAAACAATAGGAAGCGAGGTTGGCGGTGCTCGGCTAGAGGCGCTCACATCAGTCACTTTTTCAATTTCTTTCAATTTAATCTAATTTTTTAATCTAATCTATCAAAATACCTTTGAATTACCTTAAAGCGCCCTCATCAGAACCACTTTTTAAGCTTCACAAAATTGTATTGAGAGAAACCTCTTCTTCTCTACTCTTTGGGACAGATTATGTTTGAAATCTATGAATCAAAACTTTAAACACCAAAAATTTAAAATTAAAAAATCAAATTCGCTGATAAAATATATGATGAAAGCAAAGATTGTTGCTTCATTGTAAGATTCATTACCATAACCTAAAAGGAAAGTAAAATTATTACAATAACCTAATGGGAACTTTTTTATGGTAAATCTTTTCAGAAACTTACACATATTCTTCATCTTCATACTCACCATTTTCATCCTTTTCATCATCATCATCCACTACATCAATAACTAAACAAATAGTCAAACTGTAGACAACAATTGAATAAGGGATAAACACATAGGCATAGGCATAGGCTTAGGCCTTAGCATAGTCAAAGAAACACACAAAAAGCTATTTACCTATTAAAGTGAATCACTCCTTTGGAACATGAATGATAATGAAAGGAAGATGATATAAAAAGGATGAAGATGAAAAGGTTTGAGTTGAATGGTGTAGTTATAGAGGAATGTAATGGTGAAGAGAAAGAGGGAAAAAAGCTGAAAAGATAGATGAAGAGGATTGATAAAAACAAAAGGTGACTTGGTTAGCGAAAGGCAGCAAGAAGACAACTAAAGCCAATCGATAACTAAATTTGAGTTGAATATAATATACTCACAGAGGACAAAGAAGATGATGAAAATGATGATGACGATGATGATGATGATGATGATGATGTCAATGAATACCTAGTTTATCATGCAGCCTTTAAACTTGTCACTGAAGATATTTAAGCTTTCAACGTTAAACTCTTACAGTAACATTTCCCTTTATAAGCACTTGTATAATGACAATTTCCTTCCTTCTTTTCATACAATTTTATCCTTTTTTCCATCACTTTCATCTTCTTCTCATCTTCATCCATCGTTTTCATATCTTTCACACTTTTCATCATCTTTTTACATCTTCTTCATTATCATTTCATTGTCTGCAATCTCGAGCTTTTTCAATGTATTTGTTGTCACATTTCCTTGCCTTGCATAAGTATCTTGTTTAGTGTCATTTCGAGAATAGATTTCCTCAATTTAATCAGTCAACTTTAAATTATCGCTCAACATTTCATTTCACTGTTAAATTAGAAGACATTAAATAGTTGAAAAGTTGTTTTGTTTTGCCCCACTGAAAAGCTTCAATGAAAGGCTTGAAATTTAGGCTGCAAAATGAGATTTACAAAGGCTTTTGTTTTTGATTTCTGACACTAGCCAGGTTAATCTGGTTAATGGATGTTTGCTTTTATCACTACAGCAGGTTATATTCATTCATCTGTCAACATGATTATGTGTCGCCATTAATTTTCAGGATTACAAATTATAAAATCATCATTATAATATCATGAAACATTGACAGTGAATAAGCTGAGATGGCTTTAATACATGTATGTTTGTGACCTTTTTTGTTGTCTGTTAACTCCATCCTAAGGCTTTACTTTTTATGACTTGTAAATCCCTGATCAAGCTTTAAACTCAGAAAGCTTGATCTCAGAACAGAGAAATACATTTGAGCCAATATAAGAAAAGTACAATTAATACTAGAATTATTCAGAATGCTGAATCAGTCAGCTAAACTGAGATCACCATTCAATCACAATTTTAATCAATGGTTTTGTTTTACTTTGACAAGTTTTTCTGCTTTTATCGAGTAAATTTTATTTCTTAGTTTTCTGAATTTTGATCTATTTCGATCTATTTAATCTGTTTAAATTATTCATCACAATAAAATTTAATTTGCTTGAATAAGAGTTGGTGGTTGTGTTGGTGAAGCTTGCTTAAACGACTTTTATTATTTTGATTTTCGCTTTCCTGATATTTCCTAACTCAGAATGCCAATTTCAATCAAATTATCAACTCGAAGGTTAAATTAATTTGGGATTTTTGTTGTTTGTTGGTTTGGTTTTGCAGCTACAGTTTGAGACAAATTAACTGGAAAGCCAATTTGCCTCAATTTGTAGACCAGAAAAGAAGGAAAAATAAGACAAAAAACACAAAAATTAACTTAATTTCCCTTAAAATAAGTCTTGAGATAATTGAGTAAACCTTTGTTTATTCACTGTTTACTGATGAAATTGACGTTTAAGACTCCCTTTTTAAATGATGGAAATTAGATTTAAACAGATTGTTCCAGTTAATTGAAGATTCGCTACATTCTAGAAATGCTAACCTTTCAGTTAGACAATTAAAATCAATAGTTTAAGGTTAACAGATATCTTGTCTTACGATGAAAGGATGTCTTGTTAGGATGAAAAGTGATAGACTTACTGATTAGTAAAATTAATTTTACTAGGCTTTATGATAAAGTTCGCGACTCAATTTTGAAGGAAATTCATGTTTAAATGGAAAGTTGATCGAGTTGATTCTGATGAAATGGTACCTGTTAAAATTATTTTACCAGAAAAGTTTCAACAAAATGAATTGGAAAAGCAAATAGAAAATGCTGGACAACTTTTATATTAGCCAGTAGATGACACTAGCAGTATGCAGTCATTTTTCTTAAAGTTAAGTCTACAAGAATGAACATAAATCATTTTCTTTATTAAAATCTGAATTTAATTTTTTTGCCGAAGTGGTTAGTTGATTGCAGAAGTATAAAATTGAGTCCAAAGTTAAAACTTGGATCTCTTTTTTAAAGTTGAAGCACCAGGTTATTTCTTAACTCTTATCTAATTAACTCTTTACTTGAAAGGCAGTTTTACATAAAATCCTAATCCAACAATAAACCTACATAATCAAAAAAGTTTCTCCCCTAAATAATACAATGCCATAAAATACGGAGGCTGCATTTTTCCCCGCAATGTTCAGACGTGAATTTCTCAGAAACCTGAATTCAGAAAAAGTCCTGACTTTTTTTGTGATTGTAGTTAATCATGTCTCTCTTGCTATGTGAAAATTTCATTCAGAACCCGCTCAGTTTGGACACAATCTTCCCGCAAAAATTTCATGTTTTGATTTTATATATTGTGTAGATGTGTAGATGTGTAGTGTGAAATTAAACAAATTAAACTAATTACACTCAGTTGTGATTAATGAGTTTTGGCTAGAATTTGGTGAAAAATTAGTCTTTTATTTGGTAAATAATAAATATCATTGATACAAAATTAGAAGCATGTTTTTAAATTGCTATTTACAATTTTTCACCCGACAATGGTGTTTCAATAATATTGTAATACAGATGATCGGGAAAGCGATCAAGTTGAATATAATCTGTTTCAGTCGCAATTAATTTATCAAGTTTATCAATAAGCTCGGTAAATGTAGGCCTTGAAGCGGGACTCGTTTCCCAACAGTAATACATTATATTGTACATTTCCCGTCGACAATGGTCAGGCTTTTCAAGGCGAAAACCGTTAATGACTTTTCTCATCACCTCTTTAGTATCCATACCAGGATATGGAGTTGATCCAAGGGTCACTATTTCCCACATTAAAACACCAAATGACCAAACATCACTTTTCACTGAAAAAGTGTAATCTTTCAATGCTTCTGGAGCCATCCAGCGAATCGGTAATCGACCCTAAAATGATTCGAGAATAAAATTAATACCAAAAATTTACAAAATGAGGAACAAAAAAATCTCACCTCTGATTTGCTTTCGTAAATTGATTCACTGCTTATTTCACGAGAGAAGCCAAAGTCAGTTATTTTACACGTTTTATTGGTTCCAATGAGTATATTACGAGCAGCTAAATCTCTATGAATTATCTGTGTTCAAAAATAGAATTGAAATTTTTTTGAGTTAATTTTAAGAGTAATTTTTGCAAGGTTAACTGATTCTGATTTTGCTTTGCAACTTACTCCTTCTGAAGCAATGTGTTCCATGCCTTTAACTATTTGGTATGCAAAAAGAAGCAACTCTTTGGCTAAAACATTTGATGAGCAATCAGTGCCGCAATCATTCAGGGAAGGCACTTTATTGAAAAAATCTCCTCTATGATTTCGTAGATAAGTTTGTAAAGTACCAAAGGGTACATATTCAAGGATCAAAAATTTGGGCTCTTTTTCAGTGCAACATCCAAGTAGAGAGACAACATTTGGATGAGCTTTGAGTTTTTTGAGTATTTCCAGTTCATTGTCAAGATCAAGGCGCTCTTTACACGAGACTCCTTCCTTGAGTGCTTTAACGGCCACAATGGATGCTCCTTCACGAAATTTTATATCATATGCTTCGCATTTCCAAACACGACCGAAACATCCTTCACCCAGCCTATCAATCATCCTCAACATTGACCGAGGATATTCCCATGAATCAAATTTAACTGAAGCTAAATCATCATCAATTGATCTGATTCCTCCATCATTTTCGCCAATCACATTCTCCTTTTGTCTTGAGTTTCTGGATGATTGGCCTAACTGCCTTTCAATGTCAATATTGTTGAAAGAAATTTGATTATCATGATGAACTCCACAAGATAAAGGCCTTTCATACTCTTCAGGCCAACCAATGAATAAATGGTCTTGTTCATACTCAGTTGATCGAGTTGAAAATGATATTGAACTGATCCCTGTTCCAGACGATTCAGATTTATTGACAGATACTTTGGGTTCACGAGAGATGTTTTCATGAAGTGATCCTTTAATTGATTGATTTACATAGGGTAAAAGTGGACGATGTCTTTGATATAAAAGGATGCATCCAAATCCAATTGCTAGACCAAAGGACAGGAAAACAAGTACAGGCCAAATCAGGTTTGTTGACAGTTTAGGGTACATTGAATCATCCTGAAAAGAAGATGATCTCTGGTATGATCTCATCAAGTTTGATGATGTTTCAGGTAAACCAGGATAGACTGGTGAACCTCGAAGTAAATGATGAATTTGTGAGTGGACATCAGGTGATCTGCCAAAATTTAACTCGATACTATTGCCATTACCCTCATTCGAGTCACTGATCTTGTGATTTTTATCATCAATAGTTTGCCCATTCCTATTTTTGTCTGGACCATTGTTGATCCTATTGTTATTGGGTAGATCGCCAATGTTTGAGTTGTTACCATAGAATGATTTAGGAGTGGTTAACGTTTCACCATCAATTGTTGATAAAATAATGGTCTTATTTTCCAGTTTATTGTCCAGTGGGTGAGGCTGAGCTTGCTGGTCTGCTTTAATAGCATCTTCTTGTTGGTTCTTAATTGAAATTTTAGATCCTTGATAGGGTTTGGCTTGTTTACCGCTCCATGCATTTTCACTGACTATGCGAACTCTAACCTCTATTTTAGCCTGTTATGAATGAAAAATTTAAGATTAGAGATCATAATTTGTAGATAAAACTCATTTAAATTATTAACAGTTTCGTTTAAACTAAGCTAAAGCTAAAAATTTTTTGAAAAAAGCGACAATTTGATTATTAGTTTACACTTTAACTAACTAATAAAACAATCAAATCTTTGGTTATTTACAAGTGAAGAGTTTTGCATTTAAAAGAAAGAATCTATCAGTTTATCAAATTTAACTTGTAAATCACCAGAATGTCTACAGTTTTCCCTGTAATTTAATCAAATTAAGCTCTTTATCTAAAGCAGTTATACTGGATTCAATTGTCTTTTCATGGATACTCAGCAGTTAACCAGTTAAGATTCATTTATTCAGAGCGTTAAAGTTCATTGTCTTAAAACAGATGATTCTTGATTAGCCACTTCGTAAGCATATTAGCTACTCTTAAAAACTGAGGCAATCATCGGTGTTAGACTTATTGAACTTGCAGTTTTTTCAATTCTGAAGCACTATAATAATACAAATGAGCCATTAGTTACCTTTTGGTGTCCATCATCAGCAATTATCATTAAATAAAACTCTTTACCAGCCTGAGAAGAAAAGAAAAAGATTATTCATTCAATTGACAGATAACTTTACTTGAGTTTCAGTTATAAGATTGAAAGCAATGTAAGTGAATGAAGAGATTGTAATTTTAATCAGCAATAATCCAACTCCAACTGATTTATAAAAGCCGGCTACAATTTATTTCTCTCCGATTAATTTAATAATAGCTTTAGGTTAATTAATAAGTAATAGTCGCATTAATCTATTTAATTCTGAGAGTAAAAGCAACTTTTCTTCCTTCATCGAGATATTTAGTTCAACAAGATACAATTATGTTTATTGATAATTGCAAACAAACCCAACACAAACAATCAATAATGAAGTTGGGAAGAAAGTAAGAGAATTGTCTTCAATAAAGACAGTAAAGAGAAAGAAAGAAGGAAGAGAGAGAGAGAGAGAGAGAGAGAAGAGATGAAAGACGAAAAATGAGAAAGAAAGAAAGAAAGAAAGAGAAAGCGCACGAAATCAATATTTTGGCCTTTCCAACATAATCATCCTTACAACGGAGGAGCTCATTGAAATGATCATCTTACGTATCTTTGGTTTTCACTGCTGCATTTGGATGTTTGGCTAGAACCCGGATCTAGAAAGTAAATTAGAGGGTCTGTTTAGGAGGAAGGTTGGGCAAATAGTTTCCACTTTCACGCTCTTCATACCTTTCCAAACAGTTTCAAAGCAATCAAAATACTGAGATTCCAGTTTCTCTCCAGGCTTAGCTGCCAAAAGGTGAGTTAAGATAGACGAAGAAAGCTGGAATGGTCAAGGAGCGAGAAGAAAGGGAAAGAGAAAGAAAGATGTGTAATGCAAAAATTATAACCACATAAAGCCACAGAAGCTAAATAGCAGAAGCTCGGTGAGAACTGAATTTCATCGTTAGTTGTTTACTTGTTTGCACGACTCAGCTTCCAAAAAGCCATTGCCACGAGACACTAGCATTACGTTTTGTTGCTATCCTAACTAAGCTCTTGAAGATATCAAAACAGGTAGAAAGTGATATTGATAAAGAATCGGATTTATGATGGTGATGATGATTATAATTATGATAGAGTAAATTGTGAATTGAAAGCGCAGATAGAAAAATTGAAGAAGGAAAATGAAAGATGGTTAAAGCTTCTGAATTAATACCATTCAATTGAGGTAAAACTTAGTTTCATTTCAATTATTATATGAATTTCTTTTTCAACTCAATTCTTTAAATTGTATTAGAAGAAAACAAAGAAGAAGAAGAAGAAGTAAACTAAAATGAGATGAAATGAGATGAGAAGATGGAAAGAAGAAGAAGAAGGAGAAGAAGAAAAGGAAAACCTCACATTGGTAATCAATTGGATTGATTTTCTCTATTCTACTCTATGAAGATGGAAAGGAAGAGATGAAAGTAAAATAGTAACAACATGGGAATCTTTTGAAACAGTAAATTTCAATCGATATTTATGACACACTATTATGATCATTTGAAAAGGGATCATCTTCCTTAAATTGATATCAATATCCTTTTATCCATTTTGTCACTTTGTTGAAACCATTTAAAGAGCAAGAAAATATGAAAGTAACACTAAAATTATTTGCTTTCACTCCTTGTTTCACGTTGTTGTACACATATCATAATAATCGTCTTCATTATCATCTTCTTTCACATCATTTTTTCATCGATTCATCTTTTACTCTTCTTTACAACAAATTATGACGACGGTTTAGGTTGAGGCTTGAATTTGTCCAATTTTGATGAGGATTACCAAAAATAAACGCATAAGCCTAAACTTCACATCATTAAGATGCTGTCCATTCTTTTGATTCAGTCATAATCCACATTTAAATAATTTCATAAAATAAAATCAGTTAAATGTTAATTATTTAAAGATGAAAGGTATCAATCTTAACACGAAAAACAAAGAAAAACTTTCCCTAAGTGGCGCTTCTAGCAATAGATGTAAAAATGGGTTCATCTTTTTACGTTTTTGATCAAAATTGACTGATCAAAACAAATTAAACTAAAGGGTTTAATAAGATGCAAGTAATCACTAATTATTGAATATTAATCATCATTCACTTACCGTAATATTGATAAAGGGATAAAGATAGTTGATGATGTTAAAGATGAAAAACTAAAAAATAACACAATATTTTGATTGTCATATGGACATTATCATTTTTATATCTTTATCAACATACCGGTAATTACTTGTACCTTATTGAACACATTTGCCAGTTCTTTGTTGATCCAATAAGAAACAATCAACATAATTTTGTAAAGATTCAATTGTTATTTGTTGGGCCAAGTTTAAAATATGGTCCATTTAGTCCAACAGTTTTTAATAATTTTCTCCATGATTAAGTAAAATCACAGAGTAAAGTATTACCTTACTAGGCTTGAAAAGTGTTGATTTGAGGGAGCGTAATAATTTAAGTTATTGCGCGTTTAACTGTTAATGGTTAAATTTATCTTGATTTAATTTTATTGGATTTATGTGAAACAGAACAATCTAGAAGCCTGTAAAGATTATCAACTTCCCCCATCATGGGACTCCCCTTGTTATTAATTTGTGGTCTAAGGGCCAATGTTATTATTGTCACATCCTGTTTCCATCTTGATATCAAGTGATTTTTTTGCAGACGATTTTTGCACACGGTCATCTTATTTTTGCAGCCAAACGCAAGTTTTAATTGTATTTAAGATGAAACCCAAAAGCATATGGAACCATCAACAAACATTTCATCGATTTCAAGTGACCTGATATTGGCCTGAACAACTCTAATCCTTCTCTTTACTCTTCTCTTTCTTGTCTTGTTTCAACTCAACGTTACTTTCCAACATCAAACATGTCTACTGGTGGTTGCTGTGCTAAAACCTCAACTCAACCTGAAAAATCGTCTGGTTGTCGATGTGGTAATAATTGTACCTGTTGTGCTGATTGTCCCGGTTCACGATGCAGTCCAGACTGTAAATGTGATCCCTGCAACTGCTGTTCAGCAGCTAAATCTGGCTCTGGAAGGTAAGTTCAATTAAGTGTATCAATGATTCAGCTTTCTATTTACCACAATATTAAACTGTAATTGTGTGATTAGAGAGATGAATCTCCTCACTTTCATCCCTTCTCCTTCTCCTTTTTTCTTTCTTTATTTCTTTCTCACTCCTTCTATCAATCAGATTGTATTGTAATTGTTATCCTAATCATGAGATAATGTCGTCATACAATTATTTCAATCCATTTATCATTCATTTTTTCTTCTCTCTTTTATTGTAGCTGTGATTGCTGTAAATGCTGTAGCACGGCCGCTTGTAAAACTGGTGGTAACTGTAATTGCTGCAAGTGCTGTCCTGAAGCAAAATGTCACTAAAGTGAATGTTTCAGTGAACACATGGGATTCTGCTTATTCTCAGATATTTGCTCATAAAATCGGTAAACTGAATTTACTGTAAACTCAATTGTTAGAATTAAACTCTTCATTTCCGCATTAAAACCAATGTAGTTGTAAATTTCATTTTAAATATTGTTTTATAAATAAATATATTACGTATTAAGATATCTTTGTAACTTTTATCTCATTAATATAATATATCAAGTGATATTTTTCCTAACGTCCGGCTTATTTTTTCAGATTGTATCCAATTTTGTAGATTGAAATCAATACCTACCAGAAAGTGCACTAAATTTTTTAAATGTTCCCTTTTGAGGATCATTTTATCGATTTCAGTTGGTTTAATTTTTAGTGAACTTAATCTAATCTTGAAATCAACTACTAAATAGTGAGAATGAGCTATTTTCCCATTGGTGCAGTTCCTGGATTCCAGAATCTACAGGGTGATTGTATACTTTTAGGATAGTAAAAATAATACGTAGTAAGATATCTTCGTAAATCGAGTGAATTAAATGAGTCGATTTCGGCACACAGTATCTTATTCTTATAGTTGCCAGTTGATTGCCATAGACCAGAGTGTAAATGATCTAGCTCAACCTTTTGTCTGAATTTGTTTTTCACTTATTTTTTTAGTAAAAATTCTGGTTAATTAAATTATTGTACATCAAACGACTGTTACTTTACCAGTTACGCCTTTGACTTGTTGTAAGTAAGTATCAAATGTATGGTAACAACAATAATCCAGTTGGTAACAAGTGATTAATTGGCAACATTGTTGATTAAATAAATCAATTGCATATTAATGTTTCTTACCATTTCTATTTTGTCTCGCATTGGATTTTTTATATTACCTCTTTGCTTCAATGTGACATCTCAATTAATGAATAAATAACTCACACACCAGAAACTTCCACCACAACCGTGAAACCATTTATTTTGTTCATTAGATTAACAAAAAAATGTTGATTAACATGGCAAACGCTTCGATAAACAGTATAGTTAACTGTACATTTTTGGTGTAAAAAAATGAGCTTAACTTGATCATTCATCAACTTTTCATCATGACCATGATCAATAATAGTTAATGAGTGATAAAAATGTTTATTGTCAAAAAAGCTTCAAAAAGCTGACATAACCATAATCAACTATTATTGTAATCAAGAAAAAAAAACGAAATGCCAATTAATCACATCAATCAGTCAAAAATTACCTCAAACATCAACAAATCTTTTGTTGTTTAATCAAAATATGATATAAACACTCTCTAAATTGTTGTATTCATTGTTGGTTGAATCATGAACAGAGGTTTGGATAAAACATCAACAATAGATTTAGATTGTCGCTTTAAGTAAACTTGTTTATACAATAGCAATCATAATCCAGTTGTCAATAAATTGTGTGAATAAAAATCATCCAATTTGCTCCATAATTTACCAAATTATCACATTAGCAATGAAATCATAAATATGTTTTGCTGATAAATAAACGTTCCATCATGATAATCATATCATGATGATTGTTAAATAATATATTATGAATTTTGTTACGTCAAAAGTAAATCAATGTACTAGTTCGAAAAAATTCATTAGCAAATCACAGTTAAGTATCAATAGCGCTCAAAGACACTGACAATGCATAACAGAGGTCAGAATTTTGTTTATAACAATATCTCGAATTATTCACACAAGTTTGACCTACAAAAAGGTTGAAATAAGATAGCTCTTGATTGACTTGCAATGTTAGTATTTTAAACTCGCCATCATCAAAAAAGAATATTCATTCTACCAATCAATTGATTAACAAGTGATCGTATTATGATGAGATTAAAGAGTTTTCGAAATTGGTGATCAAAGTTAAGGGAAATGATTGATTATAATTAGTTGAGTCACATGAAAAGTTCCAATAAATTTATGGCATGAAATGTGAATCCAGTCAAGTTGGGCTCCAACAATTTGAGGATCAAAATGTTTTCATTTCAATAGACATAATCTACCTATAGATCATGAATAGAGCCTTTCATGATGATTAACGATGTATTTGATGGATTTTAAATGCTAACTGAAAAATTATATGAACATAATGCAGGTTTTAATCGAGATAACACTTAACTCAGCAATCATCGAACGATTCCAATTCTTTGTGAACTTCAAGCAATGTTAAAGGCAAAACGGAAAAGATGAGTTCAGATTAATAATGAAAACTAAATTTTAGTTGATGAAATGATATTATAATTATCCCATAATATAACATAATACATTTCTTTGCCATTTTCCTGATTATAACAGTCATTTGAATAGGTTCATTTCATAAAAGAGTAAACAAAACAGTTGTTACTTGTTTAGAGCTCAGGTATGAAAATAGTTTATCCAAATTAGTTAATATCGAAATGTATTATGAAATTAATTACTCTTGCTGAATTATGGTTGGAATGTTGGGTTACAGCTGCTTAAATATTACAATACCAAGAAATTATCGATTAAGATTTACTTACAAGACCAATGAAAGATTCTTTAAGAGTAACTTCTCCATTTGTTGGATTGATGGCAAAGTGTTTAGATCCATCTCGATATAATCCTGGACTTATTGAGAAAGTGATCGAGTCATTTTCATTATCATTTACTCTAACAATTGTCACTCTGTTTCCAGGTTTTTCAGTTTCAACAATAATCCAATCGCGCTGAAAATCAAATAATGGTGGAGTATTTAGAATTGGTAAACGACCGTAAGAATCAACTAAATTAGTCCAGACTAGAAGGAAACAATTAAATTGGATGAAAAGTAGCGAAAAATTAGTAATCCAATGGAAACAATGACCGTCCATGACTGGTAGAGTTGATTGTATTCAAAAAAATTACATCACAAGACATGTAAATATTTTAGTTAAACACTTATAACTATAATCCACAAATGGTTGGATGATGGTCAGTTCAATAAGATGGAATCAAAACAAATCAGAATTGTAAACTTGAAATTATGTAAGATCAAGAGAGTAGTGGTAAAAACTAATGATAAAGTTCATCATTCATTTGTAGAAGTAAATAATGAAGAACAGACTTTAAGAGATAATGCTATTGGCGCGGTCAATTTCGGCAAAGAAAGGACCAGACGGTGAGTGAAGAGAAAGTGAGAGAGAGAATGTAGTTGAAGAAAAGAAAAGTTGAAATAATAATTGAGTTGAGAAGTACTTCTTAACAGAGGTTAAGACTAGGCTTAACAGTGAAGGTAAGGTAGGATGGTCTTAGTGATCCGGTTTTCTTGAGGGCAATTTTGATCGAAAATACAGGTTAATGCTTAACAATGTTAATGTGTTAACAATTTTATAGTCCGTTTTTAAGATAAAAACTTTAGAAGATAATGGATGAAGATGAACAATTTGAATTTGATTTATTCAATCAGTGATGTTTAGCTAGCGCATTTGTATGATATTACAAAAATATTACAGTTTTCGTTTTACAATGAATGCATCAATGTACTATAAAAAAGCATAAAAATCACAAATTGTCTAAATTGTTTCATGAATTAAATGAAACAAATTTACATTTAAATATTTATAGTGGAAAAAATTCAGCATATTATTCAAATATTTCGCTTTCTTCTTCTGCTTCTTCTTCGTTTCCATCCATTTCAAAAACTCGAACTCGTCGTTTGGCTCTAGATGAAATACAGCAGACTTTCCGAGAACCGCTTACTGCAAACTGAGAAGGTTTAAAATTATCTAGGCGACGAATTGCTATTTCACTGGTTGAATCGATGGTTACTCGTAAAATGGGCAAATTGACTCGCAAATTTTGTAAACTAGCTCCAGGTGCGATAAGTAAAAAATTGTTCTCAATACTGGCTAAAGGTAGTTGAAGTAGATACGAGTATTGGGAATCTTTGGTAACTAAAAGCATGGATAGAATTGATTCTGTGTAGAATTGAATGTCTATGGGATTGGTTTCCAATTCAACACCATTTTCAACAACAACTACCGTGAATAAAACAAAATGAACAATTGACGGGTTAGCGGTGAGAATTTTAAGAATACAGATTTCACTTTCAACTTCCAAGTCTCCAGCGATTGCAATATATGAGAATCCAGAAATTTCATCTGAAGCATGGGTTACTTTAGGCGATTCTTTAGCATATAAACTAAGAGTAAATTTAAGGTTTGAATCATAAGAATTTGCAAAAAAGTCGGACAAAGCGTCTTTCGGAGCTTTAAATGCATCACGTGTTTTAGAAACCAACATCCGATGCTCAGTGATTAAAGAACTTTCAACATTATGTTTGTACAAAATTAGACCGCCTTCATTATCCTCATTTACTAGCATTGGACGCTCCTTGAGATATTTAAACCATGGATTGAGTGACTGGTCGTTAATGGCAAAAGTCCGATACACCAAAGGTTCAGGTTTAAGATATTGACAGACTCTTTCTAATGTGAAGTTGGTCGCAGTTGGTCGATTTACGGAAGCATCTGACATGCTATCATCTTGATGGTTATCTTGACAATCAAAGTTTTCTTCTATGAAATCTGCAACATACTGGAGATCTTGTGGTGATATCTTAATAGAATCTTGTTGGGACGAAGGCATTGAGTCATTGTAAAATCTAACAGTGACTGAGAGAAGCCAACGGAAGAAACATACCAGATTTTGACAAGATGAATCAATAACTTGCTGTAACTCAAGAGATTTAAGGTAGAAAGTTGCTACTCCGTGAATCGCTCTATTGATATCTTGTGTTTTGAGACCAATTTGGTCAAATTCATTTTTCCACAAAGAAATGGCTCTAAGGACATTTAAATGTGAAAATACATGTTTACAACAGCGCTGGACATTACAAACAACATATCTTTGAATGGTTAAATATGTAGTCTCTATTGATCGACCCAGCTTTCGCAATCCTTTGTCCGTTAGTTGGTGAAGAAACTTTTCTAAAGAGTCTGAAAAGGTTCCTACAACCAGAAGCTCTAATAACTCGTCTGCTAATAAAACTGATCCATTGCTATTTTTTGGTCCTTTAGGTTGCAGATAGCTGGTTAATTTAGAGTCAAGTTCTAATAATATATCTTCCATTGTTTCTTGAATAGATCCAATGATATCCTCCAAATAGGATAAGAGAGAAAATGTTTTGGCATAAATGTGAGAAACGATAAAATATTGTTCAGAATTTCTTCCAAAAGTTGGTAAGAAAAATGATTGATATTGGAAGTTATCACTATTAGTTGAAGATTCCGCGTTGGCAGTTCCAGTAAACACCGACATAGTACACAAATCTGATGTAAACGAAACATGCTCTACTCTAGGTCTATCTTTCAATTCGTAAACACCGACAAGCAATACTCCAAAAATGTAAATATAAACAAAACCCGTAGATGTTCCAATAGCCAGAATATTAAAATTCGGTTGACTGTAAACTTTCATCACATCATCGATTCCTTCTTCAGTTAACTTTCGTGAATAATTGTTAGAATAAGATTTAGTTAAAGGCGACAATTTTTCCAAAAATTCTGTAAAAGCTGTTACCTTATACCGGTCGTTGAGATAAAAGTTACTTTTCGATTGCCAGCTCATACAGCTGATCAAAGCACCAGGAACAGTTATAGTAGTGATAACTTCTCCATTTTCAATATCAACCAAAGCAATTGATGAGTCTTTTTCACCGTCCACTTCTTCTTTAGATTCCATCTTTTTAACATTTCGATTATAAGCGATAGCTAAAACCTTACCGTCAGGTCTCCATTCCATGGCGGTAATATCGAGTCTCGATGAACCACTTTCTTCACTCGGCTTACCACTACTATCATTGTTTTCAGTCGAAGGCGATGTACCATTAGGCCATGTCAGGACCCAAATTTTCTGCCAGTTAACCAATCTATGAATTGATACATCACCATTTTTCATACCAATGGCAATTAAATCCATTAAGGTGTTCCATCTCATTAACTTGATTTTGTGAGAAACATGACGATCATCATGTTGACGAAAACAAACCATTTTTACCTGATAAAAACAAAAAAACAAAACACAAAACAAAAAAAATTCAAAATCAAAACAATAATAAACTTGAGCGGTAAGAAATAAAAGGTGCGCTTTTTGCTGGTAACCGGTTACTTAGCTAAAAGCCAAGGAAAGTAACCAGTCTTAGTTACTCAGATCGGTTACTTCCCATGACTAGTTTCAGAGGGGAATTCAAAAACAAATTTCAATAGACAATAAATTGTACTTGGTTGTTAGAAACCCAAATTGTTGATAAAATTGATCAAAATTAACACATTTAATTACATAGACATTGTAAATTGATAAACTCTGTGAATAAGTATGGGAAAGATCACAAATGAAATAAATTAAGCAGTAAAAAATTGAGAAAACTGATTGAAGACTTTTAGTAAAATGTCCTTTAACCAAAAATTGATGTTGAAGAACTGTTAACCTGATTAAGGATCCACTCACTAATTTAATGATCTCAAAGTCTCGATATTAGTAAAAGTAAACATCTATTTGTATTCAATTTTGTCCCCCTAACAACTTAAATTTAAGACAATCTAACCAAAGAGTATGGTGATTGTAGCTATGCCTAACTCTTACTCATTGGAAAAATCTCATGATCTAGAAATACAATCAAAATAAATTTGATTTATTTAATAATGGATTCTAATACAATCACAATCAAATGATCTGATTCGACGATGAAGTATTTGAAAGATATAAGATTGTTAAATAATTAATGAGGTTCCTTTTTTGAATGACATGCGAATAATCTGTTTCCTTAGGTTGAATCTTGTTTAATTAAATTATTGAAAAGAGTAAATTACAATGCGAACCTTTGAAAAAAATTTAACAAAATTAAATTGTGAACTTTAAATCTCACAAAATTTATAACGTACAAAAGAAACAGAGCTCGACCTTTGATTGACGAGCTTAATTGTGAGATGAAACTGACAAACATATCTGTTAAACGAGGAAAAACCATTTCTGTAAAGGTTTTGAGTTTGGTATTAAATCACGATATTTTCATCATATATTAACATTATACTCGCAAGTGGTCATGATATTAAGAAATCTAGATTTTTCAATTAGCCAAGAATATAATGATAATGAAATGATCTGGACAATTAAGATGAATACAATACATGATTTTGAAGATATTCTGACTAAGTGAATTGTCTGATCTCTTATCGAGGGATCGTATTAATTCCTTGAAAAAATGATTATTTGATTTTTTTAAATTAATATCAAATAATTTTCCTTGCTAGAGATGAATATCAACATTGGTCTTCCCATATGCGTTGAGGAAGTGTCCCATGATAGTTATTGTGATCATGTTGCTGTAGTTGTTGCTGATGCTGATGATACCCATAACTTCTGCCAGATTCTTCATATCTAAATTGATCATGTTTTTCAGTAGTTGAAGCGATAAGGTCACTTTCGGCTTGGAAAACTTGTTGATTATAAGGTAGATGAGAAGCTGAAGATGAATGTGGTATATGGTGGGAAGGAAATGCGCTGTACATTGATTGGCAAGGATTTTGGGCAAATTCTAGGACGTTAGGTAATATAACATCGGTTCTGTTATCGATTTGGCCACTGGTCATTGAGATGCTTGTAGGATCGAGTTGATGAAAGCCCATTGGTTTATTTGTATTTGTAGATGCATCCACGGTGTCATCTCCATATCTAGAACTGCTACCACCTCCTTTTGATGGAGATAATGCTGTTCTTGAGTTGACTTCAGTGTTGGTTAAATTTGGAACGGGATCAATTTTGGATGGAGCCGGGATCAAATTGAAAGTTGTGACTCCCATTATAATGAGAGCAAAAGAAATGAAATAAAGCCAATTAAACTTGTAGTCGAATAAATAGAGTCCGATCAATAGAGAGTAGAAATCAGCCGAAAGCATGGAAATATTGACTGAAGTTGCATTGCTAACTTGTAGGACAAGAGGCATGGTGATGTAGAAGAGAAGTAAGCAAGCAGCATAACTTAAAATCAGAGAGATTTGAATATATTTATCTAAATGGAATAAAGCTTTGACTTCTTTCAGTTCAAAGATGGCTAACTGAACACCGCCGATGATGCTACCAAAAAGTCCGATCATTCCAAGAAATTCAACTATACTGTAGCTTTTCACTACATATTCTTGAGTAACATTGGATATGCCATAGAGAGTGGCCCCCATTATGCATAGCATATCACCAAGAAAGCGATTTTTAGCTTCTGTGCCTTTTGTACTTTCATCCAGGTCAGAGTAAATTAAACAACCAATACCAATAAGAGAGAGACAAACTCCGAGAATGTGAACAATCCCGTACTGCACTTTAATCCAAAGCCAAGAAAGTAGTAAAACCGTTGGAATAGTAAAACAATCCAATAATTGTATGCTGGTAAGTGTTGTATATTGATAAGCTTTGACGACGAGAAAATTTGCTTCAACGTCCATGGCAGCAAGAATAAAATATTTCCATCCTCTCAGTCGCATTACGGTCAATAAATTACTTTCACCAGGTTTAAAAGCTAGCCAGGTGGTGAAAATTAAGCAAAGTATCACATAGTTTAGGAAACTTTGAGCAGTTGGAGTTTTTAAGCTGTAATTACGATCAAGCAATTGACTGGCTATTCCTGTTCCACAAAGAAGCAAGGATAGGAATTGACCAAAAAAAATGGTTCGCCATATTCTAACATAATCAGGTCTCATGATTGACAATGTTTGTAATCAACAGGACGGTATTGAAATGAATGATTGGTCTAATTAATTTCGCTCCCCAACTGTGAATAAAGACAATTTAACTACGATACGATCGATGTAACATGAGAGGCAAAAGAGAAAGAGAGAAAGAGAGAGAGATAGCAACACATGGTAAGAAAAACAATTTGAACTGGGCACATATGTAATTTTAGAAATTTAATCACTCACCTTACATGTTGTTTCAAGTATTTATGAAGGATTAATTATTGTATTGATTATATTGAGTACTTGATTGAATATGTTAACACAGGACAAAAGATTTGTTGAGAGTTGTTAATCAAATGAGCAAAAAGTGTTGATATAAGATGAGCAGATAAAGAAAGTAGATAGGAAAAAACAGTAAAAAAACAATTAAATTTCATATATCACTATGTGAGGTCATAATTATAAAAAAGGCTGTAATGAAGTGATAATGGTAGTAAATGATTATTCAAAAATATTGAAACCATCAAGATTGATCAGACTAGAAATATTTGGTGTTTTGTTTGTAGAAATAAAACCTCGAAACATAGGAGAGAAAGCAAGCTGAGTGTTCACAGGTTAGACTATCCTGTCGAGAATCAGTTCTAGTTTGGTTCTATGTTTTTTGGTTTATTACATTTCATGATTAATGAATTGCACTTGATTTAAATGAGCTTTTCTAGTTACTAATAAACTTTTCATGAATAAATGATATCAGACAAATAAAAAGATAAATGAGACTGTGTAGTGAAAAAAATGAAGAGACAGAAGAGTCAAGATGAGGATGTAAGCTCTACGAGCAAGACATTATCAAATATATTCTGGAAAAACTGGAACTTGGACATGACAAGGATTAACCAGAAAAACTAGAATCAAAATTGTAATAACAATAGCTATAGTTGATCTTCAATTGTAATCTTTTCTAATCAATCTTTGCTCAGTGTACGCTGATGCAGTCAACTGATTAAGAAATGCAATGAAAATGACACAATGAATTATGGGTAATAGTAGCTACCTTATTGTTGCGTCAACAAGAAGACAAGATGAAAACAATAATGTCGACAGTAAAAAGACAAATAGAAAAGATCACTGAGATGAAGGATGGTCTGATGGTATAAAATGGGAGAATCAATTGGTGCTGATGATGTGAGACAATAATTACATATTTATAGTCGTAGAGATTCAATGAAAGAATGATGATGAAAGCTAATGAATTTGTAGTGAGATAATTATAGGGTGATAATAATTTATCATGATAAATGATGATAATAAATGAAAAATTAAGGACAAATTTAATGAAATGAATGAACTAAAAAACTGTACAGTCTTGGTAAATACTGAAGAACATTAGGGTTAGAAGGATGTATTGCCAAGGATCTAAATGATATTTATCAATGTTGTAAAAAGGCTACTGGTAAGGCATCGAATTAAGATGACCACGATTAAATACTCAATTCTAGCACTAAGTAGATCGATCTGCTCAATACACAATTTAACTGTTAATCGTTTTTCTGCTTTCTTTTCCAGAAAAGGAAAAATAAACACTAGTAATCAGATTACTGGTATCAGTTGCAAAGGAAGAAAAAATTATTTTGATGAAGAAAGTAACTTGTCCTTAAATGATATAAGAATCAAAAGCTTGACCACAAAAGGGAGAAGATTAATAGCTAGTGTTGAAAAGAAGAGGATAAAAACAAAAAATGTCTTCTCCTTGTCCATATCATGTTACTCAAGGCTAAAGATAATCTAGAATATGAGAATATTGGGAATAAAACAAAAAAGCTTGATTTTGGTTAAGCTCCTTAAAAAAGGACTTGGGTTATTTTTTCATTTCAATCTAATTAACAGCCTAATTTTTATAGATTAGTCGTATTTCTATAGCGACATCCCTCTGACGATTGTAACATCAGCCATAAAAATAAAAGTTTTGATGAATTATCTTTAAAGTTTGTGAATCTTAGAAATTATTCAAAAAGCAGTCATTTGAATTAATATTTGTCAGATTCATTTCTAAGAAACATACGATTTGAAGATTTGACACTCTATACACATTGAAAAAATTGCTGAATACAACAACTGATGATAAATTTAATTTGTAGATAATTATAGCCATCTATAGTGGACAATGATATAAAAATCTTGGATATGGAACCACATCTTTTATGTTGGATAGTCCTGTTATTGTTTGGATCAGTCTGTCAAATCCAAAACCACATCCTCCGTGTGGAACATTGCCATATTTTCGAAGATCAAGGTACCTAGAAGAAATTTATTAAAAATCAAGAATAAGTATAAAAAGGTGATTTTAAAAGATTTTGGTAATTACCAGTCTAATTCTTCAGTCAATCCTTCAACCTCGTCCATTCGAGATTTTAATTTGTCATAATTATCTTCCCTCAAGCTACCTCCACATATCTCTCCACCAACTGCACCCAGCAGGTCGAAACATAAAGCCTTTAAACAATTATAATCAGATTTAGTAAAGAATTTGCATTTTTAGAGTATTCACTGTTTAACTTACTCTGTCTCCATCTGATTTCATATAAAAAGGTCTAATTTCAGCAGGAAAATGGGTTATAAACAATGGTTGATGTTCAAAATATTCTAATAAAACTGTCTCATGGAAAGCAGAAAGGTCTTTTCCAAATTCAGCAGGTTGAACATTCTGTTTTTTGTTGATTATCTCTATTGCTTCATCGTAAGTTAACCTAAAATCAATAAAAAAACGCATTAATCAAAGATGTATAAATACGCAATAATAGTGGATATCAATACTTAGATTTAATTACCTTATATACCGTCCTATCAGCCTGTAGGTTAAATCATACTTAGTTGATTTCAAAACATCTAAATAATTTTCATTTTGGCCATCGATGAGCTTTGATGCTAGTGATTTCACAATAAACTCTACTTTGTCCATGAGTACATCCAGATTATCGATAAATGCCTCCTCTATTTCGAACATAGTAAACTCGCTGAGATGACGACGAGATTTATTGACCTCGGCTCGAAATGTTGGTCCTAAGGTATAAACACGTGAAAGTGCACTTGAAAAGGGAATTAAATAAAAACAATTAATTCAATGTTCTTGAATAAGTACGACCAAGAAATTTACCAAGCAGCAGTCTCGAGATGCAGTTGAGCTGATACAGTTAATTTAGCTTTTCCTTTGAAAAAGCTGACGTCATCGGGATAATCGATAGGCTGAAACCACAAATAAATTGTTTGTTAATTTCTTTTAAGGTAATAAAAGATGAATCAAAACCAAAATGTTATTTGGGATGAAATTAAGCAAACACCTTAACAGAAAATGGTTTTGATCCTCCTTCACACTCATTTTTAGTCAATATCGGAGTAGTCACATTGAAATATCCACTCTCTTTCATCAAATTATGGATCTCGTAGTTTAAATCGCTACGTAATCTCATCAGTGAAGCATATCGTGAAGCTCTAGGCCGAAGATGGATATGCTCACGCATTCCATTCCAATTATTATTTTTGGACGTGTTAGGGTTGAATGGATATTCTAAGACGTTACATTGACCAATAACATCAATATCTTCACAATAAAGCTCGAGAGGTTGTTCTGGCCCTCGACTTTCCACCAATGAACCTTTACAAAAAATTGATGAGCCAAATTGTGGCTTTACCCCTTTTCTACAAAATTGTAAAAAAGATCGGTTAAATTAGTGAATAGACAACAACACATTTACCAGCTCACCTTTCAAGAAGTATAGTAGGCACAACGATTTGAATATTTTTTGGTGACATACCGTCATTTAATGTCATAAAATGATGTTCCTTAAGACGCCTGTGAGATCGAATCCAACCCTTAAAATGTGATAGAATGACAGAATGACAACTAATTAATGGAAATTATTTTTATAGATACAACGTTGATTCTCTGAGATAGTGACTTACCTTTAACGCTAGTTTTTCATTCAATTTAGATTTTAGAGCTTCATGAATAGTTAGTTGAGGTAATTCACAAGAGTCTGACACTTTAGGTACATCGGGAGAGTTTAATGATGAGAGATCATATGCTGATGATGAATAAAGAGATTTCACGAAAGTCACATTGAATTTAACCTTAGTTGGTAGATTCAGATGAAAGCGAGCACAGTTAAAGATAGACATTTGCAAAAAATATTTGATTGAATTCTGAAACCTGATCAAAACAATCCAAACCAGTCAAAATCCAAATAACAAACCATGTTGAAAGAAAACATGTGTTGAACTGTAAACGTTTCCATGGAGACATTATGTAAGGATGCGCGTAACCAAAGTAGCTACTCTTCAGCAATAACGGTTAAATCAAATAAACTTGACTGTTCGATGGTGATGGTAATCAAAATTTGATTAGCAAATTAACGCACTTGATTATGGCTTTTTAAAAAGTTTTTTGTTAAACGATTCGCTACTAAAATTATTATTCTAGGATGTAGAGTCGCTTGTATTAGAAAGTTATCTCAAAAAGGCTTGCACTTAGATTGGTTGCATAATAAGTATACAGAACGAAAATATGATTAATTTACAGTTTGTCTCAGTTTTAAATCATTTACTCGGACCAGATTTAGTCTTTAAATTTTCATGTTTTTCAACTCATAGACTAAATTTTCATCCAATATGCTGCATTACAACTAGTACAATCTTTTTTCTTAATGGTTATTACAAGCTTGGAGTTTTTTCTATGTAGACTCTACCATAAGGTAATATTTTTGCTTTCAATTTTTCATCAATCTTTTTTCTTTCTTTCAACAATTCAATGTAAACCAGTAATACTATTTGTGTCTTAATCTCTCTCCTTAGTCTAATGAATAAAATTAATCGTAGTAATCTTACCCAAATAATAAAAAGGGAATGAAAATTCGGACATTTGTAATGCTTGACAGCTCGGGGATACTGACTCTTGGGATGGCGGTATTTTTACTTGGATCAGGCAACAAGGGACAAAAAGGGCCAAAGGAACAGAAGTAAACAAAGCTACAAAATAGTCTACTTGTTTGCCATTCTTATGATTTCACATCATGCTACTGTGCTTTTAACAATCAAATGGTTGATCCAAATAGACATAACAAAGTGAGTCTGGTTGCTAGTTTTTCAAGGGGAGATAAAGTAAACAGTACCATCACAATCAGCAAAAATGTAGTTGAAGACAAAGGAACCAAAAATGAATTGGTTTAAAGGCAAACCATGATGACCAAAGCTGAAATAACTGTTGGGAAAAGCTGGAATAACCCGAGTTTTTAACCTTAAGAGAGGTTAAATCCCAAAACTCAATTCAAGTTATTCCTTTGTTTTATGTGTTAAACAATGTTATTCTTCTCGTTCGGGTGAGAGTGGTTGTGATGATAGGATTATCATCCTTTCCTCATCGCAACAACCACTCTCATCCTCATCCTCATCTCTCCCTTTCTCTTCGCTTTTTCTTCACCTTTTGTTTCCCTCACTCACGCAGTTAAATGGTTCAAGTCAAACTAATTTATTCAACATGAGCAAAAGGCAATTCCTATGCACATGCCTTTGGAAAAATATATGGCATTTTTTTCACCTCGATCGATAGGATTGTGAAAGTTTCTGTGCCTGATATATCTTGGAATTCTCCAGACTCCATCAACATCAACCTTATCCTGTTATATTTTCCTTTTCAATCTTCTAACATCACTTTCCTCTTTTCCAGAATCTCCTTAATTTTCATCCTTTATTATTCTCATCTTCTCTCCTCCTGCTTTCTCCTTCTTATCTTTTACCTTTTTCTTTTTTCCTCCAATTGCTCAGTTACCTGGGATGTTAATTGACCTTTAAACAACGAGCACATAAATGCAGAAAGACTCTCAATTTAGGATGACAAACTGTTGTGAATCCAATCGATTGCTAGAATTAGCTCGGCGAATAACAAAAAAGGTCTGATTATTGGCAAGATTTGTTTTTTCATGGCAACCTGTTCTTCCTCAATGTTTTACCAAGCAATTTCACTTCAATTTATTCCTCTCATTTAGTTTGGTTTTCGTATTTTATTCATTTTTTTCATTCTAATTTCACGATAAATATGTTTCTCTGTTATTAATATATTTTATCCCTCACTTCACTCATTAATTTGATACAATAAATTAAAATGTACTTTTTGGAATAACTTTGAAATGAGAATCATTTTCATTCTGTAAATATAAAATATTCTTGCTGTAAAATATCATGAAGAATTGACTGTTTCAATCAAACCGGGGAATTGTTCCAATTTGTTTACCTCTGCTGGTGACCACAAAACACTTACACTGTTAACTCATTCAACAAGCGACTTGGTAATTGTATTTGTTGTGGGTAAATCATTATAAGAAAATGATTGAATAAATTCTATGAATTGATAATCACTTCATATCAAATAACGTTGGAAATACATTTTAGATACAATTTTTCTTACCTGACATATTAATGTTTATTATACATTTTGTAAACCCGCGGGAGGATCCAAGTTGTTTAATACTGGTTCTTCAATTTATCATTTTAACAGAACCTAATGAACAAAATGCTCTGAAATGTCAAATTACATACCTCATATAAGATTCCTTCGAGATTAATTGTTCGAGCCCGATTCAATAATAAACCTGATAAAAAATACCTTCAATTAAAAACATGAAGGATCATCCATTTTCAATATCAATAATCATCAGGTAAAATTTTTTTCTCTCTTTTATTAAAGCTCACAGTTAATTCAGCACATGATTTAGATGGTCACAATTTTAGTAATCAAGTCGATTTTGAAAATAAAAATAAAGCAATAGAAGCAAGTTTTTAATTTGACAATCACCCCTCAATCAGAGCAAAAATCAAAACAATGCTTAAAGCGCTCATCTTCTGAGTGTAAGTGAACATTAATAAACTATCTTAATTTGTTTTTGTTTGTAATATTTTTTTAATATTAGTTGACCTGGATTTTATTATCATTACATTACAGTCGACATTATTCGATTGAAGATTATATTTTAATTATGTCACTTGACTCAATCAACAAGCTCTCATTGAACTCTTCATGTTAATGTTGTTGCCATTGGCTTCGTGGTAATTGAAAATCAAACAAACTTGTGATTTACCATGAATCTGTGATGAAATTTTATCAAACCCTTGAAGAGTATTAATTCACAAGCTATTTAAGGTAATCCTTTAATCAACTTTACACTTGGTTAATCTGCAATTGTTCATCAATTGGATCCTTTTGTGTTCTGTTTATTTTAGTTGGACAATGTTTGCTAAAGAAACTCACATTTGCTTGCTCACAAATTACAATTAACACTTGCATCTTCTCACTTCAAAAAACATCTCCATCTAAACTCTACTTCGGTAAATAAATAACATTGTGTATGTGTAAAGAAACGATGTGAATTTAATCATGAAATTATTAAATAGATATATCAACATCATTAATTCCAGTGAAAACAGTAATATTTGTGGTGGAAAGTTAGCTCAACATCTCATGGTGAGTGTACTTTTATTTGTAGCATTTTTAAATCTTCATAAATCAGTGTTTTCAAATTATTATTCAACTATATTTTTAATGATAATCAATTAGGGCAATAAAAATGGCAATAAACTTCGGGAAAGAAGACAAAAGTACATTCAGCAACATGTGTAAGTACAGCGTTAAATTTTGTAACAAGTAGAGCGAATATTTGAAAATGTTTTCTACAAAAAAATTTTGTGTATTTCATTAAGTTAACATTATTTTGACATTTTCAATTTTTTTCAAACAGGACTGCATTTCGATAATTTTACTGGAAAAATCAACAGACCGAGATATTGAAAAGACAAGCTTGTTGACAGGTATTGCATGTGTCAGTATCCATGTTATAAGAATACAAGTTGGAGCAAGACAGAAACATGATGACTGCTGTTTACTGTAAAAGATATGGAAAAGGGTTAAATCAATTTTTTTGTGCCGATTTATGGTGATGAAAGATGGAAGATTACAAGCTAACAAAATGATTACATGAAAGTAAATTATATTGCTGATGTACAACTCAAATCTCCCCTGGTTTTAATTGTGATCAATCAACAAGCAATGAACAAAACTAATGGACACAATTGTGTATGTATGGTTAAACATGACAAATTTTGCTCCAATCTCTTTACCCTTGCTTATGCTGATATATTTTTTAATCTATTAACACCATCATCAGCAACAGCTACATCTACTATTAACACAGTTTTCCACTTGTATGTTCACTTTGGTGACTGGAAAAAAAATCACTTTGCATCCATGTAAAACCATATTTCAACAGTGGTTTAAGGTTTAATTAAAGTGACTAACGATGAAGGGGATCGAAGCTGATGGTAATGGTTAAGGTGAACAAGCTATTAAAGCGTCATAATTTCAAAAAAGGGAGGAGAAGGAAAAGGAAATGATAGCAGATTAAAAGAGGACAACGACACAAAATGAAGGATGATTTTCTGTAAAGATGGCAAAGGTTTATCCCTTCATGCAAGAGAAAGAATAATTTGGATTGATTTTTGTAATATACTGAATAAGATTGAAATCAAAGAAAGGATCGAGATGAAAAGGCACAAAAAGAGATGAAAAACTGGAAAATATTTTATCCTTCATTTTTCAATGAGACTTTGGACAAATTTTTTTCTCCTTTCTTTTCACTCAACTTTTTCTATCAACATTCTCTTCAATCATTCCTCACATCATCATCATCATCAACAACAACAACAAAAACATCATCATCATCAGTGGAATCATTCTTTGCCTCATTTCTCTCACACTATCATCATTGCACACACAAGCAACATACACATACTTATCCAATCATTCACTTACTCTTTCACATAGGAAAATCGCCTGTCCCAGTTATATTAAACAAATAGAGAGATGAAAAGGAAGAGCAAGAAAGAGTGAAAAAGAAGAGTAAAAGAAGGAATAAAAGTCTGTTTACTCAGATCGATTTTTGTCCACGATGAGAAATGATCGTCCAGAAATGATGATAATGATGATAATACTGATGATGCTTATATATATGTTTGTTGTGTGCGATGTTAGTCTTTTGTTTCCTTCTTTCACCATCTTATTCTTGTTTCTTTCCTCAATCAATTCAAAAGAAATTTTGGTGAAGAGCAACAACATGAGAAAAGAAGAAGAGAAAGCAAACATGATTCCAATGTTAGTCACACAAAGAGGGAAAAGGTTGAATACTTGAATATATACCTTATCCATCTAAAACCAGAATCCTTTAAGAAATCTGTAGGATTATTGAAGCTCAAAGGAAATGTGACAATTCATGATTACACTCAATGTAACAAAAGGAAAAACTAAAATCTAAACTGCTTATGTGTATACTATTGATACTATTTAAGAATCACTTTCCTCATCACTATCACCATCACTATTGCTATCACTATTGCCATCATACACATCACCATCATCACCATCATCACCATCATCATCGTCATCATCGTCTTCTCCTCTTTTATATTGTTGTAATTCATCTTACATTACATCATCATTATATTATTTCTTAGTTAAGCTCACATCTTACACTTTCCTTAGGATTTAACCTTGCCAATAATAATGCTAAAATCAATTTACCAATCAACACCAAGTCCATTCTCACTATAATATAAGATTGGATATAAAATACACTCAATACAAGGATGAAGGTCAAAAAACACCTAAAAAGCCAAAGCCAAAGCAAACCAAGCGAACCTTGAGATGCCACTTAGTAATTACCAAAATGAAATTATACTTTTTTCACTCGCTGTAATGCGATGAAACAAATAATCAAGACAAAAATATACATTTAAAGGTGTAAAGAAGTGAACAACAAGCGTTATTAATAATGAATAATTCTTCATTATAACTGGATTTAATGATGATTTAAACTGATTAGAGGTTGAAACAGAAATATAAATGACAAATCAATTTTATCCATTAGCTTTTACATGTAATTTGTATTGATAAACATGCACACTTTGAAGACAATGTTTCCCATTATAATTGTATTATTACAATTGTTAAGAAGTGATAGTCTAATTAGCTTTATTTGCTTCTTGGTTTTCTAAATAGCACCTAAATTGATGCTCAAATAGTCATTTAACAAGTGAATTGTCAATCTTGTTAAAGAGAGGAAGATAGAAAGAGAGAAAGATGGCAAAAACAAAGACGAGGTGTAAAGCTAGAAGATGATGAAGGATCAGCTTAAGAAAGTAATGAGATTAAGGGTTAGTTGTTGGCTTTTTTCCCTGCATTCATGTTTCAACCCAAATTAGCTAATCAACTTTGGGTAAAAAGATGAGCTTTCAATGAACATATAAAAAATGATGATAAAAAACTAAATGGATAGCAAAGACGGTAAACTGGTAAAGTTGACATTGAAAGATTACCATGAAAACTATATATTCAGGTTACAAGGGTGAAATGGTTATTTCCCAATGGTATTACATTATTTTTTGCTGTTCATCACCCTGATCATCCTTTCTAATACACAATCATCATCATAAAAATACTTTCAATACACATTTACACCGAAACCTAAAAATTAACCTGTTTTCACCCATCAACTTGATCACTCAGTCATATTGTTGATGGCAAATTTATCCATAAATTTTCACACTTAACCATTGTTTCAATGTAACTTGAGTAAACCATTTGAATGAATCGTTGAAAATAGCAAGAAAAGAAAAATGCTGAAAAATGAAGAATCGCTGCAATGATGGCAAAACAAGACCAATGTTTATATACCCGATATTATCATCATTTATGTCCATCTATAACTGATTTTAAACATTTATCATTAGGTTAACATTATTATTAGATATTTAGCATTTGTTAGCCTTAGGTTATTGTAAAATGGATTGTTACTGCCACTAATGATGATTATAATGATAATAATGAGGCAAAATTTATCAAAAAATATATATTATCAATGAACCCATAAATAAGGTCAACTGTTGATGGTAATAACATATAAACATAAACATATATATTTATCTATTAATCTAGATTATTGTTTGTGATGATCATCATTTTCAAACTCATTTCCGATGTGAAACATTTATATCTATTTATAAATATTAAATAAAGGAAATTCAAAGGCGATTATCAGTTTAATAACGTTTAGCTTTTCATTATACATTATTCATTGTAAAGTTGTGGAGCTCAAAAAAATTGATTATTGTCATGATAGGATCATGTTTGACTTGAAAATTGCAATATTTTTCATTTCGTTTCAATTGTTAATGGAATCAAAATTTACATTCAATTGTTAACAATTCTTAACAGGAAACAATTCCAACCATTAATTGAAGGCAGGAAATTTAATAAAAACTGATCAATCTTCAAGTGTTGATATCATTCAATTGTGGATCATTTAAATTGCCAATCAAAGGTCATGATTAACATTGGAAAAAAGTGGTTAAAATTAATTTTTTAGATAAACCTAGTTTAAGACTTAAGACTAAATTTCTGGTTCATTTCTAGTTCATTTCTGGTTCTTTTCTGGTTCATAGGCTGTTTCTCATATTGGTTTCATTTAGCAATTTATTTTGCCATCAAACCAACAATTAATCATAATAAACTGAAACTAATGAAACAATGAATAGGAAAATAAATAGCTAATCAAAGAATGATTAGAAAACCATTTCAGCAAATCGCAAAATTAAATGTAAATATTGAACCATTGACTTTGTCCATGAAAATGAACCCTTTTCAACTGAACTAAACATTTTATACTAAACAATCACAACTGAACTAAAGTTTTTTGTTTTGAAATTTAATTTTTTTCCTTGTTCATTGATTCCATTGAAATTTATCAAGATTTGGAATCACTTAAACTGAATGATTGAAAATAAGCAGATAGTTGTGATGTTATCAGACTGACAACCTAAAAAATATGAACCCAAAAAGTAACTCTCAAACTGGATAAAGTGCATAAAATAGATGAAAAAAGTATAATCTAAAGCAATATCTTGAGTCAATTTTGATAACTTGTTTATGTTCATCAATGTTTTTCCTCTTCTCTCTTCTGGTTGATCCATTATTTTGGTGATTCTGTCAATGAAATTGTTTATTTGTTTGGTTATTGCATTGGCTTTACAAGTGTTGTTACTACATTATAACACAATTTATATTGAACAAGAAAAGTGAAGAAGAAGAAGAAGAAGAAGAAGAAGAAGAAGAAGGAGAAACTAAGATTCAGTTTTTCATGATAAACGCACCTTTCTTACCTTACATTATCAATAGTCTTTTAACTTGATCTTTGTTGATGTTTCACAGCACAACTAATGCTTAGTTAAGGATGGATAAGCCTCAGGATAAATGTTCAGTTACTTATCGAACCAGAATTCAATCAAAGTTCACCTTATTTTCCATCATTTTCATCTTGATTTTAATTTCTTTTTCTCCATTAACCAATCTGCAGTTTCACTTGTGACAAAACAAGAATGCTTTCAAGCTGATCAGCTCGATAATGATCAAGAGCAACAACAAAAAGCAACAGCAACAGCAAAAAAATAAGCTAAATTGTGATGATTGGTGACAAGTAATGTGAAACTTTCCCTGAAAATCAATCAAACTGAATTGAAACTTGTCCGATATTTGATAGCTGTTACAATTACTACAATTGAAATGCTAATTTAGTCAACCTTTCTTCACCCATTTTAATTCATCAAATGTAATTCAATACAGTAAAGAGGCAAAAGAAACCAGAAGAAGAAGAAGAAGAAAAAAGTAAAACAAAAAACATTAAGATTGTACATTTTTATCCATTAATTAACTTCAATCAAAATGATGAGAGTGTAAAATTGTTTGACCAAATAAACTGATTGAAAGCTCTCATTGTTTTCGTAAAAGGAAAAGGATAGAAAATGATTTGACCATTTAGCCATTCATAATGGTTAAACATTGAAATGATTGTTTGATGAAAGTTTTTAGGAAAACAATTATTATCAAAATGCTGTTAACAATTGGACATAATGTTTCGTGTCCATTTATGTCTTACAGTCAATATATACTGTCAGGTAAAACCAATATTATTACGGTTAAAATGTTTCCTATCTGTTTATGAATTATTATTACTATCATCATTACTATCGCTATTATTATCACTATTATTATTAGCATTGTTATCAGAATAAGTTGCAATAACTGAGCATCAACAACAGGCTGTTAACAGTGCGATAAGCACAAGAAAAAGTGCTCACCATTTTTCATCTTTTTGTTTCTTCTCTTCCCTCATCCTTCATCATCCTTCATCATCAACAGCCAAAAAGTAACCCTAAAAATGATGAGACGAATAAAGATGAAGAAGCTCTTTCTTATCACGCCTTGTTTCATCTTAATTTTCATTCCCAGTCGACTCCTGGTCGACTCCCTGTTGATGCATTTCACCATGAATACATATAGATATTCATCATTATTGGATTCACTTTTTCTTCAGGTTATCCGTTGCTACTTACAAATCAATCAATTATCAACACTATTGCAAACTACAGCTTGCAATATAAATATCTTTCTTCTCACATAAATTGCTTGGTTGATTTTGTAGATAATAATACATCTAATTTACTCGATCATCATTAACTTTTCAAAGCATTTACTTTTTCATTCACAAGCTAAACTCAAGTGAAAATATAATGGCTAAAAATGAGTTTAAATGAAGCTGATTGAGAAATGGAAAAGTTTAAATTATTTTAAATCTATTAATATTTTAAGATTCCAGGTGATTAAAGCACTGGAAATGACATTAAAAATTGTTTGCTGCAAGAAAAGGCAACATTTAGCCAAACATTGAAAGTAAACAAATGCAATTTTCAACATCATCTTGATTACGGTGAAAATAATTGAAAAAATTTTCCTTTTCTTCTTCCATTTCAACTTTCCTTTCATCATTTTCAATGTTATTCAATAGATTTGGCCCTTCATTCTGATAATATAATAAGTATTCACCAGAGAATGGTTAAGGATGATAATGATGATATCTTACCTTTATCATTCCCTGTAATTTCACTCCTAAGCTTGATATTAATGCGTTTAACTTATACTTAACCCACTATGCGTCTTGCCCTTAAACTAAATATACTGATGAGTGTAAAGCATCTTTTTCAACATTCAATTCTATATTTGTATTATCAATGTGACAATCTTTCAGAACCATTTCAACTTTCAGTTTTTTTCTCCTTCTTTCCATGTTAAAAATTTAATAACAAGTTGAACAATCTGTTTCAAGTTTGACCTTTTCTCTTGGTGCGAGCCTCTTATTGATTTCCAATGTTAATACAATTATAAATCAAATAGTCAAACTCATTGCTTTTTGTATCCAAAAATTTTATTAATAAATGCTAATCGGCCAACTGATTTTGATCACAATTTGAATCGTTTATACAAAGGTCAAAGACTTGGAATGGAAATAATGGAGGAAAAATTTGAAGCTTTCATTCCCAGCTTTTGATAACATTTTACATTAAAATATTGGAAAGTAAAAAACAGTTTTATTTATAAGAAAAATATATTCTGGCGTGACTTTTAACACGATATTATGAACCATTTATATCTTTTAGTTAACCTTTAGATTACATACCGATTTCACTCCCAGTTGTTGAATATGTTTTTCAGTTCACACAATTTTCATTTTCATAATCTTCCTTTTCCATGCACTGAAAATCCATTTTTACCTTTCATCAAATTGAACTGGCTCATGATTTTTGATTTCAGATTTATTTTCCGATACAATTTACTTTTGGATGTGAAAGGATGTAAATTTTTGCTTTCAATTCAAAGATTGAAATGAACCTGTTTAAACACATTTTTGTCTCACTTTCATCTATTATTTATGAAATTTTTTGATTTTTATATTTTCTTTCCCAATCCAGATTCATTTATCTTCATCAAGTCCTTAATTAATGTGTAGAAGTGCTTTGAAAGTTATAATGAATCATTTTGATTTATATTTTGTACCTTTTTTCTGGTAACAAATCTTGATTAATTTATTTCTTGCTCTGTGTTTGTTTGTGGATGCTTTTCAAGCCATCAAAAATTCTGGTCATCATAAATGAAGCTTGAATCATGTTACCACAAATTATTTTCAAATCAAATAACAAAATGTGCATTTACTGACTAAAAGACTCCAAGAGTCTATTAGCACCAAGTTAAGCGTATGTCTTTAGTTCATTTTTCATCCCATCAGAATATTATCATTTTACAACGATAGCTACAGTTTAGGTTGCTCTCTGCCCAGCATATTTCATAAAGGATGAATTAGTCTTTATTTTGACAAATCGAAGTGACCTGTTGTACAGCATCAGAAAATTTTATTCCTCGAATTATTCTTTAATTTTCTTGTTAATTAAAAGTCACATCAGAAAGATACGAAAATTTGTTCCACAAGTGTATCAAAAGCCAAATTTCAACACTAGATAAATATTTTGATTGCACTGGTCAAGACTGAGATCTGGAAGGGTGTAAATAAATTATTATGCCGTAGTGTATTTGAAATATTGACTTGTCCTTTTTGATGTTTGCTGCAAAGTGATTTGCTTAATTTGCTAAATTGAATCAAACCAATAGCTACAAAAATTTGTCAAACCGTGAGTTTTACGAGTGAAAGTTATTGCCATTTGGCACACAGACTTGATCGCTCTTTATTAAAGTGCAGAGCGTTTCAATATTTAAATATTACCGACTCAGTTTACGGTGACAGTTAACCAAACTATTGGAACAAACTCAATGATTAAGGTTGATTTGATCATAATAGACATTACATATGCATGTAATGCTTGATTGAAGTCGTGACTTCAGGTTTCTATTCACTATCATTACCAAATCATGATCATTTTATGATTCCTTTCGATGAAAATCTTATAGTTTTATCTGTGATCAGCTAGTGAATATTGATCAAAACACAGTAATTTGCAGAATGGTGTGGCTAAGAAAATCATGAATAAGATGAATGTAAATTATTTATCCATTTACAGAGACACGTTCAACTCTTACCCACAAGTAATCAGGGTTATCAACTTGATTCCTAGCCATTGGAAGCATGCTTCAACCTGATCTTTTCCTCATCTTCCTTTTGCTCTTGAATAAATTCAGATTTCAGATTGCACGTTGATAAAACATGTTTTTTCCTTAATGAATCGCATTTCAAATAACAACAACACTGAGAAAAGGCAATAAAGATGAAGAAAGAAGAGCCCAAATTGGGACTCGTAACTAACAATAAGGTTGGAAGAAGGCAAAAGTGAAAATGTAATAATGATAAAAGCAATAATCTTAAGGTAATAATAATCATAAAGATGAATGTTACATGAGACCAACAATCAAACAATGTTAAAAGTGCTTTAAGCTATTTAATAGGAAATGATATAAAAGTATATTATAAGATATAAAAAGTTGTAAAAGGTGAACAAGAAGAGCGAATGTTTCTCATCATCAAACATTATCATTACCATCATCATCATTATCTTCATGATGCAAAGTCAAAATTCTTGTTTTCTTTTTCATTCAACTTCTTTTTTAACATTTTTACCTTTTCCATTAATATAAATCATCTCAACTTGATCATGTTAATACACTTTTGTGAGCAACAAGAGGATCAACATGGCGCAAAGAATCCCAAGAAAGAAGATGGAAAAGAATGAAATTAACAAATTCTATTCTCTAATTTCATCCTTCTCATCATCTTCATCATCATGTCATCGTCTTCTTAACTTAATTCTGGACCATTTAGCTGTTGTATCTTCTTTGTTTGAACACACAACCTGAAGTACTTTCATCACAAATTGCTGTTGTTTTTGTGTAAATAAATAACAAATGAACATAAAGCAAGCTTCACAATTACAAGTTAGTAACTTTGTAATGATGATGATGATGGGAAAATAATAGCCACTAGAAGCTAATCTTCATCTTTAGTCTTCACCATTTTCAACCTTTAAATTCAGTTTACTTGAATGTTTAACCCACTTGGATCTTGTTTACATCTTACCGCCAAATTGTAATTAAATTAAGTTGGAAATTAATTTAACCTAATTTTGTTTTCTTTCTTCATACAAACCCACATCCCATGTATCAATGGTCATCCCTTGGATCGCATTTGTTTACCCATTTCACCAGATATAACAACTCAAAATTAAATTGGCAAAATTGTACCTTTCATTTCAATCCATTTTACTTTTCCTTTTTTTGATTTTCGCTTTATTTGCAATATCAATCACATTATTTTCATTTAGTTGCCATAAAAAATGTTCAAATGCGGTTGTAACTAAATTAAAATTGCAACAAAAAGATGAAGTTTAAAGGGGCAACAAAGTGTAAATAAAACATTACTGCAAAGGTAAATACAAGATGTATGTTGGGTTGACATTTTAAAATGTAATTTACTTTCAGGTTTGTTTCACTCTTTGGTTGAACAACAAAAAAGTGTAAATTTCATGTTACAAGTCATTTAACTGAACATTATTTTTTGCCTGCAATATTTTCCCAAATCACAAACATTAACAATGGATGAACAAAAATTGTTGCAAATTGAAATGATGCAAAATCCCATCAAGCAAATCCATTTTCAGAAAACCTTTAAACCTCGAAAGAAACGCAAAAGGCATTTCGTGCTTTTTCGGTCAAGCAAACCAGTCTAATTGAGGCGACATCATCTCAATTGTGGCCAATCGAGTGACTATTGTGATACAGATGGTGATCATCATGAATGTAAGCAATGAGATTGAATTTACTTTGAATAGAGTCACAGGGAGTGAAAAGTCATTCCAAGTTGATTATTAGAAGATATTTTCTGTTCATTCTTTTGTTATAACTTATGACACTTTATGTGGCTTTTTTCATATCATTTATTATCATGTTTTGCTTTTCCACTCTTTTGTCGCTCATGAAAAGAAATTTCACTTTTTTCTCTTCTTCTCCTGAAAACATTAAGTTACTTTTAGTTGCAGCTATTCAACAATTTCAGAACTTTCTTTTCAATCTTTTGCTTTGTAAAAATTGTTGGTATAAGCTGAAGGTAAAAAGCAAACATTTTATAGTCAACTTGAACAGACAAACAAGGTAAAACTGAAGAGTCAAAGTCAACTTTAAATCACATAAACTGTTGAAAATGATCAAACTGCGAATCTCTCATTGACTTTAATGTTGATCTTTTTAATCACCTTTTCAGCGTTTTTCATCATTCATTAGAGTCCATGTTGCAGATGGAAACAAAAAGGAGGAAAATAAGCTTTACTTTGAAACAAAACACTTGCTATAAATCAAATTGTTACATTTCCAAATGAAAATAAATTGTTGAAACTAGGCAAAACTGTGAATCAAAAACTCATCTTTTTTTCAAAATATTTCATTATACCATTGTTTATTGTAATAACAATTTGTGTAACCCAATGCTGTTGATGGAAATATATTAATGATGAAAAGGGTAAACACAAAAGACAATGTATGAATAAAATTGTTTGAAAGATGAAAATGTTTATTATGTTTAATAAAACTGGTTGCATGAATGTTGACCGGAATAATATTGTCCATTTAGTTTTACCGTTCATCATTCAATTGATTAATTGTCCAAATTGTCACCATTGTTGCTTGATAATTAATGATGTGTTTAAATTGTGAAACCAAATTGACTCCTTTTTAGGTAACAAAAACCATTCCAAGGGAAACCTTTTCAATTTAAAAATCTGGTTCAAACCCAAAGTCTACTTTTCATTTTAAATGCAATTTTTTTTATATAATTTAAATTTCTTTCCTCATTCGATTAAAATTGTATGACCAACAAATGTTTAAATTATGATAAAATTGAGGTGAAAAGATTAAGATTTTCTCAAGATTCTTTGGTTTACTTTTTTACTCCATTCAACAAAAGAATGAGAAAAATGATCAACTTTTTTTCACTTGCAAAATAAGATGAATATTGTGATAGAAAAATGTTGGTCTAAGAATGAAAATAATGATATAGCTTTTTTGGAATAACTTTTTTCTTCTTTTTACTCTTCTCTTCTTCTTCTTCCCATTTTCATCCTCATCTTTTTCTTGCTCTTCATCATTTCTCCTCCTTCTTTCCACTCAGCTTGTTAGTCTTTTCAAGCTTCACATTTTTCATGCTTCCAACAATATGGATCAATGAGTTTTTGCCTTCCATTATATTTGTTCACCATTTTTTATATCAATCTAACCTTTCCCTCTGTTGCTAACCTCTTCCTCTTTATCCTCATTTTACTCGTCATCATCGTCTTCACTCAACTTGATACTCATCCTCATCAGACAGATCTTTTCATTAGTTGAGTCGACAAATGTTCATCTTGAAGAGATTCGCAGCAAAAATATCAAACTCTCATCAAATCGTCTGTTAATTGAGCATCTTAATTAACTTCAATCAAATAAAGCTCCTAATTGTCTGCAAAACATCTCTCATAATTAGCATTTAGCTCGACATTCAATATCAAAATTGCTTCAAGAAATTAGCTTTTCTCATGTCTTGCTGTAAGTTTGTAGCTAAACACTTGAAAACAATTCTGATCAATTGGTGATTTCACTTACAAAATGCTTGTCAATTTGTTGTTGAGTCAATTGTTGTACTTGATTGTTTGGGAACCTGAAAGTAAATTGGTTGAGTTTACAGTCAAACCCATTGATCTTGTTCAACTAATCAGTTCACTTCATCTTAATTTTTCCTCTTATTCCTCATCATTTCCACCATTCTCACCAGTTTCAATCGTGTGCTTGGAACAGACTGTTTCTTTGCCGTGATTTATCAATGTTGAATCTGAAAAAATTGAATCCTTGCAAGATTTTTCCATTTTAATTCTGAAGAAAAACCTTTCAAGTCTGAAACGCAAACAAAAGGTTTAAACTTATTTACAATCAAGAAACTTGTTCAAGATGAAATATTAGATGATTGAAAGTGAACTCTATCATAATTAACCTTAAACATAATCTTGCAGTATATCAAGAAAAGTCAATTTCGTACTTTTAAATTAAATTAAATTGCTCTGGTAATTGAACAGAATTGTGATCAGATTTTTCAATTAATATTGCAAGATTTCATATTAAAGTACAGAGTAAACATCATAATGAATAAAAGTGATAATGAGAATGAGCTTCATTTCAATAACTCAATTCCAGCATTTCAACAAGGGAAAGGTTCAAAGTATCTTAATCAATGTAATAGCAATCTGCAAAAAATTAAGTCTTTTCCGCAAAAATTTTCATCGCCAAATTAACTACAAACTAAAGATTGAAAGAGCATTTCAATAAAACTCAAAATCATCAACAATAAGTTAAAGCTGATCTAAAACAGTTTCATTAGTCAAAAAGATTGATATGAACAAGTTTGAAGACACTGATCGCAAAACAAGTACTAAAAATTAGTCAATTAAGAGTGGATGAAGTATCCATCGGTTTCACCGATCTTTGACATTTCTGAAGGCTTAAATGTTAAAGAGCGAAATTTTCTCAGAGATTGTGTTCAAATTTCTTCAAAGCGATTTCGTTCAGTTGGTTGGCATTTGATCAAAATTGCAATTTAAATTGAGGTTAGGTTTAGATTAGGATAGGCCAGTATATTCAAAGAAAATTATATTTACTCGATAGAAAGATTGGAGAAAGAGGTCAGAATCTGGTGAGACAACGTAAAATGGTGAAGACAGTTTTGGAGAGAAAGTGATTCCTACTATTATTATCATTATCGAGTCTAATTGATTTTGGTTGATTTGATTAATCAATGAATACATCATAGTTGATGAGGATTTTAGAAATCACTTTTGCTCGATAAATGTCTTCAAAATTTTAACCGTCTTCTTCAATCTTTGAAACTGTCTTCATTTAAAGTCATTCCTGCAAATTGAAATTTAAGTTTGTATTTCTGAGTTGAACATTCATTCAATAATATCTGATCTTCTCAAACAATCTGCATCTTAAGCTTCCTCGAGTCGCAACTGTCAACAGAAAAATGAATGACATATTTGGTAAATCATCGCGATATTGCAGTTTTTAAGTACAAAAATCATTTCTTGACAATCTTTCCACTTTGCGAAGTTTAAAAACACTAATTTTCCAGATCCATGTTTGCTATAAATTAACCACTATCAAGACACAGTTTTTAATGAGCAAGCATTTCATTTCATTAAATCAAGCGAAACCTTGATCAGTTTAAATTTGAGCTTAAAGGTAGTTTTATATCAATACTGAGCTTATTGATCACCATTTTCACTCATTAATATCATTTTCTCAAACTTATCTCAATATATAATTACCGATTTTTCGGTTTAAAACCTTGATTACAATCAATTTGTGTTACAAACAAATGCTATTACCTAATAAAAGCTGCGTAATGTATAAAAGCCAATAAACTGAACAGTCCATTGAACGTAAAACCATATTTTTTCATCATTTAGTTAAAGGTTTTTTATACAAATTGACTGATGTAATTGCTAGTTAAACAAAATATCAGTCGCTATTGATCAGAAGCAAATTATTTACTCTTTTTTTATTTCATGGTTAACTGAGTAAATTGTTTACCTTTCAATGATTTCCATTTGTAACAAGTAAATTATTTTTCTCTCCTTTCATTTCATTCCCAATCCAATTGTACATGCTATTGACAATATTAAGGTAAAACTGGTGTTGCTCATGAAAATGATTTCATTAGCTTTTAACACTTTGTTCAACATTAAAATGGTTAATATATATTCGCATCGAGTTGGAAGGAAAAGGAAATTTGAAATCAATCCAATCATCTCATGAATTATCTCACGTTATTACATCAAGACTGAAAGATGATGAAGGAACGACAAAAGCGCTGCCTTAATACCATCAATGATGGCATTAGATTTTAATCAATAAACAAAAAAAAGCTGAAACATTTTCACCTTCATTACCAGAATTGGCAGATGAAATGATGCTCTTGAATCAACTGGCTACACTGTGGATCACCTTGATGCTGCTTTAATCAGGGAAAATGTATTTTTGGTTGATTGAACTGAATCATTGGTTGGTGATCATCAATGAATCTCAATGAATTTCCTGTACGAGTTTCCGGATTATTTTAATGATTAACTTGATGATAATAACGATCAACTTTATTCAAGTTTTCCTATTATATTAACATACAAACATTTGATTGGAAAGCCAATCCAAGATTATTCACAATTGTGCATGTAAGAAGTTGCAATGAATTTCCGTTTTTTGTTGCCTTCTCTGTTCAACTATTCAGATAATTTCTCCACTCCTTCCATGGTAATATTAATGGAACAACCAGTTGAGAAGTTTGTTTTGCTGCAACATCATGAGTCAAGTGAAGATGAAGAAAGATAATGATTCAGGGATGAAACTTGTGTTAAGCACTTCTTGCTGTTTTCATGCATTATAAATGTCCAGCGAGAGTTTTCAGTTTTTCGGTGAAAAAAAAGAAGAAGCTCAGGATGAATAAACTTGATAGAACGGGGAAAAATGTTAAGTAATCTCGAGCAATTAAGGTTTAAATATTTAATAATGTTGGTCAACTTTTTTGGATCAAAATTTGGCTTTATTGTTGTCATTATTATCAACCTTTCCAAGTTTCAACTTTGATTCCAGGAATGTTATCACGTTCAGTGTTGGATAATAATTTTATTAATACAATATTTCAAGATTGATAAAGACAATTAAATGAATAAAACATTTCAAGTCATTTTATGGGCTAAAAAATGTTGAACCAGAAAAAATGGCAACAAATTAGCTGTAATAAAATTATATCACGAGAATGAAAAACATTGCTGGGAGTTTGTTTCAACATCTTGGAGTTTCTATGTAATGATAATAATGAGGATAACGAGGATAATAAGTATTATAATCATTTTTATTTATTTATGTTTCAACTTCTTCTTTTTGTTCACTGCTTTCTGTACATTTCATTGTCAATCGTTTTTAATCAATTAAATTAACTGATCAAGAAGATGAGAATCAGAAGAGGAAATAAACAAAATGATGATATTAAATGAAATAATATATTGAAAGTTTTTTCTTGTCATTGAATTGCTTCAAGCGTGACCAATACTGCAAGAGATGGTGAGGACGAGGAGGAGGATGAGGAAGATGAGGAAAATGATCAAGATGATAAGGTGAACATGTAAAGCCTGGAGTGAATTTTAAGACTGTTAGAGAGCATTAAAGGACCTTTGGTTACTGCAGGAGATGCTCAAGATGAGGATGGCTGCCAAGTAAAATCGATAAAAACTTGTCTTCTTTTTCTTCTTCTCTTTCTTCCTCATCTTTTCTCATCATCCTTTTCATCTTATTCTTTCTCATGCTCTATTTGTTTGCTTATTCAGATTGATTTGATTTCTGAGTTAAAGATACTGCTTGTTATCCGGAAAACCACAAAATCCTTGAAACTGAAAACACCATTTTCATCATTTCCATCGTTGTCTTTGTCATCGGCAACAAAAAATGGCAACAATTTTCTTCTTCTTTAAAAGGATTCCTTTCCATGAATCTTGATTAATTCACAACCAGACTGCTGCCCTTCTTGCAATTAAATTTTTATCCTTTTTCTCAACACTTTTCATCTTCATTTTCATCATTTTCATTCTCTTTCTAAAAAGGCAATCTTTTTTGTCTTTCATTCATTTTAGAGGGGAAAAAGTTGACTGAGAAAAGTTTCATCTTCATCTTTGCACTTTTCAGTTAAAATCTAAATGCTTTTTTTAATACTTTCAATTGTTACTTGAACATTCTCAATGTTCATCATTCTCATCCTCTTCTTCCTCATCATCAGCTACTTTTTACTCTCTTTGTGATTCCCCTTTCATTGTTAAACACGCTTTGCTGGGATGATGAGGATGAGAATGAGGATGAGGAAGAGAGGGATAAAAATGAGAGGAGAAATGAAGTGGGTGAAGGAGGAGGAAGAGGAAAGGGAATGAGATTGTTGAATACAAAACAAGCTCAAGGGAAATGCAAGTTAAATGAAGGAGTAATACAGAAGAAGCAGGCGAAGAAGATGATGAAGATGAGAAAGATGAAATATATGAAGAACAGCGTTAGTATTTTTGCTCTTTCTCTTTCTTTCCCTTTCTTTTATAAGCTTAAAGATGATGAGAATTGATGCCGGTTTTTGGTGAGAGTGAATTGAGAGTTGAAAATGATGATTATAATGATGATGATGAGGAGACAGGGAGGAAGATGGAGAAAGGATGGAAAGTGTTGGATGAAGATAAAAGTTTCTATCGATCGCATTTTGTGCAACAAAGAAGCATCATCAGAGTCGGCTCAATGTTATTTTATCACTCCCTTTCCCTATTAGATTTACACTGTTAATACTCTACTTCTTTATCATCCTCTCCATCATCCCTCTCATTCTCATCTCTCTCGTCCTCCTTTTGGACTCTCATCTGATGCTTCTGTTCGGAATGCTCCAGATACTTTCAGTCTCTCAGACTGTAAGCTTCAAACAGTCTGCTCAACCTTTTTCAACTTTCAATTTCCTTTTGATGTAAAAACACTTTTACCAATCTCAACCTTTCAACCCAAACGAACTGAAAACTGTCCGAATCTCGGTTCCATCCAAACTCCAGACAGAAAATTCCTTTCACAATGAAACATTCCTTTCACTTCATCCATTTGCAACTTTACCTTTATCAATTTTAAGTCACAAATCAAAAATGAAATTGTAAACCTAAAAACCGAAACCTGAAAAAACCCAAATATGAAAAGAGTTTTTTGGGGAAAAAAAGACCAAAAAATATCTTTTTCCGATTCTTTTTGCAAATTGATCAAAAATCAACTTTACCGTCATGTTGCCCTGAACCTGAACCATTTTCATCCAGATTTTATCTCAACTCACCATGATTAACCGACATGATAATAATGTTAATCATCGCCATCTTCCATTTGTCTTTTTTTCTCAGTCAACATCAACATCACCATTGTGAGTATGTTTCTTGCCTCTTCATATATACATTTATATATTCACTTTGTTTTCCTCCTCTTTTCCCATCCTCTCTCCATCCTCTCTCCATCCTCATCACTTTGCTCCTATAAAAATCTTGCTCTCATTCACTTGCTCTTTACCATCCTCTTTGCCTTTCCTTTCCTCTTTCTCCGAACAAAATCCCTGTCTCTCTATGCTTCTACATTATCATCAATATTCTCCTCATCCTTATCTTCATCTTCATCCTTCCGCCATTTTCCTTTCTCGCCTCTTTATTCCTTCTTTTCCTTCGATTCAATTTCTTCTTTTTTTTCTTCATCTACACATTCATTGACTCTTCTTACCCTAACTAATCACAATTAACCCTTAACACTTCAAGCCCAATTTGACCCGAAACAAAACAAATCAAATGCCAAAAAACACTCCAAACTTCAAAAGCAAATCCAAAATGCCAGTAAAATCCTTCATTTTTTATCCATCTTTTTCGTTAATCCAGTCAAAGTAAGACAAATTTTTTTCCTTTTCCTACTCAATATCCTTAACAATTAGACTTTTTTATTAATGTTTACTTTCCATTTTAGTTTTATCACAATTTATTTAATCATTTTGTCATTTGTTACAATCAATTTAACCTCAATGTCTGCGTTTGTTTGCCCATTGAAATTGTTAATCTTTCTTCTTCTTCTTCCTTTCATTTGCACCTAACAATCCATAAATGTCTCTCTTTTGTTATTCAATCTTGGCATTGAAATACTCATTTTAAATTATATTGAATTATGATTTTCTTTTTTCTTCTCAAGGAATTCATTGCTTTGCTCTAATTCAGGGCCTTTCATCATCAATTGTTAACTGACTTAATTATAATCCATTGACGGATTATGTGTTCCTTCATCTCCTTATCATTTCCGCTGTCCAGACAGATTAATGTTAAAATGACCTGGACGGAGAACTGATAAGGGCAAGCAGGGACAGTTAAACAACAATTAAGCCACTCGCCGATACTTTATTGTTAACCATCTGTGATTAAACATTTTTTTCTGTGCGAAATTCTGTATTCATATTTTACTTTTATCTTCATCAATAAAGTGCAAGATAAGTTATTTACTTGATTTCGGCATTTTATCACCTTTTTTCTACAAAAATTTATATGCTTTTCAATGGGAATTTATAAGTTTATTTTTCATTTTTAAAATTTTGAACCAGAAAAATGTACTTTTTATTACACAACAACAGCATTTATTAGATGAATCTAGAAACAAATAAATTCAAATTCCCATAGATTTACCACTTCTGACGGTTCCCTCGTTAGATGAGAGTCCAACAGAGAGGGAGAGTGAGATAGTCCGGTGGGTTTGACCTTGTCGAAACTGAGTCTGTAGTTCGCTCTGTCTTCAGAACTTGACGAGATTCGTTGGCTCACCTCAAGATACAGATTACAGCATATGAAGACTAGCAGTCTTATTGCGAATGCTAGCCCTTGGGCTAACATTTAAGGAACATGTCAAAAGTTGCCTATTTTCAGATCACATTGAAAATTTCTTGTTTATGCTGATTAAAATTTAATAATTCATTTTTTACTCTGATTTACCGTTCGTGCGACATTGGCAAAAATAAACTGAGGATGAAACAAGGCTTAAAGACTTATGTATGAAGTGAATCAGTAGTGCTAAATCCATATTCACTATTCAAATAACATTTAATAGAAAAATATTGCAAAATGAGTCAACAGACCGTCATATTTCTGTTGTGTCCTATTACTGTCCTTGTTCCGGGTCCATGCACCTGATGCAACTTTGTATGATGGTGACTTCACGTGTTAAATAATCTCGAGACTAGAATGGTACAAAACTAATCATACATTGTAAAACTGTCTTTTTGTCTAGAAGTGAAAAGACTAAAAGAATAAGGAAAATTCCTAAAAATAGATTTTTGAACTTTTTAGATGCAAAATGACGCGTAATTTTTTTTGTATTAGTTTTGATTTACTGGCCTTAAAATTTTTTTAGGTTTAAACTCACTTTTCATGCTAAAATTGTTACACTGATCATGAATATGAAATTTGTGTTTTGATTAGAAACCGAAGTTAGTCAATACTAAGGTATGACCGGTAAAAACACAGAATAAATTCAAACACAATAGAAACAGTGATGATTACCGGTCATACCTTAGCATCGGATGACTGACTATAAGTTGACTAACAAAGTTGTAACTTATTTTCACTGCTTTTAGTCTTCAACCTGTGTGGATAAATTATGAGACTTTAGTTTAGCATTCAATAGATTTTTTTCAAACTCAATCAATATTTACGCACATAATTAAAGATCAAATTAAGCTATTAAAACTGAACTCAATGACTTGGTTGACCTGGTCGATTCCTTAAAGATTCAGCAATTCTCATAAGAGTTGAATTAAAGTTTCAAGTCCCATAATTTATCCACACTGGTTTTGAAACAAATTTCATTTTATTGTACCACAAAGAAAATGTACCTTTGGTAACGAGTTTTTGTTTAATTTGTAAAAAATCTGCCTTTAGAGAGCAGAGTTTGGACTTGTTTGTAGAGCGATAAAAACCAAGTCCATTAGTGCTAACAAGAAACTTCTCCAATCGCCTGTTCTCGAGAAAGTCGAGAAAGTACAAGTATACAGAATCGATAAATTTTTATGGTTTTTTTTCATTTTCCAAGAAACTAAAAGTCACACGAATTAACTGATTTCAGATTCGTGTTATTCATAATTGTTTACACTTACAATGTTAGTTTTATCAAAAAATATCTCAACTTCGATCTTCTTGATTAGATCACTTGAGAGCCTGTAACTTTTTTCAGGTCGATTTTCACCATGAGAGATTAGTGTTGAAAGGTTTTATTTCACGGGGATAACATCAAAGTCACTTTCATTTTGATCTGTTCCTACCAACTAGTCATTTCTTTTTTAGTCTCATTGGTACACTCCTCCGCGGAATGCTACAAAAATTGATAATCGAAACGAAACTTGAACCAAATCAAATTGTGGAAAGAAATGTATTATCATGAAAACGAATACTACAATCATTTTCCATGAGACGGCTAAGATTTCTTGCACTCATCTCAAAGGCTATATTAAGTCAGTCATCTCCTTATTGAATACCCGTTACGCTGCTCAAATGATCCTTCACAAACCAACGGAGTATTTCCATCGTCATTATACTCTGATCACAAGTTATAATGCTCGAATCAAACATTAGGATTAGATAACTGACCTTAGTCAACAAAAGAATCTGCTTGGGTCACAAAGATCAGTGAGAAAGGTCTTAAGACATCACAGGTAAGTTCTTTAATCATTTTTTTATTTTGTTAATTCTGTAATCGCTTTATTCCTATTTTTCTTTGTCCAGAATTCAAACCCAAATCGAACTACCCTGCATCCTGTAAGATCATCTACTTTTAATTTGTTTGAGTTACAATTAAATTTTTTCGTCAATTTTCAGGATGCAAGCGCAAGTTCGGATTCCAGTTTAATTGTTTCAGAAGTTCAGTTGTTTCTTTATTTTTGTATCCTTTATTCCATTCAAGCAATATAACAATTTTTTTATTTTTATTCATTCTTTCTGCAGCCATCTTAAATGAGTAATATTCATAACATAAATACTAGGTCATAAAATCAGAGACTCACATTAGTCTCAATTTTAATCAATATCTGAATTGATTGATCTTTATTGTTTCTTATGTTTTGAGTGAGGAGCAAAAAGGATTCGTGCACAATTAAACGGGACTCCACTTGATCACCCACCCTATGGAGGGTGATTATCTAGAAAATCATGAATAAATCAAAAACAATCGTACAAGCAAAGGCACTTCCCTTGTTAAATTCCTATCATAAATAATTATTTAAATAGAACGGCATATACAAGGTGTTCAAACGGGTAGGTCAAAGATTAAACAGCTATAAATTATTAATTTTTGAACGGGTTTATTGATCTGACAACGTATACAGATAGATTTTTATGCAAAATTAATTTGTCGTTAAGCTAATTAATATAAAAATAAAGTGAGTGCGATCGTGCGTCTTGTAATACTCGAGATCCTAAGGCACGAAGTTTAACCTACTCGTTTGAACACCTTGTATGAGTTATGAACTGTGTTATCAACTTAAACCATTTTAAATAACATAATAAAAATTAAACCACCAAATTGTTCTTTCTGTAATTATTAAAAATATCTTTCATAAGCTTATAAAGTGTTGTAATAGTGCTCGGGTCATGCAGAAAATTTTGATATTATAATAATTAAAACGATTTTTTACACTAGTTAGATATCTAGCTTTTGTGAATCTGTCCATTGAGAAAATTTCGTATTCGAGCATATTGAGGGTGTTTTTCTTCTTAGCTAATCTATCGTTTTTTCCTGTTTTGGCGATTTTAAAAGTTAAGTTTATTGTTGATAGCGCTTTATTAACTCCAATTAATTTTAGATTTGTGTTTGATAGCGATACAAGTAAGCTTACATCGGCTATGGCATTTATGTGAGGTTCAATAGTTGGAGTATAGGAATTATATAAATTTAATCGGACCAATCGCAATATTAACTTGAACACTATGTATGTTGCGTAGTTTATCCCCCTAGTTGGCAGCTTACTCGGAGAAATACAGAACATGTTTATAAGATTATCCATTACATGTAGACTGAATTTCAACTTATACCTGATAAACATGATAGTGGCTGTTAGTAAATGTCTACAACAGTAACCAGCATGATTCGTTTAACAATCTTGGTTATTTTACTATTTACGTCAAACAATTATAACGGTTATTTTACCTGGTCATTTGCAGGGCAACAATTTTCCCCAACAAATTCAAACTAATCCAATCTTAACGGTAACATTTCAAATGGTAAGTTAATGGATGTCACTTCGATAGTTTGATTGATCAAAAGTAAACCAAATTATTGAAAATTAATTAAGGGAAAATGATAAAATTTTAAAGAAAAAAAACGATTATTTATCTTTTTTTATAAATAAATTAATCATTTAAATGTTTACAGAAAATCTGAAAGTCTAAGAGCCCCTGTAGGAGTTGGGTTATAGTCACCATCTGAGTCTCGTCCACCCCGACCACCTCTTCCTCCTCTTCCTCTACCTTTTCCACGACCGCCCCGACCGCCACGGCCACCACGACCACCGCCACCGCCACGACCGCCTCGACTTTCACCTTCAACATTAAAGCCTCCACGACCTCCACGACCTCCACGGCCTCCTCGTCCTTCATTAAAATGACCTCTACCTCTATGTTCACCTCGACCTCCAGTAAAATGGTCATTATTAACTGGAAAACCTTCTTGGTCACGACGATGATTTTCGTCTCCTCTATCTTGATCTTGATGGACTTGTCGATTACCAAGGACTTTGCCTGGTTGCATTGGCTGTCCAGGTCTACCTTTAGCTTGTTTACCAGGTATGCTAACAAGTCCTCCGGAAATTTCAGGACAACAGAAAACACATCCTGTACTTTCATTCGGATTGCGCTCTCTTTTGTACTCCACGTGAATTGTTTTACAAGAACAATTTGCACATTTTTCACTTTTCACAGTTACTTTAACAGCTTCTTTGAGTCCAGACATAAAAGAATCACATTTATTACAATAAATTTTCCATTTCCCTCCGTGTCCAGAACCAGGGTCCAGAGTTAAGGTTCCATCTAATGAGCACCAACGACAACTGCCGATACCCATGTGTATCATTGATTGGAAACATTCCTTATTGGAACACTGATTACAACCAGAAAGTTTATTCATGTCTTCGAATGGAGGATTGTTATAACAGTTAGGACAGAGAACAAAACTTTTGGAATTTGCTCCAAATCCATTGAAATAGAGTAATTCATACTCATCAAGAGGACATTTCAGTTCTTTGAACGTTCGGAAACTGCCATTGTAAGGTAGAGAAAGGGTTTCTTGACAGTTAGGACAATATAAACGAACAGGTTTAGCAGAGATAAGCTTAAGATATCGTCTACATTTACCACATCGAGATAATGCTTTCCCAGACTCAGCTAATGATGAAAAGGATACTTCGAAAAGCTCATCCATAGCTTGAATGTTTTTCACAAAGTTGTCAAATTTCTCTCTGGACTCTCTCAATGTACTTTGCAGGACTTGATGGAAATCGGCGGTACCTGCGGCTATCTGATTAAGTCGTTTTTCAATTTCAGCTCTTCTTGTCGGTAAAACAAGATCGTTATCAATCTTTTGATATCCATGGATCAGAACGATTCCTAACTTGGTAGGAATCAAACGTCGGCCACTGGAAATTTTAACGTAATTACGAACACATATATTATTTATGTGAGTAGGAATAGATGCATCAGTCCCAATACCATGCTTCTCCATTAATGAAATCAAATCAGATTCACTGAGATAATCAGGTGGGCTAGTCAATCTTTCGTCAAGTTTAGTCTCCCCAATGAAAAATTCATCTCCAGTTTTAATAGTCGGAGGAAGTCTTTGATCAGTAGGCATCGCTAACCAAGGCATTATCTCAGTAAAACCAGGATCCAAGACAATTGAGCCAGTCTTTGAAAATTTCTCGTCTCCGATAGAAAGATTTATCGTTGTTTGTTCATATTTACAGTCACCTGCAAGACTACCAATGAAGTGTCTTACTATGTAATCATAGAGACGCCATGAGTCTCGGTCAGAGAAAGTATTGTTAGATGCTGATTTCATTGGTGTAATCGGTGGATGATCCCCTGCATCACGCCCAGATTTCGGTCTAACAACACCTTTATCGAGAATTTCATTAACAACTGATCCGTAATCTTCATGAGATCTAAAAGTTCTGAGAGAACCAACAAGATCAAAATTAGCAGGATATTGATTAGTTTCTGTTCTAGGATAACTAATATATCCTTGAGTATATAATCTTTCAGCGATTGACATAGCTTGATGAGGTCCTATAGCTAGACCTGAACTAGCAACACGGAGCATTTCCACCGTATTCAAAGCTCCCACTCTAGGCTTGGTTTTATCTTTTTTTGAAATACTAGTCACAACAGCTTTCTTCTGTGATTTTATTTTATTCAACACGGATTTAGCCACATTCTGATTGAACTCTCTTCCTTTATCCCAGTCGAGTTGAAAGTTAGGACCACCAGGAACACCAACGTTAACCAAAAGAACCCAGTAAGGTTCGGGCTGAAATGATTGAATCTTATCATGTCGATCAACGCAAAAACCTAATGTCGGAGTTTGACATGGTCCAAAAGAAATAAGTGCGCTATCAAGATTACCATATTTTCCCTAAAATAAAATCAAATTATTTGTATCATTATTTGAATCAAATTATATTATCCAAATTGAACTTACATGAAAAAAATGAGTTTGAAATCGAGTGAAAGCGCAGCCAATACGTAAATCAAGCTCTTGTCGAGCATCCACTGACAATGATTCCAAGTGATTAGGATAAATTAAATTTTTCATCGCATGTTTAATGTCTTTTTCAGTGATAGCACTGAACTTGGCTCGAAAAACATTCTAAATAAGGAAGTTGGAATTGAGAAAGATTAAAAGTAACACAAGAAAATAGATTGATAACAATTCGAATTATCTTTCAACAATTTTTGTGTGATAATTCTGACTATGATAAAGTTTACCTGAGGTGAGTCAAATGAGATTCTCATGACAGTCTCGACAGCTTGAATTACTTCAAAGCAAATATTTTCTCCCTCTTTGTCACAGTCTAACCAAAGAACAAGATGAGTAGCATTCCGGGCCTTTACACAAAATGAAGTTTGTAAATGAAAAGTACATCAAATCAAACATGATGATACAGTAAACTGAACAAACCTCGCTTTGAAGAAACTTTGGCATATGCAGCTGTGGATTGGCTTCTTTCTTTATAATAGGTGCATCAAACAACTCAACTGGCTCTACTTTATCCCAATTATTGTATTTACCGGGAAAATCGACTGACATAACATGACCACAAACTGAGGTAAATTTAAAGAATGCATCATTATATCCAAGAAATGGCCCATGATATTCGTGAATCGAGCAAGCTCCATTACCACCTTTACGGGTCTTATAACGACCATTAGATAAAATTTTAGCTAATGATTCAGCTAAAGATGGTTTCTCAGCTACCATTAATACGATCACCTATGAAAAGGAAGAAAATAAAGAAAAGAAAATCCATAGATTTTAAATAAAGATATGCACAGTATTTATCAACGATATAAACATTTGAAATTTACTGTTTGATAATTGAATTATTAAATTGACTGACAAAATGAAACAAAAAAAAATTTTCTCAAACCCAGAAATGTCGATTTAAACTCACCATTTTTGAGGGAAATAGTTGTCTCTAATTTTGTGCAAAAAAAATCACCGGATAAATTAGATCATTTCCAGAAAAAATTAAACAACACTTTTCAAGCAAGTTTCCATGTTTCACAGATCAATTATTTACTCATTATTTAGAGTGGATTTCACGAGATATTGTGAGCTCTTTCTCTTTTTACTTTTTTTTATTTACCAGCTTGTCAGCTAAGAAACACATGTCCAATTAGAGAAATGGCGGTTTTTTAAAGATGAGAAAAATGAATATCATCAAAAAAATGCAAAACAAATTATCTCAACTGATTAATAAAGTGTATCTCTTTTTAATTCAATACTTGATATTAATCAAAGATAAATATTTTCCAAAATCCTTTAGATTTGAGTCAAATTATTAATATCACTTTTACCCATTTTTAAATTTCCCTCCCAGATTAAGAAAGAATTAACCGGTTATAGTAACCAAGTCTTATTTCATTATTTTCCCACCTAAGTTAGGTGACCTAACTGTTCATTAACTAGAAATGATCGTAAACAATGAAAGATTTAATTTCAATTCTAGATCAACAATTTAGAACTTCTATTCACTTTATCCTTTAAATTGTTTACCTCTTGTAGATAATAATTCAGTTGGACATCTTTTTATTACTCTTTGTTTACAGTCCTTTTTGGTATCCTAATGGAAATAGAAGGTAAAGTTAAATATTTAAACGTTTTCAATTTATTATATTTTTTTGTTTATATAATCTCTATTGTAATTTGAATTTGTCATAGAATGTTCATCGTCCAAAGAAACTCAAACAAGCACGGGTCTGTTTGAAAGGTATTTGTCCACCATTTTTGATAATGAAAGGGAAGACTATGCTGGTTTAACCTTGTGTTCAATTTGCTTGGAACCCTGGGTTGAGAATACGGACCATCGAATAGTATGTCTCAAATGTGGTCATCTCTTCGGTGAAAGCTGTATTAATAAATGGTTTATTAGCACAAAACTTGAACAAGGTGGACAAAAGTGTCCTGAATGTCAAGCTGCAGTCCGTCGACCTGATATTAGGACACTCTTTGCCAAAACAGTTGTTGCCGTTGACAAAAGTGATGAGATAACGTTGGAGAATTTAGCGCGTAAAGAAGCTACTTTGTATGCTATGGCTGGGATAGAGAGAAACAATCTTACTACAAATATAAAACTATTTCAAAATCAACTTCAAGGCCTTAAAATTCAACGACAAGAGCTTCTGCTTAAAATTGACAAATTAAGAGCAAGGAGAGGAATTAAACCTATTTCACCATTCGACCACTCTGACCAAGCTATGTCTTCGTGTGTTCCCTCAGAAGCGGAATCGATAGGCTCAGTTGAGGTCCCTTTATTTGAAGCATCGAATCTAACTCCTGGTAATTTTATAAAAGTACATGATTTTGAATTGTTTTCAAATGGTGACTGTCGACTTTTGATATCCTCAAATACATACGGTATTTTAGCTTGTAGTCAGAAAAGTAACACTGAGTTATTCGAAGGTTATGGCATACGGACCGTCGGTTATAGTGATTTTAGACCTAAAATGTTTATCCCACTGCACAAAGCACAAATCAAAGATATTGTATTCCATCCAAGCGATCCTATCATATTAACTGCATCTCTAGACAAAACAGTGAAACAATCAAACATTCATCAAGGGTCAGTAATTTCAACCTGTTCAGTGGAAGATGCAGCATGGAGCTGTTGTTGGAATGAATCGAATCCGACATGTTTCTTTGTTGGTTTGAAAAATGGCCGAGTCTTAGAATTTGATGTTAGAGCGACTCATTACCCATTAAATGAACTGAAGACCTCTGAAAAGTTACCAGTGGCTTCCCTTTCATATGTCAATAATAACATCATGAAAGGAGTAATCTGTACTAGATTACGAGGAAGTGAATTTTATGCTCATAAAACTGCCGATTTATTTGAGAGATATCCTATGCCTATAATGGGTAACTTCACTTCTGCATACTATGATAATCCATCAGCTCATTTTTTAATTAGTAGTCGCCCATTTAAGAGATCTGCAAATATTTCTCATGCTGTAAGTTATTTTTTTCAAGCTGGACAATCTTTGTTTTCTCAATTAATTCTTTTTTCGCTTCATTCCTTAGGTTTACAATCTGCGCTTTGCATTTAGTGAATCTGAAGAAAGTTACTTATTTCAATGTTATCCCGTAGCTGAATATTTAGGAGGAATCAGAGCTGATCATGTTTTACGAAGCAAAATTTATACTCATCCAAATGGAAATGGTCACATTGTTTGTGTAGGTGATCAAGACACAAACGGATTCATTGTTTTTGACTCAAATCTTGTCACGCCATTGTTAAAAATGAATATTGGCAGTCCAGTTTTCGATACATCTCTGATAAAACCGCCAAACACCGATCCTCATTTGATTTGCCTTACAGACAATAAATTAATAGTGCACAAATGGTCTGCGTGATAATTATTTGAGGTCATGAAACTATTATCCTTTTGTCTTTTTGCTATGCATTTGAATCAATCCTCATTCTCTTGACTCTTTGTCATCCAATTTTATCGCAATTTACTGTCAAATTATTGCTTTCATCAAAATTCTCTCAATTTTCGAAACGCTCTTTTTTCTAGTCGTAAGTTTTACTAAGATCTTCATTCTCAATGACAAATATTCTGAATGTTTCTTCATGAATACCTGTTCTTTCTCTGAAAAATTATTCAACTATCATGGAATCACAATTTTCAAAAATGCAATCGAGAAGCCCTTAAACCTGCCTAATCATCATCATTGGACATCAATAAAACGATGAACTCCTCATATATTTCTGTACAGTATAATTAATTTTGTTATAATTGACTCATTTTCCTTGTGGTTATTGCATTCATAACTTGTGTAAATATTGATGTAACAATTAATCTTTTGTACCTTGAGAACAGAATACTCAATACAATGCACTTAACTCAATCCTGAATTACCCTTTCTTCTTTTCAATTAATTTATAATTAATTACTAATCGATAATTTTATTTTGATTAATCAATGTTTCACTTCAACGACTTCCTTAATCAACAACATCATTATCCAATATTGTCCCAGATTATAAACATTGAAACTCTTTACACCTTTATGTTTATAAAGTTTCAACTGATTATCACAGGAAAATAACCAAATATTTCCTTTATCATAATTTTTGTCTATAATAATTATTAGATGCTATGCATAAAACAAAATAAGGTAATCAATTATCAAATAATGATCAATCAAAAATATAGCTACGTTAAACAAAGCAAAACAGCAAAAAGATAGTAATTTTACAACTTAAAACAACTAGATCACGTAAGCATAGCCAGATCTTGAACATTTACTCATCCTCTGATGACAACTAACCTATGCTCAGAAATTCTTGGACACCATGATCAAGACAATTTATTTATTGAACTGACGAAGATAGGGGCACAACTTTGATAGCAATGACTAGATGAAGATTAGAGCTTTAAGCTACGGTCCGAGATCGAATTCACTTTCATTTAAGACTTTCATGAGTCTAAAATATACGTCTAACTTTTTACTTTTGTTATACTTTTGGTATTACTTGCATACTTAATTTCAATCCTATCAACTATTTCGTAGAAATTTTAAGCCACGAAGCCATTAGCATAAATTTTAGGTTGAATTTTGATCAAAATGCTTCAATATGCCTGATTTAAGGAATCGTAAGTTGATTAGAAGACTCTGGAACTAACCATTGATTTAGAGATGAAATTTAAAGACTTAAACAACTTATATTTAAAATTTTTATGTTAGCAAAGCGATGGCAACTTCCATGGAAAATGTTAGTCATTCAGTTTTCATGGTTGATTATCAGTATTAAGTTGATTAGATGGTTTAATAAAATAGGGAAAGGTAAAAAAATTCATCACAGGTAAAGGTAACAGATTAATGAGCCAATTTCTGAGCATAAAATTGCACTTCCTTATAATCTAGTTCAGATGTTATTGTATAGACATGAGAAAGTGAAGCAACAGGCAATCTTCCCTCAAGTTTTTTGCTCATTCATTGGATAATGAGTTACTTTAACATCAAATTCTGGCACTCGACTGTTTCCCGAGCCAACAAATAACATGATATTTTCATTTGAGTGGAATGTAATATCTTTAATCTGCATGAAGAGAGGAGGATGATAAAAAGGAGAGAGAATGAGAGTGAGAGAGAAAAATTGGCAATTTAAAAGTCAACATTGAAAAAATGAAAATGACCAACGGTTTAACAGTTATACCTTTTAACACTACTTAAAGCAAAGATCATGTGTCCATAACTTGTGAATAGCTCAAGTCAAAAATCATCCTTTGACATTGATCCATACATTTGAAAAAATCACCATGATTATCACCATGGAACCCAAATAAGGCCACAATTAAAGATCCGGGGCGTAACTTGAATTTTTTCCTCCATCCTTCTGATTTTCATCCCTCTCGAACATCTACAGAATCATCTTCATTTCTTCCTTCTTCCTCACCATCATCATTATCATACACAAAAACATCATCTTTCACTTCTCACTCTTTCCACAGACTTTAGCCACAGACTTTTTGATGGTTGCCAGAAATATTTTTAGTCGTCTTCATACTTGATGAGCATACGTTACTTACTAAAATGCATTGCTCAAGCTTTCTATGTTACAGTAGTTTCTGCATTATTCTTTAGTGCCATCTATTGATCATTAGTTATAAGGTGAGCCTCGTTATAATTTTTTTTTATTTTCCACTTCGTTACAATTTTCAACTTTCATTTAGTGTTTATATTTATTATTATTTTTGATTGTTTTTGATCTTGATCAGTGTTTTCATTAAAAGTTAACAGTTATCTTAATTATGGGAGAGAAGCACCTTTAATGATCAACTTGTTTGTGAAAACAAATTTATTCCTATTTATAATTTTGCCCTCTATTTTTTTCTTCTCTCTCTCTCACTCTCTTTCCTCTTCACTTTTGTTTACTACTATTGTATAGTTATTTATGTTGTTTTCTCTATGCTTTCTTTTACCCTTATTCCATCTAAAATATCATATCCAGATTTTTATGAACAGTTTCACTCAATGGATCGAGCTCAAAAGAAAGAGTTTCTTAAACATAAGATGGAACGACGGCCTGATCGTCAAATCTTAATCCAGCAACATATATTGGAGGATACAGTGAATACAGTAAGCCCAACCATCCATATTAAACAAAGGCAATTGAAGAAGGCTCGATTAACGGATGACCTAAATGACAGACTATCCCATAGACCTGGTCCGTTGGAACTTGTTAAGGGAAACATTTTACTTGCTGATAGTGAATTTGTACAAGCAGTGAAAGAGGGGCAAATACAGTTTAAAGCTACTTCTGAAGGAAAGCCAATTAAACACCCACCTCCAAGGTTTATTATTAAAGAAGAAAGCAGTTCAGATGATGCAGCTTCGCCATCAAGACCAAGTGACAAGCCGATTGACTTTAGTAATGATGCGGATTTAGGTTCATCCTCGTTCATTCCTACTACGACAACAGTAACAACGACCAATTTTGAAATAGCAACTTCTAGTTCTAATCCAACGGCTAATATAAATATTACCGATAATACCAAAGGCGTCAATAATTGTACTACCAATAATATCTTAAGCTTAACTCAAGGTATTAACTTAATTCAACCCTCAACCAATCCAGATAGCACTCAAACTCTTACTCTTGGTACTTTTAATTGCATTCCAATTGCCTCGACAGCCACGCCAACATTATCAACAGTCTTTCCGACTTTTACTACTGTTGCAACCAACAATGTTTTATCCAACAATCAATGTCAACAACAACCAATGGGAAATGCTGCCATTAATATTAATCCGCCAACTTCAACCACCTTTTCCAATTTCACCTCATCACCAACAATTAAAGAGAGCGGACCGATTTTGACCAAAAATCGTAAAAAATCTAAATCAAAGTCTCAACCTAAGACTAAAACAATCAAATTCCATGAGTATAAGGTATGTCGAACCCCTTTCTCCTCTCAATAATAATCAAATTAATTTAAAGCGTGAGCAAACACCGTAGGTGTCAATGGTTAAAAAAAGTTATTATGACTCCACTTGTGATTAGCTTCATGTTATCCATGAAAGTTTGGACGAGAAAAATTGTTCTCAAGCCAACTAAAAATATCATGATTACTCAGGAAGAAAAACAAGTTGAGCTTAAATTCTTCAGATGTATGTGAGTTTCTAAAAATTTTGCAATTTCTCACACTCGATTTGATAAATGTAATGGTCAAACTTCTTCTTAATATAATGATAAAGAATTTAACAAAGGAGAATATTTTTGATTCTGAATCGTGGTAAAATGAGATATTTAACCAAAAAGATGTCTCATATGCTATGATAAACAAGGCAAGGCAAGGTAAAATCGATTAAAAATTAAAAGAATCATTGGATCTTTTTCATTTGAAATGTTTTTGCATGGAGAATTGTTTGATAAGATGAGCTTACGTGTTTTAATTACTGCCACTTCACGCTATTATGCGATTTTTCCTAATTTTTAATCGATTGTGCCTTGCCTTGATGATAAATAAAATTCAAGATTTGCTTTTTATTTTCAGCTATTTTCTCTTATTTTCAACTAATTCAACTCCGATGAAAACAGATACTTTTTTCGATAATTAATCTTATTATTTAAACTGATAACCAAGCAATTAGATAAATTGAAATATAACTTTGTAAACACGAATTGTCTTTCGGTTAACAATCAATTTCAGTTTCGAAATGTTGATTTTTATATTAGATTGTTGTATTTTAACCTTTGATTTAATCTTTCTTCCATTTCATTCTGTTAACGAAATCAATTCCAGTGCAAATCAATTCAATTTATATACTTCACTATCATAATCTATCAAATTGAAACCAAAATGTTTGTTTTATTTTTGTTTAGATAAAAAACAAAACTCAGAAACCTTTTAGATGATGAGATTGCGTTGATTCCCATTTAGCCAATGCATAGCCTAATTCTCGTTAATTTATCCTCTCTTTCTAACCGAAACGATTAATTACAATTTCTAAAATCGTCCAATCAATTTTCAAGGTAATTATTAGGAGCAAAATTTCGGTTCACGCCACTGGATAATTGATCTATTAAATCAATATTTTGTCCAAAATATAAATGAAGTTAGGTGTTAACCTCATTTTTTGCATAATCTTCTGTAATAACTAACAAGATCCATATAATTTATTTTGAATATCTCCATGTATCCGGATTATTATCAATGTTAAATATAAATTTTAATCTAGTTTCAGTAGCGATAAAACCTGAAAATAATATCACATGTTTTCAAGTGGCAATATAATCACTGTTAGCTGTTAGCTGACTCTACATAGGATTGGATTCAAGATTAATTGACATGCTCTTAACTTGTTTACTCTGCTAGACATTCTGTTGACCAAATATTTAACTTTTCTGGTTCGATCTGCAATTAAATAACTCCATTTGCTGCATGCTTAATAAAATATTTTTATTAAATTACTATATTTTCTGTTGGTTTGCTTGATGTATATAATAATTGCTTTCACTATCAACACAACATAATTTAACATTTGTAAAAATACGCAAATATTATGCTTCAACAATCAAACGATATCAACACATTGTTATAATCCACATGCAGATGCTGTAGCACGGAGATTGATTAAATCAGAGTCTCTGATTGAGAGGTGTAACTTACTAGAAAAGGTCTCACATTATGAATAAAAAGCTGAATCGTTTGTATATTACATTCAGATCTCATAAAGTTGAAAGTAATGTTTTGTCTAATACTTTTTAAAAAAACTAGGATTCGATAACTCGTGACTAGTAAACTCAGAACTTAACTTAATAATTGGCTAATGAATATCAGATAACAAAATCATTGAAAGATAATTCATAGGCGAAAAAAATGATTCCCTTTCTAAAAGTCGCTAGAGTGGCTATACTGCAAAGAGCAAATATCTATACTTTTTATTATTTTGTTTGGTTTCTATTTTATAATATAATATCCAGTTCATTTTTAACCCAAAATGATGAACAGTCTTCTGAAAGTTCATTGTAAAATAAACTAATGTTAAAGCCTACAGATGCTTCGATCTAGAGATGTCATTGATTTCAACAAATACTTTAGTAGCAGTTATTTATGCATAAACATTGGGGGAAATTAGAGTATTTAATGATAAAACACATTAATACCAGTGACACTTTTTAAGATATTATTTAAAGTTACGAACAGATCTTGAGAGTTAGAGTTAGAGTTAATTTGGCTCAGCTAAATGGTTAATATTACTAGGGTCAAATAAATTTCAACCCCATGGTTATATTAACCAGGTTATCGGTATTGAAGCTGGCATGTGCATTCAATATTTAACACAATCTTTTGCTCTTAAACACCACACTTTATTCAACAAACTTATTCTCATTATCTCAGAATTTTAAAAATATCTCAGTACTTAAATATACTTAAAAAAATGAAAAGTAAAAGGACCATACATTTTGCGAAATAATTTTTTTTATTTCTGGTTTCAAGATTTCATTTCGATTTATGGAAAAGTTATTCACTTGAAGCAAGGATGCTAGAAAATGAGCTGAAACTCATCTCTAAAAATTTCAATCAGAGAACCTTCAAAAATTGAATTATGAATTAAGACTGTATTGCACCACGTAATATCTGTGATGATTATCTCACCTGGTTGGCCGAATTTTGGGGTTTCCAGAATGTTTCTCTTGACTTGACCCATCATTGAAAGCCAATCATAGGGATGACATTGGATTTGCTTCTGAACAGTTTTTAATGAAATTTATTTTATTTTTGAATGTATTTGCATTCTATTTTATATTTTTATTTGTAATCTAGCTTGCCAAGCTTTTTATGGCTAATTTATAAGCTATTCAGTCATACATATGGCTATTGTCAGCTTAAGCTTTACAAAATTGATGTTAGGATTATGTAAATTATTGTTAGGTTCGCTTTTATTTGATCGCCATGTATTCGAAATGGCCGTATTTGAGGTCGATAAAGTGAGTCAGATTTCTATCTGCAATGCTCCGAGACCTTTAGATGTTTGAATATTCAAATTTGATTGAAATCGGCCAACTGGTTTTGCTCAACTTGAAGTCTTCGCTTACGCTCAGACAACTCTTACTATTTTATCATTGTTTATTTTCACTCTTACACACTCTTATCTCATTGATTGACAATTATTTTTTCTCTTTTTTCTTCTTTCCTCCTCATTTTCATTTGCATCACCATCTATTTTAGGGTCCACCAAGCGCTCAAAAGAACCAATCATCTTCAAATAGTAACACTGAAACGTCCTATGAACTGTTACTGAAGCAACAGCAATTATTTCTACAATTGCAACTGGAATGGCAAAGTAAACAACCTTATACACAAATTATTTTACCCTCATCTCAGGTAAGTTTGCCAATCAGCTATAATATAATATCAATGATTAATTGGTTTTATTTTAGTTTGTTAGACAAAGGCTGAAAATACCGCAAAAAAGATTACAGTTTTTTTGTCGCACTTTTTTTCTTCAAATAATATTGAATTCGCATCAGACCATTAGCAATTTAAGATTACGCCGAACTATGGTTGACCTAGAATTGATGCAACTAATCTTCCATTGGGCTTGCGAGTTCAATCTCTCCATCTTATTGCTCTCTTTCATTTTCCCTTTCTTTCTTGAGCTCTTCACATCAATTGATCTATTTTTGTGTTTTGTTCTTGTTTCAACTTCGTCGACTATAACTCAATAGAAACACTCAGTTGGAACAGTCTCCATAAAATAATGTATATTATATGATTATTTTTACCCACTGAAAGTGAAGAGACTTGAGACTATTTCCGCCTTCGTCTTTCAAATTTAAATATCCTTCGTTGGCTTAAAAACCCAATAGCGTTTTGAGATTCTAATTTTTCTTTTTTTCTCTGTTACAGAAAGCTAACCTGGACCAAAGCTCTACTGCTAATACTGCAACAAACTACACTATTGATAGTAATGGCAGGGGCAATAGCAACAATAGCAATACAAATAGTACTGTTACTACCAATAATGATTTGATATCTTCCAATATGCCGTCCAAAAGTGCTAATACTAATAATATGACTTCAAATTCTTCAAATGCTGTTGTTGGCAATTTAAATGCTGGTAATATTATTGTAAACAATAGCAGTAATACCTTTGTTTCTGGTAATGTTGCAACCAGCCAAACTAATTCAATTACGCCAATGATGATTACTACCTCAGCTCATCCGATATCGCATGTTGAACTCAATAATAATCAAAATCTTATCTCAGCTCAATCTGTTAATTCACCTACAGTTAATAGTTTAAACATTGGGTCCAATAATGCTAACAATAGTGTTAATAATTTAGGTGGAATTGCAAAAATTATAATGAAATTGGAGGATATGAAGGTCAGTGATTTAAAGAGTGAACTTAAAAAACGCAATCTTCCTGTTTCTGGATCTAAACCACAATTAATTGAACGACTTAAACCTTACGTTGAATCTTCAATCCCTAATGGCGGTTCATCAAATGATAACAGCTGTATCGATGATGCTATGTCACTTTCTAACAACAATAATAATAGCAATAATAATGACAATAACAATAACTATATTAACAATAATAGTAATGTTAATAATGCAATAATAATTGGTGGTTCAGATAAGACCAAGATAAATATGAAAAATTCCCAACTATCAGTACCAATAAAATCAGAACCAGTTGTGTACTTTAGTATATCTGAAGGGAGTTTGAATGATCATCAAATGAAGAGAATGCTTGATTTCCGCAAGAATTCAGTAAATCACCAGCAACAACAATTGATTCCCCAATCACAGATTTCTCAACAACCAAATAGTCAAACTTCATTTCAACTTCAATTTCAGAACCAGTCTGTTTTTTCAAGTCCATCTGTTACCATACCATTATCTGCCTTGGCTAATTCGCAGTTACAAATTGTTACAACTTCACCAGCTCCTCTAAGTGAGGCATCAACTGATTCAAAATTGTTTCAGAAACAATTTTTGTCAACCAATCAAGCAAAAGTGAATAACTCGTTACCTAATCAATCAGCCAATCTAGCCGCCATGTCACCAAGTAATGCATCGGCTTCTGTCAAAGCTAGTCTGGCTGTGTTTTTACAGCAACAAAAAAATCATCAACATCACCTTCAAATTCAACAGCAACAACAAAACCACCTTTTTCAATCTCAACACCAAAATCACCGTCTCCAACAACAACAACAACAACAACAGCAGCAGCAGCAGCAGCATCAACAGCAACAGCACCACCACCACCACCAACAACAACAACAACAACAACAGCATCAACAGCAACAGCAACAGCAACAACAACAACAACAGCAACAACAACAGCAACAGCAACAACAGCAGCAACAGCAACAGCAACCGTCACAGTCACAATCACCATCACAAACACAGTCACAGTCACAGTCACAGCCACAGTCACAGCAACAGCACCAACAACAACAAGATATCTCTGGAACTATTGATTCATTGTTTAATGACCTGTTAGATTTTCAAAGCTCACCCATGAATGTTGATTATGCCTCTTGGTTAGCTGAAATGATGACTGATAATTGTCCATTTAAGTCATCGGTTAACTCTTCATCTTCTCATACAACAAACGTTTTGAACAAACAATCATCATCTATGGATCATGATCCCGTATTAGCAAACAATTTTGCTGAAACCTGTCATTACGGTGACCCACTGATTGATTTATATTTTGGTAATGATAATGAATGCCGTGAAACAAATGATCTTACAAGTCTAGGAATGTGGGATAAAATTGATTTTACTGCTTAATAATTTAATTTGTTTAATTATCGCCTTCATGGCCGAAAAAACAACAGAATTTGATTTAATATGTTATCAGACTGTTATTAAATTACCTTGTAACCTAAATCGTCCTACTATCACGCTACCTAGAACCCTTTAAGCCCTCTTTCTAAATAAACGTTCTCTTTATACTTTAGCGTGAATCTTATTCAGTAATTGGCATAATCGGTGAGTGCTATTTCTTTTGAGTGTCTTTTTTTGGGTGAATGTTAGTCGCAGTTAGTGGCTTTTACCGACAAGAAGAGCTGAAATTGAAAAACGACTTAATCAGATAGCCGTAGGTACCGCCGATTTCCATCAAGTCCTGCAAAGTACATTGAGAGAGTCCAGAGAGAAATTTGACAACTTTGTGAAAAACATTCAAGCTATGGATGAGCTTTTCGAAGTATCCTTTTCATCATTAGCTGAGTCTGGGAAAGCATTATCTCGATGTGGTAAATGTAGACGATATCTTAAGCTTATCTCTGCAAAACCTGTTCGTTTATATTGTCCTAACTGTCAAAAAACTCTTTCTCTACCTTACAATGGCAGTTTCTGAACGTTCAAAGAACGGAAATGTCCTCTTGATGAGTATGAATTACTCTATTTCAATGGACGTGTTTGAATGTCATTGGATGTGTTAAGAAAAGTTGTTGCCCTGCAAATGACCAGGTAAAAATAAATTTTACAATTGTTTGACGCAAATAGTAAAATAACCAAGATTGTCTAACGAATCATGCTGATTGCTGTCGTAGACATTTTAATGCTAAACCATTATCATGTACAGGTATAAATTAATATTTATCGTCACAGCTTGAGTTCCGGTCTCTCATTGCGAAACATGTTGTGAATCATTAATATTTGAACCTAAGTTCAATTCAAACGTATGTTTCAGTGATTCAACTTTTGCTTTCAAATAAAAATGTGTGTATAATGCAGACCTTGATCAACAGTTATACTCGATTAAAAGTTAATTCACTTAACCAGTATATCTCAATAAAAATGTTAAATATTGATAAAAAATGGTATTTTGATCTTTGATCGCATTTTTATTAGTGTGAAAGGTGGAAATCACTGATTATCTCTAATCACTGACCACTAATTAATATTTATAAGGCCAATTACGAATCTAAACTGTCAAAAATGATTGATTTAATGTTTTCTTATTCATCTTATTGTAGTCATCTGTGAGTGGTAAATATTTTTGTGAATTTGGTTGGAATTAAACATTTCATATTGATAGAGTCACAATCAATTCATTAATCAAACCTCTTTCAACGTATAATGTAAAGTAAAGCATTGAAAATAACTTGACCTGAATTTTTAGTTCAAATTTAAGAAATCAAAAATTGATTATAAATGACCTAAAACTCTCTGCGAAAGATCGAAGAGAAGAGATAGATCTCTGTGCATTAATTAAGTGCATTCGTTTATTTTGATTAAGATAATTACAGTCAAACCTCTCAAAATGAGATGATTTTAAATTGAGGTTTACCAAGCGACATAGACGCTTCAACGCTAATTGAATATATGGATGGATGAATGAATGAATGAATTATATATTTAGTGACAGATAATGAAGACAAAAATCTTCATAAACTATGATTAATATGAATCCATTATTAGTTTAACCCCTTCATTTTATGACCATTTTTCGAAGTGCATATCTATTTTTAGAGTTCATGCTTTGAGAATAGCTTCTTAAGTTATCTCCACGAAATCTCATTTTGAGATGTTTGACCGAAATAATTACTTTATGACTTTAACATTTTCGAGTTCAATTAATGAAGATAGGATAAAAAATTAGACAATTGCATTTTTCATTATGTAGTCTCTGAGTGAAGTTCAGGTGAAACAACCGAAATTTACCTTCAAAATAATCTTTAAATAAAATTAGATTCATTCAGTGAAGACAACTGTTCAAATTTATAACTTGATAATTTTTAGATACTTTTTTATCAATTCATATCGATATATTGATATTCAATGCAGCATTAAATTGTCAATTTGTTGTTCATCTCAATTATCAATGAGAATCATAAATCTTTAATTTCGCAAAAGCTTTTATCTAGTTTCATACTATTGGTTAAGTAAAATGATTTGGATTGAATCTTCTCTTTAAATTCTTAAATCAATATTTGGCTTGAATATCATGAAATCACTAATGAGATTTAAATAATGCAATCAACCTAACATTCAAGGTAAGTCTTGTTGAACTGTAATCTCTTTCTGTTCCTTCTGCATACAATAAATCTTAATCTACACTAATATCATAATTAATAATAATAACAATATTAAATACCCAATAATTCAATCATTATATTGACGTAATTCGAAAACGTTATTCATCACCAAAAAGACAATCATCAATTGGTTAAACAATGACGTTAATTACGATTGCCAAATGAAAGTTGAATCATTCTGTTCCCTTCAAAATGCACCTTAATCCATAAAGGTAAATCATTTTTTTAGTTTCAAGTCTCAGTGTGATATTCCGGTAATCATGTGGTGATGTACTCTAATTTTGTATTATAACAATTCAACTCAAGCCAATAACCATATTGAAGGTTTCCACAATAAATCGTAGATGCTTCACCGTCATTACTTTGCTAATAAAACAGTTGAAACAGCGATCAAATCTATTTGATTCAATTCTAGCAGTGAAAATATTCACAGAAAAAAAACATAAAAATGTGTTCCATCAAACAAAAATTATATATTTTATTATTTATATAAATTAAACCACAGATCCACTTGATTTTTCGCCTTTTTGTACAAATTCAGTGTTAACAGTACAGCAGTAAAATTCGGTTCCTCAGGATAAAAGCATCTAAAGTTCACAGATTTGGCGATGAAATGACAGTTACCTCATGTTGTTAGCTTGCAAAGTGTTGCAGTATTAATAAATCATCTCGTGTGGCTTTTATTACACGTATAAATATATAAATTAAATAGTGAGAAATCAAAGGTTAAACGAGTTCTCACGGTTGTATGTTCAATTAAACACACAATGAGTCTTACAGTCAAATAGTTCAACCAATTTTAGGCTAAAAAATCTGTCGTTCATTCAGTCAGAGCTGAAGTTCAGTCGATTCCTTTGATTAACTTTGATTAACTCTGATTCACCTTATCCAGACAGTTAATGTCAAGACAATAGCACTTCAGATTAACCTGAAAAATTGACTTACAGCTATTTGTTAGTTAACAATTAGATTTTTATTTCCTATGCAAATGAAATGGCAAACATAATGATGGTACAAAACAGGATTAGATTTACGGTTATAATAAACCAAACTAATCAATTATAATTTCTAATTTATCCGTTTTGATCGATGTTATTAACCCAATTTGTTAATTGTCATATTGAACACTCACAAAGAGCTTATTAAACAATATCATTCATTGAAACCTTTATACCAAATAATTTTCCCTTCAAGATTTCAATATTGTGACTTGATTTTGTAACACTGATTAGTATTAATATATTAATTATTGGTGGCGGTTGAAGACAATTAGTGCTGAAAGGTTATTTAGTATAAAATTGAATTAACTATCATATAATTGTTTATGCATTTGGTAATTGAGTGTAAAATGTGAGTAAATTGAATAATAACAGTAAACAAGACAAACCGACAATTAAGCAAGGGGAAACATATTTTTAATAATGATAATACAATATTACAATAAAGGCCAAGCCAGAAGGGAAAAAGGAAGAGCCAAATGAACAATCAATTTTATACAATTTGTCCTTTTTAAATGAATTTACAATTGAATCAGTGTTTACCCTATTTATTTTATTATTGTTAATAACATACTTTGAAATAACATTATAACAATCACTGCAACTATTTTTATTGTATTAACTGCAAGAAAATTTAACCAAAATGATTGTGAAAAGAGAAAGTAAATTTAGATTTGATTAAGGAAGATGACAATATTAATCAAGGTGCACCATCATTAATTGGTGTGTGATGTGAATCATTAATTAGGTAGCCTTAATTTGTTGTCCTTCAACCATGTACAGGTTAAAGAGTTAATATGAGCAAAACATAACTAACATTAATCTAACATTTTACATGATTTACTTTACAAACTCTGTCCATTGGAATATATCGTTGAACACAATTTACAAGAGAAAACTTTTCATGGTTATTGATCAATATTGATGAAAAATCAACATGATTAATCTCATATTGAGTAACAAAATTATGTAAATATTGGGTTCATTTTAAAAAATGTGTAAATGAATGTGAAATCAAAATATCAAAAAAGAAGCTTTCTTTAGCATTAAGGGCGCAAACTTAACACTTAACCCTTAATATTCAATAGTAATTACAATGTATCATAATAATAATAATTGCTAAGGGGTTGTTGAAGGTTGAAGGATAAAACAAGTTGGATTTATAAATAGTAGGTGAAAGATGACAGAGTTAATAAAGCGTCATCAAAACTAATAATAATAACAATAGTTATATAATTAATGATGGTTGTAAAAATGGCAGCCAAATTGATAAATATCACTAAATGAAAGTCACTTGGACGGAATAATGAAAATGCTATTCACTTGGGAATGTGATTGTATCTAAAAGTTGAGTGTGTTTTTGTGAATGAGCATGAGATCGGTTTAGACAGCTTATGACATTTTGTTGTGAGTTTGTTTGTGTGTTTGCAATCGCGAGAAATAAAGTGATGAAGATGATAATTTGCTGAAGGGTTTGTTGTGATGTTTGATGATGATGAGATTCGTTGATTGTTAAGTTGATTCTTGACTTGTTTATAAGTCTCGCAATTTTTCGGTTGAGTTTCGATGAAAGAAAGATGTTCAACTTTGAGTTTGTTCGTCATGTTGATTAAATTTACGGCAACATTTACGGACAAGTTGTTCCAAATGAAGACGATCAAAAAGATGAAATGATATTAGATGATGTCTTGTTGCAGCTTGGTAGGAGGATGTGGGTGAAAAATCCTTCACTCTGACCATGAACCAGAAAAAAAATCAAAAAAAGATTGAGTAAAGTTGAAGTTGAAGTTGAAGTAGGAGAAGAAGCGAACAAAAAAAATTAATTGTAATGCAAATGAAGACGCAGTGTGAAGAAGGTGAAGATGATGTCGTGTTCGTTCAACTAAGTGTTTAAAATCTTGTTCATCTTTTTGTTCCACCAACTGAGTTGCAAAGAGGAAGGATTTAGATGAGGGAAGATAATGTTGTAATTGATGAGAATGGCGATTATCGTTGTGAGATTGTGAATGACATTTTTCCGATTTACTCTTCAAATATAAATCTCATGACCGTACTCTCCGTTCTGACAGCCATTTTGTTGGTTAGGACAACAGCCAAGCTCTGAATGGATCAAGAAAGAAATTAAAATATTAATTAATACATTTGTCAGACAAGTTTAATGAAAAGCGTCAAAACTAACCAATCCTGGTTGAAGATGTCTGTTGCTGCTGATGTTTCGCTGAATCTTCCCAATTGCTTCCATTGTTATCTAGAAAATAGAGAGAATTTAAAGATTAACAATCGAATCAAACGGTCATTTATTGAATTTTAAAATCTTACATGTGCATGAAGATTCCATGAATTGCTCAGTCCTTATAAAGTTTGTCTTTGGATCTAAAATTGAAAGACATTCATCTCGTTCAGATCTAAATCAATAAGCAAAATGTGCAGGAGAAAAAATTAAATTAATGTTAGTTTGCATTAATTTTTGGTAAAGGTAGGAAAGTCTTGATTTAATCCTTCAATTTAGAAGGGAAAAATTAAATAAAGAAAGTTACAAGAAAACAATTAAAGTACTATTACAGCAATACGTACATTGAATTGAAATTGAGACAATATTCAATCCGTTTACCACAATTGTTATGAAGAAATGTCATCTTAACCAAATTCTTGTAGGTTTCTGGAAGTTTACAATTAAACAAAGTTCGTTCATTTGTATCCAGGCCAACTTTTCTCATCTGGACAAGATCACGGAAACAATAGTCGTATACAGTTAACTCATCTCTGTAATAGAGGTAAAATTGAAATTGAAAAACAACGATCAGAAGGTAAGAAAAAATTAGAAACCAAACATCCTATCATTAATATGAAATGATTATTTTAATGCATCATTTACTAATGGTACATTAACATCACCATAAAATTATTATTATTATATCATTAAATTGAACTTGATCTTCATTTTTCTTTACATATCGTTAGACGCCAACCTTTTTATTTCGCTTCAAAAACCAACTTCCAAATAAACTGACGATAATCCATCAGAATCTCCTCTTCCTCTTTACTCATTATCAGGTATCATGATTATTATCATCATCATTAAAGGTTAGGCATAAATACATTAAACACTTTAAACAAAACAAACATGAATGATTGAAAATTCAAAGTTGAACTAATTTATTCTATTATTAGTCTTCCAAGGTTTATAAACACAATATCTGAAGAAAAATATTAACTAAATAAAGTATTGGATATTCAACATTCAAAATGAATAATGTTTATAAAATAATCAATTTCAAGTATCGATTCAGTTGCCTTTGCATGTTTAAATTAGCTTCTTCTTGGATCAATCTTTAACTGGATTGAACCAATTTACATGGTTTACATTAAATTTTCAAGTCTGGTTACCTAGATAATTATAATTTGATGGAATTAAGATTGAGTATGTTTTGAATTATTAGATAAAAAGGAAGAGGAAAACAATATCAGGTATTAATGTAAAGTAATTGGATTACAAGGATAAATTGGCTGATGGAAGATATAATAATAATAATAATGAATTAACATGAAGAAAGATGAAAAGACTCACCCTTTTTTCTTGCTTAATAATACCATGTCACTCAGTATGGATAAAACATTAACTGAATTGGACCAATGAGGTGCACGAAAGGTGCCAATCAATAAGTTTGACTGTGTTTCCGGCTTTAATCGGGTTACTTCTACATTCATAATCAACCATCGGGGCTCATTCATTGATAAACCTTTCATGTTGTTGGAGGTAAATTTAAGTTTAGAGGTGAGATCAAGATATTTGTCATATTGATTGGCAGCAGTATTACACTCTTTAACTAACTTATCGGTGGCAAACAAGGTTCGTTTACAGGAACGATATTGAGCTGAATCGGGAGGAAGACGACGAAGTATTGCCTCAACCAATAGAGGATACCGAGTAACCCGTTGAACAGGTAATAATAAGAATGAATGGAGAGTTAATCCTTGACAAATTGGATCCATTTCTAGTTGCCTGATTAACGTGTTGAATTTCGATGAGAGCTGAAGTTCCCGAAGGGTTGCTTCTTGGCGACGTTTAAAACGACAATAGGTTAAGTAGGGAGCAAAATGGTTGTAAGCATAATCAACTAAAATGTCACAAACATCGGTCAAAACGATATTTTGTCTCCAGCGAACTTCTAAAATGTTCATCAAATTGTGAGAAATGTCTCTTATCACATGTATATTGGAAAATAACTCGGCTTTCCGTCGAGGGTCCAGAAAGGATGGATTAGATAGTATAGCATTATTTGCAAAATGATTGACTAGAATGTCTAAACTTCTCAGGTAAGAAGCTTCAGATGTAATGACTTCGAAAAGAGCCTCTTGTAACTGCCTCTGAGCTGGTGAGAGTTCACGAAGTAGACCGAGTTCACGAACCTGCGGTAATTCACACCAGAGCATTCTAGCACCATTGCGAATAAGTTCCATTGTTGACTTGTTTTGATGTTGTAAATACTGTTGGTAACTTAAGTAATTGTTTTTTGATATTCTTTGTTGTTGTTGTAGTTGATAGTGATTATATTGATCTCTGTGATCAGACACTAATCTTGGATCACTAAACTTTCTCTGTAAATCACGACCATGGCCATGGATTATTTCACGATCCGGAGTTGTAGGACCAGAGTAAGATTGATAACAATGTCTACGAGAGTCCAAGGTTGAAACACTTCTAAAGGGTTTAACTGATTGTGGTGAATAGAGTCGATCATCATTTGGTAAAACACGGCTACAGGATAAATTGGAAGGCCGACGCTTAACAGATATACTTTTGTTGTTGATAATATTAAGGCTTTCATTATTGTTGTTGTTGTGGTTTGAATTATTGGAGACAACATAAATATCTAGGTTTTCTTTCAAGGAATCCATGGTACGAATATTGACTTGCGTGAGAAGACCATTTTTCTCGACAATCGGTGAATACTGTCGGTAGTAGGTTAAATTTATGTTTGGATCTTCCATGGGTAGAAGTGCTTTTAATTGTTTCCGAGGTAACCCATGGCGACCATTGCAATCAACTAGACGACCATTTGAATCAATGAAACGTGCAATGGAAGATTTAAATCGTAAACTACGATGAGGTGATGAACTTCGACTTCTAGGTGTTTTAACAAAATTTTGTTTAGCCTGGTTAACAGTGTTGTTTATCAAAGTACTGGAACGGACAGAATCTTTCAACTTTGAATTTCCATTTTCCAGGGAATGACTTCGAGTAGACATGAGATTACCAGTTGATAAAGAGGATGAACCATTAGATGATGATGATAAGGTTGATGAAGAAACATTGGTAAATTCACATTTAGTTGCATTTGTTGGATTTGTTGATTGATTGAGAACATGAGATGAATGGGAATATTTGAGGCTACCATTGGAGGCTCCATTTTTATCTAAAAGGCGACGTAATCCTTTCCTCAAAGATAACTGACCATTTATGAAGCCTCCTTGGTGATGATTTTCAATGATTCCAGGTGGTGGTGTACTTGAGGTAATTGTGGAGTACATGGGAGGAAGCGGTGAAAATGTTAAATTTTCAACTGATTGACACTTAGCACTAGCTTCAGCTCTTTTGAGTCCTCTAGGTAAAGATTCAAATTTGGTAAGATGTATACCACTCTGAGGTTGAACAGGTAACTGGTTAGAAAAATGAAGATGACCAGTAACTGTGTTCTCCCGGTAATCTTTTTTAAAACATGATTGACCAAGTGGGATATTCATCTAACCAGAAAACACTAAAAATTGCAATTTTAGAAGAAGAATCCAAATGAAATGATGATGATGATAATAGTTATTGAAATAGATCACGAGTTGATTTATTGAAATGATAAGAGAAAATTTCAAGTAGGTAAAGATTAAAATCTTTTTAAATTTTTTTCAAGGTAAATTGTCTTGATTAAGAAAGTAGAGATAAACGAGCTTTTTTCCTTAACAATAAACAACTGTTTAAACCAAAGCTCAGGCGACAATCACATCAATCCGAGGGAAGCAGAATGAAACAAAACTACAGTTAATCATATTGATTCTCCAAGTGGCAAGGTTACTAATTTTAATGATGAAACAAAAAAATTAATCTTCTTTTCCTTTAACACCGTTGCTTGACTTAATTTTAACGCCTTTAATCCATCAAACCAAGATATTTTTCTTGTATTATTTCTTTTAAGGACACGAACAAACCAACATTTAATATTTCATCAACACCCTCATCAGAGTTATCCTGTTATGATTATTTTTATTGTTGTTAGTGGTGGCGGTTGTTATGCTGATGCTGCTGCTGGTGGTAGATGTATAAGTAGTGATGATGGTGGTCGTCGTCGTTGTCGTCGTGATAGCTTAGATACTTATTTTAATGATGTTATTGTGTGAGTGTAAATATATAAAAGTAACAGTCGAATAGAATTAGAATGGTGTTGATCACAATTAATAATGAAATAACAATGATAAACGATTAAAGTATATTAAATTGATGATGAGATCCTTCTATCAAAATAGCTTTGATGTATACAGGTGAGATGGTGATTATCTTTAAATAAGGGTTAGTGAGGGAAATTGATTTCTGTTTGATCGAAGAAAGAGTTTATCCTTTTCTTTATACTTGTTTTGGTTTGCAGGTTACACCGACTCATAAGTTACACAATCGAAAACAATATTAACTTCCAATGGATTCAAGTCTTGGCGCATATTTAAAGCTTGAAGTGGCAATAATTATTGAATTGAGATGATGAACAAAATCAATTGGCTTTAAGGAGTAAAATTGGTTATGAGCAAGTAAACAGTAAAAAGATGGAATCACAAGTTTACCAAGTAACTATATCTTCGCGGAATTATTCACAACAGTATCAATAGTCATCTCAGCTGTGTTAACGCACAATTAAATGGATCAGATGTGGAACCTGTAATGATGAAAGATGAAGAAAAAAAATAAGTGATAAGAAACTGAAATAAGTGAAATTTTGTTTGTTTGTTTTCATAGTTTCACGATTGTTAGGTTAAATACAATGGAATTTTGCTGATGAGAATCATTGAAACCATAACTGGTGAAGTTTGACAGTTTGCTAAATGAATTAGCGAGTCAGGCAAAAGCTAAATTGTTGAAGGGTATTCAAGTGGATACACAAGAGACGATAATAAAACAAGAGTAGTCATAATTTCTTTGTAATAATAACATCTTTTTTGCCAACTGATTGGATGTGAATTGTAGCAGAACCTTCAAGATAAACTCTTCAGGCTTACTGTTTTTGGGCAATATCTTGAATAGTAGAAATTTTGAGTGAAAAATGACGGAAAGAATAATTTAATAACGTAATAGTATAATAATGACAATATTTTGCCGTTGATAAGTGTTAACATCTCCTATCAGAGCTATTATTAATAAGAAGAGCACAGCTTAGGCAGTCAATCGTACAGAAAAACAAGTTGACAAAAAAATAAGCAATTATTGAATTATCAGCTCAACTCTCTCTCTCTCTCAAGTGATCAACCAGTTAATCATTACAATTAGATACTGAACTGAATAAAACAATTGGTCTCGGTGATGAGAGTTCAACTAATTACACTTAATTGAAAGTTGTGATTTGAATAAATTAACTGTTAGCAAACATTACACTAATAACTGATCATAAATAGGTGTTGAAAACTGTTAATCAAGTTAGTAGAGAGAGAGCAGTCAATCATCAGAAAAGAGATAAACAATTAGATTCTAATTGAATCTTCAATTATTGATTGAACAATAAAAACACACAAACAGCTATTGGAAAATTCAAAGCAATGTAACCAAATACACATTTGCATAAACTTTGAAAACACAAACAAAACACAAGTTTAGGTGGTCAAAAAGGTAACACAACATACCAGACAACCTGGTTAATCCAATGGTATTAAACCCAAGAATTTGCACAATATTTTGGTCAATAAAAACAATGTAAAAAATCACTTAAAAAAGGTAAAACCAAAAGACTGAGAAAAAACCGAAAACATTTAAATGTAAAACTGTTGCTGGCCAAACTTGATTATTCTGGCAGTTACAGTTAGTTAGATGAACTGCTGTAACAATAAATGAGTTTCAGGATAATTAATAAATAGAAATTATAATTAAAAATTTTAAAATAAAGAGACAAAAGATTAAGGATTTAAAAAAAGCTTGGAAATGATAAGCAAAGTAACAGTTGCCAAAAACCGGGAACCAGTAGTAAAAATTTAAAATTTTTCTACCTCTTTTCATCTGTCGCTCACAAATCTCTTTCTCTCTCTCTTTCTCGCTTTCCTTCTTTTAACTTACCTACATTAAGCCGTTTCCCTGTCTTTCCTCTTTCTTCAATCTTCATCTGGTCTATCATCTGACCAACCTTAAAACACCTTTAAAAACCTATGGTAATAAGCAGGCCTCTTTTTGTTAACGACTGGTCCTTTTTGTGCTGTTGTTGCTTCCTCTCTTATTGTCGACCTTGTTGGATAGATGTGTCAATGATCTTTCGGGAAATTTTTTGTTGTTTCACAGTTGACTCATTCAATTTGAATTTTGTTTTGAAAACGATTTGGGAGACTTAATTGTTCCTAAACATCATGGTTATTCAAGTTTACCATTTACAAAACTCCTTTATTCACTAGGAAAAGTTAATGACTTTGGCCTTACAGATAGTCATTAAATTGAAACAATTTAGGATATTTTGATGGCACAAAATTGCCTAAATTAATCACCTTGAAGACAAATCTTAACATTTAATTTCATCAATAAGTTTCATTAAAGCATTGTTATTTAGATAATTGACTTCTATGCTAATCAGTGCTTTATGTTAAATACTCAAGCATTGACAAAAAATGGTCTTGAATCAACAAATGATAATAATCACCAAATCATTTTACCTTAAGATTAGATTGTCTTACAGAATAACCAAATTAATAATAATTCTTGGGACGGAACTCAAATCAGCCAATTATTTTTTGGTTTTTTTCAGGTTGTGTTTTGATGAGAATTTAGATTAAGTGAACGAATCTGACAAAATTACTAACTTACATAGTCTGGAGGATAATCCAAAGTCAAGTAAATCGTCTTTTTAGACTTGATTGACTATTTCAACTCCTTGGCTGTTTCGAGTTGCAGCCATATTATGAGCGAATCAGAACAGCAACACTCAGGGAAAGGCATGATGGTGTAAAAAAGCAAGATTTTCAGCTCTACTCTGAATAGGTCCTGTTTTAAGAGTTGAAAGATTGGCAAGATAGGAATTTAATTTTCAAGAAACCAACAATGAATCATTATTGAAAAACGATCACATTTAATTATCTGGCTTAAGCTCATTATGCGTGCAATTAATATTAATCACTGATTGAGCGATTGTAACAAAATATTTCTAACGTTAATTATAAAAGCTAAGGTTGATGCTGATTGTTTCACTGCCATTGCTAATAAAGCTAAATTGCCATTGGTGCATTCGTTTAATAAAGTAATTGGTGAATATTTTGTTTACTTTAGTGAAAAACACCCGGTTCCGCTTATCTATCAATTTTCATGTGATCTTCCTGTTCAATGCGAATCTCTGTGGGTTAATTAAATGGAACAGGATAACCAGACTTGGCCAATTAAGCCAGTAACTCCGCTCAGTACAAACTAAGCTTAAAGTTTCAAAGGATCACTCTGAGAATAAAGTCTCCAATTTAAATGTACTACGAAGTAGCAAGTTGGGTCTTCCAACATAGTAAATGTATTTATTAATAATGCTCGACCACCAGCGAAAGTATCTTACAATATTGTTAGTATCCAGAAGGAATATTAAAAAGCAAGTATCTTTAAACCGTTTAACTCTACCTTTTCAGTCAATATTTTTCCTGAAGCAACAATAACAATGTAGTAAAATAAAGCGTTTATAATCCTTTAGTTTATGGATTTATGTGCAACTTTAAACTCTTTAAATTTAAGAAACTCCTCCAATTGAAAAACAAAACATTTGACAGTGACCTCTCTGTTTACGTCTTTTTAAGCACTTCTGCTTTTCGGTTTTGTTTTAGTTTCGATTCACCTTTCACTTCCTCCACTTTTCATCTCCAATCAACCGACTAAAATCTAAATATTTTCTTCTTTTCCTTTTATCTTGTGACTTCAAAATGAGTTTCATTATTACTTACAACTTTGTTGGATCTAATGAATTCACCCGAGGCATAACAATTGACGTTAATGCAGAAGTTGGCTCAATGATAAAGAAAAGAACTATTCCCGTGGAATTACGTTCAATTAAACCACCTCAAGACATGAACATTGACCCGTTAGTGCTGGACTGTTTAACAACTGAGGTGTTTCATTCCCGAGCCATCATGGATCATGCCGTTTCTCTGCATGCGAGTCTCCCGGCCTGGGTCACGGACTATTTCACGCTCAATGAAACCAAAACTTTGTCACGAGGACGAAGGCCAAACTTAATAGTTCTTAAAGTGTTTGTACAAGTGACCAGCAATGAAACCAATTTTACCGAACTGCTGCGAAATGTGGATTTTAAGGAGATCAGTCAACGACAAAAGTATTTACTTGGCAAGTTATTCGCTCCTTTTGCTCATCTACCGGTTATTAATATCTTTCGATACGACAACAAAGGTTCATCTAAAATATCTCGCCCGAAGAGAGTTGGATATTATTCAATCCGAGTTCGTTCCCAAAATAGTGTCTTCTTTTCGGATAAGTCACAAATTCGATACTTCTGTCCGCCTACAAATGTTAATACTGTGTTGAACTTGAAGAGTAATTTCAGATCCAGAGTTCGTTGGTCTCGAGCACCCACCGAACGTCATATTGTGCGATGGTATTGGGAGAATGGAGCATCCATGCATAGTATTGATAATGCTCCTGGTATCATCACGGATTCAAGAACATTAGCCACCATCATGGCCTCTCCGACAAATGAAAGAGACAATTGGGAAATCGTTGCTTGTCGTTTCACCGACCAAATCTTTATGTATGAAATCGACACAAGCCAGCGAAATAATCGTGTTGAAAATCAGGACATGGTTCAAAATTTATCTTCTTATGCTGGTTATCGGTTTGAACAGTTAGTGACTCGGCGATACAATGGTCAGACCTGTACACTCCTCAATGGTGGATTGCGAGACTCGTTTTATAGCGCCAATGTTGCCCACATTGGTAGACATAAACTTCTTTACAGTGCCCGGTGTGCTGCTGTAAACCACAAAGACGATGTAATGTCATTCATCGATGATATGGAAATTGTGGATATAAAAACTCGAGCGGGAAAAGGTGCCTGGGAATCTCGTGTAATAGCGCTGTGGGTAAGAGCCATACTCAATCGTGTGGATCAAATTTACATTGGAGAAAAAAATGCCGAATTTAAGGTCACAAGTATTACATCCACATCTACTCACAGACTCTTACCTCCAACTTATAATACAGGAAAATTGTTCGATTACCTTAATAAAACTCTCGATTTCATCGTCGATACTTGTAAAGTTGAAAAAGGTGTCTATAGATTTCATCGGACGCCTTTTCTTCCCCTGATTGTTCAAAAGATGGACATGCCAGTAGAATCAGTGTTACCTCGTTGGTATGTCCAAGGTGAAGTACCAACTCCTTGAGTGCCATCCATTTAAATGTCTTGGAATTTATATTCACAATATTTCATACAACATCAAACAATGATTTAGTCACTTTATATTATTGTACTTGCAATTCAATAAGTTTTCATTGATTTCTATAATAAAAATGAAATAAACCCATAATCAACTTTTACGTTGCTTGTCCTTTCATCAACTACTAACTACCAATTCGCGTCTTGAAAGCAAATGTGAGGTTCCCATGAGAAAAACAATTCAAGTGAGTTACATGTTAATTGTTTCTATAACTTATTAGTCAATAGCAAGTGTAATCCAGTATTTTGATTATTTATCCAAATGATAACTGAGATGAGCTTCCAATGGAAGAATTTGTTGAAACGAAATCAAGGGATCACTGTGTTGATCGAGTTACCAACATACTAAATGATGTTTTCAAAGGTTTATGTGTTCTTGGTTTTATAGTACAACTATCCTACGTTTTGTTTCGCTATGCAGCCTTTGAGTATCTGACTTATACAATTTTTCACGTTCCAGAGGAAACTAGGCTTCCTGATTTCTTCTTTTGCAGTGATTTCATATCATTCCTCAACTTTACTCTCCTCTTCCAAAGATATCCACGGTTGCTTACGGTTCTTGGTTTGTCTCGTGTCCCTCTTCCAACACCAGGAAAATCAATAAAAGATCAATTATTAACTCGACTATCTGTGAAAAATGTATCTATTGCAATTACACAGTACCTTTCTCTGCGTCAAGTAACCGAATGTTTATACACCGCTGATGAGCTTTTTGGTAGTCTCAATATTCGTCATAATTTAAACAAGAAGGTAACTGATTTATGTGACCTTAGACTCTTTTATCGCGCATTCATGCTGTGCTTTGTGTTTGCGTGCTCACTTAATGGGCCAATTATTACTACAACTAACGATTTTTACAAAGATCCAGTTCCGCCAGAATTGTTTCTCCTTGAATTCCGTCAGTCATTCTTTCGCTCTGTTGATTATATTTTTATAGGAGCAAATTTACCCACAACCCTTCCAGTCAGTCCTTCATGTAAAATGGATGTACAAACAATGACAGACTATTCGCGAGCTTTCCGCTATCACCTTAAAACAGTTCAATTGAATCTTCTCCCGCCACCCTATTCAACAAACTGTCGGAATTATGCTGCGACCAAAACAGATAATAATTATACTTCAAGGGATGGTGTTTTGGATGAATGTTTAACTCGAAAAACAATCCAAATCACTGGCTGTCCACATCCATTGTCACTTCAATCCTCTCATTGGGATTTACCTTTTGCTGCTGAATGTTATGAACGCAATCGTGATAACATTACTTATCGAAAACTAATCAATTCCATTGTTGATGATTGTTTCAAACTAAATTCACAGCCTGATTGCTCACGTACAGCTTATTTTATTCAAGGACGAGCGCCTGTAACTATATTTGGTGGATTTGGTACTCTTGTCTTGGATTTAATAGTAGAACCAACTATTAGTGTTATTTATGAGCCCAAAATGGTTTGGTTAGATTGTTTAGTTCAAACTGGCTCTTGTCTCGGAACATGGTTTGGTTTCTCCATTCTGATTCATATTCCAAAAATATCTAGATTTCTGGTTCATAAATTACATTTTTGCGTAACTTGTTGTGAACCGTCCGATCAAGTGTTCACCAAAAAGAAGTCAATAATTAAACCAGCTTCTCATTCGTTTTCAATTTTTCCAACTTCACCAGGAAAAAAACTTTTCAAACCAGCTGAACATCCAATCCGTTATATATCACCAACCCAATCAATGATCCGACGGCGAAGTTTGCTTTTTAACCCTAACAACCGAATGCTTCAAACCAAAAGATCAGCACCTAATTCGAGTAAAAGACAAAATAGAAAATAAATTTGTTACGCAAAAGTCAGAGAAAAAATGAGATTAATGAATTATAACTTAATGAATTTTAATTTCTTTGATCAAATCAATCTTTCTCCTGTTTCCTCACTTTCAACTATAGCGTGTATGTAGCAGTTGTCAGAATGATGAGTTTAAAAGTTAGCAGCGCAGTTTTGTGTTATCAGTTATAAAGTAAACTGCCTCTATTGAAATGATATTAGATGATCTTTTTCATCAAACTCAGGATCTGATTTCTGATCTTTACATTAACTGTCAATCGGGTCAATGAACATATTGAGTTAATATTAAGGTACAATTGGAACTTTAAGTAGTAAAAGAATTATGATTTCAGCAAGCGTCTTCGTAGCGATTTTAATGTTAGATTGAAAGCAAGAATAATTTTATGCAAGCTAACTTCCTTGAATCGATTAAAGTTGGAAAACTTGAAACCTAATAAGGACTCGGTTATCTATGATGGTTTCAGGGCGATATTAGCCAAGATAAGATGGTTAACTGTAAAGCTCTTGCATTCAATAGCAACCACAACATTGGTGCTCTTTTATGAAAGAGGAAGTTATCGATATTTACTTGAATTTGAGCGTTTTTGTTATTGTTAGAAACTAATTTGGTATTAAAGGGAACCATTAATTGATGCTCTTGAGCCAACTGAAGAAATAATCTATAAACATTGATCTATCGATTGTCTGTGAAAAACAGATTAAAATTAAAATGAACAAATACACTTGAGAGGAAAAAGCAAATCGATATCAGATTATTTCAAATCGGATCCGCTTCTAATGATGGTTGATAAGCATAAAAAGCTTGCTATTAAAATTATTATGTAACCAAAACGACAATTAATTCATTGTCATTATTAAAAATTCAAGTGCAATTAATAAATTAATCAACAATGTCAAGCAAACTTGGCGATAAAATAATATCGAATTACAATGAGGAACAGCTTATTGAAGACATCGAGACACCCAACCAGCTGTTGGGCCTCGCTTCGAGTCTTAACAATGAATATTTCATGAACAATCAAACATATCAGCCAACATTATGCCGTCACCCTGTCTTTTGTAAATGTCCTTCTTCAATTCTGATCGGTCTTACAAAAAAAATCTATCATGAGAACCTAATTAGGACTTTCTTCCAAGTCGCATTAAAATGGTTTAGCTATTTGATCAATTTCATTAGCTTTATTCATTATACATGAATATGCGTTGTATTTAAAACTATGATAATTCAAAAACGAAATTTGATTCTCTTTAGCAATATGATGATTGAATTGATTTACTCAAAATCAATGTCTGTCTAGAAATAATCAATATCCAATAACAAGTCTCAAGATAACTCTTAAATAGTCATTCAATAATAATAATAAATAGATCTTCATAATAACTTATTTTAATCTGTCGATAATCATCTTAATTTGATCTTAAAACGACGACGTTTTAATTTTTGTGTAATCCAGCAAATGAACGAATTAATCAGTTAAACGGGTAGATTTGAGCATAATGTTGAATTTGATTGACTAAGGATCTAAACAATGGTGATATAATGTTGAAAACAACCAAGATATGATTGTATTAACAGTCGATAGTACATTTCGAATAAGTCTTAAGTCCAGTGAATTTGTTTCGCTCTCGCTTTTTCGTGAATTTGTTTAACCAAAGATTATGATAGCATTTTTCTCTATACATAGTACATAAAAAAAATAAACATTAAATAAACATTAAATCTACAATAATAACAACAGCCAGCTCAATAGCGAGGATTGAACTAATAAAACAAAATACGTATAATTTAGACGGGTCGAGTGAAACACAACATTTGAAGGACAATGAAGTAACAGTAAAATGAGCCACACCAGGAACGAAGAAACTTGACCACTTTAAAATGTTAAATTTGATAATGTGTGTTTGTAGATGGTTCATTTGGGTAACATTGACCAAAGTGATGAATAATCATAGTGATTATTGGAGCTGATTGTTATGCCAGGGAACAACGGTTCAACCATCTTCCATTCACCATTTCTGTTGATTTGACAGTGTGAATGAGCTAGATAAGGTATCCGATGAACAAATTGAAAGAAATCATTCCATTCAGGTAATTTCTTTCCAGTGAGAAGGCGAGTGCAAGAGTCAAGAGAGGCAGCATGAGCAACAATTAATATATTCCCTGTGACAGTGGAAGAAATAATTGATTCAACAATTTTATGACATCTTGCATAGAAATCACTGTGGTTCTCAGCTGTTCGGATGGTCAACATGTCTACAGCTTCTATCTGTGGCTTGTAATCCAGATTAATATTCATTCCAGTTCCAGCAGCAGCCTCTTTAGGAGTCAACCAAGATGGCAAACGGTGTAAATGATCACCTAAAAATTCAAATAATCCCGGTTCAATATTAACAGCCAAGTTATCCTGAATCCCAGCTCCTTTCAGAATGTTGTGACAGGTTTGTAAGCATCTTAATGCTGGACTACAATAAACATGGTTAATTTCAACACCATGATCACTAAGAGCTTGTCCAAACAGAAATCCTTGAAATTCGCCTGAAATGAGAAACAATTCAATAAAGAAACGTAATTTAAAGCTATTATGACATATTATGTTACCATTGCTAGGAAATTACTGGGAATAATTTTAGAAAGAAATAACAAACAGATGATTAATGCTATCTTCTCATATACATTCTTAAGTTTCATTGATTTATCATTTTAAAAAGAATACAATTGAATATTTGAACAAAATTAGTAAGATAGTGTCTAATGTCTAAGAAGTGAAGTCATTAAATGAAAATTGAACAATCAGGTGAAACTGTCCCTATGCAAGTCATACAATAAAATGGTAAGTCATCTCAGCATAGGATACTGAATTAGATTAGAGTTGTTAAAAGGGTAAAATTTTAATTTGTCTTACCTATTGGTGTTAACGGTGAATCATTTGAATAGGCCCAAGGTTCACGATCAATTAATTTTCTTGGATGATTCAAGTCCTGTGGTTTGTATCGTCCTTGTTTGTCAAAACACAATTTAATCCAATCACCAAAAGCCAAATCCATACGTTCACCATGTCTAACTGTAATCAACCTTCTTGGCTTAAGATTATCAACATTATCGTTCAACTTTAATTTAGAACCCATGTTTATTCCAATTAACCGATTGTCAACCAGAAATAATATACACAGGATCACAATTAAGGTTATTATTGTTGTTAACTATACGTCCTGACATAACAGAGCATCTGAACCTTTCTTATCCAAGCCTCCTAACTAGGCGCAAGCTTCTCACGAACATTACATATCCTTTCGCTTTTCTGTCTGTTACTCCATTTCTCTTACCTTTTCTTCTCCCAGTTTATTTAGACAATTTAGATTAGCGTCATTAGTTGGCAACAACAATTTTTCCATCATGGAATAATCACAATTGATCGTTCAATTAACCATGGTTACAATAAATATCTACTTAAGGTTTTTTTCTGAACAAAAAAAGATATGAAACAAATTTACAGCTGATTCACGTAATCTCTATAAATAGAGACCATTTTCCCACTGCAATCAAACTCTTTTAGTATTGGTTAAATATTAAAAGATATGATGGAACTAATTGAATCATGAGTCAAACTTGTTGCTAAACTGTTTTTTTGGCAAACTCATGGAAATACAATTAACTTAGTTGAATACTTTTGAAAATATTTTGTCGATGACTTTTTTTGTTTGCATGTCTCGTTTGTTAAACATGAAATAAAAAGCACGTTTTGTGATAGATTTGAAAATTTATTAGGGGAATAAGTCAGATCGAAATAATGTAGTGAAATTGATAGATTTTGTGTGTCTTTGAAAATCCGCATGTTGATTCAGAAGTGATTTACAGATTCAATTTTAGTAAAATTACATCAAAAGCGATCAATTTTCTAACTAATTTTCCAAACAAAAATTCTAAATGATTAATTTAATAGTGAAACAGCAATTGTCACCTTAATGAGTATTATTTTTAACATTGGTGCAAAAATACAATGAGCAATATGGTTTCCAATGAATTTGACCATTTAATAATGTTTATTGTAATCAATAGCTATCAATCTTTAAAATTGTCAATTCAAATGTTGAGCCAATTATGCTTAAAGATTCAGTTTACATTTGCTTTTTTAAAGTTTGTAATAAACATCAACATTAATCCAGCATTTTCCAAGAGATACTATAATAACAATGAAAAAAGTAATTTGGCAAAAAGTTATTGTATAAAATATTTTGTATATTGTTGTATAAATTGTTGTATAAAATGTGTTGAAATTAGTCTACCAAATGTTTAAATTAATGTCATACCAAAAGTAAATGTTCAGAATCCATGATAGAAATTCCACTAAGAGTGAAGCCGATTGGAGCTGTATTCATACGTTCACAAGTAGCCAAAAGCTGCAGATGAAGAAGCATCTGTCAGTTTAGACTTATTTCATAATTGATACTTACCTTGATACTCGATTGTAAATCAAATTTACATCGTCTTGCTAACTGATAGTTAACCGAGTTACACAATGATATCTAACCAAGAAAATAAACAAAAATTGTTTAGATCAACCAAACTTAACTGTCGACTTTTTACTTACTCTGTGTGCAGTAAAGGCTGAAAATACGTTAATGCCCACAATGGCACCGAAAGCCATGATTCCAACGGAAAGAATAATATAATCAAAAAGATCACTCCCGGTTCCGATGAAAATACTGGTAAACATGGCGAAATCAGCTGTAGCAGAGACTACAAGAATCCCATAAGAAATTATTGTACCCAAATCAGTTGTACACAAATGTATGAAATTGTAAATGCGATTTTGTTGAGCAAAGTACTTTAAAATGTCTCGTTGATCAGTTTTTTTATGCACCATGATTGATTTTCCAAACTTTTGAACCGAATTTAATGAAAAGGTTACAAATGGAATTATCATTGTGTTGTGGCAGTAAAGCCAGATTGTTGGATAAGCACCCAATGTGAAAATGATTATTGTTAAAATGGTCCAGAAGCTTGTGGCAATCAAATTGAATGGATCATTGTAGTTGATTGGGTTAACCGTGAAGGCGAAGATGAGCCAACCGGCGATACCTAAACAAGTTAAAGGAGTTGCTGTGAAATAAAAATGTCCAAACAAGTACCAAGCCTTTCTAAGACTGGAATCATCTTCTCGAGTCAACATGAATTGTTTCCTATCAAATTTGGAGACTCGAATTTCATGGTACAGAATTTGATATACTCTGATAGGCCCTTTTCTTTCGGCTAAAAATCCGTTGTACTTCAAACCACTTGACAATGTAAACAGCATGGTAATTAGCGAAACTTGAATCTCTTCAGCGGGTGAACCAACAAATAAATCACCCAACAGAATACGAATTGTTGAGTTTGGAATCAAGATTATGAGAAAACCTCTTAAAACCGTAATTAATCCTAAAATATCAGTTGTCAATCCAATAATGTAGTGTTTCCTTGTTATTGGTTTTATCTGTTTGTAGCCACGAATCGTTGAGAACCAGCGATAACCAGATATTTCAAAAGCATTTAGCAAATCGACGCTTTTTTCTTTGGTCGATTTAAGAGCTAACCATTTATGGAAATAAGTTTCATCTACTTTTGCAGCCATTTTGCACAAATTTTAAATAAACTTTTTGATTATTCAATTCAATGTTTGAATGTTCGTTATTTTGTGAATGTTGGTCTCAATGTTTATGTCTTACTTTCATCTTCCTAATTAGTAGCTAGTTAATTAATGGTGGATAGTTTGGTCTCTATAAAAGATCATTAGTTTTTTTATCGGCCAATTACCCAGGTTAAACATGTAACTTGAAAACCATTGCATGGCTGAATAAATCAACAAATCATCATTAGTTCAGTTTTTCATGTTGTCAATGGTGTTTCGTCAGAAAAAAAGTGAAAAAGTATCGATTCTCTTCGCAGGTTTTTTTTGCAAAACATAAAAAAATTAATCAGCAAAGTCAATATGTATTGCTCATAACACCAGAAACCAGGCATATGCACCAAGAGTCTAAATTGATTTTAGGCAACAGGAGTCATTATGGATTAAAAAAGACCTGAGTGTGCTAAACTCTAAAACGTTGTATTGAAAATGAAATGAAGCTAATTGTTGATTCAGTCAATTGCATTCACGACAAAAGGGTGCTTGTTCACTTATTTGAATACTTTTGTAGATTTTCCACATTTATTATTTTCTTGGTTGCATATTGTAAAAAATTTAAAATAATGAATTTAAAACACACTGTGTGGTAGATTTGAAAATTTTATTAATGCATGATTAACTTTTTGAATCTGTTAACGTAGATAAAATATTGAAATTAATAAATTTTATGTTCTTTTGAAAATATGAATGTTGATTCAGAAACGAATTTGATGAATAATGGAAAATAAATTGTCTAAGTGACTAAGTAGAAAATATTTTTCAGTTCACATCTTCGGTAATTTCAGGATTTACAGGTTTAATTTTAATCAAATCCTGTGTTTCGAAGAATGGTTCCCACAAACTACCCTTCGGCCTTCTTTCATCTTCGGGATCAGCAGTGAAAACTTTAATTTCGTAAGGAAGCGTATCATTTTCAACACATATAAGCGTGTCTTTCTCGTGCTTACTAACTTCTCTTCCCATTTTGTCACATAATAATGCGTTATACACTCCACTTTTGGGTTTAATATCAACGATTTTAGCAGGGAATGCAAATATCTCGGGACTTTGAATATATTTATAAGGCAACCTTTTCATTTTTTCCCTTTCCACTACAGCTGAAAAACCAATATCAACAAATAACACTCGATATTCTTTACCAAATATTGTTGAGATAATTTCCATAACTATTGCTCGATACCATTGGTAATCGGAGTATCTCGCGGCAACAAAATCATTAATTTTGTATTCTTTGAAGCTATCGAAAGTTTCAATCTCCGAGCGCAAAGCCTCCAGAGAAGCAAGGTAATCTTTAACCTTCGTATTAATTGCAAAATCTGTTTCGTCCCATGGGATAGAGATGGGTTTGACTTGAAAAAAAGTGCAGTTTTCACGGAAATTGCCAGTTATTCTAACAGGATAATAAACTTTCTTTTTGAAATCCATTTTCGGCAATTTGAATCCAGACACAGAGATTCTTTCAATTAAATTTCTCATTGCTGGAGGGATGTAATCACAATCTGAAGCCTCCTCGATGATTAGATTTTTATCTAGCAATTTTTGCGCCAAACTTTCTCCATCAACTAGTGTAATGGTAACTCTAATATCTTTCAAAGATTGATAGTTCTACAAAAGAGATAAATTCCTGTTAAATTCACAAAGAATCAAAATTTAAAGACTTACCTCCCAATAGAAGACACACTGGTTATCAACAATTGTTGCACCGATTTGTTTTACAAGTGAATCATCATCTTTCTCGTCAATGGCTGGCTTGCAATTAGCTAGAAATGCATACAAAGCTAACTTCGGTATTTCAGGATGGAATACTTGAGAGCTCAATTGCTCTCTTGAAACGCAAGCTTCGTTTCCATAATCTACAAAACGAACGAAACAATGTTCCTCATCTTTAGCATAAAGAATTTCCGCTCTATTCCATGTTTTATCGAATTCAAAGAAAGCAGTGCATGCCCGACCATTCAGTGGTTCACCAGAAAAGGGCAGTAACTCTTCTTGGTCCCTCAAGGCCCTGGCAATGGTTCGATTGATAATATTAACAGGTTGAAGTCCGTCTAATCGTTGAATACGGAACCATATTTTCAAACCTTTATTGACTTCTGTAGGAATACCAACGAAGCTTTCCGCGGTTGGTCTCTCTGGGTCTTTGTAAAATTGAATGGTGACATGACCCATATTTCTACGAATATTCGCACGCGCACTTCGGATATAGCTTAGAACAGAATCTTTCTTTGGGGTTGGGATCAAGTTTCTCTGAGGTAGTTCGGCACTTTCATCATCAGAGTCAGGATTATCTTCTATATCACTAAGGGACATTTTTCTAAAGAGAATAATTTCATAATTAATTATAAAAGTTGAGTTAAAAGGAGCGTGATAATTACCTAGTAGGAATAGCAATTCCTCGATTTATAAGAAGATTTCTGAATGAGTGATGCTTTACTTTCACAGGAGCCAGGGCACTCTCAATGTAAACTTCTTTACCGTAAACATCAATCCCAACAGAGTCTGGAGGATCTAATGGAAGATATTTTTCTGGTATATACAAATAGAGATCCTGATATTTTTCGATACATTCACCAAATATTTCAATAGCACTTTTAGTCCAAGGACCACCACCAGCTGGTGCAAGATCGAATAAATGGCATTTAAGACAAAAATCTCCATCCTTCAGAAATGGTGAGTCAAAGGGTAACTTCCAGATATGTTTTCTGGGTACCTCCAATTCAAAACCAAAGTCCTTTGAGTAAACTGTATAGATAGTTTCGGGACTATCTTGTTTTATCATTTGCTGCTCATTTTCATCGTTGTCGGAGGGAGTTCTTTTCAAAATGATACCACGCTTCCATGTACAGGAACATTTTTCCCGAATGGCAAAGATAACAGGCTCATTGATGTCTAGTTCATCTTGCAGGGGAGGGACAGGTTCGTCAATGCGGCTCGTGTAATCATCAGCTAACCTATTTTCATAACAAACGAAATAACTTCTTACTTCTGGACAAGTAAGCTGGACGTAAAATTTTTCAGGACTAATCCAATGGGATATTCGCATCTTTATAAAAGAGTCAACCTTAGAGGATTTTGCTTCTCTATTGCGGGCAACAAGTTCTCGCAAAATTTTATAACCACAAACATCAAAATCTTCTAAAACTTTGAATATTCTATCGTCTAATTTAGTTACTTGGAGCTGTGGGATCGCCATTTCTTCAGATGAATTTTCAGTGAGCGGACCAGTACTCACAGCACACTTTAGAGTAACTAAAGCACAATTAATAGAAATATATTCAGTTCCAGTGTATCGCCTTAAATTGATGACATGTTTTCCGTTAGATTCGTAACTAAGGACAGATAAATTGAAAATATGGCTGTTTCCAGATGGTTCACCAAAAATAAGGTCCTTAAACTTTTCCACAGACTAAGTTAAGAAAAAACAAGATGAATTAATAAGCTAATTAAGGTGGTTAGTAATAGCTAATATATTAAAGAAAAGGCTGATACTCACTTCAGGACTCCACTTGAACCCTCCAATCGGAGCAACGTCTCCCAATTTGCAAGCAATTGCAAAAATAGGCTTCTTCAAAAACTCTTCTCGAATGATCCTAAGGTTTTTAGTTTCAACAACTGCAGTGTGACCAAAATCAACAAACTCAACTTCAACTTTATCGCAATCTAGTATTTTTTTAATCAAAGCTCGATAAAATGTTTTATCATTCAATGCCACACAAGGTTGATTTTTTTCGGGGCAGTAAAGAATATAAGGCTCTTCTGGCAAATCAAAGTAAATTTTAAGTTTCTCGTGTAGATCGTGAAACGCTTGTTGATTAGAGTAAAGAGTGACGTAAAAAAGATCCGGACTTTGAATTTCCGTTACAAGAACAGTTTCAGTTGTAGCAATTGAGATCAAATCAGGTTTTCTGAAATCCAACTCAGTTGGTACGTTATACCTGATAACATCAGCTTCATTAAGCTGTATTCTAGCATGGCGCGAGAATACAAGGACTTCTCGTAATGAAGCATTATTATAAGCAAGTCTGTCATGTTCGTGTTGGTAGATATCTACTTTTTTAAGATCTCCGATAGTAGCCTTGATCATCAGTAACAACTTCCGTTCACCACAAAAATCACGAAAAGCAGTAATAGATAAATCAGTCCATTCGTCACCTCTTGGTTTCACTCCAAACATAGAGCATTTGATAGCAAGAGGAGGATATCTTTCGAGATCAAATACCTCATCGAAAGGCAATCTAATTCTTGAGTAGGGTACCCTTTCAATTCCTCCCTGGTCCAAAAGCTCAGCGTCAACAGTTCGGGAGGTATAGAGATTATAAGCTGAAGTGACTAAATTTTTGGAAGCAAGTTTACTTTTTCGAGTGTTAGCGGGCTCAGAGTTGTTGTTTATTGACAACAGCTTAGCTCGGCACCAAGTCTTGAGATCATCTGAGTAGATAAAAATGTAGCCGCCAATTTTAAGTGTTCCTGGTGGAGGGGGGTGTGTAAACACATTGGTACACCAAGCCTCCATATGTCGGTTCATTTCAGCAATTTTTTCTGGATTGTTCCAAAGAGTGCAGTAAAAAAGCTCTGGACTGAGAACTTTTGATAATTTAACAATCTCTTCATCAAAACCAGAAATGATATTTTTACGTGAATTAACAGCAGTTGCATTGATGCTACGTTTATCTGGTGATATATCATCATCAGTCGTTTGAGGCGATGAACAGATAGAAGGGCTTCTGAAAAGAGGTACCGGGTTACATTTGCTACTGAGTTCAGGATCAACATACTCGAGTGTGACAGTAGAATCACGTTCAGTGGTATCAAGGGTTAGACTATTTTTAATAGAGTTTGCCAAATACTCATCAATTTCAAAATTAAATTCATCCGTGACTTCATATTGTCTCCAACTTATCCGGCTAGGTTTAGCAATTGCTTCTTTTAACAGATTTCTTTTTTTAGTTAAAGTTTCTAGGGAACCATGTTCAAGCTTGAATGTTTCATTGATTTGGCGTCGAAGAGCACATAAACTTTTCTCGATATGAGCATATTCCGCCTTACGTTTTTTGTAATTGCTTTCAAACAAAGTAATACCTCTGAGTTCCTCCAACTGAAGTAGAGAATGAAGAATATGGAATTTTTCACGAAGACGCATTTTGGCTAAATAAAATTCTTTTGATAACTTTCGTTCCATGTTCCCCAGAACTTTTAAACTGTGACCACATTCAGCGTGAGTGAACAATGCGTGGTGCATTGTATGTATTAAAGGAATAATCATATTTCGCCTGGCTTTTGGGATCGTTGACTTTAACACAGCATTCTCCTCATCTTTCTGGTCCTTTGAATATTTGAAATTTTCTTCCATTACTGGTCTATTCAAATCTAAAATGAAACGATTAAAACAGTACACAAAGTTAGTATGGAAAAAAGAACTTTAAAAGAAAGCGAACTCATTAAGAGGTTAAATTGAACTGAACATAAAAGTACTCACCTTCTAAATTAATAGCTGGCTCCACTGGAGAAGCTGTAATTCGACCTTGATTGAAAGCTAATCCAAATGAATAAGCGTCAAGCGGAATCTCGTGAGCACAATCTTCATTAAGACGATTCAAGCGCTTAGAGGTACTCAGATGTGATGATTTTATGGAGACAAAGGCACGAGCAGACAAATTAGTATATTCACCGCATTGATCACATTGATATGACCTTTCGCCATTTTGAGCAGTCATGTAGAGACAATGTTCACACAAGGTATGACCACAGTAAAGAATGTAATGAATATTGAAGTGATCAGGATAATCTTTGATATCGAATGCATCATCACCCGGTAAACACCGATTACGACATCGTTTCCTTGCACAAAGAAACATTTTCCTTTAATTTACAGACTCAATTTACGATAAATAAACAAGACATAAGTTAACAAACTCAGGGCAAAAGAAAATAATTATAAGATTTTGCAAAGAGTATTATAAGCAAATGAAATTTTCTGTCTGCTTAAATAGAATTGTGACTTAAGTAAAAGAAAATGTAAGATGAGTAAAAGAGAATAAGTAATGACCGCTGAGTTTATTCTTCAAGTCAACAGTCAAAAGAAGCAATTGATCGAAGACAATATAAACTGTTAAAAATGATAAAATTAAGGGCAATCTGACAGAAATAAATAAATGGGCAACACAATTAAGATGAAGATAAAAAATGCTAACAGGTGTATAAGATTTGAAACAGAAGATGAATAACCAAATAAACAGTGTGGTTAAGGAAAGTGATTTAATTGATGCAACGAAAGGATATAAAAACTTTCTTCTGGTATTTTTCCCCATTCTTGCTCAATTAGAGTCAATGGTTTAGAGCTGATAATAAACCGAGATCCAATCAGCAAAAGTTATTCAAATCATAGTGATATTATCGGCACTGTAATGATTAAACTTAAATTATTTGCATTCAAAATGTACAGTAAATGTAAATCATTTTTAACCAGCGCCATCTTTAGTCGATTTTACTTTCTATTTAATTAAGGAATTTTTTGGTCATTTTTAATTGTTAATTATGAATTGTTTTTATTTATTTTTTATTCATCATGAGTTAATATAACGACATTTAAACACTCTGTGCACCTATCAGACTCATCATTATTATAGCTTTTTGTTGTTTTTAGTTCATAAAATTGAAAAGAGATAAGTGCCTGTGTCAGAAGATGGCTCGTCCTCACAAAAAGATGGAATTACCAGCCTTTCTGGTTGTTAAATACGTTTTTTACTTAACCAAACTTTTTTAAGAAAAATAAAATTCTTACTAGAATATAATGAACAAAAACTTCTGGGATAAAATATCTGAGAATCATAAGAAAAAATTCTGACTCCTAGGAGTCAGTTAACAAGCAAAGCTAACCTCTAAGAAACCTCTTACAAGATACCTTTGAGTAAAACCCCACGAGAAAAAATCTCTAGCAACTGAAACCTTTAAAAAACTTTAAGTTAACTAAGAAAATTTGACCACATCGAGAATTGATTGACGATGGATCTAGAGAGACGGAATTCTTGGTGGCTTTGTCGATGTCATGGATCGTGTTTTTTGTGGTAATTGGCGGTAATCTTTCAAGAGGAAACTGATAGGAATCTTTCTGCCTCGTATTTGGGATTGTTCGATGTTTTGGAAAGGAACAAAACTATTTCAGATAATTTAGCTAAATTTTCTGAAAATCCTAATAATACTAATACTCCTGAATCATAATTGAACAAATTTCTTGCTCTTCGAACTGATCATTCGCTTGCCAAATTGATTATCCTATGTTTATTCTCATGATGGCTGTCTATATAACATTAAACTGTGCTTAAAGGAGAAAAACTGGTGCAAAAATTTCTGTAAAAATTTTAAACTGCAAACTGATTTTAAATTGTAATTTTAATTACTCCAAGCTGGTTCCTTTAAGACTGATATTTCAAATATTGGTAAATGTGCGGGCTTCAGAAGTCCTCTATTGTGGGCATGCGTCAGTATGGTCTTTCTTGACTTGTATTGAAGATTTTAATAAAACAGTCTTCTCATCTGTTGTGTACACTGTACAGATTAATAAATACAGTTTGCAAACTGGCAGTGACAAATTTCTTTTAATTAGATTGGAAAAAGACTTAATGAGGGTTTTGTTTCAATTTAATCATTCAACAATTTAATTTTTTTGATTCATATTTTCCATCATTTGTTCAATCATTCCTATCTTATGTTGTTTTTTGTGCAACTCAACTAGTCTATTCTGGTATGCTTGTGAAATAATTATCATAAGAAAAAAGTGAAGACTAAAAAATAATTTTCTTTATACTTTGGTGAGTTAGTTTATCACAATTTTAATTCTGTCTGTTTGACTATTTTGTTTGTTTCTATACTTTTAATAGTTTAGACAATTAAAAACATTTGATTTGACTCTGATCATGTAATTTTGAATTTATCCTATTCAATATTCATCACTCTAATCTTTCTACATTGCCTTTTAATGTTTCTCAAAATTCACTGATCTATTTTCATATTGGTGTACAATTCATTCTAATTTCCATATGCATTTTTTTTTCTATTTAATATGTAGGTACCATGAGTGACTACATGAGATCTGTACCAAGTACTCACAGGATCAGAGAAAAGGAGAGAGAAAGGGAAAGAGAAAGAGACAGAGAAAAACCAAGAGATAGAGTGAGGGATAAAACATACGTTAATAACAATTCCAGCGGAGTAAGCAGCCGAAGAGAAGTGACTGGTTGTCGATCTGAAAACTATTCAAGTCTACCTTCAGCATACTCTAATGACAAAGTCAACCATCATAGTGGTAGTAGTGTCAAAAGGGTCAGCGAAAGAGACAGAAGCAGAAGCTCAATGAAACGTCATGCCTCCGGAGATTGGGCTGAATATATCAGTTCTTCTGGCAAAAAGTATTATTATAATTCAGTAACGGGTGTATCACAGTGGGAAAAGCCAAAGGATTTTATTCATCCAACATTAGAAGATGATGATGAAAATCAACCTGACGTTGGTGTTGTATCCAATAAGGATAAATATTTTACTTCAGCTGCTTCTTCGGTATCAAGGAAGGAAAAGACATCTTCCACGCCGGGTAGTTTGAAAACCTGTGATAGTGAAGACTCTAGGAGACGTCTTCATGATGTTGATTCAACTCCGTTGGATGAAGCTAGTGACATCAGTGCTGACGAAGAACCATTTGTCAATAGATATGATACCAACACTTCTACTTTGGACAGTAAAGATCATCACAAATCTGGCTATCATCATAGATACAGTGATGAAAAATTGCCTGTTGGTGTTCGAGATAGAGAAAGAGACAGAGATCGAGAGAGAGAAAGAGAAAGAGAAAGGGAAAGAGAAAGAGATCGTGAACATGATCGAGTTCGGGACCGAGACCGAGACCGAGATCGTGAACGTGAACGAGAAAGGGAACGCAAGAGAGAAAGAGAAAGAGAGATTGAAAGGAGAGATCGAGAGAGAGACCGAGAACGAGATAGAGATAGAGATAGGGAACGAGACCGGGAACGTGATCGTGATAGAGAACGAGACCGGGAACGAGACCGAGATTATGATAGAGAAAGAGAAAATGATCCTTGGTTTGACAGAAGAACGGATGGAACAAGAATAGATAGAGATAGAGAGCGCGACAGAGAAAGGGATAGAGAATGGGAACGAGAAAGGGAGAGAGAACGAGAGCGTAAAAGAGAAAGGGAACGAGATCGAGAGAGAGATCGTGATCGTGATCGAGAAATTCTGAGAGAACGAGAGAGAGATCGTGAGCGTGAACGAGATAGAGATCGTGAAAATGATCCTAGATTTGAAAAGCGGATGGAATTGATGAGAAATGAATCAAGATATTTAGATAAACGAGTTGACAAAGTTAATGAACCTCGTATGGATTTGGTTAAATCTAATGACAGTCGACTCAATGAATCCAAAGAGACCAGACCAGATCCAAGAGATCCTAGACATCAGTTGAGATCATCAAGACAAGATAATCACAACAATTCTGAATCAGAAAGACGTCTCAGTGATGGAGCTGTTGTTGATGTACAAACACATGGTGGCTCAAGTAATCATCACAACTCCTGTGGTAGCAATAACATGACTTCGCCTGGTTTTATGAATGATCATAAAGGTTCAACTGTATGCAAAGAGATTACTTCTTGCAACGATAGGAGTGTTAATTTATGTAATACAAATAGAAACCCTACTTCAACCTCTGTCCCGTCCGGAGGAGGACCTTCCACAGGGAATACTAATTGCTCAACTTCAGTACCACCGGCAGATCTTTTATCTCCTTCCCAAGTTAATTTAACCAATCTTCCTAAATTAATTAATCAATTAACGAATTCCCATGGATTACCCGATCTGTCCGATCTCTCACCCCAAGAAGCTTTAAAAACAATTCAACAAGCTTTGCAGTTAACTAAACAGGTTAAACAAAGGTCTGCCAATCAACAAATGCAAAACTCTCAAGGAATCTGGCTTAACTATCTATCAAATGTGAATAAACTTTCCTCTTCACCCTTGAATCATACTCCTGTACATAACCAAGGTAATATAAGGGAATCTCCATCATCGCTACATTCTCGTCATCATTGTGAGTAATAATTATTTTTAACCATTATTTCCGAAGTAAAAGTCAATTCCTATTCTACACAAAAATGGCGGTTAAATTAGTTTTGTCAGCAAATTTTTCAGATAGTTTAGCAGTTTCATATTATTATAGAATCTTATTTAATTCATATCTTTGTGAATTTATCTACTGGTTTAACTTTTTAATTTAACTATTATTATTATTTTCGGTTTCTTTTAGCACTATCATCATCTGGAAATGCATCTCAATCTCATTCAAGGCAGTATCAGCAATCCCATCTTAGTCAATCCAGGCATCACCATTCGCAATCCCATCAATCTTCTTTACCACAATCGTATAGCCATCATCAGAGTGCTGATGGGATTAGACATGAGCTCGATCTCCTCACTAACCGTAACTGGGCTCAATCACCCGGTTCGGATGTGAGCGTAGATTCTCCTACTCGAGGACCATCGTCAGTTTCTAGTATACCAACAGGTATTGGTACAACGTCTCTTAAACCATCAGTGCCTAGTTTGACACCATCATTGGTTAATTATTTTGATGAAAATCTTATTGGTCATGTTACTGGCTGGTCAGGAGAAATTATTGAGAAAGAGGTTAGTAAACTAAAGTTTATTGAGATTTTTTTGTCTAATCTGGATCTGTGTTTTTGATAAAATAGATAAAAAAGCTTTCCGAGGAAGCGCATGAAATTGGTAGCTTAAACTCTACAAGAGTTTCAGCTGAGCTTAAAATGGCTCGATCTTTGGTTAGATTAACAGAAATCCAAGCAACGTTACAGGAACAAAGGTAAAATCTTCACTTGAAGTTAACTATCCAAATACATTTGATATTCAAAATAGTTCTTTGGTTTGGACTCAAATCAGCAAAAGCAAGTGAGCAAAAAGTTAATAGCAATTGAGTTCACACTTCTAATACAATTTATCGAAAAGTTAAAACTAATTTTCGATTTAATTTATAATCAGGCACTTTTTCGATAAATTTACCCAGAACTGCAAAAACTGAAGTTTCCATTTTAAATGTGATTTACTGAAAATTATTGACCATGAAATTTTTAATTTTTCCAATAAACCGATTTCTGTATTAAAACTTTCAGATTTAAAAGCCGTTTTGCTATTTTGTCTTCTGCTATTTGGCTTTTGCTGTTTTTACCAATCGCCTAGTTCTTTAACTAATGTTAATTTTTTTATCTTTTTTATTGACAGAATTCTTTATATCAGTCGGCAAATTAATGCAGTTGAAGGATGGAAAGGTCAAAATTTAGCGACTCATTCTTAGTAAAGAGTAGTTCATCTTAGTGGTTTATCTACTGATAATACTAATGATAATGTACATTTTGTCTATTTTTTTCAAAGTAAAATACTTCAAATTACTTAATATTGATAATTTTTTCTTTCTATTCACTATTTAATTCCCAGTTTCTATTATAAATAGAGTAAAGAAATTATTAAGGTTTTATAACATCAACTATAGATTTTGTAAAAACAAAAATTAAAAATTGGAAAAGTTTAAAAGATGGCCAAATGGGATGAAACCCAAAGCTTTTATTTACTTTGTTCAATTATATTATATTATATTTAATTTTTGTTTTAATTAATATTTTACTCTTTTGTTTTAATGGACACAAGCTATACACACAAGAAACAAAAAACTTATTTGTAACTATTACTGTTGTCAGTTGTACTTGCTTGAGAACGCAGCTCGAACAAACAAGCTAATAAAATAAAACAGTTTAGTTGAGATGTTGAGTTATTTTGATGTGTTGAACAGATGGTGAGATTGGTGATAATCATTTGTTTAAATATACTTAATAATTGTTATTACAATGGTTTTAAAACTTCTTGCTTTTCAAACTCGGTCCATGCATTGTTGAGCTCAACGAAAATCAATTTAGCCAGTTCTTCATATTCACTTCCAACAAGCTGAAAAAGTATCAAAAATATAATCAATTTAATGATCTAATATACAGTTTGCAACATTGTGTAAAATTTAAATCTGAATAAAACTTACTTTATCGGGATGAACTGCTAAGCAAGCCTTCCTGTACATTTTTTTAACATCATTGTAAGTCATTAATTGCTGTATTCCAGTTTGTTGCCAGTTACAGTCATCCCAAACAATTGTATGAAGGGAGGATAAAAGAGCCCGAATGTTCTTTTTCTTGTTCTCTTTCCACTCATTTACTTTTATTTCAATCGGACTGATACCTTCTCGTATCTATTAAGTCAGCAATATAAAACCAAAAAGAAACTTTTTAAATTAACAATCTTTCATGACATTTGTTCATTTCATTCTTACCATTTCTTGTTTTTTCATAGCAGCAAGAGATTTCACTTGAGGTTCATTTTTAGATTGTTTAGGGAAATCTGAAAGCAGATCTTCAAATTCAAATCCAGTTACTCTAGGCCCAACAGATGAATTATTGCCATGACTCGATTCAGAAAAATAGGCTCGATTGTAATCTGCTTTTGGAAGGTTCGCAGAACCTCCATTGTTAGTTGCTGAGGAAGAAGCGGAATTCGTTGTTGAGCTGAGAAAAGGTTGGAATGTTGAGAAAGATGAAACTCGAGGAATGCTTTGTGTAGTTGATTGGTTTAGTTTTTGGTTTTGAGATGTTGCCGAAGGATTGCTAACAAATGATCCAAGCTCACTGAGTGGGTCAAGCTGAGTTAAATTAGGTGTTGAAGTGTTCCTGTGGAGTCCTGGATAGACATTCAAGTTTGGATTGTTAACAGAGTTATTGGTAGTAGAAGAGGAAGAGGAGGTGGTAGCAGCAGTTGAACTTGGAAAAAGTAGATCAGGTTTAGGAAGATGGGTGGGTGAAGTTGATTTAACTTGTGACGTTGGTACTTTATCAGTTGAATTAAATATATCATTGAGAAGATCGAAGGCGGAATTGGCTGTACCAGCCCCTTGATTTTCATTACTACCAGACGATGATGATGAGGGATCAATCAAGAGATCAAATGCACCAGAAGATGAAGGATCAACATCAAGTTTAGAGTTGGATACTGTTGCACCATCAAATCCACCGCTAAAAATGGAATCATTTGACTGCTGGTTATAGCCAGTAGAATGAACATTAGCAGCAGCATTGGTGCCATTACTTAGCACTCGGTCTCCTTCGTCAAGACTGAGATTTAGCAGATCACCAACTGTATTAGTTTCTTTTCTATTACACTGTACATCATTAACAAGATTAGCCTCTTTTTCAGTTAGCTGTCCATCATCAACAAGCTTGGATTCTCTTTTATTATAATTTCCATTCTCGTTACGATTATCCTCTTTCTGTCTTGGTTTAATAAACAGTTTATCATTTATTGGATTTGAATCTCTTTTAATGTTTTGTCCATTATCGATTGAATGTGGTTCTCTTTTATTTAATTGTCCATCATTCACAGGATTTGAGTTCCTCTTGATGTACTGATCAGAACTAGTAGCATTTGCTTCTCTTCTATTAAACTGTTGTTCACCAACCGAGTTATTTTCTCTTCTAGTAATTTGTCCATTTGCGATGGATCTATAAGAAATTAAGTAAATAAAATTCAAATTCAAATAAGATTAAATATGTTAACCCTAACTAAAGAGATGAGTTCTACTGATAACTTACTGCTGAACCGTTTGCATGACCTTGGATGAGGTGTCTTTCAGGTAACGAGTGAACCCTGATAAGCCCAAAGTGGGTTGTGCTGAGCCAGGAGGTGGTGGAGGTTGTTGTGGTTGCAACGATGGTTGGTGTAGTGGTGAGGGTTGATTTGGATTGATGGGAGTAGATTGATTGGAAAGGACGCAAGGCGAGTCTAAGTCAACGAAATTTTTATCCAACAGATTAATTATATCATCGATGGCGATTCTTTCTCGAGGATCAACTTTCAAACATGATCTAATGAGAGAAAAAGAAGTAATGGTAAATAATTAATCAATCAAGAAGTGAGAAGTAGTTGAATAGCAACAAATGATAGGATGACGAACAAAAATGACAAACGGTTAATAATCAAAGTAAAGTAGTTCACGAATTCATGGAGTAAATGGGAGAAGAAAAAAATATAAGGAAAGGGAAGGGGAGGGAAAACAATGAAAAACAATGAAAATTAGCTCTGAGTCTTTTTTGAACAAACCTTAACATACCAAAAGCTTGATACGGCGTAGTTTTTACCGTTTGAATAAAAGGATAAATTTCAGATGAGCTAACCTACCTAATAATTTGAAGATGAATTTCAGAATCTGGTACGTTTGGAGGAATCGTGTATTTACAGTTGATAATTCGGAGTTTTGCGGAATCTTCAAAAGGATGACGACCAAATTTCATACAATAAGTTAAACAGCCATAAGCCCATATATCCATCGCAGTGTTAATCGGATAATTAAGATAAGTGTCAAGAGTTTCTGGTGGTCGATACATGGGTGTTGTATGCCTGGTCATCTAAGAAAAAAATTAAGAACCAAGATGGAAATTCACTCAATCAATCAATCAATCAATCATACATTCATTCAAGCTTCTCATCTGTAAATTGAAATATCAAAAAAATGAAAAAAGGACAAAAAAAGAAACTCAGAAACAATAAATCTGGTTTGTTAAATTATAATCTAACTAATTTTACTTCTTTTTGTCACGCTTGTGAGCAAGAAAAATAGTAAACACTATGCCAAACTTAAAAATTATCAATCAAAAACTAAAACTGATTAAATATTGAAGTGTACTGAAGCATTAGTCCTGAAATAAGCTGAAAAAGGAACTATTTTTAGTGGGTCAAAATCTAAATGAACGAAACTATAGCAATTTTATTGTGAACAAACTCAATTTGTTAGAAGGTAACTACGTTGGATAAATGGGTTTGCAGATAAAAATTTTGATCAATGTCGAGCTTATTACCTCGTCTTCAAGGAGAGATCGTTGGATTGGTGTCCAATCATGATCTGGCTGGTAGCAATTAGTTGTTGCAGAGCCAAAATCACACAATTTAACAAAACCAGAATTGTCGAACAGAATATTTTCAATTTTAAGATCTCGATGGGTAATATTCAACTGATGCATTTGCTCCAAAGCCAGGGCTGTCTGGTAAAGTATCTTATTCAGTTGAGGAGTATTATCTAATGGGAGTGTTAGATCTTTGAGACAACCGCGTCCGCAGTATTCGCTAAAAAGGAATGAATGAAATTGATTAGTAAAGATTCTAAAATTAAAGTAAATAAAAGAATGAATCAGCTGGTAAGATAAAAACTAAACAATAAGACTTATTGATAAAAGCGATTGCGCATCATAACTAACATTTAAGGATTGAAAAAATAAAGACGAATGTTTATGCGAATAGATTTTCTCCGTAATCTCGTGCAAACATTTATGAAAAGCATTAAAACAAAATTCTAGTAAGTTAATCTGACAACAATCATAATAAAAAAATAAAAAATGACAATAACACGAAATAGCTGATAAGATTCGAGTAAACCTTAAGCTTATAAAGGATAAAGATGATTGTTCAAGGTCACTGAGTAATAATTCGTAACAAGCTCGATAATATTTTATCCATATATCACTATAATCACCTATATTTAACCTGACACTAAAATCAAATCAATATAAAAAATCGCAAAATAGGAAAATATGAAGGTGTTGATTGGTGTTAGAATAAATAATGTTTAGATTACCTTAATATGAGATAAATATTGGGATTGATTAGACCCCATGAGATGAATTTCATGATATGAGGATGAGGTTGAAGTCTGGTTAACACTTCTATTTCATTTTCAATTTCTTTCTGGGCCTCTTTACCGGAAGCTATCAATCTTTTCAGAGCATAACGCTCTTGATTCTGAAGATCTCGGACGCTGAACACAAAACCAAATCCACCTAAGCAAAAGGAAATAATATTCAAAGGTAAAGATGATTTGTTAGCACTTAGCACAAACGATAAAAGAGCAGTCATTTAAGGAAAGCATAATTCACCTTCAGCAACAACACGTTCAACTTTTAATCTATGTCCTTTGAGATTAATTGTTTGACCAACAAATTCGTTGCCAATATCATTTCTGTGGGATCCATCATCATTTCCAGCGTTACCCCAATTTGAACTAAAATTACTGAATGCGGACCGCAGAAAGTCACTCATTGTACCTACACATCACAAGAGAAAATATTAGAAAAATAGTGATGATGGTGATGTTATTGATGTAAAAGAAGTAAAGAGGTAATAGGGAGATAAAGATTTCAATGATGATGGAAAATGATAAGCTCAAATAGTAAAATGAGACCTGAATGCAATTGTACGGTTAATGGGTTATTGAGATCGGTTGGAAGAGGGCAACAAGAATAGGATGTTAAAAAGAAACATAATAAATCAAGCGCAGAAAGAAAGAAAAAGAAACAAATAAGTAGGAAAGATTGTAGACTAAAATTTGAACTTACCAAAAGTAAAATTATTTTCTTCCTGTCTTCGCTTTTCTTTGCTTATGGAATATCACTTCACAGCGAATAATGTAAACAAAAATAGACTAGTTACACAAATAAATTAAAATAGGAATGATTTAAGAGATGATTATGGTTAATTAAAGTGGAGAAAAATAAAGGATTAAATTGTAATAAAAACCCTTATTTTGACTTGTCTTAATCTAATTATCTAATGTTACAACAGTAATTTACAGGGCAAAGCAAAACAGTTGGGAGACTGTCTGCAAAACAACAGAAAGTGAACAATTCTAACGTAAGATGGCGTTTAGCTAACAGTAATTTGACTTTCGAGCTGACAGTAACATCGATTTAGAAGGCCATTAACATCGATGGTGCGAGCAGATCAAGATGAAAGTGACTTTAATGAAATCCTGTGTCGGAAAACCTATGAAAACACTAATCTCCCATGAAGAAAATCGTTATGAAAAAAGTTATAGTGGCAAATGTTCTAATCGCGAAGATCAAAATGGTTAATGAAGCCGCTATTATTAGGGGGTCTACCGCAAAACGAACCAAGCTTCTTATTTTATTGAATTTGATCTGATGATCGTATTGAGATGAATATTGGTAGTCAACATCTTTCATCATTCACTTATTTTTTGCAACTAACAAAAATTAAATATCTCAATTAGTTTCAGAGATATTTAATTGTAATTAAAAGAGGAGAAAAAATAAAAAGCAAAAAAATGCTGTATTTTGAAAAATGGTCAAAGGGGGGACCCTATGCATAAACTGTATTTTTGATTAAAATCAATGTTATTGAATAGGGCATGAAAATTTTTGCCATTTTTTAATTACATTTAAATATCTCTGAAACTAATTGAGATATTTAATTTTTGTTAATTGCAAAAAATAAGTGAATGATGAAAGATGTTGACTACCAATATTCATCTCAATACGATCATCAGATCAAATTCAATAAAATAAGAAGCTTGGTTCGTTTTGCGGTAGACCCCCTAATAGAATAGTTTTTTTGCTAAAAATAACTTTTATATGATAACAAGCACGAGGAACACGAATCTGAAGTTAATTTTTTTCTAACGACTTTTAGTTCCGTGAAAAACGCAAAAAAAAACCATAAAATGCAGCATTGCATTGAGTTTATTTGCCTTTTTGGAGTGCTGACATTTATGTGAACTGCGGGAGAAAATAATCAAACTTTTTAGTTAAACAATTAATCCGGTCTAGTGATTGCCCTTTAGCCTTTCTACCCTTTTCCCTTCAATAGGGAGTCATTAAGGTGGACTAATTGTTTGAACTGTAAAATTTAATGTACATATACATTAATGTAGTTCACATAGATGTCAGTACTCCAAAAAGGCAAAAAACTCATGGCAATACTGTTTATCGATTCTGTACCTTGCGGAATGAGTTTGTGTAACTTTAGAATTCAAATCCGAAACTTTGTGGGTTCGTAGAGTAATATAAACGCGTTTATTGGGGCTAACGCGCAATCCTCTCCGATCGATGTTACTCGAGAAGATCAATAAACTAAAAATATACGGAATGATTTTCTTGAAGATTATTGAGAAAATATTGGAATATATTGCAGATATCAGAAATATTTTAGATTAGTGAGAACATGCAGAGATCAAAGATTTTTGACTGTTTTATGACAAATATTGAGCCACCAAAAATTCTTGCAAATTTGATACTGATGCATAATCCAAACACTGTCATTAGTAAATTCTCATCTGCATCTTAAGTCTAACACTCAACAGTCAACACGCACTCACTAGTTAATCTTTATCTCTGGTTTAAGTTATTACTCTAGAGAAATATTTTCTTCATATTTCTATTATCAATCTAATTTAATTTCTATTAACAACCAATTGTGAACAATCGGTATCATAATTGATTCTAATTGTCTCAAATGTTTCTAATTGACTGTCTTATAGTAAAAAATCTCCATTGTTCCACAAATGAACGTTAATGTTAAACATTGTTTTAATGTGTATCAAGTTATATAAAAACGATAAGTTTATATCAGAGAAAACTTTTAATAATTTAGAATTCTGCAATCGAAGTGAATAAATCAGTTATTTTATAGCTATAAGCGTTACCATAACAATTTGCTAAAAATCAAGCTATTCAAATTAGATGAGATAACTTTCTAAAGTCAAGGAAATCAAATGAATCATTTGCAAATATAATTTTGTAATTTTCGGTGTAATCTTCATCCGTATTTCATCATTAAGATGATGAACATTGTACGGAAAATCATTTTAACTCGTGACTTTTTCACCGACGAATCATGTAACTTTATTTTTGTTTCATAAGACTCGCTCGGTGTTAGATGGTGCTAAAAATAATAATATTTTTTACGACAAGAGAAATTGTGGTAAGTAAGGATCTCAATTGTATAACTCTTTCGCTTTATTATTTTTTGAGTTTTCTGTTTTTTTAATTTCTGTCTTGGCAGCTCTAATTTAATTTTATTAGTCCTTTTGCTAATTTGCCCTTTTTTCATTTCATTATTTTTTTTGTTTAGTGAAATGGACGCAGTAAGTTTTGAGTGTTGAGTGTTAGACTTAAGATGAAGATGAGGATGAACCAATGAAGATGCTCTGATTATTAATCGTATGAACTTTGCAAGAATCTATTGGATGGATTAGAAAGCAAATGAAAAAAGAATGTTCAGTGCTTGAAAAACATTCACACCTTCATCTTAATCTTTATCTCAAGTTATAAGCTGAAATATCAAAGTATCGTACGCAACTTCATTTGAGCTGAAGAGCCATATGCCATAAGCAATGAGCAATTTGTTTGATCACTAATTAATTTTAAATATAGACAGTACTTGCCAAGAGCATTTTGACAGTGGCAAGTTGCAACTTTTGATGTTGAACATCGAGTGCACCTAGTACATAGCTGCAAGACTTTTTGGCGTGTTTATAATAGTTAAATGCGTTCGCAGACGAAAAAGCTATTCGAAAAGACAATGTTCGTATTGAATGTCTCAGGATACCATTCCTCCTTCTCGAAAACCAGGTTCAAACCTTGATTGCTAGTTCAACTGTTTGCTATTAAAGACTTTGTTAATCTAATTAATTCAAACAATCATGTCAAGCTAAGATTTGGTATGACTAGAACCTTATTAGTTTCTGATGCAATAGATTTAAACACTTAATAAATCATGAAAACGATGAAATTGATATTTCTAAAGCTCAAATATACAGTTTATACAAATATGTAAGTGTTTAGAGCAAACTAACAAAGGAAGATAATGAGCTTCATGAATCGGAATAAAATATTACCCAAGAGACTGCAAAACTTGGACTTGCATGTTTAGATTTATTATAAGATTTCATTCAGCAGAATCTGTTTGTGCGATGCTCTCTATGGTAAACAGAGTCTGATAGAAACACACTCAAAGCAAGAAATTACGTGGACTTATACCTTAATCTTAGACAATCGGCCTTGGCTCATTATTTTTGCTTTAAATTACAATTGAAGTTAATTTTTATTGCTTTTACTGTTGCTTTCTACTTTTTATTTTTTAATTTAATAGCTCTTGCTAAAGAGGAAATTATTTTGCAATTAGTTAATTAATCTTATTCAATCTATTCGGCTATGATAAACTGCTAAATTCATTTAGCATTTTTTTTATTCAGCTCTGAATGCCTTCAATACCTGGAAGCATTTGATTATTTCAAGGCTGATTCATTGATCATAATGAAGGATTATGTAAAAAATCTGACTTCCGAGTCAAGAGTGGAATAAAAACTGTTGCCAAGCATCCATGATGTAACATTTTCGCAATTTATCGACAGTTCTATTGATGGTGATCATCATTTTATACTACCGTATCCGCGTGTATAACGGACTCTTATTCGTGGTCTTTTGGTCACAAACAGAGTTTGTGTCAATTCAGAACAGAAAAATTTGTAAAAATCGAAATAAAGTGAAAGTTTTTCATAATTTTTTGAAATTGTGTGATTCACTTTTAGAGATGCTTTAACATTGTTACACTTTTTCTGGATTAAACACTCAAAAAAGCATAAACAATGATCCATGAGCAACAGATTGAGCAGCAAGGGTGCTATTAAATTTAAAGAGTGCAATTTTGCATTATAAACGCGGATATGTGATCGTTAAACTTTACAATGTGCTATAAGATAATGAAATATTAGATCATCCAAGAAGTTTATTATTGACCAAAAAGTTAAAGCATTTCGTGATTCATTATGTTGTCAAATCTGATACTTGAAAATACTTATTTAACACAAATCTTATCATATTTTAGAAGGATATTCGTTACCACTGGAATTAGTTCAGATTTTCTCTTATTAAGTCAAATTACATCATAGTTCATTGCAGCATTACAAATTTCAAATTTTATCTCGATTTTCTCGACGATTGTCGGCCTGAGAAATTTTTCAACATCACTAATGGACTCAGTTTTCGTGTCCCTACAAATCCACAGAGTCCCAGCTCTTAACTCGAAAGTAAGATACATCCTACAAGATACTTCTTCATACAAAGTAATATCAAGCAATCAACTTGTTATGTGTCGAATAGAGCTTGTCATTAGTTCTAAGGCTGTGGACTGGATATTGACATAGAATGAAACCGTTTATTTACCGTTGTTAACAATTTGAAAGAAAAAAATTAGATAAACTTGAAGTTGATTTCTTTCAATGGACTATTCTATGTCGATCAGACTTAAATTCAGTAAATCTCATCTTGTCAATACTTTGAGTCACAATAATTTTGATGAGAATTGCTCTGAAAATATTAGTTGCTTAAATGTTTTGAAGTGATTTTTATTTTTTTTCAATCAGTATTGTATACTTTAACAAGTTTGGCAAGGAATTGAAATTGTGAAAATGTATAAAATTATTGAAAGTTAAAGATTTGTAACAAGTTTTGCAAGTTATGATATGATCAAGGATTCCAATTCAACTCTTTCCTGTGATGAACAACGTGATCTTCAATGAGAGACTCAACTATGTCCATTCCATGAGCATAGCCAGCCTTGATACGATAAGTAACAGATAAATTTTTATTCATGGCGGTTCTTAAGAACTCAGGAATCGAAAGAAAAGAATCGAGTTCATCTTTGCCCCCCTGAATGTGAAAGAAAGGCATTAATAACTGAATCGTGAAACAATGAATCGGAAAAGATTCTGCGAACAAGCAATTACTCACATGATCAAAAAGGATGTGTCGATGTGGTCCAGTATAGCTAGCTGCCACAACGCAAGGATCGTACAGTTTAAGTGCTTCGTCAACACCATCGCCGAAATAAAACTTCATGCATTCTTGCAAGAGTTCATTTTTTCCCGGACTACAGATGGCCGAGAAAACTGAGATTGACTGGAACAAATCATGATGTCGAAGGCCAAAATTCAATGCTCCCAAACCACCCATACTGTGACCAGCAATTCCACGTTTGTCTTGTAAAACGGGAAAATTGAATTCGACTAGAGGCATCAGCTCATTCATCACATAGGAATACATTTTAAACTGTTCATAAGATGGTTCAGTTGCATCCAAATAGAAGCCAAATTGAGCAAGATATTTTGATGATATCCTCTTTGTATTATCACTCAATGGTACAGGTCTGGGCTCTGGAGCAACAAAGATCATCTCATTTTCCGAGGCGAACTTTTGGAAACCAGATTTCAATGCGAATTCACGGTCATTAGGAGCAGCTCCTGCAAACCAGTAGACAACAGGACATCGTTGACCTTTCACAGCTTTAGGGGGAAGGTAAATTGAAAATTCATGAGTATTCTTTAAGTACTGACTATGATGTTGATAAGCTTTCTGATACCCTTCATGGGATTTTAAGTTCCAAACCTCTTTCAATTCACTCATGATGTTGACTGATTTAAAAATATTTTGATTTTAAAATGAAATTAGGTAAACTTCAAATAAAAATAGTTAATTATCATTGTAAACTGACTTTGTTCAGTTTCCGAAGTAGACTCCCTTTACATTTAGCCAACTCATTGATTAGGGTTGCTCAATATGTAATTTTCCGCATTAAAAATGGTTAACTATCCAAGGTTTAATTTCAGGCACTCATCAACCAGAGATTAACTATTTGTTTCAAAAGACAAAGAAGATAATATCATGACAGAAAGACCAACTATTGTTCGTGTTGCTATCAAAATCACAAAAAGTCAATATCGTTAATAACTTTAGGTAATCTTCCGTTATCGACTAAACTTGATCTATTGACTTTGAACTTTTACTTTTAAGAAATAACGAAATCACTGTTATATAATAATATTAACAGTTCCTATGTTATGTTATATGTTCTGCACAATATTATCCGATAATAAAATATCTAACTTCTTTCTGTAGCATATTTTCATTATTTCATTAAATATTTTTGCTTTCATTGTAGCTTCATAAATCTATTCGAGCAAAATCAAACGATAAGAGGACGAGTCTCTGACTATTTTTATTACTATTTAAATTATTAAAATTTAAACGAATTACATCCGTAACATAATTAATGTAATACTTTCACCAACTGAATACCTAGGTATTTCATTTCTCCATCAATGGGGATGTATAAGCAATCAAAATCATGCCATTACAGTCGGAATGGCCAAATAGTTCATTTCTTCGCCGGTCACTATTTAAGAAGGCATTAATTTCACATCAAATTATAATACATTTCAATTTGCATTGGTAAAATAAATACTTGAAATGAGAGCATGGAGTCAATAATTGTAATGTAACTGATTTTAAAAAAGCTTTTCCCAAATTTATACTGTATATCCAATGTCCATGAGAATTTGAAGATTGTAATTAGTATATAGAGTCCGCTGTAAATTTTAATCAATTTTGTTCAACAGGTTAACCGAGTTAACAGCTTACACTTGGTTTTAATAAGTCAACCGACAGCCTCTCGTACAATCTTATCATTATTTCAATGTCCGCCAACTGTCTCAACCTACGACAACATATTTCAACCTTCCACTTAATAGTCCACTTTGTTCAGTGGGTTGTAATAATAAATTCAATATCTTGGATACTCTTGGACAAAATAGCTAATAACTTTTATTAGATTGACAGATGGGAAAGATGACCATCTTTGTACTCTTTCTGGAGTTTTAGATAGACTTTTAGACTTTCAAATTTTATTAATTTATGCAAACACAATTTATCTGCAATTTTAAATTAATCAATCATTTTAGGTCGATGAACATGAAAACATGAACAGCGATGGGCATCTGGTGAGCAAAATATTAACAGTTTTCCTGGATTTGATCAAAATTGTAAGATACCAGAGCACCATCTCTTATTGTAGTTGAGATTTGTGAAATTTATGAAATCGTCACTGAAGTATTACATCACAATTAACAGATAAATTATCCATTCAACCTGATAACTGTTACCAAGTAAAATAAGAGTTTGTATTGTAATAAACCAATTCTTAGACAAAATCTAATCAGTTAGCAGCCAACTGTTCAACTTTAATGGGACGTGTTAATGAATTAATAAAATTCAATATCAAATAAAGGATTAAACTTCAATATTTCCACAAGCATCGGAACAATATTCTGCAAATGATTTTGATAAAGATGACGGTTGTTAATCAAATAGCCCTTAAGCACCAGAAAATAAGATTGTTTCGACTGTACTATTAACAATCAAATTGCACATTGATCATCACATTACTATTATAATCTTTTGTCCAAACTCAGAAAAAACAACATCTCATGATTAAATATAATAAAGCTTTCATTTCACGACAATAGCTTGGGATAACTTTTTCATTTCCTGAGCTTCTACTAATTAGTCAAAATCAAAGATGAAGCTTTTTGCAATTTTCATTTTAGGTAAGCATTGATTACATTTCACTGTAAAATATGAAGAGATTATGTGCGAGTTTAACTCGAGGTTTGAAAACTAAAAATTGAAAATTTATTTCTCATTTATTCATAGTTTTATCTATTTCTTCTGTATGGACCGAGGGTGAAGTACCAGCAGAACAACCAGTACCTGAACAACCAGTACCTGAACAACCAGTACCTGAACAGCCACAACCAGAACAACCCCAACCAGAACAGCCACAGCCAGAACAGTCTCAACCAACACCGACTGTTGAGTTGGTTCAAGCAACTTCAAGATCTACTGAAATTGGCCCAATTGCTGAGGCACCTGAGATTAGTGATGAATACTCTGACTTTCGCATGTCCATTGACCATTCTTTGGGCAGTCTTTCGGTTCGAATTGCTGATTGGCAGGCTTCAATGTTTGAACACATTCAAAATACATTGACTCCTCTTATGTCCCAATGGAATGCATTCAAAGTTTCAATCAGAAACAAATTGTCTACCGAAGATGTTGTTATGCGAACCGCCGATGTCAATCATAGCAAGGGACTGCTTCAACAACAGGTTAGCTTGTTGAAAGAGGCTTTGGCTACTGGTAATAATATTGAAGATGGTCTTGTGAAAGTGGAAGATCAAATTAATAAATGGAGGGAAGACATTAATATCAATGCTGAAGGGGCACGAAGTGTTGAGCGCAAGACGAGCATGCAAACTTCACTAGAAACTATGATCAGCTCTGCTCGAAACAAGATCAAGGAAAGTAAATCTACCATTCAGAAGATTTTCCAAAATCATTATTACAATATTGACAATGATCGATTGAGAATCAATGGGCAAATTGATGCACTCAACCTGGAATCCAAATCCAGTTTGAATCAGCTCATCACTGAAGTACAAATGACCAACAATTCAGTATCAAACAGATTAGCTCAAGAAGCCAACTCATTCCAAGAGCTGATCGATAATACCGTGGCTCGACTTCGACATCATTTGGATACCGACTTGATGGCCGTTGATCGGGAAAAAATTGTCAACCATCTTGATGAAAGGTCTCTTCAGTTGGACGAAAATTTATTCATCGCTCATTCTGAGAATCAAATAGCTTTGGACAACTTTGTTCGTGGTCTTGTTCAAGACATTCAAAACAGCATCTACACTTTTGAGAATGAAATGAACGTTATCAAACAGCGATTTGAATCATTGACATCAGTCAACAAAGCCAGAGCTAACAGGTTAAGCATTCAAACATATAAAACCTTGGAACCAGTCGAAAGTTTATTCTCATCTTTGTCTAAAAAATTGCAAAGAAACATTGACAATATGAAATTGTAATGAGAAGGAAAAACCTAAGAATAATGCCTTCATTTCACTAACGGAATTAATAAATATAATGAAATCAGAATTAGAACTATTTTATTAATATTTCTTATTAATACACTGTAGCTCAAAAGTTTAGAACCGGTATACTTTTTGATAGATTGAACAAGGAATTGAAATTGTGAAAATGTATAAAATTATTGAAAGTTAAAGATTTGTAACAAGTTTTGCAAGTTATGATATGATCAAGGATTCCAATTCAACTCTTTCCTGTGATGAACAACGTGATCTTCAATGAGAGACTCAACTATGTCCATTCCATGAGCATAGCCAGCCTTGATACGATAAGTAACAGATAAATTTTTATTCATGGCGGTTCTTAAGAACTCAGGAATCGAAAGAAAAGAATCGAGTTCATCTTTGCCCCCCTGAATGTGAAAGAAAGGCATTAATAACTGAATCGTGAAACAATGCATCAGAAAAGATTCTGCGAGTGAACAATTACTCACATGATCAAAATGGTTAACTATCCAAGGTTTAATTTCAGGCACTCATCAACCAGAGATTAACTATTTGTTTCAAAAGACAAAGAAGATAATATCATGACAGAAAGACCAACTATTGTTCGTGTTGCTATCAAAATCACAAAAAGTCAATATCGTTAATAACTTTAGGTAATCTTTCATTAATTGATATATACTTGATATATTGACTTTGAACTTTTACTTTTGGGAAATAACGAAATCACTGTTATAATATTAATAGTTCCTATGTTATGTTACATGTTCTGCACAATATTATCCGATAATAAAATATCTAACTTCTTTCTGTAGCATATTTTCATTATTTCATGGAATAAGAGGATGAGAGGAAGAGTCTCTAACTATTTTTATTTAAACGATTTATTACTTCCACCAACTGGAATTTATCTGAATTCACAAGGTATTTGGTGTCATTACAGTTTTAATTTTGAGAAATACTTGAATGAAAATACATAGGTACTCAGTTACCATCGTTGGGGATGTATAAGCATTCAAAATAATGCCATTAAAGTCAGAGTAGGAAACTTGTTCATTTCTTCACCGGTCACTATTTAAGAAGGCATTAATTGCACATCAAATTTCATTTCAATTTTCGTTGGTAAAATAAAAGTCTTTGAGTTCTACCCTTCATTTTTGCATTTATGTCATGAACTGAGAACATGAAGTCAATAGTTGTTATACGTAAGTTAGTGAGCTCTAATTGCTGTGTAACTGAAAAATTTTTCCCAAATTTATTTTGTACATTCAATGTGCATGCAAATTTGTAAATTTTGATCAGTCAAATATGAGAGTTTGTCAGATAGGTTAACCAAGTTAACAGCTTACACTTGGTTTTGAATAAGTCAACCGACAGCCTCTCGTACAATCTTATCGTTATTTCAGTTTCCGCCAATTATCTCAATGCTGAACCCACCAAACTTTCTCGATACTCTGTTACTTACACTTTTAGCTTTACAGTAAACAAACATCAAAACTTGCTAATTCCTTAATAATTTTGTTGAAAATTGAATAAAAGAAAGATTAGACCAATTATAATATTGTTTGATTGTTTTGAAGTTATTTATATCATCTTGTCTGATCAGTTGTATACGTTAAAAACTTGGACTTCAACTAGGATTGTGAAAGTATTTAAATGTAATATTATAAAGCTAAGGATTTGTTAACATAATCTGAACAAAATTATAATTAAGGATTCCAATTCAGCTCTTTCCTGTGATGAACAATGTGATCTTCAATATAAGACGAAATTATCTCGATTCCATGAGTATAGCCAGACATGAGACGATAAGTAACAGATAAATTTTTATACATGGCGCTTCGCAAAAAATTAGGAGCCAAAACAAGGAAATCAAGTTCATCTTTGCCCCCCTAGAATCGGTAAAGGACGAAAAATATACAAATTAATTACTAAAATTAAAAATTTAAGTAAATTTAAATAAATGAGCTTCAAAAGAAGAAAATTATTTTTAAATTTTAACTTAAGTTCAAAAGTTCAGTTTAGTTGACCAAAGGAGCTGTTCATGTGCTGTGCATTCAATTATCTAAAATTGTAAACTCTTCATTGTTTGTCATCTTTTGTCATTAATGACTAGTTTTAATTTACTATGGTTGCAATCAATATCATCCAATCAATTACTCACATGATCAAAAAGGATGTGTCTATGTGGTCCTGTATAGTTGGCAGCCAAAACACAAGGATCGTATAATTTAGTAGCTTCTTCAGCACCATCACCAAAATAATACTTCATCAATTCTTGGCCAATGGTACAATTACTGGGATTACAAACAGCTGAGATAACCGAGATCGACTGGAACAAATCATGATGTCGTAGGCCAAGATTTAAGGCGCCCATCCCACCCATACTGTGACCAGCAATGCCACGTTTGTCTTGTAAAACGGGAAACTTGAATTCAACTAGAGGCATCAGCTCATTCATCACATAGGAATACATTTTAAATTGTTCATCATAAGGTGGTTCAGTTGCATCCAAATAGAAGCCAAATTGAACAAAATATTTGGACGATATTTCCTTTGCCATATCATTTAATGGTCCAGGTCTGGGCTCAGGAGCAACAACAATAATCTCATTTTCCGAGGCATACTTTTGGAAACCCGATTTTAACATAAATTCTCGGTCATCTGAAGCAGCTCCAGTAAGCCAGTAGACAACAGGACATCGTTGACCTTTCACAGCTTTAGGGGGAAGGTAAATTGAAAATTCATGAGTATTCTTTAAGAACTGACTATGGTGTTGATAAGCTTTCTGGTATCCTTCATGAGATTTAAAGTTCCAAACCTCTTTCAATTCACTCATGATGTTGACAAACTAATTTAGTTTGGGTTGAAAATAAAGTGATACAGGTTAACTTTAAATCAAAATGATTAATCGTCAATGAAACTTGCTTTTCTTGTTTTTTATCTAACTTATGGTTTGACATTCATGTATAAGTAATCTTTCCGATTGAAAATGTTCAACCATCCAATGTTTAATTTTTATCGAGCCAAAAACCAAAGATTAGATCAATTGTTTTCATCAGACAATGAATATAAATCAAAACAGAACGATCAGTTAACTATTGTTATAATCAAATACAATAAACAGATATTGTCGGAAATCTGAATAACCGGTAATATTCCTTTCAATTAATTATAGACTGCATTGGATCATTCAATTTTGAACCACCATTTCAATTTCCTCCGTGTTTAGCAAAGGGGCCAGAATACGTCTCTTAATTTTTCATCCCTTAAACACAAAAAAAACCGAGAAAAATTGCATCAAGTGAGATACTTCCCATGTTATCATAGAATAGTTTAATTATTATAACGGATTACCTCATTTTTTATTGTAATTTTTATTCAATGTAATCTTCAATCCTTTACTCATCAAAGAAGATCTACAACATGTTAGTTGAAATCGAATGTATTGAATTTGTTATCTTTTTATTATTTCTGGTTATACAATAGCGAAAACACAACCTATCAATGATAACTCTAGTTAATGCTTTACACTCAATTAAAATCAATTTCCTGTTTAATTTTTATACTAATTACCACCGAATAATCAAATGGTAATTTATCCAGTTGAGATTTTGAAGCAGATAAATTTGAACTAAATTTGCCTCAATCGTTACAATAAAAACTATTAGTACAATCGACCTGATTCTTGATGACATTTGGAAATCACATCTGTATTAAATTAAAATATTTGTAGCCATTGAGCACTAATTTTGAAACATGATAAAGATTCATGTTGAATTGCTAACAATTCAATTTAGCATTTAATGTAGAAAGCGTTAATCGTGATTAAAAAAATGAACAAGCAATATCAAGATTGAAGATGAAAAGATAAAGTGAGATTTAGGAAAAGAGGGAGACAATGAGAAACAAGAGATGGTTAAACAAAAGGACTTTCCTTTTTGCTTTTAAGTGAATTCACTTTTCACTCTCAACGTGATTATAATGTATCGATTTATTAACTTGTTTTTAATTGTTGTTGCTATAAATTTTTATGGCAATGTTCAATGTTCGTCCAACAAGGAAGGACTTTTATTGACACCTTTAATTAAGGCTGGTCGAATTGCCGAGGCTCGTTCATCGGCTAGAGTTATTTTGCCAAATGCTCCTCAAGTTGAAAGTTACTCTGGATACTTGACTGTCAATGAAGAAACTGGAAGCAATCTTTTCTTTTGGTTTTTCCCATCAAAGGTAAGATCATTTATCATAGGAATTATTCTTTAGAAATTTAATTTTCTTGCTTACTTTATTACAGAATAGCTCAGTTCCAGTCGCACTTTGGCTACAAGGAGGACCAGGGGCTGCATCAACTTATGCACTGTTCAATGAAAATGGCCCCTTCAAAGTTGAATCTGATTTGAGTCTTACCCTTAGACAGTATGCTTGGACTGACATTTTCTCATATCTTTACATTGACCAGCCAGCTGGAACTGGATTCTCCTACACTGAAAAAGAAGCCGGTTATGTCAAGAACCAAGAAGAAGTTGGTCGTGACCTGTATGAAGCTTTATCACAGTTTTATGCCCTTTTCCCAGAATGGCGTCCGAATGATTTTTACGTCACTGGTGAATCTTATGCTGGTAAATATGTTCCCGCTATTGCTTACAAGCTGCATCAAGAACGCGAATCATCTGGTATCAATTTGAAAGGAATTGCAATTGGTGATGGTCTTGTTGATGGTGGCTTGATGTTCAGGTACTCTGACATTTTATATCAAACAGGCTTATTTGATTATCATCAAGCTGAAAAAGGACGAGCGATTGAGAAGGAAATTCGTAAAGCTGCACGAGAGAAAAGGTGGAGAGATTGTTTCTATTTACAAGATCATCTTTTGGCTGGAGATCGAGTTCCATCATTCTTTACCAATGTAACCGGAATAACTAATTATTTCAATTCGTTATTAACCGTTGCTCCAGTTGATACTACATACTCTGATAAATATTTGGCTCAAGAAGCTGTCCGAGAAGCTATTCATGTTGGAAACCGAACTGTTGATCCTGGAGATCAAGTGTATAATCATTTACTAGATGATTTCTGTCAATCAGTTGCTCCCTGGTTAGAAGTTTTGATGGACAATGATTACGAGGTTTTACTTTACAGTGGTTCACTTGACATAGTTGTTGGTGCCACTTGCACCGAAACCTTAATTCGTACCTTGAGATGGAAAGGTGCTGAAGGCTACAGTAAGACAGATAGGAAAATTTGGAGACTCGATGGTGAATCCGTTGAGGTACAAGGTTTTATAACTTCTTTCAAGAATTTCCATTATGTCTTGGTTCGTGGTGCTGGTCATATGGTTCCTCATGATCAACCTAAAGCTGCTTTTGAAATGATTACTAAATTTATCGAACGAAAGCTCTGAAATGATCTATAATCATGTCATTTTTGTGATCTCACATTGATTATTAATAGATAATAAACAGATGGGACTTGTTGCTAACATTAAGCTGAAATAAATATCGATTAAAGTTCAACACGAAAAATGTATACTATTAAGTTTTTAGCAAATATAATGTTGAATCATCCTTCAACCTTTAACCAGTCAATTTCATAAAGAAATTTGAAACTACATATACAAACTACATATGAAATCTTCACATCTTGATATTCATTATCGAGTAAACAGGAACTTATTGTTTCTTGTCACTGCGGATAATATTGTATAATTTGATGAGAATCATATTTATAGAGTATATTTGACTTTAAGCTCTATCAAATCTAATGCATTGAAAATACATCAGATTTCATTTTGGTTTGACGATAATGATCTTAATTGTTTGTTAAGAAGGATCTTGAGTGTTTTATGTACTTAAATTGCAAAACATCACATTCTATGTGCGGACAACAAAAACCTCTTCAATTCAAAGATATTTAATGATACTTGAAATAATTAGATGATTCAAATAGAAAAACAAAATACAGTTTGGAGTTGGAATGTAGTTTGTAGTGCTGGAATTTACAAAATGTAGTTGTGATTGAGTTAATAGATTTTATTTCAGATAATCTGAGGTAAACAGCAAAAATTCATTTGATATTTCTTGTTTCAAATTTTCTTCCTAGGTATCAAATTCAAAGTGAAATTTTGTTAACTATAACTTTTAATTTGAAATTCTATAATCTTATTCTCAAATTTAAAATATAAATATAAATAAAATCAGTCGATTGAAGGCAGCTATTGATTCTGACTTATTGGAGATTGGTTAGTATCTTTTTTTGCCTATGTAGTTAGAATAACCATACATTCAATTCTTCACAGAACATTAAAACACTAAATCTGAATATTTGACTCATAATATTAATAGTTCGTGAAGCAATCCATTGGATGAACGAACTTTCATTCATCGTTTGCCAATCGGGTGGCCACTTCTTTAGAATGTAAATTAATTTAGTTCTCTACTGAAAGTTGAAATCAAAATCTACTAAACTGTTGCATTAAATAGTTATTGCAAGTTGACTTATATTTTATAATAATATTTGCGTGGGAGGTTAGTCCGTTAAAATATGCAATGGATACTAAAATAAATATTTGGTTTATTAGGGATTATATGGCAAAGATTAAGATGTGATATAATTCGACCAAACTTAGATAATCAGGAAAATTTCATTAAAATAGCCAAAATTTTGATTTTATCTCTAAGTCTAGGCTTTTGGTGATCCCATGTAGGACTTAGGATTTAATTAATCAACTCAACCCAGTATTATTTAGTCGAAAATCTTAATCCCGAATAGTGTGAATTAATGATTTCTGCCTTAAAAATTGACAGTAAATATTACAGTAAATAGTATAGTGAATATTATTCTTTATTATATTATAAATTTTAAATACAAGAAGACTTGAAAAATATGGTAATCTCGTAGTGGCAAGTTGTAAAACGATTCGTATCAGAATTAATAAAAACTCTCAAAATAGATAGAATAACACGAAAATTTGTTGAGTTGCTACGTCAGTTTAATTGAAGCTTGATTCCGTTTATAACCATAAAAATTGAGAGATCAAAGGCGTAATCAAAGCCATAGAAAGGGACGATAAAAAGTTGACTGAGTGATTATTTAGTTTTGGAGTCCCACTGATCCATTCAATATTTTGACCTGGTACTTCGACAATAGTTTCAGTGGCACGATTCAAACCAGAAAATTGCAAAGTTGCTCCCAATAAAGAGTCAATAACTGATCCTAAAAGGCCAGCAATGAGTCCGTATAAAATGATTGGCCACTGTGGTGGATTAATTGCGAGGATATTTTGGTCCACATAGCATATTAAAACCAAATAGTAAACAAGTCCAATAACTAATCCTCCAGAAGCTGAAAGTATCAGACCAATCAGAGTAACACCCCCATTTGTACCTTTAGGAACTTTACGCCATGTTGTTATTAATCTAGGATTGTCAGAGCTTAAGGCTAGGCCTAATTCAGAAGCCCATGTATCACCGTTACAGCAAGCAATGCTTCCCATAACTCCAATTGCAAACCATGAAGAATAAAAATTGTCATTCAAATTTATTGGAATTTCTTGGCCAACTCCTTGATATGACATAAAGACGAGGGCAAATAGAGAAGCCACTCCACCATTGCAAATAACCTGAATCCAATTACGACAGCTTGATTTTTCATAATCTGATTCAATCTTACGTTTCAGATGACTTTTATATTTAGTTGCACGAGATGAGGTAAAGAAAAATGTCAACATACAGGCCATAAAACAGGAGTTACTAATTGTAAGGATAAAACCAACGATAAATGCTTTAAAACATGAAATGAGAGAAAAGCCGGTCAGCATAGAAGTAAACAGATTTAACAGTAGAAACAATATCAGATTGATCAATGTGCATAGAGATGATTATTCAAAGCTAACATTTAAGAGTAATAGCAATAATTACCTTACCAGAAATGGATCCAGTCCAGTTGAGGTGTTTTTTACGATAACCATGTATAACAACCAAGGTAGGAATAAGAAAGGAGAGTAACCATCGTGTTGCAGATGGAGATTCGGTAGACAACATAATTAATATTTATTTATACAGGTTCTTGTATTATTATTAACCGTGGAAGAACAATTTACCAATGCAGTAAAGATTGATGATAACAGCTTATACATCTAACCATTAAAAAATTGAAAATTATAAGCTAAAAAATTAAATAAATTTGTAAACAACCCTCTTCATGCTATAGCTGCAGTTAGTGAATAAAACTAGTTTTTTAAGCTTTGTTCTCAACAAGATGGAAGGATCATCAGCTGATTACATCGACTTCTGTCAAACATTGCCAACTTTAATGTAAGAAAAGGCAAATCAAATTTTTAAGCAAATCAATGGTTTTTTCAATAAATTAAGCCATTAATTGAAATTAGATCATTTTAAATTCCTATCCGAATTTCCTATCCATATATTTATCCATGCACTTATTTCTCACTTCTATTTATTAATTATTTTTGAAAATATAATAGTTTCTCATAATATTGTGGCATATAATTCGTCATTTAATTGATCTTAAATCTTGTCAGCAATTGAATTTTAGAAGATAAAAGTTGAATAAAAATGCTTTATATTTTCCACATTTCAGAGCAAAAATGGTTCGTAAAAGCAAAATAAAATTGTGCTATACTTTACTTAAAAAAATAAACATGAAATGTGTATCAATAGACTACAATAACAATCAGTGGATTTACTTAAATTTTGGTTAAGCTTGGATTTATGATAATTTACCGATTAAATGATATAAATGATAGAGAAAACTAATACATTTATTATGTAGAGTTGTGGAGTTGTTTATTCGTGCCTCAATTAAATGTGGTTCAAGTTAATGTTTGCATTGTAATAAATGTAGTATTCCTGCTGTATTGGCTATCTTTATGGGTTGAATTTTCTGTAACGTGACAATTTTACTCAGTAGGAATGAAAAATGTCACGTTGTATCCACCGCATCTTCAACTGTTGGTTACCTTCATGTGATCCACTCCATCCTTCTATGGAGTCTATCAAGTGTTCACCTTTTCAATGCCTGTTAATATAAACAAGACAAAAAACCTTTAAGAAGCAAGTCTCAAATGTTAACCAAAGATGAACTTTATTGAATCCAATTTTCAGCCAAACCTTCATTCAAACTCAACCAGTTCAATCAATATGTATCCCGTTTCTGGCCATTCAGCTGAACAGCGTCGTGCTCGGTATAAGGAAACCTGGGATTTTCTTAATAAAAGTGATCTTATTGAAGTTACTTTGAAAACTGCTGATTTATTAAAGCGAAATCAAATGCTCCAGAAAAATATTGACCTGTTAGAAGAGCAAGTTTTCAAAGTTATTCCCAATGCTCGAGTTTTTTGACGGATAAACGGCCAAATATTCGTTACATTGAAAGTTATTACCTTTGTTTCACTTGTAACCAAACTGGAAGTCAAAGATTCTGCTTAAAGGTAACAAAAAAACTCATTTTTAATCTTAATATTTACAATTTAAAATATTTTTACTTCATTTACAGAATAATTTAGCTTAAAATTTCCATAAATTCAGTTTGTTCAAGCTTTTGCTTATTAATGATAGTTACGAGAAGTTCATTGAATTATTACTTTGCAACTCAATACCAATTAGACTTTTATTTCTCATTTGATCAAGTCTAAAAGTTCAATTTTCAATCAGGTTTAACTTATTAAATTTGTGACTTAAATTAATCTTATCAGTGTGATGAGACTTATTTCAATAGCAATTTAAAGATGCCGATTCCTATTGAAGAGACGTGAATTCACAATGAAAAAAGACTTTCACTTAGAACGGGCAAAACAATAACTAATTAAAACAGCTTAATTAATGTTCAAATTTCAACACCAACATTTCGCCAAGCAAATTTTTTTTGGTAAATTTAAAATCAGCTAACTGATTCGACCAACAATTAAAATGCTTCATAAATGGCTATTTGTTATTTGGTTGGAAATTGAAATGCTTTTTTTCATTATGAACTGTCTTTTTCATTGTAAATCCATTGTAATTTGTCTTAACAATATGATTTAGCTGCAATCTAGATTTGATACAAAAGTATGATGTGATTTTGGGTTTGGGTATTTATTTTTAGTTAAATTTTTATGGTTTACATTGAACAAAATTCAATGATTCATCTGGTTTCAGTTTCAAAGGGATTGCAATTGGCGATGGTCTTGTTGGTGATGCTTTGTTTGTCATAAAACTTGACATTTTACATCACGTTGGCTTAAACATAAAGCTTAAAAAGGACGAAGACGAATGGCTAAGCAGTTCATCAAGCACTGAAAGCTGAACTTTTGGTCATCGAGTTGATAATCATTCTTGGATCATCTTTTCTAGTCTCTTTTGTTTTCTGTTCAATGTGTTTTAGGTTCGCCTAATACTGAAACCTTAATGAGCGAATTGGATTAAGAACTATTTGAAAATTAGGTTTCATAGTTGTAGGTTTGAACATTGACAATAGCTCGGACATTTTGTATACTTAGTAACTCTTTGGCAAGAGCGTTGTTACACGAACTAAGAAATGCAACTGATGACTAAAGATTAAAGAAATTGATTAAATGAAACCAACAGGGTCTCGAGCCAGATCCAGATAATCAAATTTATAGCTTAATACTTAAGCTAAAAATAATATTGGTTCGTTAAACTACATTCTCACCAGATATTCTTGATGAACTCTTTGCTTATTTACCGGAATTTGTTTGTTGCTTGGTCTTTTTGCTTTTGGTTGATTTGCTCGAGTTCCAGGTTAGCTATTTGTTTAAGGGTTCATTTCTCGAGCCAATTTATTGATTTGTATTTGTAGAATTGAAACCATTCTATTGATATGAATTCTTTGCTCTTGAAGCTTGAATATCAATTTTCCCATTTTTATGATCAATTTGGTAGCAATTTTATCATTACAGTTTTTGAATCGACTTTTCGTGAACTAAAAGAGGTTAACCTTTCAGTTAAAAGAGCATACATGAATTAAAGACCTTTAGATAATCTGTTTCATTTTTCAATAATTTCATGTGACTAGGAAGTATTCTCACTGGTAACTGATTGATGAAAGATGGATAGTTTATTCTGATAGTATTGAGGCGCATTCGTTAATTTTTGTGTCTTTCTTGACGAAATGAGATTGAAATATTCTATAGCGAATTGCTAGTTTGTCTTTAAGGTTTTCCAGTAATTTGATTGATAATTGGATACTGATTTTACCTTGATGATGACCTTTCTTATACTTTGTTATTATTCATCCTATCATTTCTTATACTTTGATTCTTTTTATAACTCCAATGTATTCACACTTGATTCTTATAAAAGCGATTGTTACAAAATCGTAGATTTTTATTGTTTTATAGTTATTTAAATCATTAGTTGTTTCGTCTTTTTACACCTTATCAGTTTTCACAGTCACATTGTTTTTCATCACCTTTTTAGTTGTGTTGCGAATGTTGATAGCTTAGGCTCTAATGACATACTTTGTTAGTTATCCATTATTAGGTGATTAGAGTCGCACATTTAGTTAAAGATTAATTTGAGTAAAATTAAAAAGCACGAAGGCCTTAAACAACAACTTTTGCATAACCAAAGATGATAACAAGATCAATAAAAACACCGTACATTGATGCTTTTTTGAACTGCTTCGTATGCCATCAATCCTTCAAATCATCGATCCAACATCAAACCAACTCAATACAAGCTCAGATGTCACATTATCAAGGTATGATTTTATTAAATCAAACAATTTAATTAAACAACTAACAATCAACCATACTATACCGTATTATATTTCATCTTTGAACGGGCTGTTCAATTTCATGATTTTAAACTTGGTTAAGTGTTAGAAATAGACTCAAAACACCAACTTTTGGATAAAATACAACAGAAATAAAATTAACTAACCAGACATACATTAAATTAGCAATCAAATCAAACATTGAAAAAACGGTTCTCATCATCATCATCAATTTATAAAATTTTGGGTGAAAGCTGAGAGCCATCTATCGGTGTTTCTTTTTTTTATCGAACCAAAACCCAAATATTAACATCACATTGCGAAGTTTCCGCAAATGGCTAAAAATGTGAGGAAATCAATTGATGATTTTATTTCAGACTAATTTTATGATCAAACTACAAGTTGGTTAAGCTATAAAATAAGGCATAATACAATGCATGGTTTACCGTAAAATTTCATTAAAAGGATGTCGATAAATTTTGGTAATGATAATGTAAGTGAAATTGTTCCTTTTTGATGCTGATTATTATTAATATACAGTTAATCAAAAGGTAAGAGTTAATGCTTATACGATTTTACCTGTTTTAAGTAAAACAAAGCTATTGTTTCTCCTTTAATGGATTAGAGATTAAAGTCTCCTTAGGAGATGAAAGAAGAACATTAAAAAATTTCCATTGATTGTCATCACAAATTTGCAAATTAGATTAAATATTAGACACTTAATTAGAGATTACTTTGAGTTAAGATGAAGAGATGAAGATGAGTAAACAAATCTGGTTCAACTGGACACTTTTTGGTTACAATATTTTCCCACTTAAATTGAAACCTTTATTACTTGTTTGAATTACGCTCTTCCATATAACCAACAAGTTATCGGTTACTTTAAACCAGTAAAAGTAACCAGTTAAGGTAACCAGTTTACCTGAATAAGAGAGTTTAATAGAGAGATTGTAAGAGTAATAAGAATCTTAATCTTGTAATTCACAAAATCGTCCTTTCACGCTGTTTTCTGTTTGCTTATCTTCATAACTGTTGATTCTGATTTTCAATCAATCAATGTTGCATCAATATTCGGTTTCTAAGTATCTATACTTAAATCTCTTTAAGTACCGATATTCATTCGTATTGTGATACTCAATTTAATGTGAGCTTTAATGAGTGAAATATCGATATTGATACAAGCCACAAGTAATTGTTAGTTCGTATTATAAAATTTCTTCCACTCATTTATTGGTATTGATGCAACACAATTCTCAATTTACTCTATTAAAGATTGTTACACATTCATTTTGTGTTAATTATTTATTCTTTTAATTATCTAAATTGATTGGATCTTTGAACTAATTGATTCTTCTTTCTGTACATCTGACATTTGGGTAAATTATATATGTAAGTGTTCATCTCTTCTCTTCTGTCCAAATCATCTAATAATTTGTTATTGTTATTGTTTTTGATTTTGTGTATTCGTTTTAGGATTTTTTCCCTTATTCAACATTTCAACAACAGTGCTCATCATCATTATCATCATCATCATTACGATTACCTTCATCAATCTCACTTTTTAATATCTCTCTGACTCATCACGAGTTCAATCAAATTGGATACTTTGGTTCCAAATAGCATATTTTATGGAAGATTACAAGTATTTATTCAAAATCGTTCTCATAGGAAACGCTGGAGTTGGAAAAACATGCCTTGTTCGTCGATTCGCTCAGGTAATTACCATGATAGTAACATGATAAAGTGATTTAGGAGCTTCATTACCTACAGAGAGTTTTTAGATGCAGCTAATCAGATCACTAATCTGTTGTGTCATCGCTTGTTTATCCCGGATCTGTTTATTATCTTACAAAAAGAAATTCTGTATTATTCCTACATTAATTTTTCTTCTCTTCTTTTTATTATCACTTTTTAAATCTTTCTTTTCTCCAGGGTGTATTTCCTAATGTTCAGGGGGCTACCATTGGAGTTGATTTCATGATTAAGTCCTTAATGGTTAACGGTAAGAAAATGAATATAAAGAAATGATTATGAAAATGGTGGTTTTAGCTCTTGCTTTTGATCTATTGTTGAATTGACATGTTGAGAATTAAGTTGCAACCTTTTGTCTTCTTTCTTTTTCGGTTGTCTGCTGACCAGGAAAAGCACATCATTCAATTTGTAACTGCTGTAACTATCAGCCAACCATAACAACAAGTTCAATGGACCAGGTCAAAGTTTATAGCGATTCGTTTGTTTCGCTTGATGACCTTGGCTCATAATACAAAGCTAATCAGATTTAATCAAAAGCTGGTCAAAGTCAGTCTGAATCATTTCTAGTTTTTCTGGAATGAGTCATCTAAATAGTCATAATCTGTAACGTCATAAGAATAGTAGACACAATGGAGTGAAAGCAAATTTTTATGCAATTCAATTATAATCAAAAATTGCATTGTTTGCAATTTCATTACTTTCTTTATTATCTGTTCAATGAACCTCTCTTTTTCACTCTCTATATTTATCTTAATCTTTAACTTTACTTTTACCGTCCTTCGCTCGTTCAACTTTGAACTAGATTTTAAAGTCAGCCATTTTGCTGATCAGCGTTTAGTCTTTTTATCACTCATTTTTGCGTACTGTTATTGAATTTGTTGACTGGTTGAATTGAGTAAGCTACACTTTTCCCATTCACACAACCGTACAACCTGACTACATCTCATTTTAGACTACATTCAATTAACTCATTCAGCTCTAAAAACTTATCGTCCCTTAACATTTAAGCCTCTTTCTCACTGGCCTCCATCTTTTTCATCATTCTTAATCTTTATTCTGTATTTTTTTACTTTCTCAATCAATCTGATCATTTTTTCTTTCTGTCAAGATGTCAAAGTTAAACTTCAGATTTGGGACACCGCTGGCCAGGAACGATTCCGATCGATAACACAAAGCTATTATAGAAGTGCACATTGTTTAATATTGGTTTATGATGTTTTTTCACAATGCTCTTTTGATTCGTTGCCACAGTGGTGTCGAGATATTGATCAATATGCTGGTGCAGCCATCGCTGGTAAATATTTTCTTCATTTTTCCACCTTAGTGAATATTGAGTGAAACTATATTGTTTTAATGAATTTATCATACTAAAAGTTTTCCTTCTTCCTACAGTTTTTTCTCTGATTTAATCATAAACACTCATGAACAGTATGAATGTGTACAACCATAATAACCTTGAATTAATTAGTATTTACAATTTATTGTCGAAATTTCTTAACTATCCATTAACCATGAGATAACAAGGAGTGTTAGCTTTTCCAGTTTTCTGGTTTAGTTGTAGATTTAACATATCCATTATGTTTCATTTTATAATACTAATCAAATTGCGTGATTAGTTTATTTCTTCTACTAATCTTTCTATTCATTAAAACTTGCCAACTAGCATCCAATTTAATTATATTCTGTTTTTCGACGTTAAAATACGTAAAAATTATGTATTTTAATGAAATTAAGTCCTGTTTCTTTGTTAACACAGAACGTCTATTGCTTCAGGTCTTTTTTCTTAGCAGCAATTTTGATTTATTAAAATTGTTTTTCTTCTTTATATTTAGTTCATCATTCAAATCTGATGTATTTTCTTTATCAACCCAATTTACAGGTAACGGCCGTAATGTTCTAAAGGTTCTTGTTGGTAACAAATGTGATAAAGACCGTGAAGTTCCTTTACACATTGCTGAACAATTTGCACACAACAACAATTTCGATTTATTCATGGAAACATCAGCATTAGAATCTGAAAATGTGGAAAAATTATTTCGTGAAATTGCTGAAATCCTGGTTAGTCGTAATCAAGAATCAAATGGTGGCACAATGCCACGCTCTATCACGTCAAATAGTTTCAACCAATCTTCAAAACCATCTAATTGTTTTAATTGTTTTTCAAATTAGTTTTACTAATCGTTTGCTTTTGTTTTTTTACACATAATTATTATATGCATTATTTACTGTTTGTTTTTGTGGCAAAAACTAATTCCATTCACTTCGCCTTTTTCAATTTAAATTTTCATTCACCATTCGCTTTTTACTTAAACACAAAACTGTTCATTGTCGCAAAACTCCAGAATCACGAAAAACATACACCAAAAAACAACCAAAAACTCACCAATAATTATCATCATCATCATTATCATCACCATTATCGTCGTCAACAATTTATGTGGATTTACAAACAGATTTTATTGAACTAAGTTTCAAGTCCACATTTTGCCTTTTTCTCAGTTGACTTTCAAATTTTGCTGTTACTATCCCGCGATTGACTGATGATTAACATAATCAAATATTAAAACTGTGCTTTAAGAAAAGTCTCACAATTGTCCATGTATTTTCAAATTATTAAATCAATCAAAGCAATTATCTAAATGTCAAAGTCTTTCTATCAAAGTAACGCAATGATTCTAAAATGTCACAAAATTAATAAATTAATTAAAAGACAGATTGTTGTTAAGCAAAAATCACTTCAATTGATTTGATCATTTGAAAATTTTCCGAAAAATATTGAAACTGTCAGCCTCTACTACTGTTAACAAATCAGATGCTTTAGAATTCATTATCTAATTGTATGAACAAATAGAAGATGCAAACTGAATAAAAACAAGTGCTAATTAATTCCACTGACAATAAGCTCTAAAATCAAAGTCTGAAGACTGAGTAAACAAAAAAAAAAAGATTTCAAATGTAAATTCAAAACAATGTACACGATAAATTAACTAAGCGTACAAATTAAAATGCAAATCAGCAGGCATTCACAACAAGGAATTATTTGTTAAAATATACAAGTAAATGAAATGAAATTGACTGACATTTGTGAGTACATGGAAAGGTAGTCAAAAGTAAGCCATTAATCAAAGAGTCGACTGATTTTAAAATGTAATTTGAAGCTAATTATAACCTAAAAATATCGAGTTTTGAAGACAATAAGAGATTTTAAACAATGGCAAAACTGCGGTCGAATAAAGCCGATAGTAACTTGATAGTGACCAAACTCATTGGTCCAAAAGTAGCCTGAATTTCGATAAAAACGAGGGAAAAAGACAAAAATTTCGAGGATGCTAGGATTCGAACCTAGAATCTCCTGATCCGTAGTCAGGCGCGTTATCCATTGCGCCACATCCCCGTTACCTAAGGTCAAGAAGTAAATTTAGTCCAACAAAGGTACAGCTGATTCAACTGGAACTAATCAGTTGCTAAGATATTTTTATGAGTTAAACTTTACATATTACTTGAATTGAAATGTAGACGTTAATTTTTAACGATCAATTAAATGGTTACTTAGGTAAGGTATAAATTGAAAAAAACCGTTAATTAGAGGTCAATTAGTCACCATGTTAAATCAAATTGATGGCAGCACAATACGCAATATTGCTTCTGCTTGGTAACCATGGTTGGAGACAAAATAAAGAGAAAGAGGAAAGAGAAAGAGAGTTGGAAGATAAAGAAAGAGCCAATTAAACAGTTGAGGTTATCGTCTGCATAATTTTGAATCTTTCAATCTTTGATGTTTCTGCAAGTGTTTTTTGTTTCGTTATTTCCCGCTCATGATAAAGAGTAACTCTCATTTGTTTGCCTTTGTGTCTTTGAGATCAACGTAATTTGAACTGAGATTTCAGGTTTAACTTTATAACACAAAAATGTTGAGCAAAATAACCAAAGACCAATTTGCCAAATTAACCCAATTAGACTTTCTCTGATTGTCTTTATACTAAGCTTTTTGTTAGTTTTCTCTTTAGACTATTACCAAAAGATTGCCGTTTTTATCCAGTTGTTTTTAGAAGATGAAAATTTAGAGGAAAGTGTGGTCACATGAGAACATGCAAAAGGAGAAAAGAGAAAGAAAATGAATAAGATGAGAAACAATTTTTATATGAGTGTTAAAAGGCTTTTTACTCTATCTCTCGCCATTTTTCATTGCGCTCTCAGGAGTTTTTTGTTTCAATTACAATTTTAGAAGTTTTTTTGTGTGTTTGAAGGTAGTTTTTTTTGGTATTATCCGTTAATTCAATTCACGATCCTCTAAGTACCGGTACTCGAACGTGAAATGCTCTTTCTTCCGTTGGCCCCACTTTTCATAATCAAAGTATACATAAGTGCCCTAGTGAAAAATTAAATCATATTTAGTATTTATGGACAGATAGAATTATAACCTAACATAAAGTGTGATCAGTTTATTTTTATTTACCTGCTCATATTCGTCAGTAATTGTTTTTGGTTCCTCGTGACGTTGGAACCACATCATATACTTTGTATGGAAACGCCATGACTGCTTTTTCAAAGCTTTAGCTGCCAGGTACTGCGCCTTTGTACCCTAAATTAAACAAAATACAAGATAAAATTGTAGGATTATTTTAGATGCAATTTAAATAGGCAATAATGAAGGCTATGATAACAATACTGTTACCTCCATAAAATAAAAAATGAAGAATAATGTCTCAGTTGAGAGTCGATGGAAGAACTCAACAGAATCGCTGTGTTGCAAGGCTTGTTGCGGATAATATGACGGCGTCGGACATGGATTCGGAGGCAGATACGGTCTAATATAGAAGATTAGATTAAATACAATCAAAAGGATAAATAAAGAGAAAATGAAAGAAAAGAAGTGAGTAAACACATGTTTCTATTGAAAAAAGCGCCAATATAAAAAGATGCATTAAGCCTATGATCATATAGATAATGAACGGTAGAGTAGTAATGACTAATCATTTAACTCACCTTAGCCTCTGAGAATCTACTGGATAAATGGTATGTCTACAAGCAGCCTCAAGCATATGAAGCTGATATAGACATTGTTTAGGTAGCTGTACAGGTCCTAATGGAGCAACACCTAACAACGGTGGAATATGGGCTTCTGACTGATGCATCCCGATTGAACTGGCAGGACTAACGGCGGACGTTGCCGCAGAGGAGGTGAAATTTGATACTGTTGAGGAAACACACGAAGGCATAACCAGGGACTTACTATTACCACTTAATAAACCTATCACTGTTGATGTTGTTGATGTAACTGAGGCATTACTGTTCATTGAGTTTGTGGCAGCTCCTGACATGGATGTGCTTGTCTCAAAAAGATTTGAAGTAGATAAAGAAGTAGCATCGTTCGTAGAATTCTCCAAACCTGCACTAGCAACAGCTTGTTGAGCTATTGATTTAAGTGAGGACATGGATGTTAATTGGTTCACGGGCGCAGAAGTTGTTCCTAAACCTTGCCCAGGTCCTGTGTTGCTTGACTGTTGTTGAGATTGTGGTTGTTGTAACTGGGAAGGTACTTTAACACCAAGGCCCCCAGGTACGGATGGTCCATTCATTATCAAAGGGTTATTATTATTATTATTGTTATTGTTATTGTTGGTGGTGATTGTGTTACTACTACTGTTGTTGCTGCTGGTATTGGAGGTGGCGGTGTTGGTAGTGTTTAGTTGGCTTGTCTGAGAACTAGATGAATTACTCTGATTCCTAGAAGAACCAATCGATTGACTCCATGGGCTTGAAGTAAGTGAGGATAAGGTGACTGTTGTGGATGTTAGTGCTGAGGTAACCGCTGCAGCCATGCTGTAGGATGCTGCAGATATGGTTGTAGTTGTGATACCTGGTAAAAAGAAAAGATCAAAGGGGATTCACTGAGTTTGATGTTTAAAACAAAAGAAATAGAACCGCTTTCTTTAAATTAAGATGGAAATTTAATTGAATTAATTAAATAAATAATTAAATTATTAACTTAATCTAAAATAAAGGAAAACTTCACTTGATAATTTAAAGCAATGTCAAAAAACAATGCTCAAATTGTTCTTCTTTCTTACAGAAGACAATTGTGTAGCAATAAATTTAAACCATGATTTTACTGGTTTGCAAACTATTTTTTTCTTCGTTTTTTTATAGATCAAGATAATAATTATCTGGTTTTGCTTTTCCAAATAATCAGTCTTACCATTGATTGAATTAACAGAAGGTGGACTGCTACTGCTGCTGTTACTACTGTTACTGATATTACTGCTGCAACTGCTGGTTCTCGAATTCATTCGAGAGGAAGAACTTTTCTGATTTAGTTCTGCAAGAAAAGATAAAAGAAAATGGAAATTTTGATTTAACGTGAAAGAGACGAAATTTGATGATATTTGGAAAAGCTTTTGATCTAGGAATAGGAACCATGCAAGGGACAAGAAAAGCAAGCTAGATCATTTTTTGAAAAACAAGTGATGAGCACAGAATTAAATAGCACAGTAAATAGTGATGGTGGTCAGAGAAGCAAGAACAATAAATAACTAAGCACAAAAATTAATGTTACGGCACAAAGAAGGACACAAAATATTAATAAATATTGGAATAAACTTAAAGGTTGAATGAGAAAATTTCTTAGCACTGTGATAAACGAGTAATAATCAAATCTTCAAATACAAATCTTAAATTATTGAGTCACAATCGAAGACACTTGGAATAAAACTGATGAGACGATGAACTGTGAACAATATAATTGCGAGCTGAAGATCACAGTTGCGTTGGTTTTCACTTTTACTATGCACTGGGATGCCAATTTCTTACCTGAATATAAAGACGACGTTGTCGATGTCATCGTTGTTGAAGTGTTCAACGTTGTTGTTACTAAAGAAGTTGGTGTATTTGTGGTAGTAGTTATTGATGTTGTTGCTGATGTAGTTGAGGTTACGGTACTTGTTGAATTTGTCCCTGTTGTTGTGGTTTGGGATGTAGATACTTTGCTCGATGAATTACTCGATGAAACTGAAGGAATTGAGCTACTAACAGATGTAGAGTGAGACCAAACAGGCTGAGGTTTAACATTAGAGGTTCCCGTAGATGAAGAGGATGAAGTTACTAAACAACCATTATTATTGGTGTTATTGGTATTAGAGTTGCTTGTGGAGTTATTCACAGATGTACAACTAACATTGATATTAGTGCCTGGATTCAAATCAGCTACTCCCTTGGAATGATTGGTCAATCCTGGACTGGGAGCAGGTGAACTTGAAGTTGATGTTGGTGTATAAGAATGAACTGAATTGTTTCCTTCTTCATCACCAGTGGCATTAGAAGAATTTGTTGTTTTAGTTGTTCCACTATCGAATGAAGATGTATGATTCGCAAGGGCTGCTCTACTCTTGGCCAGATATTCTTGCATGTCATCCAATTCTAAGTCTTCATAAATATATTCATTCTCCTCAAAATCAGGATCTTGCGAAGATTCAATATAATATTCAATGTCATCTTTAATCTTTTTAATCTGATCCACGTCCACTGTACTATTATCCAACATTCTCATAAGAGTTTCTAACTGATTAATATGGTACCGATGTTTTTCTAACCAACACTTTAATTCCTCATTACGATCTTGTTTTTCTTTATCATTCTTTTTCTTTTTTAAAGCAGCCATGATGGCTTCAATCTCACATTCGAATTGATCTATTTGAATCTTGAGTGCAGCTATTGAATCGGACATCCAATTTGTAATTTCATCCTTTTCTCTTTGTGCTGGATCTAATTTTTGCGCTGCTCCCAGGCCTTCTTTTGAATAAGCCTTAGTTTTGGTCTCCCTCTCTAAAACTTTAAACCTTTCCATTTGAGTCTCTATGAGTTTCCTATCGTCCAAGAGTAATCTTTTATCCTTAATCTCACTAGAGGCAATCCATGATTTAATCTGGTCTCGGAGTCTCTGTAATAATAAGGGCATAATAGAATGTTATAATTAGTGAAAAATTCATATTAGATCATTAAAAATCCAATTTATAACTGCTTTATGGCCCATCACTTGCTTCATGGTGCTTTATCACTTAATTTTGAAGTATACACATGGCATGAAGATGACAGAAGTAAATTATGCAAGAGTTTTCTAGAGGAAAATAAACAACACTAATACAGCTAGATATCACTGTTCAAATTAATAGTGCTGACAGAACGATGCACAAGCCAGTCTAAAGCAAAATTTTTGTAGATTTCATCATTGACGAAGACCATAAAATCAGTTAAAAATATTGGATGTTTTCTTGAAGATCAGTCTCGGACGTATTCAAATTTGATGCCAACCTGAAGCTTTTTAATTTCTTTCTTGAGATCAGCTTCATATTTTTCTTTTTGATTAGAGTTAGGGGCATTGTGAGCTTTGTGCCACAAATCCTCAAAGGTTTCCACTCCTTCTTGAACTTTCTTATGGCATCGCTCGATCTCACCTGTACAAGTAAAAGATATAAAAAAGAATCGAAGAAAATAGTTGAAGATTAGATACATATGCATAAAAAGAAGCATTAGGAGAAGCAAAATGACAGTTCATGAGCATGGATTGGCAACTGAGTTACCTATCGAAGCAGTGTATTTTATTGAAAAAGGTAGAAAACGGAAATACTATATCAATACGAAAGCAAGCTAATTGAACAATGAAGGTAAACCAAGTCTCTAATTGAAAGGGGAAAATAGCAAAAAAAAGAGAGATGGAAAAAGTGAATGAAATGGACGCTATCCTTTATGTTGAAAAATAAGCAGGTTAACATTGATACGTGAGCTTGCCTGACCGATCTCCAGAAGCATTGAGTATCGAGATCTTTTGCAAGCATTGACAAGTGAAACAGTATGACTATGTGTCAATTAAAGAATCTAGAACAAGAATAATGAGAACGGATAAATAGACTGATCAGAGCAATTGAAACTAAAGTTATAAAAAAGATTTAAATGAACCTCAAATGTGAGCCAAACCAGTTGACTGATGATTGAAGCAGTCAGATACCCTATTGTGTTGTGTGTCACAGGTTTTTACATGGAGAAATCACAGGGATTGTGGATACAGCCTAGCTCAAGTAAATGCATTATTAATGAAGTAGCTAGTGGCAATCTCAATAAATAAATAGCATTTATGAATGGAGCTAAGGTAATAGAAAATTAGATGGCTCAAAAGAGTGAGAAAAAGAGATTTTATATACACATATACAGTGAAAAGATACAGATCAAGAGTAAATAATGAAAGAAAAAAGAAACAGCAAAAGAGACAAAAAGAAAGAGGATGAAAGAGACAAGAGATGAAAACCGTACCTTGAAGTTTTCTTCTATCGGCCATGTTGTTGCTAACATTTGAATGAGAGGATCACAATGGTGTTGATTAAACTTGAGATTTGGACTAATAATTGAAAAAGGCGATTAAACAATTGTAAAATAAACTGGTGAAAACAAAAAACATACAACATTAATTCATTTTTCTTACAAAAGAAATGAGAGAGGAAAAGAGAAAGAGAGTGTAGGTTGTAGGGACCTTCATCATATTACGATTATTTTGCTAAGAGCCAGTCTTTCCAATAATGGACTTACAGTAATGTTAGCTTTACTGGATTCGTTAGATTAACTTTTTTTTAATTTTTGTAGGAAACTTTGTTTTAATCAAAATGAAATTTATTGACCGTGTTTGCAGCTTTTTATATTTTAATTATTAAATATATTTGAAAGGACATAAATCCCCAATTTTATATCCATTTTTTCTAGTAAAGGTACGAGGGTTTCCTATTATATAACTTACATAATAAGATAAAATTGAATCATAGGTTTTCTTTTAATTTGGATAAATGTTCATTACTTCAAAAATGATTTTTATAAGAAATTAATTATGATGAAAAGAAATTAACATTTGAAAAGTAAGATATAAACACAGAATGACATTTATCTGCAATTGTACATTGTTACTTGTTTCTTTCTTCCGTAATGGTTGAGATGCAAATTGTTCAAGCTCTCGTTAATTTACGATACTGAATCCATATTACGAGTCGAGTTTTAATTATATTGAAATGATGATCGAAAAAAAGTATCGATCCGAGATTGCTCATCCTCTATCCGATGTAACATTATCTGGAAACTGTGCATCACTGCTATTTTCACCCAACAATGTTGATGTGGTGACGTGAGTTTTTTCCTCATGATTAGTTGAATCATCTTGACTTGTTTCAGAGAATCCAGTGACAGATTGATCATTGTTAACCAAAACATTTGACACTGATGAGAACGATGAGTTAGTGGTTGCATCGTTACGACTCAAACTGTGACTTTTGCCTTTATCTTCAATATTCTCCTTGTTATGAGTAGTTATTGATTTTCCCTTCAAGTTTTTATTTTGAGTAACCTAAAAGTTTAGTAGAAACAGAGAAGCATAAACATTAGGAAATATTCGCAAAAAAGGACATTGAATAACAATAATCGATAAAAAATTGGACATACAGTGTCATAATTAGTTACTGGTACCCATTTGAAAATTTTCATAGAAGTATCTCCAATAGTCACCCATTTCTTTTCCCTGAAAGAATTTATGATAAGAAGACAATACAGATGATTGAAAAACAAACAAATATCTAGATAAAGCACACAATCAACTATAAATAAGATTTGATGTCAAAAATTGTAATATAATTACCATTTTCTAACCTTATCCTTGACAAGCATCGCTCTTTTCATGTCATCCTTGGCCCGGCTTCGGGTATCAGCTCTTAAAGATCGTGAAATCATTTTCAAAAAAATTATCCGAACCTTAAATAATACTTGAAAGAAAATTGAAGTGACAACAATAAACACGAAGAAAATAATGAATCACAACAAATTCAGAAAAACGCAAACCTCTTGAATGAGATTTTAAGCTGCTTAAGTGAATGAGTTATTTTCACCTCAGCCATTCGATGCTAAGACAAACACAATTCAGTTTGGTAATGATCAATCAAATGCTCATGATTCATGGGATAACAATGAAAAATTTTCATGGCACTTTTTTCAAACATATTGATAACAAAAAAAATGAAATGGTCTCTAGAAAATTGATGATAACATAAAACAATCAAATTTTTGTGAAAATAGACCAAGATGGCTATTTATACTGATCCATTTCCTCTAAAAAATATCAGGAAAAGCCCCATGTGCTGCCATCTATTGATGTCTAATATGAAACTTGGGTCATTGATTTTGTAAATTAAATAAAATTTTTGGTTATTGTAATTGTTTATTAAAAATTATTAAATTGAGAATCGCTAATTAGATTTGATACTGTAGTTCAATTTTATTTGCGTTACTCGTTGTTCTTGGCTAACTCGAAATTCAAAATTCCAATAACATCTTCTTTGTTATAATTCAAATTAACACGAATTAAGGGGATAATTATATCAAATTAAATTAGCTTGTAATCCCAAATCAATTTTTTTGTGAGATCAAGCAAAAGTAAGCATAAATTGTGAGCGATATAATTTAGATCGTCATAGAAAATCTATAACAACCTATTGAAATTTCATGAATTTTGTGACAAAAGGTTTTGGCGGTTATCGATCGGAATGCAAATTTTAATGCTAACAGAATGTAGTTGATAAGATCTATTCAATTCGAAACTACATAATAAAATATTTGCTTAATACACATTTTCATGAATAAAATTTCAGCAAATTTCATTCATCATACTCATCAATATCTTTTGTTTGTTTTACAGAAATATTTGTATAGATTTTTTGGACACTGCTAGTAAGCATAACATTACAGAGATGTCTCGATGTGATGCATTGCTAACTGGTATTTTTACTATGTTTACATGAATCAATTTTTTTTCTTGTATCATCGAAGAAAGAAAGAACTTTTTCACAAATGTTCAGTTTATTATAAAAGAAACATAAATTTGTAAATAAGAAACAATCTACGACAATCAGTGAGGTGTAAATTATCGTGATTATCATTTGTTTCATTCTTCTTTAAACATCTGATAGGATGAAATTCGAATGTTCATCATTGCTTAGATATTTGGTTATAAATTATTTTTCACTTTTTTTACCAATTTTTTTACAAATCAACTTTATTATTGCTTCAACTCCTGGACAACATTCATCTAGTGTAAATCCTGACTCAAGTAATGTAAAAGTTAATGCCAAAGTGCGAATACTAGGACCTTGTCAGTTATGTCGTGAGGTTGTTAGATCATTTGATCGAGTAAGTTGTCTTTTCTATGCTATCTACCATTCATCTGTATCTTTACTTTTCACTTGTATTAATATCTTTCATCATTTCTTTAATATTTTTACCATTCATTTTGCATTACAGGGTTACAAGAATACCGATCACACTAATGTTGACCATGAAGTTGCCAAATCGACCGATTTCAAAGACTCCAGCCAAAGACTTATACAAATAAAAGAGAAATTATGCTCTGATACGAAAAATTTTGAAGAACAGGTTTGTACACTATTTAATATAAAACTATATTCATCTTTAGTTATTGATTGTTTTACTATTTCAGTGTAAAGAATTTTCGAGTAAACATGAAGAAGAAATTGACCACTGGTGGTCTGATGAACGTAACCAAGGAATAGGTCTTCATGATTATCTTTGCATAGATAAGGGAAAAGTCTGTTGCCCTGATGGAATGTTTGGACCTAATTGTTCATTTTGTCCTGGTCAGTATTTCTACATTTAGCATTCTGTCCAATCGAATTACATTATTATTTTATCCGTGTTCAGGCTTTCCAGAAGCAATTTGTAATGACCATGGAAGCTGTAAAGGTAACGGAACACGCAAAGGGAATGGAAAATGTGTTTGTTATGAAATGTACAAAGGTGATTTTTGTGAAAAATGTGCTACTGGATATTTCAAGATCTCTGAAAAAGATGGCATCGAAGAATGTGAAAAATGCGATAAATCATGTCTTGGTCAATGCTTAGGTTCTGGACCTAAAGGTTGCCATGCTTGTAAAGAGGGCTATACTTGGGACACAGATTATGGCTGTCTTGATATTGATGAATGCATTGAATCACCCAAAAATCCGTGTCAACATAATACATTTTGTGTCAACGTTGAAGGATCCTATCAATGTTTTGGTAAGCATTATTTGCAATTCATGGACCAATATACAAAATTTAATCAAAATTTCTCTATTCCTTTAGAATGTGATAAAGCTTGCGATGGATGCCACGGTGATGGACCAGATAGCTGTACAAAGTGTGCCGTAGATTTTGTCATGAAAGAAGGAATTTGTGTTGATACCAAAATTCGAGATCGTGAAGTTCATCTAGAAAAGTCAAGATATATTACCTATATCGGGCTTTGCATTGCGACTTGCATAATTTTTCAGAAAAACATTTATATTGCTTCAATCATAGGTTTATTAGTGGCTCTTTACATTACAGCCGCTGAATATACAGTTCGAGACCTTACTCGACCATCTAATCCATTGGAAGAGGTTGCTGGCAAACTATTTGAATGAAGAAAGTTAATTTAATCACTTCGACGTCTACCTGTCCATTTTGTTTCTTAGTTTGAAAATGGAAAATTTCTCACTTTTTTGATTAAGATTTAAGACGAAAGAAATAGACATTGAATATTTGATCTTTTTAATAAATTTTTCATTAATTTCTTGACATATTATTCTCTCCAATGATTTAAAAATTTTCAGACAAAAAAACAGCAACTCATGTGTTCAATTAAACAAAGAGTTTATGATTAAATTTACTTTGAATATAATGATAATCATGAAAAGTGATGATGGCAAAAATGATGCGATGTGAATTTTTTAGTTCAAGTTTGATTGATAATTCTGGAATCGATTTGTGCGTTTTTTTCAACGGCTGAATTATCTTCTCTGTCTATTGATTCAATGGAAGATATTTGTAGCAGAAGAACAAATTATATAATATTAACAATTGATGATGAAAAATGGAAAACTTTGATAATAAGTAAAATTTGTGCAATTAAAATCTTGAACAATCGTAGTCAACATTTGGTTGTTCTCGAAGGAATCAAGATATTTTCGTTTGTATACATGAAAAATTGATTACCATTCTATAAACTTTTGAATATAATTTGATTATTGAGGAGAGACAATGTAATGATCAACCAATAATGTTGCATTCATTTGGGTTGATAAAAATAGCAATATGATACCAGTTAACATTGGATTTTGTTGCGTTCAAATTTAAATTGACTTGAGGTATAGAATAAAATTTTCAATTTCAAAGATAGATTTGATAAAGATGAGAGATGAGAGATAATGATTGAATGGAACAAATATATGAATGGCCAACTTTGAATGGCCTCTAATTAAATATAAATAATTCATAAAAAAAATATGATGGGCATAATGATGAACTGTCGTTGGCAAGGTAAATCTGGAGGTGGTTTTAAATGACTATAAGGTACAATAAACTTCAGCTGTTTATCTTTCATCCTATTTTGCTATTAACTTCTTCCACTTCTTACTCCTCCTCCATCTTTCATTAAAACTTTTTTTATAATACAAATAAAATAGTCTATTTACCACCACCAGCATCATTATCATTCACAATCAACATCCTACATTCTTTTACGGGAATAATGAGCGAAAAGACTGTTTCTTTCAAGAGCCATCATCATCGAGTTTGATATCTTCATTTGAAAATCACAATTAAATATGGATAACAGGATCATTCACAACAACAATAACAACAAACATAGTCGTGTTGCCAGGTTGACTTTAAAATCTTGAATATCTTGTTTCCCGAAAATCTTTTGGCTTTTCTCATAATCTACTAAACAATTATAATAGTTTGTCCTCAATTTTTCAATCTTTGATTTCACTAACATAAGCAAAAGGAAAATATCCGATTCTTTGTCCAATTTGTCCTTTCCACCAGCCTTTTTCAGCTCCAGTTTTACTGAGAATAGCGATATATTCACCTCTTCGAAGCGATAATAAGTTTGCTGAGTTACCAGTGAAACTGTATAGTGCAATTGCATAACCAATCGGAGGAACCGGTGTCAATACTGATTTATAGGGAATACCTAATTTTAAGTTAAGTCCAGAAAAACTTTCAGCCAATGTTCGCTCCTCATACCAATTGACCAGCTCTTCCATTGTGTCAAAAAATTTGGACTCTGACAGGTAATATTGTCCTTCCAGGGTTTTACAAATTCTCATGTGTTTAACAATGCCATTACAATTTAAACTGATAGCATAATTTCCGCGTTGATTTGGACTAATGCGAAGTAGAAATGTTGAATTGGGCATTTTTTCCAAAACCGATTGAGCTGTGGCTCTGTCCATTGTTCCAGCAAACCAGGGATGTTCCTCCAAATTTAAATTGACATAGTTTGGAAAGAGATTACCATTTTTGTTATTACTGTTGCCATTAATGTTGTTATTGATATTATCGTTATTGGAGTTCCCATCATCGCTATTATTAAAACTATTATTATTACTATGATGATTGTGAAGGTTGTTGAAATGATTATTATTGTTGTTGTTTAGATTAGAGTTGGTTGTGGTAAGAGTTGTTGTTGTGGTAGATGTTGAATCGTCAAAAGATGAAGATGATCTAGAGTGGTTACATAGAATTGGCTGGACTTTGTCAGCGGGAAATAATCCCTCTACACCAGTCCTAAGAAGTTCACCTTCGAGCCATTTTCCGTCATTATTACTGACATCAGGTTTAGGATTGGTGATAAGTAAAATATCTCCTATTTGGAAGGAAAGTTCACTTCGATTGGGTTCACCATCGAAAGATGTTATGGCTTTTACTTTGGTTTCATGAGGCCACAATAAAGTACCATTTATTAATCCATGGTGTTGACCATATTTAGCGATGAAATCAACTGGTGAATGTTGTTGAAGGAAAGCCTCATCTTCACCAGAGTAAGCTGATATAACAGATGGACTACTGGAAGGTAAAGGTGGTCTTGGAGGAAGGGTTAATTCGCCACAAGATTTAACTAACGGAATACACGATTTGTGAACAGATATCTCACATATTGTACATTTGTAACCTTGAAAGAAGAGACCAGGTAACAATTTATCACAATGACCACAATTCTGAGGCTTTGGAAATGTGTAAAATAAGAAAACATGATCCGTTGATCCAGTTTGACAAGCAACTGGATTCACATTATCCAAACCTTTGTCAATGGCTTCAATCCATTTTCTTTTCAAATCATCACTTTTGACGTAAAAGGTGTAAGTGTAACGAGCTTGATTGTGAATCAATGACCAATGATGACTCCATTTGTCTTTAAAATGTTTGATTGTTCCAGTGGAGGAAGGTGAACAATCATCGACCGAAAAGTCACTCAAAATGAGAGCTTCTTTGTAACTGAACTGATCGCCTTTCAATGATTTACACATTAACATAACTTTGTCAAATACAAAAACATAACGACTTTTTAAACATTTTTCATCGTTAAATTTAATTTTAACTTCACCATCTCGTAACAATCTCCCATAATCTTTGAGCTCTGTGTTTTCAGGCATATCGAGATCCACAATATTAACTTGAATACCGGCAATAATTTGCAATGTCTCACTATCACGTTTAACTTCATTAATGTAATCTCCAATGTCAATCATTGCCTCGTACGCTTGTTGTAAACCATAATAGTCATCATGAGATTCATGTGTATTTTTAATCAACTCCTTGAGAAACAAATGGTATTTGAGTATTCTTTGCATGGGTAGAGACAGTAGATCTCGTAATTTAAATTTACCGTCATTTGCTTCCATTTCGTGGCGAGAGACAGCTTCATGGATAACATTATGTTTAGAACAGAGTTCATCAATTAAACCCTGAGCACGAGGCAAGTTGGCACAATAATCACCGTACAAAACAAACTGATCTTTCCAATTTAGAAAACAACTGCTTATTCTAAACCCATTGGATGAAGTTGAGGCTGCTTTGCACAGATCACGATGGAATCCAGAATGTATGTCAGCAAGCTCTTTGATATGATTGAAAATTATCTTTTTATCCTTTGCGTCCAAAAATTTTTTTAATGGTCGAACGAAATGTCGTATAATCATATTCAAAGCTTCAACATAATTTTTCTCGGTTTCCACCAATTCTCGAATACAATAGTCTCTATTTTCCAAGGGTGTCGAATCAATGATAGAAGTCTCATCTTCTTCCAAAACATCTTTGCCGATCCTTAGCGTAACATAACACAAATCTTCGTAAATATCCTCTTCATGGGTCCGGTGAGGAAATGATGGACCATTCTTACAATTAAATGATGTAGAGTAATGCATTTGGAAGAGTTCAAAGCGATTATTAGGAATGATTGTTGATTCAGAAAAAAAATCAACACCAAATTGGAAATGGACGAATGTATATCAAATTATAATGAGTGACAATTTTTGATAATGTCAGCCAATAATTGTAAAGAAACAATAATCCTTTGTTGAATGATTTTTGAGAATGTTTGATAAAGAACTAAAAGGAATGGTCTTGGTGAGAATGATTGTTTTGTTTGATCTTTACACTTATTGATGGTTGATTTGCTTTAATTCAACTTTTCCTGGACCAAAAGTCAACCGGTAGATACCAGAAGAGATAGATGTTGATAAAAGCACAATTTTCACAACCTTCTTTTCCAACCTTTCATTAACTGTTTTCGTTCTGTGAACTTGCTTGGTATTTCCTGAGGTCGATCAAATTTGCTAGCTTAAAACATAGATAAATTGATGAAGTGCTGAAAAGAAAGAGAAAGAAGAAATAAGTTTCAAAGCTATAAGAAGGAGAAGAAAGTGAGAGATAACAAGAAAGAGAAAGAGAAAGAAAAAATAGTTAAAAAAGTTTTGGAGGAAATCAGTCAACCAAATGACAATACAGGAAAGGAGTTCAAGGTAGCCAGAAAAGGAGATAAAAAATGAAGTTGATGATCACCTTTAATGAATGGGGAGAGCCAAAGAACTCCGGATAATACCTCAAGCCACCGTTATGTGTATGGACCATCGAGCACAGTTAAGATGATGCTTCCTGTAACCAGAATAAAAGAAACAAAATAAGAATGTCAATCAACAGATGATGATTTAAACTTTTTGTTGTCTAACAAATAATAAAATTGCATCAAGCGTAAGGGTGAGGAAAGGAAACACACACACAAAAACAAAGACTCAATCAACAAGTAAACTTAGAAAGCAAAATTGTTGATTGAATGATGGATGAAGTTCAGCGTGTATTAAAAACGCTCACACATATGAATTATTGGTGTGGGAAGGATGAAAAGATCAAGAAGGTTTCCTGAGTCGCTTGCAAGTAATAAACTTGAGACACTTTGATCATCAAGTTTATCACTTTGTTGAAATAATTGTTTGTCGATATTATTTAGGTAAGATAGTTGTTAGCCCATAGAAGTCAAAGTAAAAAGGATGAGACAAAGAGTTCAAATATTGCAACAGGCAAATCGCCATCATCTGAAATTCCTCTTTGCGTCAAATGGACTTACAAACTCAAACTCAAAAGGGGTTGTCTATCAATTGTACCAAATTATTTCAACCTTTACTGCAGCAAACTGATGCAAAGATTGATTCAATTGTTGAATTCGATTAATTCTTGGGGCTCAATTTTAGAGAAGCAATTTAGATTCTAAAGCTGGAAATTTACAAATTGGTTTTAAGCCAGAATTTAGTTTGAGCTTGGAAATTAATTCATTTACACCAAAACTTGACCTACCCTAAGCTAATCGATTTGAGTTACTTAATGCACAATTTAATTTAATATGAACCTGTTGTTCAGCCCAGCAAAAAATAAAGACATTGATTAATTAATCATATGTTCACACAAAGTGATCATTGATTTGCATACTTTGAGGTTGCAGATTATGATTCAGTTTATCTAAGTTAATTAATGTTTAAAAAACGTCAGTCAAGTATTGAAAAGTCGTCTAAACTAAAGTAGAAAACATTGAACTCATGTTCATTAGTTGTACATCAATCAGATGGTAAATAAGTTCATGAATGCATTGAATTGATTCACAAGGAAAGTGTGAAATAGATTAAGCTTAAGAGTTTTAGCTGAAAACTAATGTCTGCCAAAGTACGGTGAGAGTTTCATAGCAAAAACGTGAATAGGGAAACTTTCCATTAGTTTATTAATATGATGATGATTTTGACAACACAAGGCAAATTAAAATTAGGTCAAAGGTAGTCAAAATACAAACTCAACAAGTAAGAAGAGATTAATTACTAGAAACATTGAAATAATAATTCATCTAACAGTTAGCAGTCTGGCTATTGTGATGTCAAGATTCATAATAATTCAATTGTAAATGTAAAGTATTGAAAAGAAATAAAAGCTGTTAACTAATAAATCAATTGAATTTTGTTTTATTGATAAATGTTAATATTATTATTGATGATCACAAACATGGTAAAAGTTCAAGATTGTTAAAGTTAAGTAGTCTTTAGCTAAATAGAGTCACAAATTGATTGTATCTGTCCCAAAAAAGTTATTCAGCAACTTTATACAGCAAATCAAGGTTTTCAATTTTCATTTTTTTCTTATAATGCCAATCTTACATGAATTTTTTCCTTTTTTAATTAACCTTAAAGACGATTACACAAAAAACTTCAAAAAACGCGAATTTCTGTGAAAGGTAGTAAGTGCAAAAATTTCAATCAAGACAGCTATTCTCAATCGAAGTTATGAATATGAAAAGATTTGAAGAAAAAATTACAGTGATTAAAGGTAAAATGGAGATGAGAAAAGAAAGAGAAGTAGTTTTGTTAGAAGTATACATGACATTTCGTGAGCATGGAATTTTGACTGAGTTACCGATCGAATCAGATGCTCAATAAGCTTGTATAACAATAACAAGCAATTAAAACCAGAAATGTTAATTTAAGAACTTAATTGAAGGGGTAAACAGTAATAAGAAGGATGAGAAATGTTCATGAAATGGACTTAAATGATGAAACTGGAAAGGATGTACATGAGTCTGTTAAAATAATATTTAGATTTGTATTTCTTCGTTACATCCATGCTTGACTAGAAGTGAAATATCTAAGTTGAATCTCAATAAAAGCTAACACAAGAAGAACGGAGAAAATACTAGACAAGGCAACAAATGAAAAAGTAATCTTGAGAATTTAAATGACCCTTAAATGATAGGCAAACCAGTTGGCTGGTGATTGAAGCAGTTTAAATTATTGTGTCACAGGTTTCTTGGGAATCTTTTCTCCATAGAATTTTTGGACTCAGCTTAAGTTATGCAAATGTACTAATGGAAGACTAACTAGCGTCTATTCTAGTGAATGGATGGTATGTCATCAATAGACGGTCAAGAGGAGAATAAGATTATTTGAAAAAAGAAAGACAGACAGACAGACAGAGAGCTATAAAAGAGATACATTTATGTACATTCTTAAAGAGTGAAAAGATTGAGATCAAGAGTGATGAGAAAAAGAAACATCAAAAGAGACATAAAGAAAGAGGATGAAAGGGACAAGAGGTGAAAAGCGTACCTTGAAGTTTTCTTTTATCGGCCATGTTGTTGATGCAAACACAGAAAACCAGAGGGTCACAATGGTGTTGATTAAAGTTGATGCTTGAACTGAGAATTGGTAGAAAAATAAAATTATCGAAACTGGTAACTCATAATAACATAAGAACTCGGATTCATTTCAGGACTGAAAGATGAAAAGGAATTTACAGAAAGATGAAAAGAGAGAGAAGGAGAAAAAGTAGACAGTTAGTTACTTGAAAACAGCCCAAGTTTAGCAAGCATTTTGGTAGAGGGCAACACACTCAATTATAAATAAATAACTAAAACTTTAAACTTTTATAATTATCGATACATTTTAATTCAGCTTCATCTTGAAACATCATCTAACTTGAAGAGGTACGCTTTGGTCGTGAAAGTTAAATGATGAATGCAATGATGTTTGATGAAGATAAACAGAAAACAGCAATATTGAACGATGTTTTCAAACGCCATCTGTTATTGTGAAATGAGTCTATTTTTGGTGAATTTCTATTGATGTTCGTCAAATGAACAAAAAGTACTGGTCTAGAATCTACGTGCTTACCATTGCAATTCCTATACAAGCCTGATGGTCCAAATAGAGATGATCATTTAATTGAATTTTTAAACAAATCTAGGTTTCCTTAAAATAACCATTTCAGTGCAAATTAGCAAGTTACTTTAGATCATTAAAATTCGAAAATCTTGTTGGATTTTGATTATGAATAAATCCAGCTTAAATCAAAATATTTGGATTACCAATTTAAGACGAGATAATTTACTAAGAACTCGATTGACCCATAGATGCCGCTTTACATTTGTAATCCTCAACTATGTGAGCTTCTGCTTAAGCCAAACAAGCTAAGCATATGAGCTTACAGGATTTCGTACAACTTAAGTAACTTTAAGTACACTGTACTTGTTTTGTTTTTGCAACTTATATTTTTAATCTATTGATGAAACTTTATGCAATTGGTTTGCTCAACAATTGCAGATTAATAGCGAACAATAGATGAACACAGAACAGTTTGTTTACCATATTCTTAAGTTCGCTATCAACGAAAATAGAGGCGAGAATTTGGCGAAATCACTGTATAAATCGATAATGCACCAATCCCATTATTTAAATTTTGATAAACCCTCCATTCATCATCCATAGATAGATGTTCTAGGTTCCACAAACTTAACAGCACAATAGTCAGTGTATTTTAATTTAAACTGCTCACATCTTCGGAGAAACGATGAATTGGAATCGATAAAATTTCAAAAGGTGTTTTTATTAGGTAAATTGTAACACCTAAACCCTCATGAAATCGACTCTGTGGCGCAACGGTAGCGCGTCTGACTCCAGATCAGAAGGTTGCGTGTTCAAATCACGTCAGGGTCAATTGAATTAATTTTTTCCCTTTTGCACTTGGCATTTCAAACGTTTTACTTTTATTAAACTGTACAGGCACCAATTTACGAAATAAAAGTAAACATCTATCAATTTGTTTATAACAAATATCCTTTTTTCTCTTTTTAATGAGGTGAACACTTATTATGTTTTGTTTACTAATTTAGAGCAATTAAACCCATATTTAATAAGGGATGAAAAAACTCAATAGAAGCTGGTATCACAATGGAATCACGATGAATTTAGCTTTGATTTCAAGCAAGGTAATGGTACAAATTAGGATTTTCCTTATCTCTTTCCAGGTAGTCTCTTTCTATTAAACTCTCTATTCTTTTCTTCAAATCGAGAGCCTGTGAAGAGAAAAATAAAAATAAAGGTAAATGTTGGGATTGTAAGTGATGAACATGACAGGTAGGATTTCAATGGTACCGTTTCATACGTAAGGGTATACAAAACCCCGTGAGCTGACTTCTTCTATTCTCAAGTCTCAGCTAGCTGAGTCGATATTCCCGCTGATGATGATAATCGGCCTAAATTTAACTAATTATGAATTAAATTGTTTAGATTATTGTAGTCTAGACTATGTTTAGTTAGTTTGTGTTAAATTGAATTTGATTTGGTTGTATTAACTTATTTCAGCCATGAAAGCTGATGCCTCAATTTAAGCTAGTTTAGACTTGAAAATAGAAGGTGTTAATACAACCAAATCAAATTTAATTCAACACAAACTAACTAAACATAGTCTAGACTACAATAATCTAAACAATTTAATTCATAATTAGTTAAATTTAGACCGATTATCATCATCAGCGGGAATATCGACTCAGCTAGCTGAGACTTGAGAATAGAAGAAGTCAGCTCACGGGGTTTTGTATACCCTTACCGTTTCATGTAGAGATGGGCGATATTATTCATATTGATATTTACCGATATTGTAGTTCGTCAGTTGAATTTCAACGATTGAAACCAATGTTAAATTCAATAAAAAATAATTGATAAATATCAATCATTTTTTGGTCTAAACTCGATATCGTTATGAGGAAATATAAATATCACCCTTCACTAATTTGATAGCATAAAACTGAATTGAGTTTAAAACATATGAAAAATCTGAAATCGATTTCTTAATTTTACTCTCACAAAATAGAATGCATTTAGACAGACTTTCAGACGGATTTTTAGTTCTATCACAATATTCATTAATAACAGAAAATTTCCAATACTCTTCAATGAAATACCTAAAATAGACTCAAATTTAAATGTCTCGAAACTCAATTTAGTCCATGATGTTCGGTAAGATCCTTTTGAATAAGCATTTTAATGATGAGAATAATTACCTTGGCGGGAAATCTTAATTGTTCAAAAAGTTCGGAAATAAGATTAGTATGAGTCAATGATTTTCTAGTTTTCATAATCCGTACAACAGCAGCATCAATTTGATATTGTCTATCTTGGAAAACTCTTTCTTGAGTGTGTGTTTGCTCCTCTTGCTATTAACGAGAAAAGGGAAAATTTTTTAAATTGAACAAATGAAATAAAAATAATTTTGTACAAATAATACTTACAGTCTCTTTTAATTGAATTTGGTTTATTCTGATTCTGATCAAATTATGCTTAAATTCAGCATTATAAACAAATCTATCTCCATCTTCAACATCACGACCTGAAGGATGCTTACGAAGAACTCTAGCTTTACCACAAGCCAAAGACTGTAACGTTCTACGTAATTCCCCATCTTCTATTGTAGTTAATTGTTTAATTTCTTCGAGAGTTAACCTATCTCTGTCGTTGAACAGGATAAGTACTAAAGCTTGAAATAAAGACACACTCAATTCTTTCAATGCCTGTAAAAATAAGAAATAGATTATTCAGAAAGATAAAGAAATTTAAGTTTCAACTACAGTATTTTAACGTATATGTTGCATTTTAGTAAGCGCCGTTTGCTATACTACCAATGGTATACTTAAGCATCTTACGTATAGTAGATGGCACTTATCGAAATGCAACTTATACGTCAAAATACTGTAATAAAGATATCTTACCGAAGGAAATTGAGCTTTCAAGACACAATGACCGAGATTTGGTTGCCATTGTAATTTACGTCCACTGTGTTTACCTAAATAAAATTTTTTAAACATTTCTTGGTATTGAACCATTTCGGAAGGCATATGAACCTCCATCACCGGGTAAGTTGGCCAATAGCCCATTGTGAGAATATTAACTGTCATGTCGATGCTGGAAACAGCTTTTGACTTGGCATTTGAACGGTATTGTTTGAAGGCAAGATTGAGTTCTCTCGATAGTTCCATGTCTTTAAACATTCCTTCTAGTTTGCTTGTGAAACCGGCTCCACATTCTTGTTTTAATTTGGATAGCATTGACTTTTCTGCATCTACAGATGCTGACTTGCCGACTAAAAGTCTTTTAGCTAAATCTTTCTTATAAAAGGCTTCAAAAACATCTTTGCCATGAATAAAACGGAAAAGCACCATTATTTTATCTAAAAGCCTCTCCAATTCTTCTTCGGTGGATTCTTTGTTACCTGCTCTGAGTTTAGAGTCGACGAATTTCGCTATTAATTCAGCTGGTTTGTTAGGTCTTTGATTTATAAAATGTTCAAAGGCTTCTTTTAACGAGTTAATAAATTTTTCATTCTTATTGAAACATTGATTCACAATGAGATCCATTTGATCCTTAAAATCGAGTAATTCTTGAACCATAGTTTTATCTTTTTCAGGATTGGTCACGATCACTTTACCACGTTTCTTAATATATTGATTAAAATGTGTACACAATTCAACTAATCCTTCTTTCACTCGGGATAGTAAAGTATACATAAGTGTTAAGTCGTCCAGTCGGTTCTCATCCAGGAGCTGATCTAGACCTTTTTGAAGTATACTCGACAAATGTTCACTAATTAACTGCTTTTCAACACAGCTGATCAATGGTTTCCGAGTAGAATGATCCAAATAGTGTAAAAGTCTCTCAGTTTCTTCATTAACTCGTTTGTCAACATGTGCCAAGTATGCTGCTACCTCCAATTCTTGCATCAACCTTTGGCCTTCTTCTGCATACAATTCTTCCGTGGCCTTTAAAAATTTACCTTCAAACACTTCTTGATAGATTTGGAGATCACAAAGCATTCGCAATAAGCTTTTAAGCAAAGAACGATCAACAGTTTCTCCTTGACGTTCTTGGTGTATTAATTGAAGTAACCCATCGACAGTTCTACTCTGAACTTGCCAATTACTGATAATATTAACCCTAAACATTTCTAAGCCCATATCCCTGTTGAAGAATTGAAAAAATAGATTAACAAAGATAAAAACGAGAGAAACTTTTGAATGGGATGAGTCCGTAAAAAGGAGATGAAAAGTTGGACTAGAATCTAATTGCAAAGAATACTATTTAAAACAATTACCAGATTGATGTTATGGCTGCATTTTGTAGAATATAAGTTCTATCGAGGAAAAGAAATATGCTTCTTATCATTATCTGTAAAGAAAAAGGAAAAAAATAATGAGTAAAGATGCTAACCAAGACCTGTTCATAATGCTTTTTAAGGTAAGCTATTGAAAATAATTTGTCAACAGCTGTAAGTGAACTCAAAAAGAAATGGAATAACTTGGTTAGTACCATTTGACGGCAATGATCCTGCCAACAGGTATCCATCATTTTAAGGAAAGTCAACGAATCCATAGAACAATCAATAAACTGGCTAATATTTTGTTTAACATGTGCCTCACAAAGCTGCTCCAGATTAGAATATAATTGAGAGGCCATCTTATGAGAGCAAATATTTTCAACCGCTTTATACAATTCTTCTAAAGGCATTGCGATGGCTTTGGAGGTTTGGATAGCAATTACTGCAAATTTAAGTTTAGACCATGTGTCCTCGAGATAGTTAACGGGTAATAAAGGTTTCGAAAAATTTTTAATAACCAATTTACGAGCAGATCCAGGTTTGGATTTAGGTTCCAACTGATGATGATCCATTGGTCGGACTTGTATGGAGAGGGGATGAAGATGAAAATGATTAGAACTATGGTGATCAAGAGGAATCTTGATTTCGTTGTAGACACTCCACTTGAATTCAATTGAAATAAAAATAAACATAAACTGATTTAGATGATAGTTAAAAAAACCAAGACCATTACCGGTAACCAACTGTTTCTCACGCGAAGAGAGACACTGAAGTTTCGCTAAAAAAAACTAGATGGTGCTACTTACCAAAAATCCGTGTAAACCGCGCGGCGCCTTAAAAACTGCTACAAGAACAAATAAAATGTAAACGTGAATTCAATTTGCTTCCGAAATCTCCTTGATTAATGACTAAATTTTAAGATTTCATTAAAATTATTTATTCCCATGCTCAAATACACCAATTAAAACTTAAACTCAAAATTTATTCGCATTTTTTACCAATACAGTCCGCATTTTCCGAGGTTGGTTGCCTCAAAGCAAGCATCAACTGATTCTAAGAATCAGAAATAAGTTAATCCTCTAAAATACAGTGAGATAATATTTCCCCAATTAAAAACCATTAAATTAGCAGGAATAATTTGTAATGTAAAATAACAGTTTTAAACAAGGATATCAAAAAGAGTAAAGTTATTGCACAAAATTTTGCGCTTTTCGGTCAATTTAGATGGCAAAAGTAGATTAACTTAGGCAACAAAAAGGGTTAGGATTAGATAAAATTTCATGTGTCGCCCAGACATCTCAGGTTCAAATCCGCTAAAATTTTTTTATTATGAATAAATAATATTTATAAAATTTTAAATCTTAAATAATCAGAATAATATGAAAGAAATCCAGGTTATTAATTCAAAAAGAAAGATTCATCAAAATAAACAAATAACAATTATCAAAGTTTTCCATTTTCATAACCAAATCAAATCTTTCTCTTGAGAAAAGCAATACACTTCTTTCAGTTTCAATGAGCTAATCATCCAACTTCGATGGGCAATCAGTAAATATTTTGATATTATATTAACAACACCACAAGCCAACAGGAATCGCAAGTTCAAAATGAAAAGCTGAACCTGTAAACAACAGAAAAAGAATGTTATTTTTACTTTATTTGTGAATTTTTGTTTGTTGCCATCATTTTGGTATGAATATATTCATTTAATTGAGATAGACGTCATAGATATGTGCACTTAACAGTATTGGATTCACAGGAGTAAATACCAGTTTCATGTGGTTTGATTGTGCTCCAAGCTGAAGTCCACCCATTACATGGGAAAGCAATCACAGAGAAAAAGAGAATAATTACGAAATGGTTCAAAATTAAAGGTGTAACTGCATACAATGGGTTTGTAATAAATGGACACTGGATACCTGATAATAATTGGAAAAGATGAATGACCATCCAAAGGGAAATAAGCTGTGCATATCATCAGTTTTTTTGATACCTTCATGTTGCTACAATATTTCACTTAAATTTCATCTTTCCTATCACCTTTTTTGGTCAATGGCTCAACAGCAATCTCTACCTTTGTCACCAGCATTCATTCAATCACTTGAAACATTTTATTACTTGTACATTTAATGACTCGATTGGTCGCAATGAGAGGAAAACAAAGGGACAAAAGCAATTCAATTGAAACTAAGTGATTTATTTACAGCTCATAAATATACAATTGACAAAGCAACATCATTGATTGTTGAAATTTTGCTAATATTTCCTTTTATATCTTTATATTTCATTTTCATCATTTGCTGCGGAACAATAATACATCTTCAATGAAACAGGAGGAGTTAACCATGTACTGTAAAATAAGAAGTTCATTGGATCATCCTTTTTTCCAGAATCACTCCCATTCCAATCGAAACAATTTCATTATTTTTCACTCTCATCTTCCCCTGCATCACCCATCTTCCATTTATAGGTGACTTCCTTTCAGAGTAGTTTCTTCATCTTAAATTCATGGAGCAACCAGCGTCATCATCATTATCATCATTATAAACAGAATCTCCATTTTAACGATGAATTGAAAAGGAAAGGACATCAAGAGAGAAGAGAAGAAGAAGAAGAAAAGAATCAATTAACATGAAATGGGAAATTTATTCAAACCTGCAATCATTATTATTGATATAACGGATGCCAAAATGGATCCTTTTATTTCCAGTAATGGCTAAATATTAGATGTTAAACAAGAAAAGCCGAGCTGAACCAATGTAAACATCTTTTTGTTGAGTTGAACAAATCATCATTATCATTATTAACAACTTCATGTACCTATAATTTACTTCAATTTACATTGATTTCTTTATGCACCATCCTGGTCATCAACATCACCCTTGCTACTGCCAACATCATCACCACTTTGCTGTTATTGATTATTATGGAGCAAATTGTTGGCTTCCTATAAATGGATCAGAAACAAGGTAAAAGAGCAATCGAGTTACTTTGGTATAGGAGAGGAAAGGAGGAGCAAAAAAGATGAAGATGCTAAAGGATGAATGAAAAGGTGAAGAGCTGAAGCTAGCCTTATTGATTTGTATTAAAAAAACGGATTTAACCATCATCATCACTACCAATGTCGCCATCATCAGGAGTGTGTCTAAGCTCAATTTGATGGCAATCATTATAATAATAACAAAAAAATAATAGCAATCATAATAATGATGAAAATAAAATAATAATAATGATAATGATGATGACGATGAGAGACTGGCAAGAGACAAATACCCGAGAATAAAGCAGCTGCCATTAAAAGATATGTATTTTTTACTTTTTTTTATTATCCAAGTAAATGAATCCAACTCAATCTCCCAGTCTAATTCATTTGGTTCACTCTCTGTCACTCTCTCCCCTTCACTCCCACCTCAATTTCCCACCCTAACCCCTCAATAACTGCAACTAACCTGAAAGGTAACTTATCATTACTCACAGAAATCTTTCCTTCTTCCCCTCCAGATCATCGTCATCATCATCATCTTCTTCTTCTTTCCCTGGTTTCTTTTGTAATAGTTCCTCCCACTATTTTATTGGTTCCCATCAAGAGTTTCAATCATCATTATGGCCATTACCTTTTGGTGCCACCAGTGACTTTCCTCTTCTCTGTCTAAATCTCTTCTCCTCCATCTTTCTTTGTCTTACTCGAGAAACGCTCTTCTCTTTCCCTTTCTTTTCACCCCATTTTCATATGCGAACTACGCACTCACCGAAAAAAAGGAAATTATTTCTCACCTTTTATCCTCTGTCTATTTTACTTTATTGTGCTTCTATAACGGTTTTAATCGTCAACAGCCAAACGGATTAAAAATTGACTTAATAACAATCGACTAAGCTTCATCTAATCAACCTTTAACCTGTTTCGACAAATCAACCATTTCAAGTTTACCTTTCAACTCAACCATCAACAATCCTTCCTTATTTTCATTCAGTTTGCTTTTTATTTATTTTAATTTATTGATCCACCATTTCTGATTATTGTTATTGATCTTTCTACTGTTCTTTTGTATGAATCCAGTTTTGCCAACACAAGTTGATTCAAAATCTTAATTATAAAGAATACAATTGATTCAGATATTTTGGTTAACATTACATCCTTTCTGGTCATTAACACCACAAATGAAAACAAAGAGTGTTTATAATTCTTGATGAAAGTGTTTAATTTAAAAGGAATCAAGTTATTTCATCCTCAATCAACTAAACAACAACAGGATAACAGCAAAATTCAAGTGATATTTGAACTCGAAATGTGTTCAAATCCATGAAATCTTTACAGTGAATAATTGTATAAATGAATTGTCTCAATCATAAAACTGACCAATTCTACCTCCAACTTGCTCACGCTTGTTCATCATTTCACCAATCACCTAATCATCAACATTATCTCATTTCTGTTCTCAACTTGACCCAACTAGGCTTATTAACCACATAAAGTTACGGTGATCAGGATTACTTTCAATGTTAAGATCATCAAAAATGATACCAAATTGTTTAAACAATTCACCTATTAATGATGCGGTAACTGTTAATGTAGTTAGCGGTAACAGTGATGATGATAATGACGAGAATCGTGAAGAAAGTCATGCAACTTGTGAATCATCTAAAATCAACATGGAGTCAACTTCACCACTTATTGTCCAACCAAGAGACCAACTTAATGATTACAATCAAACGTCTCCAAACTCATCAAACTCACCACCAAGCAATCTACTTCCAACCTCACCAGAAACAACAGCCAACAACAGTGGATCAGTATTGCTTCCTCCACCACCACCACCTCCACCTTCATCATGTCCATCTCCGTCGCGATCAACACTAACCAGTATGTCAATAACAGCAACAACTTTACCAATCCTTCCAACAAACCAAACAACACAGTATCATCACCATCAACATCTCTATCAAAATCACACCCAACACCATCAAGGTCATCAAAACCACCAACAACAACAATCTCACCATCAAAACGCATCTCATCACAGCCACCATAGTCACCATCATCATCATCACCATCAACACCTTCACCACCATCATCGTCATTCAGCCTTTAATGAATCCTCACCCAACGTGGACGATGGCCTAACAAGCCTAACCTGGCTTCAAAATTTAAACATGTGCATGACTCGTTTAGGTGCACCAACACCACCAACCCCACCAGCCAGTCCAGTTTGGTCCACATCAACTTTAAACACAAGTTCATGTAAATCTTTGTCCACCAATTCATCTTCAAACTTGACCCATTCTCCCTCATCTCGCCATCACAATCACCATCAACGCTATCAACCTTCCAATTGTACGTCATCATCATCTTCTTCCTCCTCCTCTTCCTCCTCTTCCCTTTCATCATCCTCATCCTCATCGCCCTCCTCATCTTCATCACAAAACCAATCAACAGCCAATAGTGATGCCTCTTCCGTCAATATATCATCCTCATCTATTCCTTTAGCCAATGGTTCATCTAATGGTAATACACACAGCAACTCTTTCGATACACAATTAGTTACTCAAATGTACCATAAAAGCAACAATTTAACTAATCACAACATTTCTCTTCCACAACCAGCTCCAGGATCAGGTCGATGTCGATCTTCATCTTCCAACACCAATGCGTCCAAAAAAGCTCAAACCTATTCACTAGAGGATATTGCAAACTACAAAACAAATGGATCGGTTAAACCACCTTATTCTTATGCTACACTCATCTGTATGGCAATGAAAGTCAACAAGAATAAGATGACATTAAGTGCCATTTACCGATGGATCAGGGAAAATTTTCTGTACTATCGTAATGCTGATCCTAGTTGGCAAGTAAGTCCAAACAATCTGATTCTTGATCATCCAATTCTCAACCGAAAATGTTCCTGTCATTCAGGTTAAAATGGTCCACTCTGTTTACCTTTACTCTTGCAATATGCAGCATTTCATTATTAATGTGAAACTCTTTCATTTATTGATTAGTTTCTTTTCAATTCAATGCTGTACAAATTCATCGGTAATCATTTTCCCCAATCTATTCATGCTTTTCCTCCTCAAAATATCACCATTCAAACAATATTTTCATCAATAACATTTGTTTCTAGATTATCAATAATTATCACAACAATTAAGGTAATCATATATTAAGACAACTGAAGCAATCTTTTATTCAATAAGATAATGATTGTTTCCTTGCAATTATAGCGCTAATAATTGTATAGTATTCATTACATTATTCATTAGAAGTAAATCTTGACCAAATAAGACAAATCCATTGTTAATGAACCACAATTTAAATTGATCTGGTGAATGACCCATTCACATTGAGTCCATCAATGTCCAAAATTTGTATAATAATGTTATACATTTATTATTAATTATCCTGACCATTTAATTAGTTTTTTCCTGTTAATACTTGTTATCCTTTTCAACTAATTATGAGAAGGCCGAGAATCAAGATCAATGAATCTAATTAGGACATATTACCAATCATTTAGACAAATAAATAAACAATACAATGATTTCTGAAATAAGGTTGCTTGATTAACCCAAAATAAAGTATGAATTAAAATTAAATTTGAATCAGTATTGCTTAAGTTAATGAATGATGAAGTATAAAAAATGAAACTGATAGTCTGATTCAATAGACTCTGGATGAAATGATTTGAATAATGGATTGCATGAATAAAAGAGGTTAATTTAAATAAATCTTGAAAAATGATCAAGAGTAGACTAAATTATTAAACATTATGTTAATAATAATGACTATTATTATATTTATGGTTAATATTATGAGTTATCCTTAAATCTCCTGTAAAGCCTCTTCACTGCTTCAGATTGAGAAGATGAAAAAAAATAAAAATAAAAACATAAATGATATTTATTCAGAATTTCTCATCATCATCATCATCATGAGTTGATTATCAATTCAGTGAAGCTAAACCGGTGATGAGAACGTAGGTTGGGCCATTTTAACGGATGACTTGTGATGCGCATAAAAACTGTTAATCGCATGATCATTGTCCTAGAGTTGATTTTTTACCTTTAAATCAATATTTTTATTTCTACCTTTCTTTTTGGCCTTTCTTTCTGTTTCTCGTTTTCCAGAATTCAATTCGACATAATTTATCGTTGAATAAATGCTTCATCAAAATACCAAGAACTAAAGAGGAACCTGGAAAAGGAGGATTTTGGCGTTTAGATCCAGTTTTTGCCGAAACTTTGATTGATGGTGTCTTCAAGAAGCGAAGGCCATCTCAAAGAGCCAATCCAAAGGCAACTTCATCCTATAAGAAAAAGGTTGGTAAACAATCATCATCACCATCATCATCATCATCATCATTATTATTATTATTCATATTTTCCCCATTATTTTCTTTTCTCTCATTCTTCTTGACTTCACCTTTATTTATGAAACCATTTTGCTTAAATTGTATCAATCATAACTCGTCTTTTGACACTTTTATTTTGTTTATTACCAGAATGTCAAAGAAACTGGTGAATTGGTAAGCGCAATTAAAAGTATTGAAAATCGAGGATCATTTACTCGTTACTCAATTCACCTTAATGAATCTGGTTTTGAACATGACCAGGCAATATTAATCAATGATGATCCAAGTCGATCGGGTAGTGCCAATAGTTTAGGTGGTAATGAGGGTACAACGACCATAATCCCGACAATTATACCGATTGTCAATCTCAATTCAACCATAGAATCTGTTAATTCCTCTCATTCCGACAGTAGCAGCAATGGTACAGATCCTTCAAGGAGAGACAATATTAATGCTAATAATAATGGTGATGGAAATGGAAACAATGAAGAGAGTAACAATAATTTTTCAAATCAAGTCAATGATGGAAATCATTTGTTAACCAATGAAAATCATGATATTTGCTGGAATGCTTTGCTCACTGATGTTGACCTGGAATTGGTTGATCCAACTAATTATGCTGGTCAAGTGGTTCATACTCCGGTAACTGATAATGTACTTGGTGGATCAGCTTCAAATAATACAACAACTCAATTAACAGCAGTTGAACCTCACACTTTAACAATAGTCAATTCCGTTAACTCACCCATTACTAATGTTAACAATGGCAATAATCATCATCAACAGCAGCAACATCATCATCACTCCAATATGATCAACGACAGTCAAAGGGAACACAGGAATGATAGGTTAATCAATGATAAAGACAATCATCTAAATCACAATAAAATCTCGGGTCTATCTGAGTCTGATGTTTTCTCTGATCAAATGCATTCAAAACTATCACCACACACCTCTGAAGACAGTCTCACTACTCTTCCTGTTTCTGATATTATCTCAGCCACCAATAACGTAGTGACATGTGTCAATCCAGCCACAACTCATCAACTGTCAATCAATGAATGGAGTCCTTGGTCATGTTTCCCGATGGGCACAGGTAATAATGGGATTACCGTTGTTTCAACGTCAGCTTCTAATGAGGTTAACAACCATTTAGCCACTGAGTCTAGTCCAGCTGATCTTATTTCCCTGAATCCAATCGATGGATCGAACGGACATGCCAATTTGCTGACTTCATCAATTGTTTTAGCTAATAGATCAGGTTTCATTGGGTCACCATCATCAGCTATATTGTCCAATGGAGGCCATCTTGGTGAAGGTCTATCACAGAACTGTATAGATATTCATACATCATCTAATAACAATATAGATGAAAACAGCTTAATCAATGGTCTCATAAATAGTGAGCTGAATAATTCAACCAACGTAACAATTAATGATAAACATTCCAGTCTATCGTCTCATCAACCTTTCGAGGGTCATCATCATATAATCATCCAACCCTGGATAGAATGCAAATCAACAATTGATTCAGTTGCATTTGATCTTGATCAATTTACTGGTCTTGATCAATGTTCTGATTTCTAATCAAGCCATTCCAATCTCAAATCCAAAAGGCTAAAACTTAATTTCCAAACTGGACACATGCTAACCGCGTCTCATCAAAATCGCTAAACACTAAAAATTGACCGAAAAATTAGTCACTCACTGTTTATCATTTAATTTCTTCCTCTTTCCTTGATCGATCCCACCCGGTGCCACAACATTAATGGTCATAATCATTAAGCTGTCCTTGTTTTAATTAATCCTAACCTTTGATCAACATCAGCCCATGGATAACCTTCCAACCATTACTACCAAGCAAAAGTGAGAAATGATTGATAACTCAGGACACACTAACCAAGAAGATGATGGCGTTAAGCTCGACTGGTTTATAGCGCTAAACAGGAGAGGGAAACGCGTGTCGTTGCAAACAATTAACAATTTGATAAAAAATGGCATTTTAAACTGAAATTGACGAGTTTATCAATAATCAGTTTGCAAAAAGAAGAATTATCATCATGAAAATATACCTCAAAAGTGATGTTGGATTTAAACCAAAATCAACTGGCTTTGCTTAACTTGATCAAATCTTAAGTATCCCTTTATCTTGCAATTATTTTAAATCATCAGTTTCCAAATTTTTAGATTGTCCGGATACAGATGGAGGATGAATGAAAGACTAACGTAAGATTAGTTGAACCATAGCAGCAATGTAAATTGTTAATTGTCATTATGTTTACACTTTTTTCACTGGTCAACCTAACCATATTTATCATATTCATCTTCATCTTCATCGTCACCATCCTCATTACCCTCATCATTATAATCATCAAAACAATTGTCATCAGCATTTTTGATGGTCCACTTTGATCAAATCCCGTTTTCATAATATTATGGTCTATTGATCGTCAACTGTTCTTACCTTGGAGGCTATTTGTATTGGCCTTAGTTAACAGGAAAGTAAAGTTACTGTTTAACTATCTTGATAATCATCTGGTAATCAAGAATGAAAGGATATCAGGAATGAGCCCTAATGATGAACAAATGGAGTTAACGAAAAAGCAAAAATTACAATTTCTCATAGGCTTTAGATGACTTCAGAATCACCTGCAAAATATATTAGATAAAATCAACTCTTGATATTATCCTGTTAATAATATCAAGAAGCAATTCAATTGCTAATTCATTTTAATCTTCTTTTAAATTAAATTCATACGAATCATACTTCCTCTTCCTATTACCTTTCATGCTCTTTAAATCAATTTCACCCTTTTTTGTTTTATTTAGTGTACATAACTTAACTTAATTATTCAATTCTCAGACTCCTATCATTCATTATTGTCCTCTGATTATTCAATTGAATTGACTTTTTTCTTTCTTCATTCTTCTTACTTAATCATTTGCACATAGAATGAGTCAAATATCATCATGAAAATTCTGAAAAACTTAATTCTAATCATAAACCAATGGAAAGTCTAGTGTACTTACTGACCCTTATCAAATCCGTCCAAAATGTCATTTAGACAAATAAATGTGTCAATTCATTGTCAATAATTGTCTCTTTTAATTTAATCAATAATGATCCAGGTAAATGTAATAAATTTATTTTTCTTTGTTTAAATCATAACAAATTAGGAAAGGTAAAATAATTCAATTTTAAATATTAAAATCAAATGATTCAATCAAGAATCAGGGAAAGCGAAGGATGAAGATGAATGAAGGATGATAATGGTTTCAAGTCTGCAGTTGAAATACACGTCAACCATATGGACCTGTTTAAATATATTTTGATTCATATTAACTGGACAAAAAACTGGAAAGTACAATAATTAGCTGTTAAATAATTTGATGACGATGACCAAATTAGCCAGCCGTATAATGGAGATGAGGATAAAAGTCAAGAGGAACGAGATGAAAACCGTTAAGAGGCAATTTAATAGTGTAACAGGAAAAAGATGAAGACGCGTGACACAATTGCAAGGAATAAACGAAAGGTGGCCTTAAATTGTAAATATCTAGACAAACGGGAAATTATTAATTGAATCACTCAATTGAATCATTTCTTTTGGAGTGTCTTGTATTCATCACCACTGTCATCACCTTAATCACTAACATTATCATCATCAGCATCAGCATCCACTCGCCAGAATCAAATATTAAGAGGGAATAAAAAGTGGCACACGTTGTCTCTGTAACAATTAATGATCAACTTTAAAGGTCAACCGGATGTTGTTCCATTCCTATTACTGTTATTGTTATCACTGGCCTTTTGGCTTTTATTTTCACTTTTAATCAATCGGTCGTCCAATTTCGTTAAATTATTTTCAATATATCCTGGTTGAGTTAGCTGTCCATGATATAACTTTAAAGGTTCATGGTCAGCAAAGACAGGCTCTGTACAGGCAGTTGCTGGCTGCTCAGGCCTACAGATTGAGCAAACTCTTCCTAGGTCTCCACATTGGTAATCATTTTCACATCTCGCTGTAGCAATTGTCAAAAGAAGGGAAGGTAATAAAAGAAATAAAATAAGAATTAATAACTAAAATAATCAATTGAATAAATAACAATAGAAAAAAGAAATAGCTTTAGGCCTGAAAAAGGCATGAGAAAGGTGCTTTGTACAATATAAAAAAAGGTGGCTTCTTCCCAGTAACTCTAACACTGTTTTTCACTTTTTAACCAATAATTTCTTTGAGATATTGTTGTACCTAGTTGGACAAGTTTTCACCTCTCGATGTGGTTGGCTGGTCAATAATAACAGTAGTGAAGGTCATTCAAATCTTATCCATATACACCATAATTTTTAAAAGTAACAATACTTACCTCGACAAAAGAAGCAGCCAATGTATTGATTTTTATAGGTGGCTGTATGGTAATTGCAATCACGACTTTCTCGAGATCGACAAGTTTCTTGGTCCACGTAAATTGTTTCACAAAGTTTATAAGCATCACCATAATATAGTCCACGGCTACGTTCACTTGGGGCTAAAAATTTGCCAAATACAATTAATAAACAGGGAGTAAAGATGAAAAGTTATTATGAGTAAGTAAATAGACAAAAGAAATCAAATTGGATTTCAACAAAAAGGGGTTGAAGTTTAATTTACCAGCAACTATTGAAGCATCTCGTTCATTTTTACAACAAATGAAAACTTCCCTGGAATTATAAACCATTAAGGACCAAAATTCACCGGCGACATCACATTCATCCATTGATTTTTTGCTGTAAGGATGCACAACACAAGCTTCAGGTATATCAACATGACCTAAAACTGGAACTGATATGTAAATGGCTATAATTAAGGTGAACATTGTTGGAATCATAATTTCCATTATTGCTTATTGACTATTTTTCCAATCTGCTATTGAGCTTTTCAGAAAAGATTGTTGATTTGTTAAAACACTTATCTCAACTGATTGTTCGCCTCTGTTATTGATAGACATTTATTTTCACTTTTTTCCATTTGGGTCGGACTTTAATTAATCGTATGGTCATCGGCGATTCGGGTTTTTCCTGAAATCATATGAACTATCAGCAACAAGCTTCCGTTGTTGCGTAGTTAAATATGACTTCGAAGCTTATAACAATATTTACAGGAATCAGGTGAGACTATTATTTATGCAGACATAGTGGTTAATTTTGCGTCGTAATGATGATAAACGCATTCTAAAGTAGAGAGCTTTAAGTCAATTGATTCAGTAATAAAAAATGTGTAAATGATCAAAATTTGCCTCTTTCGATTTTCCTCTAATTTACAAACTATTTCAGTTGTTTGTCCAAAAAGCTGACAGATATTTAGACACTTGAATGAATACTAAATAATCAGATAACTATATGGGAAGATTAATACTTTTATTTCATTGATAGATATGCAATTCATTTTATTTCTCCATTTATCATATTTAACTGGAACAGATTCTCAATTTAATCAAAAAATTGTCAATGGTAGGACCCAAAAATCCATATTATTGTAAATAATATTTCAAAGTATGGATTTGGTGGAACAGGAAAAATTTGCAACAAAAAACAGGTAAACATTGAAAAAATTGATTGAAAGGTAAAGTCGAAAGATATTCTTTAAGCTTGATCATCTGACTGATTGATAGGCTATTTGATTCCAAGATTGGGTTAACCAGCTAGGATATTCGGGTTTGAATCTTGAATTTTAATTAATCTAAGCTTGTTCTTCCTCCTCAGCTGCTCCAGTAATCATTCGAGCCCACTTTTTTATGTCAATTTTTCCACTTCCATCAATTGGTGCTTCAGCGGTGGCTGTTTGCCACTGTAAAGACAAATGGTAAAACAAAATCAGTTTATATGGTGAGACAAAATGTCGCTTGAGTTAACAAAAGAAAGCTAATCAATTCACATTGTGCATGTGTAACAGCAAATATAGTCAATGGAGTTGACAAATTTGACACTATCATGTAACAAGGTTGTTAATAGAGTCAACCTGGTTAATATATCTTTTATTTTTACGAGTAAATATACTAACCTCATCAGCGGTGAATTTTTCTCCCCAGGTTGTTATAGCGTGCTTTAATCTTTAAAATGAAAAAAAAACAAAAAATAACAATTCTTAATTATTGATGAAAATATAAAATATTTTTGAAATTAAATTGGTTGTTGATGCTGCTGTTGATATAATATGATAAAGGTAAACAACTAACATGTAGGTCAATCGATAGTGGAATACTTAGAGAAAACGTTCAAATTTGACCAAATATTAAATTTAATCAATAGTAATCAAATTTAAACGGAATTGTCGATTGTTAGATAAAAAAATTTCACCATAATTTACTTAATTTAAAATAGGAAAATATTTACTTTTATGTATTATTTAGTATTTACTTACGTTTCTTCATTGCATTTACCTTCACCTTCATCATATTGAGCAAAAGCATTCAAAATTACAGACTCGTCATCGGTTCCTATTAGATTAAGCAAGATATTCTAATTAGCTCATTAGTTTTCCAATTACACTGTTTTAATTTTAAAACGACAACCAACCTTGTACTCGATCTCCAAAAATGGTAAGGAAAGTGGTGAAATTAATAGGACCAGGTGCTTCACTAATCATTGATTCCAACTCAGCATCAGTACACATACGACCTAAAAACATGAAAGAGACGAGAACAGTTATGATTCTACAACCTTTTAAAATCATATAAAGTAATTATAATAAACTTTCCATAAATTATTTATGTGATCAATAATTAATATAACATTGAGAAATCAAACGAAGAAAGATGAAAAATATAGCAAAACTTACCTAAAGAATCAAAGGTTTGTCGGATATCATTTTTGGAAATGAAACCATCTTTGTCTTGATCAATCATTTGGAAAGCCTAACATTATTTAACAGATTGTACATTAATTTGTGTTTGGATGATCATGGAGTCAAGTTAAAAGGTGATCTTACTTCTTTAAAGGTTTGCACTTGGTTTTGGGTAAACATGGCAAAAACATTAGAACCTGATCGTTGAGCCTTCTTCTTGGTTGATCCTCCGGACTCTCCATCTTCTTTGGCTTTCTTCTTCTTCTCTGTGGTCATTTTCACTTACTTTATCTGATCTTGAATTTATTCACAGAAATTGATGGTTAGCAATAAACAATGGAGTTGAAACAATGTTAGTACCAAGGAGAAGTAACCAGAAATTAGAAACACCAGATGCTTTCAATTCACTCGTCACATCGTCTTACTTCTCGTCTCCCAATCTCTCCCGTCCTTCTTTCTTGTCTTCCATTCTTTCCTGGTTTAGATTAAGATCATCATAGTTCAGGTCTAATTTTAATTTTGGCAAGCTACTATTTAAGTCTTTTATATACTAAATATATTAGCATCTTAATGAGCTTTTCCCTTACGTTTTAAATATTTTCTCCAATCTCAACTTTCCAATTAAACAAAGGCTTTCTCCTTGGTCTTTCCATTCCTGATTCATTACATATTGTCAAACATTAAGACTCAATCAAAGTCTGGTTTATGTTGTAAAATATATCAACGATGATTTTTGCTGACAGCATTTGGTTGGATAAATCTTGTCTGAAATGTAATCAAAAGTCAAGTCTGCTAGAAAAAAATAATGTCATCTTGATGTCGATTTTTTATTCCACTAAGCCAACATTTTTAATAACAATCTACTGATGAATCTTTTTCATTACCTTGGGTTTATACATGTAAGTTGGCAAATATTGAATGATCCGTGATTCTGTATGTATAGATGATCAGATTGATACACATTTGACTAGACAGCAAACTGATTGCTTCATTATTTTAGTTCATGGATCAATAGATGAAGAAATATAAATAGATCCAGAAGATTTCATGGTATCAAATTGCTCAATCATTTGTTAATATTATCAAAAATATACTATGAGAACTCCTTAATGAATTCTTCTGAAATTTGTCAAGTTTATAAAAAACATTAATAATATTAAAAATCTTTAAAAGTTAAAAACTCAACTTATCTTAGATTCTTGGTGAAAAAATTTACAAATTAATAACATGTATGTTTTTGGTTTCATGGTTGGCAACAAAACATGAAGACATCAGATTATTTTCATTCTGATCTGGTGAAATTTGTAGATTTTTTAACTAAGTTTTAAAGTAAAGAGTAAATACTTGAGCTTCAAAAAGTCTTTCATGAGATTGAAAAGCTGCAATTCAAATTAGCATTTTATTGCTTCTTTCCAAGTCTCTTTGCAATCTATTCAGTTTCATTGATCAGCTAAGTTTTGCAACGTCATGTCTTCACGCTGGTTTAAAAAGGTTGAAAAAGTTTAATCAAAACATAGTTATCTGGATGGTTTACAGTTCGATGTTTGGGAGGTGATCACTTTCCACCTGAGATAGATTTTTTACATAAAGAAGCTAACAACGCAGATAATTGTAGTAGTGAGTTAACACCTTTAACAATTCTCATATGGGTTACTCCAATTTCTTTGACAAATTCTAACTTGAGATATTCACCCATTTCATAATTTTTTGTGACTCGAAACATGTTTACAATAATGTCTTCTGGAGAATAGCCAAGTTCCCAGAGATGTGCCAATATGGTATATGCTTTGTCAAAATTTTTCTCTAAGCAATGACCAATCATTTCTTTTATTTGAACTGGATGAGGCTCATCGCACACTTTAAAAACATTTTCACCGGTAACATTTTGGAATCCATCAAAACAAGATTGTAGATTGTTGATCGCTTGCCGTAAATCTCCTTGAGCGGTAAATATAAGAGCTTTCAGACCATCCTCAGTATAAGATACATTTTCTTTTTCACAAATTGTAATTAACCTCTTTTTTATATCTTCATCATTCAGTTTATTGAACCTAATAACAGCGCATCGGGATTGGATTGGTTCTATGATACGCTCTGAAGTATTACAAGCCAAAGCAAACCTGGTGGTTTTCGAATAGATCTCCATCGTTCGTCTCAAAGCTTGTTGAGCACTTTCAGTCATACTATCTGCTTCGTCCAGAATTATCACTTTAACTTTACCTGGACCTAAAGTGACTTTTGTTTGAGCGAACATTTTAATCTTATTTCTGACGACATCGATTCCTCTATCATTAGAAGCATTTAATTCGAGTACGGCATCTTTAAGATGACCATTCAACATTTTCCGACATAGACAAAGAATGGTCGTTGTTTTACCAATACCTGGAGGTCCAGAGAGTAGCAGATTTGGAAAGCTTCCTTTCTCAACCAGAGCTTTAAGTCGTTCAACAACATCTTGGTTACCAACAATATCTTCGAATTCAACTGGGCGATACTTCTCAACCCTTAGAAGATAATAAAAAAGAGTATTATAAGTGGTACTCAACACGTGTTCTAAGGCAGATTCGGCATTTTCAAACCAAATAGGATAATGATAACTTACCATGGCATTTGTAAAGACCTTTTTGGATCCATGACTAAAGTAGATTAATAGTAATAAAATGACAAAATTATGAAAGTTCACAATAACATTTAGCTGATATTAACGCGCGAAAAGTTGAATAAATTTCTTTAAAAGCGCATTGTTTTGATTCATTGTAACATTCAGTGGTGGCATCTCTTATTATCTATCCATATCAACTTGGATTTAGAATCAATCTTTTCTTGGTCTTTCTCACACAGAAAAAGCGGAAAAGAAAGAGATAACATGGCTGCCATCTAACGATTCTGAATGTCTTTGCAAATGTTTTGATTTGTTTATTTATTGAAATCATATGTGACTAAAATTTGTTCTCGATTGCTAAATTAATGCTTTAAAATTTTATTTTAATTTGCTTTTTGTTAATTACCAGTTCGCCTGTAAGGCTTTCTAAGATGAACCAAAAGTTATTTCACCAAATTTTTCCATTACAACACTCTTGTTTCTTAAAATCTCTTCATCATTTTCCCATCTTTAATGACGGTCTAGAAATTTTCTACAATTACCGCTGCCTTCATACTAGTCAAAAGTGTTTTGCGGATAGAATCATGCCAAAAAATGCCAAGAGTGGGTCGTCATATGAATGGCTTAAGAGACAGCTGAACGATCCTTATGTCAAAAAAGCTCGATACGAAAATTACCGTGCTCGAAGTGCCTTTAAGTTAATCGAAATTGACGATAAGTACAAAATTTTAAAACCTGGTGGGACTATGATTGACTGTGGTGCTTCTCCAGGAGCATGGACTCAAGTAATGGTCAGACGCTGTTATCCTCAAGGCGATCCAAAAAACAAGAATGGAACTTTAATAATTGCAATTGATATTTCTGGGATTGCACCTATTGAAGGCGCAGCAGTGATACCTAATACTGATTTTACAAATCCACTTAATCAAGCTAAGATCATTACACTTTTACGAGATCGTAAAGTTGATACAGTTTGTAGTGATATGGCACCAAAAGCATCAGGACAAGCTGAACTTGATCAACCTGGAATAATCAAACTTTTTCTTTCTGCTCTCCAGTTTTCAATTCAAGTCTTGAAACCGGAGACAGGAAACTTTCTCGGTAAGCTTTGGGATGGTAACCGGACCAAAGAACTTTGTATGTTGATGGAAAATCTATTCGAAAACGTTAATATTGTTAAGCCCCCATCAAGTAGATGTGATTCATCTGAAACATTTATTTTAGGTACTAAATTTAAAGGTATTAAATATGGATAAATAAAGTTACACTTTATAATACGATTATTATATCAAGTTTTTCAGATTTATTATGCAGTGTAGTCCAAAAAAGATTGATTGTAACATTAATATGACAAAAAACATGGAAATCGTAATATTATTTATCAGAGGTCTACCTAACCGAAAAATTAACATTGATTGCTCAAAAATTGAAGGCATCTTGTTATTTTTAGGGATATAAAGGTATAATAATATATCCTTTAGGTAGCTTCACTTAACGCAACAGATTGTAAATATCAGTTTCCCTTAACGTAATTTCAGATGTTAGTGACATCATATTTCTTGTCTCTGGCATTGTTTTAGACAAATTAATGTGAAAATCATGCTCGACCTTTGAGATACATTGTAATTCCAGAGACTAAATTGTAATATATGGCGACTAAGATAGAGATTGGACGATTTGTTACGGTTGCAGTTACCAGTTGACTTTAATTTATTAAAATTTTCAATACTACATAAATGAAGAAAATTAATACGAAACATATTTACACAACTAATTTTAATTTCTAAGCAAAAACGCAATTACAAAGTTTATTTAACAAAAAAAAACATGTAAACCGAGGTTAACCTTCGCTTGCAAACTATGCAATTGTATTTACCAGTTTCAGTGTTGAGTCATTCTAATAGGGTTGGTGCAGAATAATGATGATCACAGATCAAATGAGAAAGAGAAAAGAAAAGGTAGACATGTGGAAATTTATTTAAGGTGAACAACAAAATTAACGTCTTTAACACAACCTATTCATCTGGAGCAAGGACATCAAGCAAAGCATCAACGTGAGATGGAGGTATGAGAGTACCTATGAGATAAAAAATGATTGAAAAACCAGTTTATTAAAAAATTGAATAATTTAAAAGTTAAGCTAAATTCATACCGATAACTCTCAATCCATCTTTAGTTTTTAAACGAATAATTTGAAGTCTCGATTGAACATGAGGCACTGCTTTTTCAATTGTTGACCAGATAGTGAGTACTGAACCACTAAGAATATGATACATTCTTTGACGAAGACCAACATCACAGGTGAGTTTCGCTGAGATTCTTCTGCAATTTCCATACCAAAGTGCATGACCACAAGTTTTTTCGGCTGATTCAAAAATATCTGTCCACAATTTTTCAGCTTCTTCAATAGTTATCTTAGTTCCACGCTCTTTGAGACTGCTGAGGGTCTCTGTTTTGGTTTGTAGACCAATATTGGGCTTATAAATACGGAAAATCTGCTTGCTGAACATTCGAGTACTAGTATCACTAACAGCTAATAAGATTCCTTTGCGGACCATGTGCTCCTATAATAAATTAAACAAATATAAACATTTAATTCAAGTTATTTAGAAAACAAAGATTAAAATAACAAAGTACAAAGTTTACGCTACTCAAATGAATATGCAGTTCATTTATCATGAGCTCATCAAATTACTTACTGAATGCGTTAAATAGAATCCTTCTTCTGGTGTCTTGCAATGCCTCACCAATGAGTGAGCTTCTTCCCAAGACATTCCTCTTTCAACTTTAACTACGTGCAACTCAATTTTGGCTACACCGGTTGAATGTTTACGAATGAAAGTCCTATGTTCAATTCGATCAACTCTACCAATCTCTGATGTTAAATCTAGAGGGAAAAAGAATCAGATATGTTAATCAAGCACATTTCAAAGTAAAAGAGCGATCTAATCGAATCATCCTGATACTAACCCATGATTCCAAGATCATAGCGTCCAAGTCTTTTAGCTTGTTTGACCACAGCATCTAGTGTATCGCTAAAGTATTGGAAGAGTGCATTCTGTAGCTCAACATGTAAACCTAAGATACGGTTAAGGAATTTCGCAATGACTTGATAATCTGCAGGAGGAGCGTGAGAAAATATTCAAATGTTTATTTAGATATGCTTTCTCTCCAAATTTGTGGCATAGACTTACCTTTATCAAGAGAGTAAACTCGAGTAGCTGAATCATAGACTACCATACCAACTCCAATTAAACCTTTTCTACAGTCTTCGAGAAAAAAAATTAAGAAATAATAAAGTTTATGATCATGATGCAATAACGCTGCAAAATAAACAATTTACCTGCAAAGAAATTTGATGATGGATAGCTCGCTGGCGATGGAACAAGAGGAGGGGCAAGACCAACAATTGATTTCATAGTTTGTTCTAACGCTTGACGGCCGTATTTATTATCAATATTGTATTTGCTTAAATCACGAGACTCAGTTGCTCTTCTATCCCCATGAGTTAATGCACCCTATAAGGAAATGGAAGTTGATAAAATTCATGAGCCAAATAGTTTGATATTTAAGTTTATAGTAAGCCTTCATTGATTCTTTTATTAGCTATTAATAAATTTAATCTGAGGGTAGATTTACTCACTAAGCTTTCCAACCGCTTGGCAACAATGGAAGCAAATCGCTGTTCACCAGCAAGATCTGAGATTAAGAAAACATATTCTGGAGCATTGACTTGATTTGAACGGTGAGTTCTACCAAATTGTTGGATAGCTCTATCAGCGCTCCAAGGAAGCTCGATAGTGATGTGGACTCTTCTGGCTTTGTTTTTAGCTCGACGATCGGAATGTAATGATATACCAGAAGATGCCGCCTCAGAAATGATTGCAATACGCTTCTCACCGTCCATAAACCTTTGTTTTTCAGTTAAATTCAGTATTTCAAGAGGTACATCATTTTCCGTACGAGATTCATATTGAACAGAACCATCTTCACTTGAAATAACACGACCTTTACGGCCAGTCATTTCAGCAACATTGTCACATCCTCCAAGATCTTCAATAAGTTGATCAAGAGTGTTTGGTGGCAACACTTCACCAAGAATCTCTAAATTATTTAATAATTCGTCTCTCATTTCTTCACATACTTGGCCGGCTTGTTCAGACATGAATTCAGCTTTTAGCTCTTCAAATTTATTAGAAATTTTAAGTTTTTTCTTAGGTTTTTTATCATTCGTTTTTTCTTTTTTGCGCTTTAAGCCGCCTTCTTTGAGTTTATTTTGCTGATATAAATCCCATGGTTCTACATCAGAGAAATCATCACTGTCATCCTCTGATTTTACTTGTAAGAAATCGTCACTATCACTATCATCCTCATTATCACTTGAATCACTATCCGAGGTGTCACAATCACTGAGTCCAAAACCTCCAAGATCCATTTTCTTTTTACGTTTAACCCGATTGCCTTTCGGTTTTTTATTTTTTTTCTCAGGTTTAACCGGCTCACTAATTAGGACTTGTCTATCACCTTTCTGTTGAATTTTAATTCCCAAATCTTCTAAAAAGGAAGACGTGTCCAAACCTAATAAGCGTAGTGTTTTCTTTCGATTAGGAGCTGGAAAATGCTTATCAATGAGAGATTGGAAAACAGCTCTTCAAAGAAAATAAAAACTAATTAAACAACCAAACTTTTGATGGGATGAAAAAACAAAGATTACTTACTTTGCTGTTGAGACAAAATCGTTTAGTTCACCCCCATTTTCTTCAAGCTGTTCAAGAGTTTTAGCCTCTCCTGTTGACTGTAAGCCAATAACAACACTTTTTTCATCCTTAAGAGCTTCTCGACTTAGATTAACAGCGTATTTGACTTTAGAGGCGATACATAAGTATTTGAAAAATCGCTGATGTGATGCCCAAAATTGAGCCCAGACAGCTTTTTTAATATTTGATTCGCCTTCCATCAATTCTAAAGCTTTTTCAAATTTTAATCTTGCATCGACCCAAAGATCAACGCATTGATTGTATAATCGGATAAATTTTTTGGATAAAGGTATCTCTTCAATTCTAAAATGAACGCCGGCGAAACTTAATTGCCTAGCTATGTACATTCCTCTAAGCTTCATATCAATAGCAACTAGTTCCATTGCACCAACACCCCGTTTTTCAACCGTAGTAATGAAATCATTGAATTCAGGAAAGGAGGTTCCAGTACCCCAAAGACCAAGCCTTGTCATATAAGCCATGTCTCTAGGTTCAGTAGCTCCAGTTGCACTGGCATATACAATTCTGGCTCTTGGAAGTTTACGTTGAAGTTCTAATACCGTTAGACCTGTTTTAGTGGCTTTGGATGTGCCTGCTGATGGACATAAGTTTTTGGCCTTATGACATTCATCGAAAATTATCTAGAAAAAGAAAAAAATCAATTAAAAAGTGAACTAAAAGCAGGCTATAGCAAAGAAAAATTTTTACTTACAACTCCGTCGAAATCATCCCCACACCAATGGAGCAGTTGCTTCAGCCTGGTTCTATATTTTTGATTTGAAGTATGACTTTCACTAATTAAAGACGAGTATGTAGCAAAAATAACTCCTTTTTTGATTCCTCCATTTTCTTTAGAGGTAATCTTCCCATATTTAAACTGTAAAAGAAAATAGGAGATAAACAGTGTAGTGACTTATTGGTATTAGCGCCCGAAAAAAATTTATTAAAATAAAATGACAACTATGAATACCTTATTAAGTGGATGAACCTGGATTTTTTTGGCTCCAATATCTCTGAGATCTCTCTCAGCGTCATATTTCAAGTCATTTGAAACGCTTAACCAAATTGCTTTTTTTCTTCCTAAAAGGTAATTTTCATAAATAATACCAGCAACAGTTCGACCTTTACCAACACCAGCACCATCACCAATGAGAAATCCTGCTCTGCTGCCATCAGGTAAAGTAACTTCATGCTGTTGGCAAGCATATACTATCGCTTCTAATTGAAGAGCAGAAAGTTTCCCTTCATCGACCACATCTTCAGGGATTGCAAGTCGATAGTAAACATCAGGAGGACGAACACTAGATAGAGAGCTTGTTTCTACCACAGGATCTGGATGCCTAAGCCCAACTTTCACTGAAGAGAGAAAAAAATGAGAATTAGTTTTGTGTAAAAAATAATTAGCGTCACTACGTACATTTTGAGGGCATATAATCAGCATAGGTGTCGGCTTGAAATATTTCTTCCTCAGCTTCTTCTTCTGGAATGTCTAAAAGTTGAGGTGGTTGTTGTAAACGAGTAACCGGTGTGCTGACAGAGGTTTGTGGTCTAGGATTAAACACTTGCTTTGTTTGGATTGGTTTGACAGTAATAACAGGCTTTGAGTTGACTATGGGCTGTGACTGAGGTCTAATTACATGATTGCTTTGTAGAGACTGTACAGTTTGTTGAATTTGCTGAATTTGCTGGACTTGTTGAACTTGCTGGATTTGGGGAGCTTGGATCCGAACAACATTATTTAATAAACTATTACCGGGAGTGATCTTGCGTATTTCGAAAGTATTTCCATTTACGCTTTTCTTTAATTCGAAACTGCTAACAGGAGTAACTTTTCGAAATTCGATGTTAGTCTTTGGTTTAACAAGCAAACTTGCGTTTACTGATCCATTTTTTTGGATTAATGTGTTTGGTATGACTCCAACGGTTTTACCATCTTTCACTTGAACTAAACTATTAGTAAGCCTGTTATACACTATGTAATTACCAGTTTTTATAGTTGTCCCATTGGAAAGAGTTAGTGGACCCTAGAAATAGAAATGAAAATAATTAAGTCAATAGTTAATCATCAAAAAGACAAAAAGAGTAATGGTAATGTGTAATGTGCATAGCCAGTGAAACCACATGGTATGATGAAAGAGAGAGAAAAGAAAGAGAGGAGAGTAAATAAAGTAAAAACACGATACCTTAATAGTGCTGGATTGTTCATTTGTTTGATGTAAAACATTGAGATTGTCTTGACTCGGTGTAGTCTGTGAATAAATATAATAAAGGATACAAAACTAATGAATCATTCCAACATTAAGTAAAAAAACAAAGAACTAGTCGATGATTAGGACAAGATGAGAATACACAAGGATAGTAGGAGATGAAAGAAAGAAAGACACACAAGACAAAATAAAATATATTAAATTCTAAATTACCTGAACAGTATCAAGATCAAGACCACATTCGTCGAGAGCTGCCGAGAGAAGATCTTTACTTGACATAGTGGATTGCAAATTACTAGCAGTGTTAAATAACTGCTAATAGTTAACCAATCCAAGAGATGATTAACTAAATAAAATAAAAAAAAGCAATATTGTTGCTCACAACACCGGGTAAAAAGCACAAAAAGAGAGAAAGAAGAAAGTGAGATTGAGATTGAGAAGAAAAAAGTGAATCCAGTTAGGATCGTTAAACAGACTCAAGGCAGACTTGAAAAAGAGGGATTTTTGAAGAGAGACTCTGGTTAAATAAAGAAAATCCTTGACTTTATAGTAAACTTATTATTCTCCAGCAGATGGCGCACTCAGGTCAAATTTTCAAAAATTGTAAATAAAATTGTGAACTGGAAATAAGTTGAAGTTTGAAGCAATTGCAATCAACAGATGAATTTAATCGACTAAATTTGCTAAATACAAAAGGAATGCGTTGGCCGGGAATCGAACCCGGGCCGCCCGCGTGGCAGGCGAGCATTCTACCACTGAACCACCAACGCTTCGTGTTAATCAAGGTTCTTCGCGTAATTTCAAGTTAATTTGATTATAATTGGTTAGCCATTAATTATCAGTTATATTCGAATAGATAAGAGTACCTGGACTCTTTTGAGAGCGAAAACGTTAGACCAAAGTGAACAATAATAAAGTGAAACAATAAGCAGGCAACTACAAAGTTATTGCTGAAAAACGCGAAATTATTGAACATGTGATTTGATTTACTCCAAAATTAGATGGCATTTCGATAAGCGCATTGGTGGTTCAGTGGTAGAATGCTCGCCTGCCACGCGGGCGGCCCGGGTTCGATTCCCGGCCAATGCAAAATTTTTGCTCTATTTCTATTCCATCATTCATTTTTGATGTAATAAACATCTTGCTGCATCTTGAATTGGGTGTAGGAATGGTAGGAAAGCGAGTTAATGATGATTAAGTGGTTAGTATTATTGTAAAAAACCAGAAACATGAAATTACCTAGTACATACGCATTTAGAGTCTCATGATTTGTGTTTGTTATTAAATATCAAAATATATGGAAAATTCTCATTGTTTTTTTAATCATTTTCTTTGTTTCTTTATTTTAATTAGATTTTTGGTTTTCAGTAACAAGTAAACGTTAAACTTTTATTCAAAGGTCGAAATCTGTTCAATTGATCAGGCTTTTCAGGTGCATCATATTTATTATTGTACTAACAATCGTTATGTTTTTGCGTGTTTACCTGACTTCTTTATGCTTATAAATATCAATTAGTTGGATCGTCGTGCTTATCTGATTGGTTATGCATTTGAAATTTTAATGTTTCCGTAAGCAGTCATTCAGAGCAAACAAATTTGTTTACTGAAAAACCATAATGCACTTAAATTGATTTTTCAGTTAATTAACTTGTAACTCTTTTATTATGCTTGATTAACAACTAGGGCTACGATAGCTTAAACAAGAGATTGAAAAGATTGCTACAGTTAATTCGTAACCCAACAACTAGAGTAATAAATGTTAGGATATTCAAACTTACTAAAATAAGGTTGGATTTATTTGTATTAATATTATTGCATGTTCTTTTAATCCTTTAATTTAATGAAGATGATGATTTGAAAATGTTCTGAAAATTATCGACTAACAATTCTCATGGGAATTGAAACAAACAATTTCCAAAATATCTTTCAGTTATTTTCACTTGATTTTTTGTACAGTCAGTTGAAGTGAGAAAGTAGATTACAATTTAAGTTTATTTTTTAATCAGCTCAAATTGATTTGATTCTACATTTTCTCTCAATATATTTATATATTTATATTTATAGATGATGCGTAAAAAACATAAAGATCAGTGAGATGATTTATGAAAATAGAAAGAGATGGAAAGATGATTCGATGAAGACCAGGATTTCAAATTACAATATATCAAAGATGATCTAACATTTCCTTGGTACAAAATACGAGAGTCCAAGAATTAGGTCAAAACGCAATGCTTAAGATCATCAGGGTTCATCAAAGTTGAATTTTACAGTTTAAAAATTAGTAAAATTGCTTCCAAGTTCAAGATTTTTCCAAAAATTGAACTATTCCGCCTTCAATAGTGTAATTTTTCCATAGCAGTTCTCTGTGTTTGGCCAAAAATCGATGAGCAAGTTTCCAAAGTCTATAAACTTTACTCCTCCACTAATGACTTGTACAGTTGGACAAACTGGATTGTATGTAACAATGAATCCAAACAGAGAAATAATGATGATTTCTGAAAGACAATTTAAAGTTGACTCCATTTCCTTCAGATGTTTATTTCAGTGTTCCTATTGAATGTAATTTCTGTAAAAAATTGAGGGTGGAAAAAATAAGATTAGCGAATTTTGTGTGTGTGTTAAACTAAATTATGACTTATTACAGTCTGATAATGTAGTTGTTTGGATATTCCTAATGGATTCAGATGATCGTTGAGTAGTTACACCCGGTTTAACACGACATTTATATTGAAGGCGCTTCTCATCATTTCTCCCAATCAATCTGGATGCAAGTTTCTCATGAGAGCTGAAAATAAGAATCAACAAAACAAAAATATCATTAAATCATGTCTTAAAAAATCAAAAAAAATATCAAATGAAAATTTGTACAGAAAAAAAAAGGTAACTCTTAAGTTCACTCTTCACAATTGAAATTCTGTCATTAATACATATTGAGTTACTTTTGAAGAGATTAATGATCATCAGAGCACAATATGATACAAAATTAACCAACTAATGATACAATCAAATGACTTTGCATGATTGAAAACAAGATTAGTGTAAAACAAGAAGACAGCAAACAAGATTGATATTTACAATGCAAATGGTAATGCGTTTTTTCATCTACATTTTCGTACAAATTACCGTTCAATTGTTGACAAAATTTGTAAGCTTGACCTTCTCTAGTCCAAGTTGGTTCATCATTATCTTCATCATAATCACCACAATTATCATCATTACCATTAAAAGCTTTACCGTCTCAAGTTGCTCAAGGAGATCTTAAGCATTTTACAGGAATCACTATTATTGAACGTTAAATACTCTAAATAAACGGGCGTAGGTCAAACGTGCCAAAAGTGATCTAGTTTTTGGTCTTCTTACTTTTCTTACTTTCTTTCAATTGTTTCTCTTTCTTTTCGTTACCTTTACTCTCTTCCTTCCTGCCATCAATTCACCCACACTAACCTTCCTCTTTCATTATACCCATTATTTTAAGGTAACTTTGAATTGGGTTTTTTTAACAACAAAACTCTTCTTTCTCTCTTTTACCCTCCTTTGATGGTCAAGGCTGGTCACCAGAAGTAAAAAAGCATAATCACGGTTCACAGAACTGAAAGATCATTCTTGTATCTTAATCAGCCAATTTTCTTAACACACATACATTCATACATATTCTCAATGAATAACTTTGGATGAAAAGCTTTACTCTTCTTGCATTCTTCTTTTTCTTCTTCTTTCCAGGAGAAAGGTAACTTTGAGTAATTTTTGTAATCTTGAAAATGAAAATAAAGGTTAAAATTGTTGCTGACTTAGATGTAAAATTGGGCCAAGAAATGATTAACCTAGTCAAACCTGAAACCGAGAAACCTGTCAAAAAATAAGGCATTGTATTTTGATCAGTGTAACGGAAAATAAATATGCCTCAAAATGATGTTCCAACTCTGCGTTTATGAGTATAATGATGATAATTTAAAACTGTATTATTACTGTAAAAATAAACTAACAGCAATATGGATCAAAGCATTTCAAACCGGACATCCTAAAACAAAGGAAACGCACAGATTGTTTAAATTTCAACTCAAGATAATAGCTAAGTCTTCAATATAAGAAATAAACTGAAATAACTTCAAACGAATAGAATGATCTGTAGTTAGTTTGATTTTGCCACTCGACTCAATCAACAAAGTTATAACCAATTCGATCACTAATTACAACCTAGGATTAAAGTAAGATGATCATGCATATTGATTTCAAAAGTATCAAGTTGGTTAACCATCTAAGGTCGTATCAAATTGTGCAAAGGCGGATTTTGAGTAGATCAATTGTGTATACCTGATATCTCGACTTGAGTACAAAATTGAGCTTCCATTATATGAGGTTGTTGTTAATGAGGATGATGTTGTGGTTCCCGAGTTACCTTCATCTGAAGATGGAAATTGTTTACATTTCAGTTTATCAGTGATTGATTTGACAAGCCAATCTCTACAAGATGACATGAAATCCTCACAATACTCTCGACAGGGTGGAATCATTTCATCCTCCCAACACTGAGGTTGTACAATCTGGCAGATAAATTCTCTGGCCAGGGGATAACATTCAGCGTCCATAATTTGTCGATAAGGAATAAGGTCGGCTTCCAGTGATGTTAAATTCCAGTGGCCTCCAATATTAGGATAAGAGGTGTAATTATATTCCAATAGGTTTGAACAGAAGGGCAGCTCAATGGGAACACAGCGTCTAGGTGGTGGAGTTGGTTCGGTGGTTAAACCTTCAAGTAAACCTGGAAAGCCAGGTTTAGCTTCCCATGGTGATGGGTTTTCAAGAAACTGAGCTGAAGCTGGAAAAGAAGGTGATGAAGTATAAAAAAGGCCTCGACGACCTCCTTCTGATTTCCTTTCCGAGATGTCAATTGAATTTGGATCAATGGTTATATTTTTAAAAGACTTTTTCCTATCAGCTCGAACCTCTTCAATAAGAATAGTATAAACATCGGCTGGACTCAGACGGGGTTGAAGTAACGGTGAAAAGACTAAATTGTAATGGACAATTAGATCATCGGAGCGAACCTTGGGCGTCTTTTCAAGAGCTAAAATCTCGGATCGACGGAAAGCTTTAGTTAAACCACTGTCAGAAAATAATTTATCCAACCTGGTTTTATACTTTTTAGCCGTATCCTTGAATTCATCTGACGATCGTTTCTCAAATTCTGGACTATAAGAGTCACCGCGAGTTACAGTAAATTGACCTTTGAAAACTTGATCTAATTGAGTGAAGAGACAAAAAACAAAACAAAATATTAAACATTAACCATTAACAATTAGATGTAACCCTTATCAAGCATAAAGTAATGATTATGCATATGAGCAAGTTAATGTGATAGGTCAAACAAATGGCGCAATTTATGATTAAAAAAACAAACCAAGTTACAATTAAAGCTTGATTTTGTTTTCATTTTAAGCCTGTTTGCAGTCATAACTCAAAAACGATTGATGTCACAGACCTCAGATTCGAACCATAAGCCCAAACTCTCAAGATCATTCAAGATCACTTACATTTGGAGGTCATTTTTAGTAAGCGCGAATTTTTTCCTACTGATTGATGTTTGTTGCAAGTTAAAAACTTATTACATGGTTAGAAATATAAACGAATCTCGCAATCAATTGATTAACTAAACGGTTTGGCAACACTCTTATCTTTTGACCAGTTAGAGGTCAAACAACTGACCTTGAATGATCTTGAGAGTTCGAACTTATGATTCTGCAATTTACGGAAGCTTATGGTTCGAATCTGATGTCTGTAACATCTACCGTTCATAATTTTTGGCTGCAAACAGGCGTAAAATGAAAACAAAAGCCCGGTGTTTTCATTGTTTTCTTGGAGTTTTATTTTTCGTTTGTCTATTATTTTTAATAATTGTTGCATTAATTTCTTAAGTTGACTCAAAATTGAACAATAGAAATGAAGAAAACAAAATGGACAACAGTTAATGAGTTATAAGATCATTAAATAGTGTGGTTTATAATACAATTGAAAAATGTCAACAACAGTTTTTCAGGTTAATTCACTTTTTTGAAGACACACATACAATAAAGCAAAAATGACTGCCAAAGTAAACAGTAAAGAGTTAAAAAACAAAGGGTCAACACATTAATTGTTGATCATTCTCATTAATAACAAAGGTAATAATAAGAACAGTTTAATTTTAGATTGATATAAATAAAAAGCGAATCAATTTGACCGTAAAATTTTTAAATGTTAGCAAAAGCTCAACCATTAAAGAGCAATAATTAAGTCAATTTCAGCTCACATTTAAAACAAAAATGAATCCTTTTCCTTCTTTTGAATGTTCACCTTACCTATTGACTTTTAATAACTTTATAGACGGTAATAATGATTAAAATAAATTATGTGTTTATTGATAGATGCTAAGGGTTCGAAAGGTTTTAATAAAGCAATAAAAAATGGCATTAAAGTTAAATTGGCAAAAAATAACAATTTAAATCAACATTGAGTAGTTGTGTAAAAGTGTTAACAATCAAAAGAGATGAGCAAATGATGTTGACCTGGTCAGTTAATAATCATTTTTGGTTAGTGAAATTAAGGATGAGAAGCTTTTTGTTCTCATTCCAAAAGATGATTATTAAGCTGATGATCAAGATGCTCAAGCATCCTTTCGCTTCTCATCATATTGATCTTTTTTCTGCATCCAAATACAATTGACTGATGAATTTTGTATGTTTTTGTATTATCATGCAGAAGAGATGCGGATATTGGTTATAATGTATCAAATATCTTATAATTGTAAGGATAAAGTTAAAAATAAAACTAATTCTTGGGTGAATAATCAAAACTGAACTTAGTAAACGCTATTTGATATTGTATCTGCAGCTGTTTGTTCACCCTCTTCTGTATTTACAATTTTTAATGGTGGTAATGACAGAAAGAAATGTTAAATGTTAATTTTAATCCAGTTATAATCATGTAGAAACATTGATAATCATGATGATGAAGCAGTAAATTGATATCACTAGAAACATAGTTGAAAGCAAGTTAAGCATGGTTTGGGTCAATATCTTGTTTTGTATGGGTTTTAAGGTTTTGTGAGTTTGCATTGGTTCTGACCTTTTCTATGCCCATTCAAAGTTGCTCATAAACTTGTTAAGATATTTATGTTTTGGAAGAGAAAAAAATTTAAGGTTAAAAAAGTTAATAACATATATCAATAAGAGATAGACTGAGAGCAGCAAAAAGAGGATTGTCTAGTTTAGGTTAGGTTATGTATAAATACCATTGACGGTCATTGATCGATTGACCTGAAATTGGTCAGTAAGCTTGTTGTTTTGGTTAGATGTTAATGGACAGTGGAAACAAGATTGAACAAGTTGGCAAAAAACAATCAAAAATTGGGACAAATGAAGGTCACAAAAGTCCAACGGTTTCTAACAGTAAGATTGATTTGGATATTTAGCCTTTTCCCATTCAGTTTAACATTCAACTATACAAATGGTTGATACTTTATTTCATCGTTTCATTGTAATCCATCATTTAGCATTCATTTACATGTTGAGGTGTTTGATTTATACCGTTGAATAGATGGATAAACTGACCATGTTAACGTTTGTTAATTGCGATCAAGATTAACAGCTATAAAACAGGATTTAAGTCACGAAAAAGATGCTCAAAATGAAGATGAACATGAATAGTTGCTTTCTGATATTGAACAAAGTCTAATTGTTGCCTGATTTGGTTTATATTAAGATTGTTATTGTTTAGCTTATGAGTTGCTCAAAATTTAAATACTCGATGCAATTAAAATTAATAATTCTTCACTCCTAATTGGCGACTTGAAAAGTTAACTGACAAAAAGCCAAGTCTTTTGTGCCTTGACCATTAAACAGTGAAAGTAAACTGTAAATCGAGACAATACCATTAACATTGAATTACTTCAATTGTTTAACCGTTTATTAATAGAAATAAATTCAACTGTAAATGACCTAAATTATTAACAATTAACCATTACACAAGATAATAATAGAGAGGCAAAAATAAGTGCTACAGTTTAAATAAGAGAGTTTAAGTCAACACAATCTATTGATTTAATTGCAAGACATTTAATCTATTCCTAAGCCAAGAGAGTTGACTCAATTAGATTTAGCTTGTTGACCAAATAAAGTCCAAACTAAAGACAAGATGAGAAAATTAATGTGAATTGAAACATTGTTAACAATTAACCGTTAACACTTTTGTAATCATTGTTAGCATCAAAAAGTTGGTTTATTGTTGATGTTAATTGCTGGATAATTCATGTTTATTCATTTCCTAATCAAACTCGATATGATTTGACTATTGTTGGTTGAAACAGTTAAGCAAAAAAACACAAAATGCACAATAATGGCAATAATACTATTGAGAAACATTAAAGTTCATGAACTGATCATCATTCAGTATAATAATGGATAACCTCAAGATCCTTAAAGGCATGTAATACGCATCCATACAATTGAACATCAAGAAGCATTTGTTTCCTAACAATTTATGTTGATCTTTTAATTGTTATTTTACCATTTTATTTGATCATTTTACCTTCAATCTTCCGATGATCTTCCTACTTTTCTTCCTTCTTCTTTTATTTCGCATTTACATCAAAACCTACCTACTGTTTGTTTCCTCAAACACTTGCACCTTAAAATGATAAAAACTCAAGCAACATAACAATAACAACAACAAGCAACACCAAAACTTCACCAAAACAAACAGATAATACAATGTTCCAATGAATCAACACCAACAAGCTAATCAAGTGGACCAGCCACACGTTAATTTTGTTTGTTTTTCCAACAATTATTGTAAATTGTGATCATTTCATCCACTTTCAATAGGATAATGGTAATATTGAGGTGAAGGGTAGAGTTACCCAAGATAAATTTAAATCGTTAAGAGTTGTGTTCACCCAAAATCGACCTGTGTCATTTTGTCAAATGTCACTTTTTGGAAAGAAGACATTAATAATAGGTTTTTGAAAAAATGATTGGATCATTCATGAAGGCTAATTAATGTTTTGACATGTTTAACAATCTTTTAATGGAAATAGCGTTTAATTACTGGATACAGATTTGTTAAATGATCTTGATCTTTTCATATATTGTAGAGGCAACAGTTTTACGTCGTTTGGCGTTGTATTTCGATTTTAAGTCAGGTTGCGAAGTTAGAGCTTTTCCTAGATTTGAGGCCACTACCTGATATCTGATAAACCACGAAGTCAATAGTCAAAATCGTCTATCAGTGCATAGACATTAACAAATGAAGATTTTGATCTATTATATAAATATGCTAGAGTGTGATCTGTTTTCATTATCGATCGTAAAGCGAAAACTGATCTACCTTTATAACTAAAGAACAAAATGCTTTAGAGTTTTTTCTTTTTATAGCATAAACATTTTCATAGGATCATTCATTATACTGAATTTAATCCATATTGGAAGTTTTATTCACGAAAAATAGTCAAAAAACAGTTTTACTTTCGGACAAGATTGTGGCTAAATCGGAATGTTTTCAGAGTCCATTTTTAGGTTAAACCTGTTTTAATGTCTTCTTTCCAAAAGTGACATTTGAAAAAAATGACACAGGTCTATTTTGGGTGAACATGACCCTTTTGAAGCACTACAATTGTTAGTTTCAATTTTGTATCAATCCTCTAACAATGAGATACTGCGTTCACTGTTGTCTGGTTAAGTGGTTTCTAAGACTATTTTTGGTTAAAATTGAATTATGGTAAATTGATGTTTTTTTCAATTAAAGTTTGAATAAAACATTGGCCTTAGTGTTGTTCCGTAAGTATTTCCGATACTTTAAAATGTGCTAGCCATACAATCTATTTCTGGTTATACTTCGGTAACAAATTGCTTAAATTTTAGACGTTTCAAGCCTGACAACTTTGATTAAAAGTCTTGTAACACTTGTCAGATCTTTCATTCCAGTCAAAGTTTATTAAAGCTATATTTTCTGTCTCAAGCCAAATGCTTTCTGAAGTTAAAGTTATCCTATCCAGTAATCCTGTCTAGCTGGTCTAATCTCGTCTCCATTACTGTTGTAAAGCTTAAAGTTTTATGGTTAAATCTGTAGTCTTCATACCTTTGGTATCTTATTGTTAAAGGATTGGAATCCTTGAGTGAACTAAAGACAGTAGTCAACTAAAGTATTAACTTTTGAACTTTTCTTATTAAAAGAACCTGAATATTCAGGATTTGAAGGGCTGAACAAATCTTCTGATTGTTTGGCTTTTAATTGAAATGCATAAAATGATAAAATCTACCTTTCAAAGGTTTAACAATGATTCTAAATGTTTCTTTGAGCGTAAATTTGAAAATGTAACCAGAAAACAATGTAAAAGCGGTTTCGTTTTGGTTTTTATTTCAAGTTATTTAAACTCATTTTGATTTATCAACAAAAAGGTCAAACTTACCTTTAAGTAAAGCATCTTCATATGAACGAACTGTTAAATATAAACAAAAAAAATAGCGATTAGTAGTTGGTTTTAATTGTTCAACTAAAGATTAGGTTAGGTTATTAATTGATTGAAAATCAATAGCAGTTGTTAACTAATGATAGGTCAGCTTAATAAACCTGTAAATCAGGAGCATAAAAATTAACAATTAACTATAATTTAAGGTAATAATTAAGTTAGAAGGAGAAGCAAGAAAAGATGCTATAAACTATGATAAAGTGCAATTTTTTGAATACATTTAGTTTCGTCATTATTATCTAACTTTGAATGAATTAACATAATTTTGCATATCAAAGGTAATATTAGTTGTAACGGAATCATTATCAAATTAAGCTATCTAAACAATTGCTTTTGTCGGACATTTTAAAGGAAGTAAACTTTTGTCATGTAATCACCTTGTTCATGAGTTTAGTGTTAACATTTCATCTTTTTGCTGATTTTTTGTTTTTGTTAACCAAAGAGCACAAGTAAACAAAAATTAAAGTAAACTCATCATTAGACAATTGAAAAATGGTTTGAAAAGACAGTCAATTATTAATGTTTACTATCAAGTAAGACAATGGTTCACCCAGTGGCTTGAAATTTCATCAATTACAACTAACCTCGTCTACAGCTACAATTACATCTTTAAGATGACCATTAATTAACAGTTTAAGTTACAATTGCAGCAACTTATTGCCAAAATGTAACTACAGGTTACAAGTAAACAGTGAAATGTTTGTAAACTCATCAACAAGGTTTAATATATTAAAATTCAAAGTCAGAGAAATGTTTTGACGAACAGATTTGTTAATGAAACGTTCATTTCAAATTTGATTATCAAAGTAATGACCAAAAGACTGTTGATGTCTAATATGAACATTTAGTCATATCTAAGCTTGAAGTCTCTTAAATGTTGAATATTAGAACCAAGTGATTTTGGTAATCATGGTTGCAATAGATGTTTTTAGTTAGAATGGAATGATTAAAATACTCACGTCCATAAAAGATTCCCGATGAGGCTCCGATAGATATAAGAAGTATGGCAATAAATACACATATACAAGTTGATGGTGTACATCCTTCAGTTTTTGTGAATTTAATCTCATGTTCACCTGAAACAACGAGATTCCCTGTTTCCGATGAAACTATTTTATTACCATTCGAAGGTGCACCATCAGAGGAATAGGTTGACATAGGTGAACCTCCATTATGACCTGATATTAAAGTTTGTTGGTTTGATTGTGAAAGTTGATGTTGTTGTGATTGTGAGAGTGATTGATGAGATTGAAGTGTTGATGTTTGATGAAGCTGTGAATTATTTGAAACCTCTGAAACCTTAATCTCAGTGTTAACCACCATTGGCGAGGTTTCCCGTTTGCTGATTAAACTATGAGCATGTGGAGGTGGGATTGAATATTGTTGACCAGTTAAACTTTGACCGCCATTCTTATTAACTTGACGAGCAATCAATTTATCCATAATCAACTATTTGATTGGAGAACGCACAAAAAACAAACAAAAACAAAACCAACAAAAGTGTTTAAATTGATTAAAGTCCAAAAATCTGAAATGAAACACAAAAAAATAACATTCAATACTTTATAATGCAAATCATAGTGTTGATCGATTTGGGTTGAGCAGAATGAAGAATCTTATTAAGATTAAAGTTCTTAACAAACTCAGATAGAAAGTGGAAACGTTAAAAGATGACTGCTTAAGTCGTTATATAACTTAGTTTTTTCACGGTCATAATTTAGATGGTGACGTTGATATGGCGGTTATCTTGAGTAATTTTTTTACTTTTTGCGCCCAGAAATTAAGTTAAGAAAAATGGTTCCCAAAGAGCAGTGAAGAGTTTACGAGTTATTGGAGGTTTATTGAGAAGAAAGTAATATGCACTGTCGGTCAACCATACCACTTATGACTAAAAAACTGAATGGTAAAGGATCCAGTTGTACAAAGTCAGCCTGCATTATTGCGCTACAGCACTAAACCCAGTTGTTTTATAAAAACTTTGTTAGTCGCCATCTATCGGAAAAATACATTTTTTTTAATGAAAACTTGATTTTTTGAAGCAGTTAATAAAGTGATTCCCTGAGTTTTTTTGGCCTTTTGTTATGGTGCTATCTAGGTGAACTACAGAGGCAAATAATTGAATTTTACAGTTGAAACGATTAGTCCACTCTAATGACTTCCCTTGAAGGGAGAAAGGCAGAAAGGCTGAAGAGGAATCACTAGACTAAAGTAATAGTTTCAGGTTTAACAATTACTCATGATAATGAATTGCAATCTGTTTGTAAATTTTCCGAGAAAATCGGTTCAACAAATAATTTTTGGAAAATTTGCTTAATTTGCAGATATTGGTTTCACCAAAGTGTATCGAAGACTGTGCAGCAGTCTATGTGAAGTGTAATGCGTGTAATCAGAATTATACTAATTAAAATTATCTAATTGAAGTCCATAACAAACGTTCACTGACTCCATACCGACTCCTTTTGAATGTTCAAATTAATGAGGAAATAAAATAATCACATTAATCAATTACTTTATTAGTTTTAAGTCTTAATCTAAAACAAGCCTAGGTAGCTTTTGCTCTAATGCTTTTTGGCTAAAGTTTTTTGAATAATATTTCATGAGAAATCGCCAAAAATTGTTTAAACTTTGAAACGCGATTGTGGCCGAACGCGTCACCTAGGGAACTTTTGAAATAGTTAACAGGAATTTAAACCTACTTTCATAAAATATAATTGTTTTAAAATCTGAGATAAACTGATAAACTGGCAAAAAAACATAAATAGCGCAATTTTTGAAATGATTGTTAGGAGAAAGTGAAAAATACCTGTTGAACTGCATTCATGCATTTGGTGTACACTTTATCACGTGTGACAATCATTATGACTGGCATGGCTTCATCAACGATCATCAAGATCTTCGTTTTTTGTGATATTTTTTCCCATTCTTTGCCTCTTCATTTTCAAACCATCTTCACATGAGAAGGATTCACTAAGGTTGAATCAACTGCCATTTCTAGCCTAAAATAATAGCAAACAAAGAGACTAAAGGTTGATGTCACAGTGACAACATCAAAAATTTTATCTTGCAATGAAGATTGAAAATTTGTTTATTTTGAATGTAATATGTTTCTTGATTTCGGAATTTAAATAGATTCCAGGGAATATCACAAGCTATTAATCAATAATTAAAGTTAGGAAAAATTCGAAAAGCGGGATGAAGATGAGGATGATCGTGGAATAAAGTTTTCACAGAAACAAATTGGCTTCATAACAAAACAAGATAGATTGATTTTCCCAGGTTGTGTAATTAATATTTTTTACATAATCAGAGTGATCATCCATCGATTTGGTTTTATCTGGTATCAATTAATGGAAAATGGCGTTTTAATCTGTTACCATAGAGTATTGGCACAGCGGTATATTGTTAATAATAGAGAGATAATTGCTAATTGAAAACAAAGGAACACTGTGAGAGGGAAAAAGATAATTTGACTAAACAGTTTAAACTAAGCTCAATCCATATCTTCTCACAGTCTATGTATACATAATAGTGTTAAACAGTTTTGATCGTTGTTCATTACTTATTTGGGCAATTTAAATTCGTTGTTTGGAGATGTTGTCCATTCTTGCGTTTGTTTTTCTCTTTCAAGCGGTGATCTGTTCCTCTAATAATGCAAACATTTCATCAGCAGATGAACCCATTCCAGTTGTTCTTTGGCATGGCATGGGTGATACTTGTTGTAACCACGGATCTCTTGGGGCTATCGTTGATTTAATCGAACAACAAGTTCCCTCTATTTATGTTAGATCGCTTCGAATTGGGAATAATGAAGAGCAAGATTTTAGCAATGGATACTTCATGAATGTTAATGATCAAGTATCATTAGCTTGTCAGTTGATACGATCGGACGAGAAACTGAAAAATGGTTTCAATTTAATAGGTTTCTCTCAAGGAGGTCAGTTTACTCGAGCTTTGGTCCAACGGTGCTCTCTTCCAGTACGTAATTTAATTACCTTAGGAGCTCAGCATCAGGGTGTTTTCGGATTACCTCGGTGTGAGGCTGTTACCAATAATTTACTCCATAATTCTGTATGTGATTTTGTGCGGAAACTTCTTTCTTTAGGAGCTTACAGCAGTTTTGTCCAAAAAAGATTGGGTATGTTGATTTATCAATGTTTATCAAAATTTTTGTAACAAACGGGTAACTTTCTTATCAAGGTTATGAGATTTTAATGGTGTAGATTCACTAAATAACTACCGCAACTACATGAATGGCTAGATTAAACCATTTCTATTATCATTGTTACATCTAATCACAGATTTCTAATTGTTTCCTTTTTTTGCAAAATTATTGTTTCAGTTCAAGCTCAATATTGGCATGATCCATTGAAAGAACAAAAGTACAAGGAGAAAAGTGTTTTCCTAGCTGATATTAATAATGAAAAGAGCCCCAGAAATGAAACTTATCGCCAAAATTTGATTAATTTAACTAAATTTGTGATGATAATGTTTGAGGATGATTCAATGGTTATACCCAGAGAGAGCAGTCTTTTTGGCTATTATGAAACTGGAAATACTAAAAAGATTGTCCAATTAGAAGATAGTTTACTGTACACGGATGATCGATTAGGTTTGAAAGAGCTTAATGAATCCGGAAGGCTAATTAAATTAACTATACCTGGCGATCATTTGCATTTCACTGATGATTGGTTCACCTCAAATATTATTGAAGCTTATCTGAAATAATGACACGAACTTCAATTATTTTCACAATGGTAAATCTTGCAGCATTGACTTCAACAAGATGAACAATCAGAATCATCAAAGAAAAGTAAAAATTTTGTAATAGCTATTATACTTTTTTATGTACTTGTTTATTATCGAACGGTTAACAAAATTAAATTTGCCAATTTTTGAATACAAAAAATAAGTTGTTTTCCTTAGTGCAACAAAGACCATTTGATTGGCAGGGTGAACTGTTGTTCAAAAACATTATTTTTAATCTTCTACCGTCGATAAAGTCATCATTTGGCCAGCAGAAAATAGAAAAATAGGTTTAAAGTAAAAATAGTAATGCGTTAAAAATAGGTGTTAAAATTGCAAGGTTAATATATAACTTGAGAAGTAAAAACAAGAACAATTTAAACCCTTCAGTTTCCTGTATTTTAGGTGAATTTGAAAGGTTGTAATCACAATTGACACTTTAAGAGCCTTGATCCCATGAAGTTTTTTTATGGTCTTGAAGTACTTTCTAATATAACTTAGACAGATTCAATCTTGCCTTATTACTTTACTCTGTAGTAACAGATTTGGCGAGATTTCTTGGACAATCAACATTGCATCCACGAAGCACAGCAATATGATATGAAAGGAGTTGCAATGGGATAACGGTTAGGATTCCTTGTAAACAATCAACAACATGAGGAATTTTAAGATGTTTGTAGGCCATGGTAGGAGTTTCATTATCGTTTTCCTCGCATATAACAATTGGTCTACCTCCTCGAGCGGTAACCTGTTGAGATAAATAAGATGAAACAATCAGATTTATTTGATTCATAAGACATTTTCAATTTTTATCAAATCATAAATCAATATCATTTTAAGTTGATAAATTACTAGTTGTAAGGAAAGATAATAATTTATAAAGACTAAAAAACATGACAGGAAAACATTGGAGATTGATTTTTAAAATGACAGTTCATTTTAAATGATAGACTTAAGGCATAAATAGCGCAATTTTTGAAATGATTGCAAGGAGAAAGTGAAAGTACCTGTTGAACTGCATTCATGCATTTGGTGTACACTTTATCACGTGTGACAATCATTATGACTGGCATGGCTTCATCAACTAATGCAAGCGGTCCATGTTTAAGCTCACCAGCGAGTACACCTTCTGATGGAATGTATGTTAACTCTTTGATTTTCTGAAATGAAAAAAGAAATTAAATAAATCACCATTTTCTTGCTTTAAATGAAGAATTTAGAAAATTTCCATAAAGATTAGAAGCACAAGATATTTTGTTTTTCATGTTACTAGTTCATCATTAACAGTTAGAGAGTGAATAAACAAACACTCTTCATTATGTTGAACCAGACTTAAAAATAACATGCGAGAAAAGATGAAATACTGATAATAAACAAGATGACTTACAAGAGCTCCCTCCAAACAAGTCGCATGATTATAACCTCTTCCCATAATCATGATTGATCCTTTAGTGTATAATTCTTCAGCTATAGCTTTGACTTGGTCGTCTAGTTTTAAAACAGAATTTATCTGATCTGGTAACAATCTCAATCCTTGAATGATCTCACTTCGACGTGGTCGCATTGAGATTCTATCTTCACTTAAAACTAATGCAAACATTACAAGAGAGATAAATTGTGAAGTATATGCTTTAGTTGAAGCAACACCAATTTCGGGTCCGGCATTAACATGTACACCACAATGACTTTCTCTGCAAATACTACTTCCAACGGTATTGGTGATACCAACAATTAGTGCTCCGCGCTGCTTGCAGTATTTTAAGGCCATCAAAGTATCTGCTGTTTCACCTGATTGAGATATGAAGAAACAAACATCATCACGATAAATGGGTCTTTCATTATCCAAGAAATCACTAGCAAGTTCAACCATTACAGGCAATTCAGTCAATTCCTCTAAAATAGTTCGTGTCTAGAAAAGATGAGAGACAAAATTAATGTTTAGAGATGAATATTAAATGTGAATAGAATTGAATCAGAATCATATTGGTGAAAAAATAGTAACCAATACGTTGATAAATAATTTTGATCATTGGAAGAGCTGATAACACACTAAATGCTTCTCTTGAAGCGATTTTTTCTTCAGTCTTATATTTAATAATCACTATTTGGGGCGAGGTACGACATTTAATAATTAGTGATTGGTTAAACATTGTAAACTACAAAAAGTTCACTAGATGAGAACCATGAAACTGCTTTTTAGAGGAGCATTTAGTGTACTGGAATTTTAAAGGTTGATTTTGCAATTTGTTCCAATCCATTCTTAGACTTTTGTTGTACTTGAAAATTTCAAAAAAGATTAGTTCATAAAATAATTATTTTTGATCTGCAATCTTTATATTTCCAGCCCTTTTCGCGCATAAATCAGCAATAATGTTCAGACATTCTAAACTTTTGATCCTAATTAGGTAAACTTACTGCAATAGCGCTGTGATAACTTGTCCCACAGCCAATTAAGATAAGCCTACGGCATCTTTTTATTTCTGGAATGTAATCTTTAATTCCTCCAAGGATAACAGTTTCATTCTCAAAATTAACTCGTCCTCTCATTGTATTGAAAACAGATTCCGGCTGTTCAAATATTTCTTTTTGCATAAATGAACTGAAATTTCCTTTCATAATCGCTTGAATTTCTAATTTGAGAGTAATAATCTCACGGGTTAACGGTGATTTATCATCAAAATCTCGACGAACTCTGTGAATTGTAAGACCTAGAGCCAGAAAAGGCAAAAGAAAAAAGGATGACGATTAAATTCGAGAAAACTCATGGAGTATAAGACTATTCGATAAAATGAAACATGAATGCTAAGCAATTATCTGTTTAGTCTTTTCAGAATTAATAAATTGTAATGAGATTATAAATAATAATTACGGCCATCTTCAATAGCAGCAACGTCATCATCTTCGAGAAAAATAACACGATTTGTGTGTTCAATAAAGGCACTTGCATCAGAAGCATAAAAATATTCAACTTCAGCGTGATCGCTTAATGGCGTAAATTCTGTGGTTGAATCAGATCTTTGTAATTTAGTCCCGATCAAGCCAGTTGGTGTAATATCTTTTTGCCGCTTCAAATCTAAGAAATTGAAGAAAAAATAATGCCAATGAGATTGTTATTGTTAATCAATCAATCAAAAAATGAATTACAGATGATATTGACGTTTATGACCATGAGTGAAATGAAACAATAAAGATGAAATGACGCGGAAATAACAATGTACACTTAAATCACTTGGTTTTGATTCCTATTTTTATCAAGCAACTCAACAATCAAACTTTCTTTGGCTAGTAATTAGCGAAAGTTTGAACTTTTGATATTTAGAAATCTTTCATCATTTATAAGCTAAAATAAACGGTAGTAAACATAACGATAACCAAGTAACTTAATTGTAATAAAATTTTATTTAAGTACCTGTCTGAAGATCCATTTCACGTAAACCGCTAGAACTTCGTAATCGCACCAAAATGTCTGTGATATGGTTTGGTTTTGATTGGGTAATGGTGGAAACATGCAATTGGGAAGTTTAAAAAATGTTAATTAATTTGATTTAGGATAAAAATGGTAACAATAAAATGTGGAGAATAAGATGAGAGCAGTAAATGATAGAGTTGATTAAGAAAAAGGTGTTAAATACCAAATAGTTAAAATAAAATAATCAAATAATATTTAGTATTAAAGTATTTAGTCTTAAATTTTTATCTAATTATACATTGTACCATTGTAATAAATACATTGCTATCATAATTAAACCGTTATTGTAAATTATCATTAAATTAACCAACAAATTAAGATAATGATTAAATAACGGCCAATATTTTCATGAGAGATGCAACTGAGATACTTAAAGACAATAAAAATTTATACTTCTTGCCAATTCTGTAACACGGTCTTTTTACCATCGCTAAAATATGATTGGCAATGAAGAAGATTTTGTTTCATTTATCTGCAATATGATTGCAACACTTTGATTACAAATTATCTACTTGACAAAGTACAAAATAAAATAATTTAAGAACGTAATGAACCAAGCCTTATTTTTAGTGTTAATGTATTCTACTTCTTATTTAATAAAAATTTAACTTAGAAATTGATTAGCACATTAATTGATGCTATTGACCGGTTTTTGGTACAAACTAAAAGTAAAGGATGGTCGAAGCTAAATTGAACAAATGGGAAGAATGAAAATGATTCAGATTGCAGAACGAGTAAGGTTGAATAATTCAAATAGAATTTTTTTCCTGGCATTAAGATTTAAAATAAAGCTCAAAAGTTTTCAAATGAATACGCAAACATACATATCAACATGGAAAGAGGGTGGTGGACCCGGAAAAGTTGATTTGATTCTCATTCTGTAAGCCATTTTTATAGTTGGAATATTAGTGAAATTGATAAATTTGTATTAACGATTTAAAATGTATGTCATGTCTACCCACCTTTGGAGCTGAATAAAACCGGAATATGATCTGAAGAAAGAGAAGATCTGGTCTTGATTCCAACCAACAACGGGCTTCCTCGACGAGTAGCCACACACTGTCCGGGATATAAAATGCTTTTGAAAACTAGGGCAAATGCTCCTTCCTTCAAAGTAAAAGTAGATAAAATGGAACAACAAATTGATCAGACAAGGTAGGAGGTAGAAAGATGATAGAAAAGAATTTCTGAATCGAATAGAAAAATATGTCTGCTAAAATTTCTTAAAGAGAAAAAATAAATAATTGGTTTGAAAATGAACTGATTGTTATTTTGGATTGAGAGAACGCGGGAAGAACGGGAAGAGAATGTATCATTGAAGAGGCCAGAACTGGAAAGCTATAAAACATACCAATTGTAAGGTCACTTGTTCGACTAACTCTCGGAATGATAAATCGGGATGGTTATCATGAATGTGCTTGATTAGCTTGGCAATAATCTCCGTATCCGTCTCTGATTCAAAAGTGAGTCCTTTCTTTGTCTGAATGCAGAAAAAATGAAAAATTAGAATTGAAATGTGATACAATTGATGATTAAGACACATAATTGTTTGATATGCTTTCAAAGAATTATGAAATCTACAGTGATAACATGATACGTGTATATTTATAATCGTCATAACGCAGTAGTCTTTCATTAGTATTTCTGAAAGATCATTTTATGATTTCTTACCAAGAACTGTTTGATATCTTTATAGTTGGTGACAATTCCATTATGAATGACAACAAACTCTTGTTTCTCGTCTGATCTTTGAGGATGACTGTTAATTGGACTTGGAGCACCGTGAGTTGCCCATCGGGTATGAGCGATTGCAACGTGAATATCAAGAGATTGATCAACACTTAAATCATTACGGGACCAGATTTCATTTTCTAAGACCTTGACTTTTCCACTTTGACGAATAATTTCCGTTTTCCCTTCGGCATTGTCAAAAGCAATTCCTGAAAGAAATCGAAAAATTGAAAACCGTTAAATCTCTGTCAAATAAAATAACCACAACAGAAAAAATGAATCGAATAGTTTTCTTACCCGCAGAGTCATATCCTCGATATTCAAGACGCTGTAAGCCATTAATGAGAAATTGTAAAATTTCTTTTCGCGTTTTGGGTTCTAAGTAATTTATGTATGCAAAAATACCTGATAAAGAGATTTAACGAAGATGGATTAATATAAACAAGCGAAGAAAGAAATGGTCAAAGTAAATTACTTACCACACATTTTGATATTCAATGAATAACGAAGACGAAATCGAGTTGTAAATCAAAATTTAGGAATGGAACATAGAGTTGGAATAACACAAATGGAGAAACTGAAGCACAATTCGAAACTATACTAACGTGTACAATTACTCGTTATCTCATATGTCGAATGATGTAGCTTGGTTTTGGTAGTTTATCAACTGAAGATTACTGAGTCTTTCTGGATATGGTTGAAACACTATGTACATCATTTTCAACTAACTTATTGAGCATCCAAGAACCTCCCCACGATAAATCTGGACAAGTTAAACAAGTAAATTGAAGGTGGACACAATTTAAACGAATCTGGAACAGAGTTAGCAAAGAAAGAGAGCGAAAGAGAAAACCAACAAAAACAGATTAAACAGATTGTAGTTGTGATATCGCCATCTATGATATTCTAAAAGAACAGATACGTAGTTTGGTTAAAGAAAAAAGATTGAAAGCTGAAATCTCTTGAGGATAGCAGTGAAATCGTCTGGATAGTTAATCCAGAACTTATTTCACCATAATATTAATGTAGACAGAAGTCTTAAAGTGCTTGAGCCCTGAAAAAGATTATAAATTTTCAAACAAAATACAGCTGAAAAGGGTGAATAGCTAGAGTGTACATTAACTCTTAAACCATTGAGAATGTATCTTATGTTGTTAGCAATGGCTTTTAGAAATTATTAATATTTAGTCGCTAAACGCCAATGTTAAGTTGTTGAAGTTACCTCTTTTAGTTTCATATTTGTTTAAAATGTTTCATATTTGGTATAAGGTCAGTTAATAGATTCATTGTATCATTCTGTAATGTAATGTCATTCTGCGAAAACATTCTGTAATTAGTGCATTTCTTTAGTCTGACGAATCCAACAAATTATCAGTTGAAAGCTAATAATGGATTAATTTGAGTTGATGAGTGCATTTTAACAAATATCAACATTCACTTTCACACAATTAGAGTGATAAAAAATTTAATGCATTAAATTATCTGATTGTACCAAAATTGTAACTGCTACTGTTAACAAGAAAAAACACCAAATATCTCAAGGTATTAGATAAATCGGCTTAAAGACTATGTTTAAGTTTGAGATAAGGTCTATTTCCATTTAACTGAGTTGATCAAAAAAAGAGGGCTCAGGTTCAGTTTTACTTGAGACTAAACAGATTAGCAAGTACCAGTTATCTGCATCTTTTCGAACGCAAATTTATGTAATTTCCCCTGAATATTTTTTCAGCTTTGCAAATTTTCTGTTAACATTAAAAATCCTTGAGTTTTACGACTGTCATTGAAATCTCACCATAAATGTAAAGGATAATTCCATCATTTCCATTGTCTCGAATTGTCTCAAATGTCACAATGTTCACAAATATTACTCATTTAATCCTAATGTTGGCTTTATACGATTTGAATTCATATTTGTACTTGATTAACCAGATTCATAAATCTTTTAGTATTTTACCAAATACCATGAATTATGTCATCAAATAAAGTGAAACAATATCAGATAAATAAGTCTCGATTGGTATAAATCATTGAAACCAGACAATTTTTCAGCACTTGAGAACTGAAATTAGAAAAAATGATGCAAGAAACACCATAAATATCATCAACGTGATAAACTTATTAATCCAAAAATACTTACAATTTAATCCACAATTAATTCATCGAAATCACAATAATCACAATTTCTTGTTTTCATTGAAATGATACATTACAATACTCGTCACCAGATGACACTGTTCACCGCCATTTTACCGCAAAAATGAAATGATTGAACAATATGGATACAAATCTTGATTCCATCCGGGTTGATTAAAACTGAGAGAAGGTCACTTAATCAATTAAGAAAAATTTCCAATTAGCAGACTGGTAAGATGGAGACGAACAAAGCTATGTAAATAATAATTTCAAGAGAAGCGAATTAAACAAATAAATAAAGAAGAAAATTGCAAATGAAAACAATGCAGATCAGATAATGATAATTAAAAGATATCAGATATAAACTGTACTTAAGTCTATTTTCACGAAAATTGATGTGAATGCCTATTCACCGGGAATGACACATTTTGCTTCTTGTTTTTTCAGTGTACATAAAACAAAAACCACTGATTGATTGTTTACTCATTTTATAAATTGTTACCATCACCATTGGATCAAATTATGACATTTACATAACCTTCAACTCTTCTCTTAACTGATACTCATCCAATTATAAAATCTCAAACTATTACCTTTTCCCCTTTTGGTACAATTTTATGCAACCTTTGATATTCACCAGTCAATTCTGGAGATAGATAAATTATCTTCAAAGATTTGTTCTAAATTCTCACGTGAATCTCATAAAGTCAACTACGGTAAACCTTCACTTGATTGTAGATATTTGATAACCACCATCTACATTAATTAATTTTATCGTCAGCTTTTTGTCACTTGTTTTGCCACCAAATCTCATCCAATTAATGATTGATTAATAAATATAAATGGTAGTTTAATAGAATGCATTTAATGTGAAGGTTTACAGTAAGACAATACGATTAAATTTTTCTCATCTATTTTGTATTCCATCTTTAATCATCTTTCGGAATTTATTATTGTGACAGCTCAATCATGGATAATACCAATAATTTGGACAAACCAAAAAAGCTTGATCTGGAATCAACTAACTCTAAAGATCTTAAGTATCCTCGATCAGTGTTTTTTATCGTTGGAAATGAATTTTGTGAACGCTTCTGCTATTATGGCATGAAAGGTAAATTATCTTTTGCTTCATTTTCCCTCTCATTTTCTAGTTCAATTGTTTTTACACGTGTCTGAGTCCACTATGATTTTATATTCGACCATTTAGTCACCCATACTGATTTTTTACTTCTTGCCACCCACCATCATGCTTATTAAATAGGTTATACATTTTTATTTAAGATTATATTTTTTGTCTGCATTGCTTATTGGCTAAATGCCAATATCAAAAGCCTTATTTCTTAACTTTTATTCTATCTACTTCCGTTGTTGTTTATTTTAAGCGTTGTGCTAATTGATCAGCCAAGTCTTTAATGTTATTTGTGGTTATTGTTTCAAGTTGAACTAGCAATTTACAGAGGTATCTTTTAATCGATAATTATTAATGTCTTCTATCAAATGCTTTTCAATCAAGTCAATTGAATTAAAATCAATGAATTAAATGAACAAATATCTCTATTTCCTCTCTGCGTTAGTTTTATTTTACCTTAATGTTACACTTTTATCTTTCTATCGTTATTGTATTATTGCAATCAAAGGCAAATCAGTAACCAGTAAATAGCATTTAAACATTTGTAGTTACGAAACTTATCATAAATCATTCAGCAATTAGTCTTAATAGCATTTCAATCATAAACGATTACAGCCATTACTGATTAAATTTTTAATTGTTTCCAGTTCAAGTATCAACTGAATGACAAAACTTAGAAAGTCAAACAATTTTTTGTTTATTTTCGTATCAAGAGAAAGCAAAAAAACAAAATCATTATGCAAAAAAATTGATCCATTATCGACTGGTAAATAGGACTCTCGAACTCATTGTCATTGCAATTTTCCCAATTTCCATCATTAACATTATTCATCAAATTTGCAGACATTTCAAATCCCAATGACAATATCACTATTTGAATCACTTGACCCATCAACCTCCATCACCATCATCATCATCATCATCACCACCACCACCATCATTATCAATAAAAGCATTCTCATTACTATCATTACTATTGTTACCAAATAGTAGTTCAAACATTCTGGGTGCGTCGCTACCTGAAAAAAAGTAGAACCAAACCTTTTGTACTGAATGTTCACATAAAACTACGGGCATTGATAGTATCGCACCTTAACACGTTCCTATAGATGTTTCAAGCTAAATAAATATAATTATTTATAATACATATATATGTATTTTAAAGCCCTCATATTTTTACAGTCCATAATCATAATAATAGGCATAATAAAGTGCAACTAGCATCAAAACAGTATTGTATTTAATATTGCATTAGTAGTTGAAGTAAACTATTTTTTTACTGCTTTTTCACCTAAAAAGGTTGTTCCTAAAAAAAGAGTTTTTCAACAACACAAAGTCTATGACATTTTTTACTTTACCTTTTTTTGCACTTTCAATAGAAATGCAAAGAAAGATTTGCCCTTTGATTTCTTCTTTTCTTCTCTCTTTTTCATCTTCATCTTCTATTACTTGGAATCTATTTTATTATTACTATTATGATTATTGTCAACCATAATATTTGAAAGGTAAAACTGGTGAAGGTTGACTGAATAGGATTTTAATCATGATTAAAATCACATCTTCTAGAGACACATTCCTTGCTCGTCTTACATGCAAAACAAAGGACAATCTCGTAAACAAAAATAAACAGGTAAACCAAAGGTTATTTGAAAAAATATTTTTTTACATTCAACTGAGTAGCAATGATTTTTCTTACCTGGGCTACCTTGAATTTCTTTCTGTTGATTGATTTTTGGCCTCAGGTATTAGTAGTAGGTAAAAACTGTAAGAGTTGAAGGCGCGCGTCCTTCTCTCACGCACTCACTCTATTGATAATATAAAATATGAATTGAATAGATTATTTTTTGTTGTTTAACCATTTTTGCCCATTTTTTTGTCCTCGCTTTTTCGTACCAAAAAGTGCCCAAAAATGCATCATGCCCACCCATTGTTTGTCCATAGCAAAACAACAACAACAACAGCAACAACATGTTACCTCTGACCGTGTTTAAAATCATGTCTTGCGGTTATATTAGGCAAAATATATTATGAGGTAAAACCATGCAACCATTGTCTGTCTGTTCGGAAGATTCACCTTTTCTAACCTTTAACCTTGTTCCAATTGAAATTGTCAATTTCTTATGCACATTTGTACTAACGTTTTGCAATGTGCACTTGAAATAACACAAAAACATCATTATTAAATGTTAATTGCATTCTTTTCATTCTCACCTTACGAATTCATGTTTAGTTCAATTTTATTTGAAACTTTTTTTTGTTTCCAATTGAGTCTCTCGTGGCTTTTTTGCTCTTGTAATCAATTTTGTCCGCTTCAAAACTTAATTAACTTTGATTTGGCTCCAATCAGAATTTCAATTACGATTCGCAAATATTGTTAATGATCAGACAAATCACAAATTGGTTCAATCTTAACGGTGAACAGTTGCATTTGATTTTACTCTATTTGGCAATGATAATCAATCTGCTTTTAAATAATTAATTTACCAATTCTTTCATGTTTTTTTACTTTCAATTGTCAACACCATATTTGAAAAAAATAAGTTTAGCACAATCAATACGAGTTTTAATGTAATGCTTACTGCAAGTGACTCAAGTTACTTTGCGTTATTTCCTCTCTCCAACTTCAATATTGATTAATATAACGTTTAATTGTAAGTTCAGGTAACTTTAATTACAATAATTATAGTATTAAATAATTAGATTAACAAGAAGCTTATTTGAATCTGTAAGACGAGCAAACGGGAAATGGTTATAAGGTTACCTTTTACTTTCTGAAGCTGTTATTTTCAAGGCAACCTTACTTCTTTATTTAATCATCATTACCTTTATTGTTACTCACACTGTTTGTCATTTGATTATCATAACCTATGATTATTAAGTAATAGTTTAATTAATCACTTTGATTATAGCTAAAATCAATGATTACATCCATTACATACATGAATACATGTTGAAGAAAACACAAGCCTTGATGTTAATTCTTGATCAATATATCAAACTTATTACCTTAAAACTATTAATGTGTGTAGCTCAAAAATTAATCTTCAACAGTAGTCAGGTTAATCATTTCTTAACAGTTGATGTTGTCAACACTGATTAGCATTGAAATTATTCCTTCTAATCATCATTAACAATCCAAACGTAACCACCCAAATGAATGGTTAAAATTAAAAAAATTAAAACTTGGTTACCATTTTACTTTCAATTTTATGGTTATGCTTACACACACTCACACATAAACAGGTTTACCTGTTAGGACGGTGTGACAACCATGTTATTACAAAATACTTTTACCCAATAAAATGTTTAATCACTAATCTTAACCAGGCAAAGGTAAAAATCCTTTGACCCTTGGTCCAATAACCCTCCCTCTTTACATTCCCTTTTCTTCTTTCATCTTCCCATCATCAAGTCTCAGCCTTTTTTACATATTTCATTTAGAGCTACAAAATATATCCATCGATACATTTTTATCATCATTAACATCATTATAACTATTAATTAATTAAGGGGAAGAGAAAACAGTTTCAGGCAATTTTGATGCATTCTTAACCAATTTATCTGCAAAATAAGTGAACACTGCAACATCAACTTCAATAAGTTTATAAGCAATATTAAATCATTAATGCTAATTTACCATTGTCATCATTAATATTGACAACTTGTTAATTGTCGATAAAATTTTGCAAAAATAAAGGATTCGTAAGCATATCTTTATCAACCTATTCAGCTCGTCGATACTTTAAATATACAGAAATGGATTGTCAATCATTTAATTTAGATCATTCATTTATTATCAAAAGTCATCGTTTTTCACTTGTTAATATACTTTGACTTTGTAAGAAAAATGAATTTTGCACTTTTACCAAATTAATCAGATTCAAATTGAAAGTTTTCTAACTTTTATTTCTGTTGAAACGCATTAAACCAATTAATGGTAAACCTTGACATGTAATTCAACCTTTTCTTCAATCTGATCAATTCAAACTAATCAGATCACAAACAAGTCTTCAATTTTCATCAAGTTTTGTTCATTTCAATTTTAAAAGTCGATCTTTTTACTCAAAAATTGCAGACGTGATTTGAATTAGCAGAAATTTGAAACTTTTTTTCTCAATTTAATGTCAATTAATTGATTTCTGGTGAATCTTGTCTCTCTCTTTCCCTCTCTCTTTATCCAACGCCACATTTTTTATTGAACACAAAACTTGAATAGCAAATGAATGATGATTATTAATGTTAGGATTATCATATTTTAATAGACTATTAATATTAGCTAAAAAAGATCAATGGATAACTACTTTAATTGTGCATTCCAAATTTAAATAGATTTCAGAATCAACAGGGTTTAATTCAAATTGTATTAATACTTTTTATTTCTATTCTTTTCATCGAGTTGAACCCATTATTTGAATTGATTCAAGCAAAAAAAGGTTTACATTCTATAAAATGAAATGAAATGAATGGAACCAACATAAAAATAATATTGATGATGATCATCATCAAAGAGCCCATCGTTTTGATTTGATTCAGTTTCTAAATGTTGCAGTGTACAAAACAAATGTTAACCTCTCATTGATTGTACAATCAATTGTACAAATGAATGATGATTAATGATTGATGTTGATGGAAGCAACTAAATTATAAGATTTAATAAGAGTGAGACTCAGACTGGGAATAAAGTAAATGAACCTTCTTTTTACAATTAACTTTACAATAAACCCTGAATAAATGCCAATGTAAATAATATAACATTTTTTTCGATTCTCATCTATTAATTGTTAAACTCTTTTCTATTTACCCTTTATCAATTATGAAACCTGGAACGATTAAAATCATCATTGGCTGATTTGACATATACTTTCAACAATTTCAATCAACAGCCGTTCTGGTTTTATATTTCACCAAGGTTTTGAGACTAACAGAGGATGAAGCCACTGAATCATATCATGAATTTATTTTGCTCTGTTACTTTACACCGTTGATCGGTGCTATTGTAGCTGACTCTTATTTAGGAAAATTCAAGTAAGATTTAAGGTTAATAAATATAAATAAAACAAACTAAATATTCTTACTTTTATCCTTCAGAACCATTTTGTACTTAAGTATACTTTATGCAGTAGGTAATATTGCATTATCAGCATCATCATACTTTGAACATAGGTGAGTTGACAATGTTCGATTTTTTAATGACAATTAGTTTAACAATTTGTTTCACTTTTCTAGTTTACTGTCCATATTTTCATTGGGATTAATTGCATTTGGAACTGGTGGCATTAAACCTTGCGTAAGTGCTTTTGGAGGTGATCAATTTGTTGCCGGACAAGAGGACCAGTTGAACAAATTTTTTGCCGTTTTTTACATGTCCATTAATTTGGGAAGTTTGGTCTCAACCTTTATCACCCCAATACTTCGCAGTGATGTTTCTTGTTCATCGAGAGGTGATTGTTTCCCACTAGCCTTTGGAGTTCCTGCTATTTTAATGACCGTTGCACTATTACTTTTTGTTGCTGGTAAACCTTTTTATCGAATCGTTGAAGTTGCTAAAGGAAATATTATATTTAAATTTTTCCAATGCAATGCGGTAAGCCATGTCATCATAATAATGAACATCATCTTAACACGCGCAACACCTCAATAGCATCTTGAAAATATATCTTGAATCATTTATCTTTAATACCACCACTCTAAATAATATTTTCAGTGTGTAGTATGACAATTATAACAAGTATCACTGCAGTTAAACACTTTTTAATTTATCTTTTCATAACACTACGTATCATTGTGCAATCAATTATAACTCATTTCAGCTCATTCCATGTGATCAGTAAACTGATTTGCAGCACTCTATTAGATAATCTGCAGTAATTTATGATTACTAATTATATTGTATCTTTTCTTTTTTCTTGATTAGTATGCAATTGGTGTTAAGTTGCAATCACTTTACACCTCTAAAAAAGGATTGGAAAAAAGAGATCATTGGTTAGATTATGCTGAAGATAAATTCAGTGTAAGTGTCGATCTTCGTCAGCATTTTTACTCATCTCGAAATTGTTCTCTAATTATTTTTCTATTTATATTTTATAGCCTAAGCTGATTCAAGATGTTAAAACGGTCAATCGAGTACTTTTCCTTTACCTTCCCCTTCCTTTATTCTGGGCTTTGTTCGATCAACAGGGTTCACGATGGACATTACAAGCTCTTAAAATGGATGGAATTTTGTTCGGTGAAACAGCATTAAAACCTGATCAGCTTCAAGTAATCAATCCTGTTTTGATTGTAGGCATGATCCCAGTTTTTTCGTACATCGTTTATCCCATCACAAATAAACTTGGAATCTTTAAAACACCTCTGCAAAGAATGACCATCGGTGGTTTGTTAGCTGGCGCATCATTTATAGTAGCTGCTTTGCTCCAAATAAGTCTAGAATCTGAAGTACCAAAAGCACCGTCCTCAGGATATGGCGCTATTACTTTAATTAACAGTTTACCATGTGCAATCACCTTATTATCAACCAATAAAGTATTTCCAATGACCTTCTCTTTAGATCCTGGCTCAGCCATTCGAGGGCCCAACGATATACCTATTGGTCTCTACCCTTTCACCGTGCAATCAAAAGGAACCTGTTATCTTGGTAATAATACCTCAATTGAACTGGGACCTTTTAATATTAAAATTGAAGATAAGGAAATAAACGCTATACATTTAATTCCAAAAAAGTCCGAATCAACTATAAAGTCAATTTATTCTTTAGACGTTCAAATATACCCTCATTCACTGGTCAAACCCGACAAAGGTGATTCAGCAGTCCAAATCGCTTACAGTTTACCCGTTTCAATGCACGAAGAAAAGAACACTAGTCAATCAATTTATTTCTCCAAATCACTCAATGAAGCCAAAGGTGATCCAAACGTAAAATTTAATTATTCAAATGGTCTCACTGAATATCTTAAGATTGAAACCTTCTCTGGTATTGAAAACTATCATGTTTTGTTGAAAGATAGTGCCCAAGCAGATTACTCAGTCAAAGTCCGAAACGGAGCGTCTTATATTCTTGTTGTCTATCAAGATCCTATTTCTGGTCAAGTAATGACACTTTTATCCTCAAACAAAAATAATTTTTACTAATTTCAATATTTTTCAATTTTCAGGTTAACTATAAGCTCAATAAAGTGGTCAATGAGAATCATATTAGCATGCTCTGGCAAATTCCTCAATACTTTGTAATCACCTGTGGTGAAATCATGTTTTCGATAACAGGTCTTGAATTTTCTTATTCTCAAGTAAGTCAGAAAATTTTATTTGAATTTTCTAATCAAGAAGATTCACCATTGACGCAAATCATCAAAAGCAAAGATAACGTGAACTATCGCGAATCATACTGTCACCATCCATTGACAAATCAACATTGAGAAATCTTCAAATTTAAATTGTTTAATACTTTTGAGTATAAAAATGCAAGATTTATAAATTTTCCCGGAAGAGGAAACAGTGCACAAAAGAAAGTGTCAGAATTTTATAAACTGAGATAAGTTGTGTGAAAACGTTTCAATAGTTTTCACTTGTTCATCACCTTGATGATCATCATTCTCATCTGCCCGAAAATTATTGCAAAGTACAGGTAAAACTCAGTTGGAATCAAGAATTAAAAAGTAAGAATGAGAGAAAGATGAACATTGAAGAAATTAAGTAAAGAATAAGTTATAGTGAAGCCCAAAGTTACCTTATTTACAGGTAACTAACGAACTGTCATTTCTCTTTCTAATCTAGTCTTCTATTCATTTCTCTATTCCCGGGTCTTGTTCTTGTTCTTCGCCTCTTTCTTTGCTCATCTTTTTATCTTCTTTTTCCTACTTCTCAAGGTATCATATCTAACCATCTTTTAAGTCATCTTTCATCCATCACAGTACGTCAACATTCAATCTATCATTCCAAGAATTCAAAGAGAGAATGAGATAAATGAATTAATAGATGGAAGCAGAGGGAGAGAGGGAGGTTGAGAGGTAGAAAGGTAAGGATAAGGGGAGACTGTAATCTAGAGACCAGGAAAAAATATCAATATCATGATAATGCTAATGATGATGATGATGGTAAGCAGTAGCCTGAACAAGTAAGGTTTAGCGGTGTTTGTAAGCTTTTTGGATTAACGTAGTTTTCCTAGCACATTTTATGCTCAATAACCTTGCTTCTCCCGCTGCGGTAAACGTGGCTTCTTTTACATTTTTACCTTCTCCAAATTAGACCCTCGCCAGAATTTTGTCTTATCCTTATTTTTCATCTTCCGAATTTATCTTCTCTTTTACATTCTCTATTTCTCTTTCTCTCCCTCTTCTCCTCCTCTTACCTTCGATTATTATTGCATATTTACTGATGATTCTCACTGTGATTTAGGCTGTTGATTGTGTTAATTCTCTATCACCAATCATGATAAATTTACTTCTTGCATTGAAATAATGAAAATGATTTCATCTTATTTATCACAACCGTGTTAAAGGTTACAAACAAGATTCCTTTCAAAAAGCTCTTAAACTTTCATTTCCAGATTCAGCTTTTTGTTTTCTTTTTCACTTTTTACAAAACTTGTCTATTAATTAATCAGTTTAAGCTTCAAACTGTCACTTAATCTGATTAAAGCTCAAAACCAATTCATCAAGTTGAAAACAGTTTCATTTTTTCAATTCGATAAAGCTGTAACTTTGCATTGTTATCGATTCTTGTTTTACCTTTAAATTTCAATGCATCCCTTTCAATAATGATCAATAATTGAAATCAAAATTTAATATTGTTGAAAGATGAAACAATTGAAAAGCTATTTACTTTCATTTAACAAGTTTCTATGACCTATCAAGCAGAAAAAATAAACGTAATTGACAGAAGTAAAAGATGGAATCCCATTTTTATCTGTTATATATTTTGATGAGTTAATAATATCATGAAAGTGCAAAATAAAAATTCTGATGAAATAATTGTCATATCAGTGATGTTTTCAAGAGGATGATGATAAATTGCCTAGCCACATATCAACAAGCGTCAAGTCATTTTCGTCAGAGATTTGCTATGAAGAAGCAAAGGGAGTGTTCATTGAGCATTTGATTATCCAAAAAGTAAAACAAAAAATGTAAAGGTAAAACTAAGGTAAAAATTTATCTCAGTCAATTGTATATAATTAAATGAGATGTTCAGAGAGTAAATGTAATAGCTGTAGGCAATGATCAGTTATAACAATAATCACAATTAAGCAACTCAAAAGTTACAAATCAAAAACTTATCAAATGAAAAATGATAGACAGACAATTATTATCATCAACCTCATAATCTTACATTCACTTCTCTTTATTTCTATTTGTTTTAATCTGTTTCATTGATTTTTATCGTTTATTTATATATTTATGATTGTTTTCAAGATGTGGCTTATCATGGATTGAATTCTGGACTAGAAACTCACACCCAATTGAAGATGATTGAATTGTTGAGCCCAGAATTACATTCACAGATTTGTTTCTTATGATAAGGAAAACTCCTACGCCTCTAGGTATTAATTATTACAATTAATGCTTCTGATAATTTACTCTCTTCTGTAAATTGTTATAAGAATCCGAAATGAAAAACACCAAACCTTAGAAGGTAAAAATTACCTTTCAATATTGATTGGTAATGCTAATAAACTAGATTATCTGTTTTTGGGAGTGTTAATGTTATTCTGTAAGTCTTCACCTTTGTTTTTTTACTTATTGTTTTTGCATTTATGTGGAGGAGGATGCTATTGATGATAATAATGATGGTGAAGATAAAGATTATAATTATAGTTATGATGATCATTACATTTGTTATAGAAAGAGCAAAGGAGTGTCAATTGATTATCAAAGTTAAACACTCCTCCAGGTTTGTATTACTTTGTTCATTTTTTCATTAATATGGATATTTACCCAAATCAGAATATTGATTGGAAATCAATGTTGTCAACAATTTTTGTTTCTTTCAACTAACGCCTACGAAACTGTCTCAATCAATTGCCGAATCAATTTCAGAATCAATCTTAACTATATTAGTCTATCATCATCCAACGATAAATAATAATAATTAACTTTAACGACAGTTTATGTAACCAAAAAATTCACTATCAAAATTTTCACCGATGATAATTGCTGTAAATTTTACATTGAATGTATCTTATGATTCGTCTTAAATTTTCTCATTTTCCTGATTGATTTGCTGACACTATTTGATTGATCTTACCTTAACATCTTTAATTATGAGCTTATTGTTTCTATGCAAAGGTAAATCAGTAAAAATTGATAGAAAGATGAAACAAAGGGAAAATAAGGAGAAGTTGAAGAGAAAGAAGGAGTTAAGGTAAGATCAAAGAGGAGGAGGATGAATGTTCAGTGAGGAGGGTATAAATGATAATAGTATGTTTACTGTCAAGGGAATGGCACGGCACCTCCGCACCCTTAGGCCACCACCTTCGCACCGTAATCTATAGAAGGTTATGATTTTGATTATTATACCTAAAATGGTGATTGGATTTTAAGTAGCTGAAATACAAGTAACAATTAGATTGGGTTGGTAAATGATACACACTCTTTTATCGTCTGTATATGATAACAATTGTTGCACCATTTTAATACATTTTGTTTTCCCTTCATCATTCCCATCATCAGATGATCATCAGAAGCATCAGTGTTACTATCATCCTCCTTCTTTTTCTACCTGATTAGCTGTTAACCTCTCCTTAGCCCTGAAATATTCTACTATTTACTTGAGAAACAATTTATATCTCATCAGTTCTTGTTTAATAATTTTTTCTCTCTTTTCATTATTTCAATATTACTTTCATATTTCATCTTCATCATTCACTCTTTTTATCCATTTCATTCCTTTTCTCTCTATTTCTCTTTCTCTCTCTCTCCTCCTTCTTTACCTTTCCTCCTTCTCTCTTTCTTTACCTTTATTTCTTAAGGGCATTTAAGAAACTAAGGAGTGTTGATCACACCTTAAAGAAGATGAAAAATAATGGTGAAAAAGAAGAGATTATGATGATGAAGAAGAGATGAAACAAACAAAATGTTCTTATTTCCAATTAACCATTATCAGAAGCTAAACCAACTACTGCTTACTTTCATAGTTTCATATCAATTGCTACTAACTGCTACTAATACTGCTGCTACTATTACCTGTTTACTATTAGCCCTTACCTGTAGCTACTTTGTAATATCAATCAGAACAGTGAAACTTTTTTAATGTTCATTTCATTGTTTCTCGTCTTTGTTAAAGCACAAAGACTCATAACTTTAAAGATAAGGTTCGACAAATTGTTGACCATTGTCCAATAATGGCGGTATTTTTGGAAATTTCAGTTCACTTCTGATCTCTCAACTTCACAATGAACATTTTCTCATTGAGAGATTCTTCCTTACATTCAGTTTTTTTATTATTCTGAATATATTTAATGTTCTAGTGATGATTCTTTTTATGTCTTACTGCAATCACGAACTCAACTGACGAGATTGAAATACAGTTTTTATGATGGATAATTAATAGCATATATTTTAATCGGTATAACATGCATAAAGAGATTAAATTGCTGTTGAAATGAAGAAAGGAAACATCATGAAATATTAGTTCTCTTTGGACAATTTTCAATTATCATTTAAGATGTTTCTGTAAGAAACAAAAGGTCAATTGTGTCCATCGTGTGATTATGTTAATCTGTTTACCTCGTTTACCTTCTGTAGACTATCGTTGCTAGGAAAGAGTTATAATCATCTTTATCATCATTATCAACATACGAAAGCAAAAACAAAATAAAAAATAATCATCTCATATCTTTGAAAGTTACAAGGTAACCATTGATCAAGGAATTACTTTAATTGCTAACTAAAACTATTGTATACAGTTAATAACAGGTATTGATGAGGATACAATTTGTACTAGCGATTAAGGATACAAGTTGAAAAAACAAGACCAAGAACAAGATTATGATGATAATGATAATGTGATAGAGGAACTGAAAATATGTACAGAAAAATACAGTTTTGTTAACAAAAAAACATACAAGATTGGTGCTCATTGCTATTATATTGGGTTAAGCAAAAAGTCTAATAGATAATTGGTAAATAATAACATAGAAGCTAATAAAATGCATGTTAAGATGTATTTTCCCCTCTCATCATCTTAAACTCTAACTTTGTAATCGTTTAAGGAAGAGATGAAGAAGAAGATTGAAGGTCAAGAAAAAAGGCATTTTGCTTTTTTCCTTGTGTAGGAGAGGTCACTGTATTTAGATGACCAAGAGATGAGGGTGGAGTGGGTCAACGTTGTAAATGAAAGGTAAAAACAAAACCTATGGTTTACTTCATATAATTATCATTATGGGAGAGGAACCAACATCCGCCCTAGTCGATTGCAAATTTTTGTTACCAATGCAGGTTGGCAACAAAAAGAAATGTTTCACAGCAATTTGAAAGTCCAACAAGTTGTTATCAAGTTATCTTTGCTCATCTAACCATTTGCAATACAATTAATATTGCGATTAATTCCAATTAATTTATACATTTTTTTTTTCATTACAGGCTCCAACAAGTATGAAAAGTGTTGTCTCAGCAGCTTGGCTACTAACAGTTTCATTTGGTAACCTGCTTGTTGCTATCATTACCAAATACATCAAATTTAATAAACAGGTAAAAACAAAATCGTCATTTTTGGTATTAAAAAATTTATCGTCTTGCAAACGATAATAATGATAAATGTTAAGTGAGTTAGTGAATGAGAGAGAAAGACATGAGTTAGGGACTCAAAAGGATCTATTATCAAGGAGGAAGCTACAAGAAGGAGGAGGAGGAGTAAGAATGTTCTGAAGGGAATTATTGTTATTTAAAAGTTTTCATGTTGTTGCCATTAACTATTACTGTTGTTACAATCATAATATTAATGTATAATATCATAGTATTTATAAAATGTATATGTGAGTTAAAGAGACTTGAGAGCAAGTAAAAAAATTTGTACTTGTTCAGTTTGGGCTGATGCTTCTGATTACTTTCATGCCCTTTGCTTAAAGACGTTATAAGATATTTATCGTTGAGAAAGAGAAGTAAAAGGTAGAGAGAAAGAGAGAGAAGAGGGAGAATTGAAGATGAAGAGGATTGAAAAGAAAAAAGGAGAGAAAAAAATTGTTAACATGGATTTTAAGTATAGGTTTGATTATGTTTTTTTTAATGAAAATTGTTGTTACAAGAATCATCTTCTTTCTTCAACCTCCACAACAACCTTACAACCCTGAAAGGTATAATTTTATTAGTACATGATGTTGTCGTTGGTAGTTTGTTGCTGCTGGTTGCTCCTTTGCCGTTGTAAGTCGGCCGTCAGCAGCAGCATCAACATCAAATCTCTCTCTCTCAGAAAATTCATGCAGGTTATCCTCTCTTTTACTCTCTTTTGAATTTCATTTTGTAACTCACTTCGTCTCGTGATGGATTTGAAAAAATGATGAGGGAGAAATAGCATGAAGAAAGGAGGAGGAAGGAAGGATGAAAATGATGATAATGGTGATGTTGTTGATGATGATGAAGTAAACGATAGTTAGGAGGAGATGGAAAATAGATCTATAGCGATTAAGCATAAATTGCTAAATTCCATTGTAATCATGAAAGATGAAGAATAAGAACAATAATGATAACAACTTGGTTGAACAAAAAGAGGCCAAAAATAATTAAAAATATTAAGGGGGGAGTTAAGGAGGAGTTGGTGGCTTGATGTGGTTAACCAGAGTAATGTAAACTTATTATAATTAATAAGTTTATTATTTTTAAAGGTGTGCCTTTGTGTGTTGGACAATCAATATAATATGATGAACCAAATTAATTTCATTTTTTCTCTTTTCTTTTCTTTTTAGTCGATCGAGTTTTTCTTTTTTGCGGGTTTAATGATCTGTGATATGATTATCTTTGCCTTTATTGCATGCCTTTACACTTACTCGAATCAAGCCTTGGAAGATGGGAATTCTGATAGCCCCGGAAACGGGACTGTTAAATCAAATGGACAAGGAGTAACCGTTACATCATCATCTCATCCACCTTCTTCCTCTGCATCAGTTGAATCTCCGCATGCCAAGCACGACTCGCCAGTGAACCGTATGCGAAGCCAATCAGGATCAAATGAACTTCAAGATACCAAACTTTAACATTTTTTATATTTTCGTCTTTTACCATCTTGTGTTCAAGAGAAAGCAAAGAAGGGAAAATCAGAGCAAAAGTCAAACTCAAGTTTATCTAAATCATTATTCAATTCGTAAACAAGCCTTTTAATTCACCCTCAAACGATCAAGATGTTAAATGTTGTGAATGAAATATTTAAAGGGAAACAGAAGAAAAGAAGAAACAAAATGGATAAAGCAAAGAAGAAAAGCTAAAGATAAAGAAGAGATGAAGACGAAGAGAAAACGCCAAGAAGAATCGAAATTCAGATGGAAGAAAACAAAAGATCTTTTTTTTGTCGCTCAGAATCAAATCTTTTTACATAATATATGCTAATAATATACACACAAATCTTAAAAATATATACAAAAAATAAACTCATCCTCAATAGTTAATCAGGAGGAGGTAAAAATTTATCGATTCTGTTTCCATGATTTTTATTTTTAGGAGTTTACAATTTTCCAACCTTTAGGTTGTCCAAAGAGTCTCTCGTTTGGTTAAATTTTAAGGAAGTTAGTTACTTTAACGTTGTATAATAATGATAACAATGTCCTTTCTACTTCTTTAAATGGACTTTAATGGATCCAAGTGACCATTGGTGGTCACAATGTTAGGTAAAAGGTCAATACATTTTGTCAGTATTATAAATAGTAATAATGCGTTGACAGTTCAATTGTATTTAAAGCAAAAAAACCTTTTACTTTGAGGACAAAAAAAGCTTGAAATCTATGGTCATTGCATTATTATTCAACTTTACATTAGACTTTCAGCGTTTCCTCTCATTCCATTGGTATAAATTGCGTTGACAGGTGGCACCGGATATAAGATGATATAATGTCGATATTACCAGTAGCAATGATCATCTTCATGACCTTTGACGACGGTGACCGTTAAAGTGAATGTCAACAGAGGTTTGAAGCTTCAACAGTGCTGCAAGAGAGTCCAAGAATTAATTTCACTTAGGCAAGATCAGCTTATACATTCACATGTATTACCATATGACCTTTCACCTTCCTCCTTCTCTTCCTCCTTTTTACCTCCTCTATTACCACCTTCCATCTCGCTCCTTTAATCAAATTGTGTCTTCCTTCGCTTTACTCTATACAAACATGATCAAAACATCTCAATGTGCGTTGTCCAAAAAATCACAAGCAAGGCTGCCTCTAAATGAGTCGACTTGCACTCTTGTTACTCCATTGATATACTTTGTAAAATCGTTTCCCACTCAATTTTTTGTATATTAATCATTTGAGATCCATCTTTGTAATTTATCCACTTTTAATAGTTAAACATTAGTAAATCACCGAAAGTAAACCATTTTATAGAAGCAAATGGGAATCTCCGGCTGCACCAAATACTGCAAATGATATCGGCAAAGAGTGAATAAGATGAAACAATTGAATTTATTGAATCAGACCTACCTGTTGATCAAATAGCTCCAAGTAAACAGAACATATTCTACAAACTAATTACATTTACATTTAAAAACAAAACCAAATCTGGATCAAATTAAACTGGATCAAAATATTGATTGAAATTGTATCAAAATGCTTATAAATTTGGATATGTACATGCTATTGTAACGCTTTTTGCAATGCGGTTTTTACTCGAAACTCAATGCTTTTTAAGCTTTTTATGCTCTTCATATGTTATGCTTTTTGGATACATTTTATGCCCAGATCCATTTATCTGTATTTTAATTTTAATATAAACCAATTATCAAGTTAATTTTGAGTTAATAAACTATCAGCAACTCCAAATTTATTCAAGTTGTTTATTTTATTTAAAACAAGATTAATTTGTGACATATTCTCATTGCATTTTATGATAAACTTGTGATGTTCACCTTGTTAATCTTTAGCCTGCTGACTTTTTTCAATTCAAGACTTGAAATGAAAATGGTTGTCTAGTGTAACAATTTGTTAATTGTACCTGTTAAACAATTCGAGCTACTTGATCATTTGCAAGCTGCACTTGGACAATGGTTTGGTTACGCCAACGTTTCGTGTTATTTTAATAGCCAAAATGAATTCACAGAAGAAGGTGAAAATAAAAAGATGATGACGAAGAATTGTGAAGATAGTAGAAGAAGAAGAAGAAGGAGCGAAAAGCGTCGTCAATAAAAAATATGGCCTCAGGGTTGAGGCAACAATTAACTGAGGTAAGTAAAGTAAGAGTAAAATAAAATGAAGAAAAAAAGAAGAGAAAAATTGAGAAGAAGGAAAGAAAAGGAGAAGAGAGTAACTTGTTCCTTCACTATCACCATCGTCTTCATCATCGTACTCACCATCGTACTCACCATCATCTTTATCATCTTTCTCTTCATCATCATCATCATCATCATCGTTATCATCATCTTTATCTTAACCTTCCTCTTTCAACCTTTACCTTGATTCCAGTCATGTATTTCTTAGGCTTTGCTACCGAAATATCTTAACAAAATAGCCTGTAGCCACCTCACTCTCTGCATCCCTACTGCCTTCTCCCTCTCCCTCATCATCATCATCATCAACAGCAACAACATCATCTTATTTTCGTCTTCATCTTTCACGATCTTTCTGCTTGAGCCAGTGATGATGATGTGACTGTGTTTAAAAAGCCATGTTTGTTTGAACCGTTGGCCTAAGATTCATTGGTTATCAGTTTCTGTACCTTAAAAGCTTAAGGGAAAGCCGTGAGATTCCAACCACCCTCTAGGGTCAACCTTCATCATTTTTATCCTTCTCATCATCATCATCATTTTCTTCTTCTTCTTCTTCTTTTCAGTAGTAAATTCAGCTTTTCCTTTCAGATCTTTTCATCTTGTCCAACTTTAACTCAGTCTTAATAGCAATCATGATAAACAACAAAGGTAAATATGAACAAGTTAAGAAGAGAAGAAAAAAACAAAACAAAGAATCAAAAAATGATGCAAAGCCATTTCTACTTGTTCTTATCATTTTGATTATTATCATTACTATTATTATAAACATTCAAATTGTTGATTCATCAACCATCATGACAACGGTTCACTTGATATCATGATTCATGAATAACCAAAATTGCAACCTGAAATTCAAGGTGAACCTTTTCTTTGGCTACCATCAAATAATCAAAAAATATATTTATCTATCAACACAAACACAAGTCAATCTCACAGGTAGCATTCAATAAGGAAGAAAAAGAATGGAATGTAAGAAGATGATGACGATGATGAGGAAGAAGAAGAAGAAGAAAGGAGAAGAGGGAGTCAAAAGAGAGTGATAAAACTGGTTGAACGACAGACTGAGTGAAGGAGAAGATGATACCCGTGATGATAATGATGATGGTGATGAATAAACGAACGCAATAATACCTTGATTTGATTCCCAATGAAAACTTTTTGCAGGAGTGAAAAATTAAAACCTGATTTCCAGGCTAAAACAAATGAGACAAAAAAGTAAACGATTTCATTTTGTGTCCACAAAATTATGCAAATTAAATTTAACTAGTTGATCATGGTTTCCATATTATCCATGAAATCTGAGCAAATTTAAATCTTGCTTTCATTTCTCTAGTTTCAAAATCTTGGAGTAAATTTTGTCCAGTTTATCCTGACTAATCAAGTCATCGCTGCATCATCGGTTAATTTTGCCTTATTATAGTGACAATAAACCGAATTGAAAGCAATTTAACTGCTTAAGTCCGGTGACTAAAGTTGATTTTGATAGTAATTCATCAAGCTTAAATCTATTTATCTTGAGCATCAATTGTTGAACAATCAAGTAAGCTCTGACTCAACGTTCAATTGTTTTGGATGAATAATTGTTTAAATACACTATTGAGTTATTTTGCATTATTACATTGTGACAATAAATGTGTTGAATTTTTAGTGATCGAAGTAACTCAACATCTAGATGAATAAGAATCATCGGCCTTGTACTAATACGTCGGTAAATGCGTCCATCGATTAAAAAACTGAGTTCGGAACACTCGTGCTCATGTATTAGCTCTAGAAATGCAGCTTATTCGCATTGGTAACAAGAGTCGATACTAATGTGTTTAATTTATATAATGAATTGACTCAAAGTCCATTTTCAATTTTACAAAAGTCCATCAACAGTTTTATCGATTCAACATCAGTAGGTTATTTTGCATTATTTTAACAAGAAATGAAGGTAAACCATTTTAAATTTTTAGCGACATTTGAGATGGACCTTGATACACAGTGGTATTTCCAAGTGGATCCATTTTGCCGTTGTTTTATTCACTGCATTTGCCAAGAAGACAAACATTTGCACAGTTAGGCACAAAAATATTTGAAGCTAAATTACATTGTTTCATCTATTATTATCAAAAAATGGAACGTGAAAGAGTAAGAATAAGAATGGGAAAAGGTTTAAACCAAAAAGGTAATCCGTCTTGGTACAATTTTTGGCCGCAATGAAAGTTTTACCATTCAAAATGTGATCCAAATTGAAACAAATTAATCTTAATCTTACCAAGATTTCCTTCCTTATCCTTTTACCAGGAAAAGAAAGGGATGCGAAAAGCTTAATCTAACCTAATCTAACCTAACCTACTCCACCTCCTCCACCTCCTTAATCATTTGTCTCTGTCGTAGACACAATCATGGAAACCTCATCATCATTAACAATTAACATAAACACAAACCTTTATTTTTTTGCTCGGAAAACAGCGAGTAAAAATATTCTTGGAATGTTTCAAAGTTCTCAATGTTGATCTGACAAAACTGTTTGCAAACAAAAGCAGTTCACCTAAGCAAGACTTTAAAAAAGCTTTTGTCTTAGCAAGTCTACTGTTATTATAATAATCATCATCATCAACTTTCCTTCTTATTCAAGACGAAACAAGTCTAATGTGTATAATCAGATTCTCATCATCATCATCATCACAACCACAATCATCATCTTTTCTTGGCCAAGTGACAATTTAATTTAAATGATTGCCAACAACAAATTTCAAAACAATTTCTTCATCTTCATCTGTTCATCTTCGACACGCACACTTATTCATCTTTTAATCCATTGAAACCAAATCTAAATCATCTTCATTTCCACCAATTTATCATGAGGAGCAAACAGTTTGAGTTTGTAAATCACAAAGCAAGACATCAATTGTTATTCATCAACTGAACAACCTTAACAAACAAACTGTACATTGAACCAAAAAGGAAAACAAAAGTAAACTTGATTCAGTTTGATTAAACCAAAGCATTTAATGATGAAAGTTAATAACTTTTTCCAGCCTTTTGCCACCTCAATCATCATCATCATTTGCTTTAATTAATACAATTTAAATTGCTCATCGGAATCTTGCTATTGAAATGTTATTCTTTTATCATCACTTAATTGCAAGTTAAACAACAGTTAATCGTTATTGCAAATGATAATGAAAACTGAAATGAACAAAAAAAGATCGGCATTTCTTAATGATTTGCTTTTGATAACCTGAAGGCACAAGCGTCTTGGTCTGGCCTGGGAAATGTTTGCCCTTTCATCGCTTGCTTACCTTTCAACCCTTGACAAACAGTTTCACCCACAAAAGAGTTTCCAATCAAAAATCAATTGTTTCATCAAAATTGGATTCTTTGACTCACGGACATCAGTAATTTACTGTTATTGAAATTGATTGGAATCAATTTTTCTTTCCCATTTCAATGTTTCTTAATAATATCTTGAGATCTTGAATGAATGATGAATGATGAATTAACATCAAACATAAATTGTGTTCCCTTCCAACTCAATATCAGTTTACAGAATAACAAGGAAAACGAAGGGAAAAGTTGATTAACCTTTAATCAAAAAGCTCTGCTCCAATCTGACAATGATACAGAATGCTTCTGTAGTTTACCACTTCATTGCATGTTTTTGTTCTGGTCTTTCAGTTATTCATTGAACCATTTTGCAGTATCATTGAGACTGCAACATTCAACCAGTTTCATCATTTGCGACGATTCAAGTTGATTTGTTTCTCAACATTTTTCTATTAATTAGATAATCCAAAGTTAGACAAATCGATCCAACTTGAAGTATCATTTCGTGCAAAGTTTAACTTCAATGATGAATTGCCATCGACTATTTGCAATTGCTTGTTGACTCAATTGCGTCAATTTAAAATGCAAGAAATAAAATATCGATTGATTAAACAAAGTTAGTGGCTTTATTAGCTTGAAATAAAAGAGTAAAATATTGCCAGAACTAGCAAGTCGATCTTTTTTGTGCATTGATTTAGACGAGATTCAATATCAATAAAAATGCATAATGTTAACCATTTTAATTTGACAAAATGCAGATTCAATCAATGTGTTGACTTTTCATTTCTCTGCTAATAACATTCCAATCAATCAGTTTGATACTCAGTTTTGCCCATCAAAAAGTGTCCAAAAGTGCAACTCTAACCATTTACCAGAGTGTAGTTCAAGGTTTAAAATGATCATCTAAAGGCCAATCTTGTCTAATGGCTATTCCTTCAGTGTTTTGTCATCTTAACAAGAAAAAAGCTTGAATGACTCGTGAAACCAATTGAACTGATAATTGCTTTAATACCTAAAGTTGATTTGATCCTAATAAACATTTCAACATTGAATATAAAATGTTACCTTCTTTGCAAAAGGCATTCATCATTATCATTCAATCCTATTGATAGCAAGTCCATTACAATGAAGGTAAGAAAAGGTATGAAAGGCAATGTAATTAATTGTTAAGAAGGTGGAAGATTTTGTTCTCAAACATTTTGCTAAAGCAAAGCGAAAACAAAACGAAACAAGAAAAGATAAAACCTTAAAGACGCTGATGATGTAGTAGGAGGCCTTACATTGAATGACGTTACCAAAGCAAGGCCATTAATTCCCTGGGCTAATATTAAATCCCTGGATCCTTAAGAGGGCGTAAAAAACATGTTATATCTTAAAGGCAAATAAATAAGTATCTTTATAGCTGGAATAGCATTTAAATTTCAACTGCAGGAGCGACAAGAATCCAAACATGAAACAAATAGCTGAAGCAAACGTAACCAATCTTGAAAAAAAAAATGATCCAATTGTGGACAGTTTAACTTAAAATAAACTATTTTCTTTTACCTTTTTTACCATGAAAATAAAAGCACATTTTGATCCCTTTAACATGTTTAACTTGTTTGCAGCAAGATGAACCATCAAATGCAGTTCAAGGCACAAGGTTAAGATGAAAGGTGAAGAGCCAAATCAACAAAAATAACTTGAACCAATTCTTTACCTTTTGTTGCCTAGGAATTTGAACCTCGCAAGGTAAAGGTATGAAAGGGTCCAAAAAGATGGGTTAACCTTGAAGCTTTGCATGTTTTCTGCTTTCGCCTTCAGTCACACACCAAACTGACGCTCAGTTATCATGTGCTAGTTGTTGATGTAGGAGGAATCAGATTCAACCTCCTCCTTACACATTAGACTCTCAAGGTGCAAGTTTAACATTTACAGTCTTTGATTAGGATTGATTGAGGGAGGCGCAGGAGAAGAGGAATTAAGACCAATTTTCAGTGTTACCTTCATGTTGCATTTCAAGTTGCCGCATCAACATTTACCTTTCTGCTTTTGTCAGACAAGTTTCTCTTATTTTCCTCTCTTCCACTTTTACCAATTAAGTTTGGGTTAAACTGTGAAAGGATTATCAATCAGAATGAAGCTGCAACTAAGATTGGTCATTCTAAGCTGGTCAACAGCTCAGCAAAGAGAGAGAGAGAAAGTTTTGCACCTCTCAATCCTCCTCCACTTTGCCTTGAGGCTTTTTACTTGTCTCTTCTCTCTGCATCATCCTCATCATCATCAGTTTGAAGGTAACAGCAGACATAAAATATTATCAGAAATGGCTAAACTCACCAAGACTAAGGTTTACTTCTTAAGGCCGACGCCTTCGTAAATTTATTTTTTCCCCTTTTCTTTCTTTTCTCTCTTTTCTCTTTGTTTTCACTCAGGTAAGACAAGATGAAGATAAACCAAGAGCCCCAAGAGTGAGGGAGTAAAAAAGGTCATCTAGTCAATTTCGGCTTTTACTTCAGGTCACTTGTCGGTCTTTTACTCTTCATTTTTGCCTTTTCTTTTTCTTCTTCTTCTTCAACTTTTCTTTCATGTTTCATTTTCTTTCCAAGATTGACTTGATTATTTTAAAGTAATCTTTTGCTTCTCATCATCATTCTCATCATCATCATCATCATCATCATCATCATCTTCTTCTTCTTCTTCTTCTTCGCCTTTTATCTTCTTGCTCTTCTTTTCGTGTAAATGTCAGTTGGTGGTTGCTTGGTTATTCAGGTAAAAATAAGATGAAAACCATAATTCGTGTTAACCAAAAGCAAGAAGAAGTTTATCGACAGATAGTCAGATAGCTTCCATGTAATAACATGAAGTATATATCATCTCGCTGCTATCAACCACTTACCACCCTCCATCATCATCTTACCTTGTCTTTCTTTCTCTTTTCCCTCATCTTCCTCCTTCTTTTCATTATAATTGTAAAAATGAAAAGAAACATGATGATGACTGTAAGTTGGAAGCAAAAATAAGAAAAGATTATGAAGACACCTTGAATCTCGGCGTAAATCCGGCTTCGTGATTGAGAAGAAATTGATGATGATGATGACCACGGATTGAGGGAGAAAGGAAAGGTAAGAAACTGGAAGACAGAGAGGGAGGTGAGAGGAGGCAGGTAAAGCATGGCCTCAGAACTACCTGGTTACAAGGAACCAAAAGAATGGGGCAAAAAGTAGCGAAAAAGAAGAAGCTGAAAGAAGAAAAAAGTTGAATCTAAAAAGAACGTAAAAAGGCAAAGACAATTAAAGATGAAAATAATTGAAAGCAATGCAAAGTAAAGAGAAGATTTTTTATCGAAGAAAATAAGAATCTCATAAAAGGTCAATTTCATGGCAATTTAGACTCAAACATTGGAATAAATTTGAAAGAAAAGGAAAGAAAAGAAAAGAAGAAAAAAATTTCACCCAAATTTTTCTTTTCCTCACCAACCAACTTGTCGTTTCCCATAACATGTTGACTCTCTGTAAATCTATTGGTCAAATGCTAAAAGGATTGACCTGCAAATGACCTAATCCTTAACCAAATCCAAGAGCATAAGATCAGTAGGAGACATTGAAAGAGATCATCATTTTGCTTTTCTCATAATTCATCGTTTTTCATGTTTTTCAATGCTTTTACTTACAAGATTAAATTTTCTGTTTTCCTTTCACTTCACAAACTTGTTGCCTTAACCATATAATGTATAAAAAACACAGCGAATCATCAATAAGATCATGTCCGTGCAATGATAATCTCAACCTTTTACTTGGACAAACCTTTACAATTTGGTGTGTTTTCTCATCTTGTCAATACCAATGTAAGGTAACATTTTTGTGGGTAAACTTGTTTTACAGGCGATTGAACTCAATGCAAGGTTTAGATGGTAAAGATGAATATGCAAAGATGATGGGAATAATGATTATAATGAAAATCAAGATTCGATTCTTCTTTTTTCTATTCCTTTTTACCTGTTAATGTAACGCAACAATTTAGATTGGTTAATAGGATTTAAACAGTCGATCATCAAATGAAATTGAAACTTTCAACAATCTTCCTGTTCTCATCTTCTTCTGTTGTTGTTAATCAATTTAACCCGTGGACTACATAACAATGTCCATTTACCATTCCCTTAACAATCACCTTAATCTTCTTGACCCTTTCCATTTTAATCTTCATTGATATCCAAAGGTAAATAGTGATTGTCAACAAACAGTAAACAGTGAAAAGTTACCTTACATTTTATCCTCACAATGGAAGCATCTTTTTTCACTTTCAGTGTTCAACTGAATCTTTTTACATCTTGATCATGGTGATGTATCAGTGTCAGCGTCTTTCAAATTGCTGATTAAAATGTGATTATCATTTTGATCAGCAGCAAAAAAATTGGATTCATCAACAGTTTTCAGATTAAAAATGTCTTTTTGTCTCTGTTCAACAATTGCTGCTGCCAACCTGATGATTGAGTGCATCTTTATAATCGTTTAACCAACAATGTTAAATTGTTTCGCAAATTACATTTGTTTTCATTTTCATAAGTCAATGTATTTGTTTACAGTCTATTAGCTAATCGTAAACTTGTGAATAATATTGAAGATTATCATGAATTGAGCAACAATCTATCAGTACAAGTGATGAGGATAAACTTTCTCTTGCGTTTCTCCACTAATCATCAATTTTTAAATCATTAATCCTTCAATGAAAATTAGTCAATCTGTTGTTGCCAAGAAAGAAGAGCAAAGCTGAACCAGAAAACCTAAACTTGCCAATTTGAGCACAATAATAACCACATTGTAATACAATGGCAACTCAACAATTTACAACAATCAATCCATTGCAATGTCAATGTAATAAATTTGAAAAAAATAGCAAAAACTCACTTTTTCATTTCTTTTTTTTCCTTTCACTTTAAATTAATGCTTTTATTGTCCAGTTTGACTTGTAAAGACGCAAATTTTGCATATTTTTAATTGATCATACAATCGTCTTAATTTACCTCATTTCGTTTGATTATTTCTCACAATTAGTTGATAACTAGTCAAGTTTTGTCTCTCTTTCTAGTTTCTCAATTTACCCATCACTTGATGCTTCCTTCAGGTAAGGATAAATGGCTCTTTCAAGGTAAGAAACTAGTTTTGCCTGTTCATAGAAAATTCAATCAAAAATCTGTCTTTTTTTGCTTCTTTGCCATTTCCATGATCGTTACATCAGCAAATCAATGTAATAAATGGCAAACTAGATTTAAAGGTAAAACCAAAGCTTAAAAATGAGAAAAAGTTGCCTTTCAAGTTGTAAAATGCATTAATGATAATAAATAATATGGAGGCGGCGGTGAGGGTGGAGGAGGTGGAAGAAGCACAGATAAATTGCCGTCAATTTATGACTTTGTTTTCACCATGACAGCCTCACAACTCGTTCGGGAAAGACGAACCACTAAAGGTTTCAGCATCTTTAAAAATTCCAATCTCTTCAAGTCGACCAAAAGACTGGTCTAATTTTATGTCAATTTTGGGTTGTTTTGCATTGTTATTGCAACATAAATGTTTAACTTTTCATTATTAAATTTTAGTGTTTTCAGCGATATCTACTGACTTGATTCCAGGGCTTAGATTGAAGTCAACAAGTTAAACTTGATTTGATCTGAAATTTTCATTAAATGCTAAGTGTTGCTGGTCAAAGATTTTGGTCCATCGATCAACAAGCTTAATAACTTGGCACCCAAAAAGCCATTATTTGCATAATTTATCACAACAAAAATAAATTTTATTGTGAATCAATTGTATAAGTTTACAATAGCAATTATGGATGACTTCAGTTGACATTAACATTTCACTTTAAAATGAATCAAAGGTAAAGCAACTGAATCGCAAATAACCAGATTAATCACAATGGTAACCTTTGATTACTATCGCTTTGGCTGCTATCACTTAACAAAATCCTAACCTAACGTAACCTAACCTAGCCGACTGACTCAGAGTTAAACACTTTCAGATTATGTTACATTAAAGGTTACAATCTGAATCATTGATAACAATTGCAAAACCATTTTAATAATAAAAATTGATTTAATACCAATAAATATCTTGGCAACATTGAAAAAGGATTTATTACAAAACTCATTTTCAACCCTTTTTCATCAGGTGAATGATAAAAACGATGGTCAACTTTAATTCATTTTTTGACGTTGGAAGCCTTTTCTTTGTTTCATCCTACGATTGAATTACTGGTTGAATCTTTCCTTGTTAATACAACTCGTCAGCACACCAAGGTTAATAAACAAACACAATGCAGCTACTAACCACAGTTATCATAATGATGATCAATGTTAAACCATTTGGCCTGACAAAGCGATAAAAGATGAACCTTTTTCCTTCTTTCTTTTAAAAAGGTTAAAAAAAGTTAACTTACAATGAATCTTTTTTTTGTTATTTAGTTAATTCAGTTAACCTTTTACCTTGACTTGCCCTCACCCCTTACCTATTCACTCTGTTAATTAAGCTACCTTCCATGTAAAGGTATCACTGGACATAAACGAGCTTCCAGAGTAAATGGTCAACTGTTCACTTTACCTGATGCTTTGCCTTTTTTAGTTACCACTTACTGGTCACAATTATTGGTCAACTAATATAAGGTAATGGTCAGAAATGTAACCTTGCTTTTTTACCTTTTCTTTGCTTCCTTAATCATTTCTCATCGTTCCATCTGATTTACTGTCTACTATTTCACTCACAAAGGTAATAAAAAGAAATCCTTTTCTTGTTCTTGCTTCAATTTTTACCTCTAACCTTTTACCCTTAACAGATAAACAGTTGTTTTGCAGCTTCTTACAAACGGTCAATGAGTAGAGAGAGAAAAGACGAAAAAAGACTGTCCTGTTAGGCCAAAAGTTGATTATCAATTTAAAGTCAATTAAGATTCGAAGCGAAATAAAGTTTTCATTTGACGATGTTCAACCTGTTAAGAAGCACAATAAAAAGGTTTTACTTGATTCCTATTATTGATTTTCCTTCTGATCATTCAATCATACTTTTGATTGAAATAATTACACTTGAATATATTTCCATTGTCAAGTCCATTGAATATTTAAATTGAGTCAAAGTGAAACTCAAAAGTTGCATCTAAAAATGTTGTCCAAGTTGAAATCACTCAATAAAGGTCATTGTCAATGGTCCAATGGTAAAGTCTAGTTGACATGTTAACGGGTTTACATGGTTAAAGGACAAAGTAAAGTGAAGTTAATAGTGCAAAAGCAAATGCAAAAATGTGCTTCAAATTGAATAACAAAAAAAATGGAAACGAAAAGAGAAGTTCTTCTTTTTGCAAAAAGAATCGTAAAGAATTGGTTATATCATGGTGAATAATATAAATTTAATCAATAACCACGCTCACAACGGGAACCAATTTAATGGTTAAATGTGGCGAAAGCGTTAAACCTTTTCAGCATTAATTGAATTTGCAAAAGTTTTGCCAAAGTTTCAAAAGGCGAAGAAAAAAGTTTACAAAATTTTCAAGAAAAAACTTGAAACTGAGCGCAAATTGACAATCAAGAGCAGCAAAAAGAGGCAAAATTTGATGCAGAAAACGATCTTTTTGATGAACAAATATGAAACTTTTTTCTTCGTCAAAACTTGAAAAGAATCAGCAAATGTGTATAATTAGCAAATGATTAAACATGATTAATATTTTCAATGTTTGTTTGAGAGAATAATTTTCTGAATAATTTCCAGCAATTTTCAACTTACCTTTTAGAGGTAAATTGTTTGACAGGTTATAAAAGTTTGGCTGAAGTTGGTAAAAGTTTCAAGTGAAGTTGGGAATAAAAAGTTGCAAGATGACCATGAAGATGATAATGATGATATTTATAGGCTCTTTGGGAGTCTCATCATGAGGAGGAGGTTAAGGTACATGATTTAAGGAAGATCCGTTTATTTCTTTTTTTTCTTTTCTTCTTCTTCTTCTTCTTCTTCTTCTTTTGTTGTTTCAAATGTTTAACTTGTTTGTGAAAGTTACACTTGTTACTTATTGTTTACCTGAGTTTACCTTTTGGCGCTTGTTCCTCTCATTGTTGCTACTGTCATTCCCATTGTAAACAAGATTGTTTCCAGTTTTATTGTTGACGGCTTCTTCTATATCATTATCAAATCATCGGTTCACAATTAAACTCAGATCAATAATCAATTTTCAAGTCGCAAGTCTTTTTGTTGTAAATTTTTGTTTCTCTTTTAGCTCAACACAGTACAATACAACGAGTGTTTAATCAAGTGCAATTATAATTGTTACATTGTGTGATTGATATACATGAGCCAAAATTGTTGATCTTCTTTGATACATAAATTTTACAAGTAAATTTGGTTCAATAACAAGGAGAGAGAAAAAAAATATTTAGCTTTTGCTTTCTTCAATTGAAAACTGTTACAAGCTTTGTTAATTTACAATGTAAATTAGTCAATTAAAAGTGACAAAAATGATTACAATTAAACGGTTGAGGCTTTAAAAGGGATTCATCATTGGCACAATTGTTTAAATGATTTTGAGTTTAGTTGAGCCGAGTTTCAAGCAAAACCTTAGGCTCTTTGTTGTCATTGTTATGGTGCAAGACAGTCAACCCATTAGGACTGAATCAACTTAACCAAGTGGGCTTTACGCTCACACAAGTTGATCATTTGTTGCCCTTGAACATCACATTGAGTAATACATTGAACATTACATAGACACCTACGAAGTAACCTTAATCACTTGAGATCACATATTTTTGTGTTTAATCAACTTTCATCTTGCAACAATCTTAATTGTTACAAAACAAAGGTTTGAGAGTTGGATTTTTGTCTAACCATTGTGACAAGTTGATTGTAAGTTTGGCCGATTTGGATTGTTAATTATCATGAATTCAGAGTAGGGATTGAACATTAAGGCCGATGGGAATGTTGGAGTTAATATTTAGTTTTTTTTTATCAATTATTTTCTCGTCTTCCTTCTGTATTAACAATATCAATAAGGCAAATTTGTTTTGGATTTTTGTTTGTTTCTTTAATAATTTATCTTTTGGTGGGAAAAGGATTGTTGGGTTAAATTGGTTGGTGGGTGGAGGGGGTCAACATTGAGTTACTAGGTTTATGGTCACAATTGTGAGACCATCAAATGTTATTTACAGGCGATTGATGGCTCAAATAGATTTGAAATTTGGTTGATTTGATGATATCACAACGAGGATTAGGAAATGAGAAGAAATTGAAAATAAATAAAAATATCGAAAATTGTTTTCATGGGAATAAATTTTGGTCCAATTAAAAGTCCAGTTTTTTACGTAATTCAATATTAATAAATTAAAATTAACAATTAACTATAATACATTATTTATATATAAATAAATATCATGTTTTTTAAGATGGAAAGTGAAAATTTGGCAAATGAGGAATCAAGAAATGACATTTTATGATAAGGCGATTGAAGAGAGGTAGGAAAGGATGAGGATTATGAGAATTGTTTGATGAAGGATGATTGAGGTGATGAAGATGGAAATGGAAGATTAACTAGAATTGTGAGGAAAAAAGTAGATTGGAATTGAAAGGTGAGCAAGAAAAATTTGTTGTCTTTGAGTTGTTCAATTGTGTTCACCCTTGAGTTGCTCCTCCAGTGAGTATTGAAGAGGTTGACGAGGAAGATGAAGATGAAGATGATCCAGTTGATGGGCCGGTAGCTCCAGTTAGAAGGGATGATACTTTAGCTGCATGCTCTTCATAGGAAGATGAACTATCAGGAAGTTCATAGCCTCTTGAATGAGTCCTGAGATGCCTGGTGATCATGTCACGGCGACAAGCAGCATACGGACAGTGGGGACACTTGTATGGCTTTTCACCGGTGTGGGTGCGTTGATGGGTTGATAGGTGGTCCGAGCGGCTGAATACTTGGCCACAGGTTCGACATTTGTAGGGTTTAAGGCCAGTGTGTCGCCTCATGTGACGAGTCAACATATCACTTCGAGCAAAGGGTTGCTTGCAAACACCGCAAACATAATTTTTGGTTGTATTGTTATTGTTGTTGGAGCCGGTTGTGGTACTTGTCAGGTTAGAGGTTGTTGAAGCGTTGTTTGAGGTTGACGATGAGGACGAGGTTGAGGTTGTTGTATCGGTTGAACCAGATGATGTTAACTTGTCTCGTCGAGATGTGACTGTTTGATAGTGTAATGAACGATGTTTACAGGCAATGTGTTTGGCTAGTCTGTCGTGAAGGGCAAAGGTTTGCTTACAAATTGGACAAATGTAAACGGCTTGACCATTGACGGTTACACTCTTGTGACTTGATGTGTTGTTATAAACAGTGTTATTGTTGGTTGTCGTGATGCTTTTATTACTATTAATTAGATTATTACTCTTACTCTTGTTATTGTTGGCTTCTAATTCAATGTTCAATCGAGAACGGTGAACACTTTTGGCTTTGTGCAGATGAGCATATTTTGAGGTTCCAGTTGATGTTAGGGTTGTTATTGTTGTTGCAGTTGATGAGGATGATGAGGTTGCTGTTGACAGGGAAGATGGTGGTGTAGTTGATGATGATGAGGTTAATGAAGTTGGTAATGAAGTTGGTAGGCTGGTTGGAGTTGAGCTTGAGTTTGATAGTGAAGCTGGTAGTGAGGTTGATATTGAGAGTAGGGTTGTTGGTGAAGCTGTTGTTGGACTTGAGTTTGTGCTTGTTGAGGTTGAGGTTGGCGGTGATTTACTTGATTTCACTATCAACTGAAGAGGTGCAACTAAAGCGGTTGGTGTTGTTGTCGGTGAAGATGAGGTTGAATTGGTTGACAGGGAAGATGAGGTGAGCGAGGATCGTATAGACAAATCAAGGGGAAAATCTTGAGGTGTTGATGCAACCGGTGACAATTTCATTGGTGATTCCGAGATGAACTGGTAAAATTTAACCAAAGGTAATCCCAGGTCAGAGAAGTTTCTATGATGGTCAGTAAGTGAATGATGATGGACATTGGTGTGATGGTGTATCGGTGAGGTATGATGGTGATGATGGTGATGATGATGGTGAAAAGGGATTGGAGTAATGCTAAGTATGTTGGGTATCATCACAGAAACAAGATGAACAAGTTAGAAGAAGAAAAAGAAATAATTCGACGATTAATTAAAGAAATTGAAATTACGATGTTAATCAAGATGATGAAGTGAAGGTAGACAAAATAAAATTTGTTGATCGCAAGGAAGAAACGCGAAAAAAAAGTTACACTTGAAATAATTTTGAATGTAAAATGAAAGCAAAAAATAAATACAAAAAAAAGTAAAATGAGAAACCCGATTGAACGCAAAGTCGATGCAAGATTGAGGTAAACTACAAATTTTAACTCGTATTTTTATCCTACACCTTAACCTATCCCACTCTCACTCTCCCTCCACTCACTCACTAGTTTCTAACTTGACTCCCTTGAACAACTTTAAGATGATAATGAAGATGAAGACGAGGAAAGAAAAGTTGCTTCTAAACGCCATCTTTCGGTTTCTTGGTACGTTTCCCAGTCTCACCTTGCAACTGTACTGTTAGTGAACGTTACCTACCTTCTGATGATGTCAAGTATGATAGGAAGAGGGTTGGGTGGAGAGGGACCAGTGATCTAGGCAAAGGTGCAAGTGAAACAAAACCATCAACGGAAATGTTGAGGTAAGACACACATTCATTGTTCCCAGCTATGCGTGCTTCATTGAAGGCGAAGTAAAATTTGGATCAAAATTAAAATGAAATTTATTGTCGTTCGCAATTGATATTAACAGTGAAACTTGAACGACAATTCAAACTTAGTCTGATTAACTGATTGTCTGAAACTCATTGAGACTCGAGATAGTAAAGTGATGCTGATAAATTATCGAAGTTAACTGTTTTCTTCTGCAAATAGCTTTAGGTATGAGAAGGTTTGCCCTGAACTAAAGTCGAAAATTTGCTGAGATTAAATTTGGAAAGATCATTGTAAGAGTTCTAAGAAGGGTAAAATTAATTTCTGGAATTTAATGATTGTCTTTTATATCAAAATAGCCAATTATTGGTGTAATAATCAAGCAACTGTATTCGGAATCAATAATATTTGTTAGACTTTTATGCTTCAACAAACCAATGCTAAGGATTGCAACTTTTAATTTTGTATTTTGGGTTCAATCACAATGATCACTAAGAAACTTGGTTAGCATGTTAAACTGTCCTTGAATTGAACGATAAACTATTTCATAGATGAATAGCGATGTCAAGAAACTCGAGGATTTAAAGCCAAAATAGTTGCATTGCTAGTTGACTTGCAACAACATCATCGAGTCTAAATAATTGTATTGCAAATGAGTTTGATATAACTTTGCAAAGTATCAAGTTTTTTGAGTTCAATCAATGCAAATTGCAAACGGCAAATAATAACGAGAAGCTTAAACTGATTTGTGAAAAGGTTATTTGAACATAAAAGTCACTTTGATTTGCTAATAAATTGCATTCTATTCAGAATCATTGAGATTGAGTAATGACCATAGGAAGATTAGATGCACGAAATGCGTGTTTTCGTGGATATTGAACTTTATCTAAGCCAATCATTTGGAAAAATCGATACAAATTTTGAACAAAATGAATCTTTTTCATCATTTATCTTTTCATTTCACAACACACTTGCTATTTTTAAACGAAATATTGATTGATACAAGCCTTAGCTAATTAGAGATTAAATTTTAATTGCAAATTGGTTGACTATTTTTAAATAAATACGCGCCTCTGACCCCTTTCAAGCATTTCAATTGTTCATCTTAACCTATTCGTGCAGTCAAACAAAAAGCAAAATTAAATTCATTGAAACGCAATTAAACCGCAAAAACAGAATCTTTGAAACAAAACAAAACTGTTTGCAATCGAAACATAAAATGTAAATTAAATGAAATAACATTTTCCACTCACCTTTCGAACTGATTAACTTGATTACTTTGGATAGTTAAATGTCTGAAATGATCATTTCGAACCAGTAACTTACTCAACTCTTCATCCTCCATAGGCTTGGATAGCATTGGCTTTAAAGGTAAAGATGATGAGAGCAATAATGAAAGTAACATTAACACCAAAATTGAAGCAAAATTGAAACAAATTAATAAATTCTTCAATTTTCTAGGATTCCTTTTCCACCGATAAACCAAGTATAATTGAAAAACAGTTGAACGTTTAAATTGGGAAACATTGGCACATTGAAACAGTAAACAATTGAGTGATAAGTTGAGGAAAAGAAAGACGAGAAAAACAAGTTTAGTTCGTCGAGTGTAAAAGGTTTGATAAATAATATCGTAGTTGGTTAACAGTTTGAGCTTGTATTAGAGTTGCTCTAATGTTAACTTTGGTTGAATAACTTTACCTCCCAAGAGTGAGGGAGGAGTGGGAGGAGATTATCACAGAGAGTTGAGAGTGAGATTCAAGGCTGTCTATCGACCTTGAACTTGAAGAATGATAAAGTTCTGTAATAATAATGATGGTCAAACAATGTTGAGTTGATGTCGTCAACTGAATATTTTTGCTGCAAATGTTTCATCGTTCGCGTCCAATCAAGTTGTTTACAGAGATGATCAGGAAGAGAAGGGAAGAAGGCAAAGGAAAACAGAATACAAATTGAGATTCTTTCCTCAGAATTGTGAGTTTCCTCATTTGATTATCATTCAGTTTGTTGATAGGAACCCTGAGTGTGCAAAGCAAAGAAGAAACAAGAAGAAACAGAAGAAACAGAAGAAACAAAAAAAGAGTTTCAGATTTTTCTTCTTCTTTCAATTTAAGTTTTTAACCTTCTTCTCAAGACTCAAAGATCGTTCTCACCCTTTAACATGTTCATCATCTTCTATCATCCTGCTTGTTGTTCAGTTGAGATGGGAGTAGGTTCCATGGATGTGATTACCATGGTGATAAAGAAAATAACTGATGACGCAAATTCTTTTCTGGTTGCTATTGTAATTGGGCCTTGAAACATCCTTGAGATTCAGGAATCCCCAGGAGCTACTTTCGTTCTCTCTCATGTTCATCCTTTTCGCTTCTCTCTCTTTACCCTGCAAAGTTCACTGTCAAGGATGCACAACAACAGACACTAACAGGGAGTGAGAGCTGACAGCACAGCGCAAGGCTTATCTCACTCCCAGATGATTTTCCTTCTTGAAACATTTCTCTTTCTCTCTTCTCTTTCCTTCCCTTTCCTCTCATCTTTCACCTTTATTTTTCTATCAACAAGAGTTCTGGGCTGAGATACCTCAACATTCACCAAAATCTGTCATCTTCAACCAGTTCAGACTCCCTTTCAGTATTGATCGATAAACAGTAAATTTCCAATGAACAATGTTCAATCTTTTCCTTCTTTTCCATCTTCACTCTCTTCATCTTCAGCCTTTTTATCATCTCCTGTTGAGGGAGTAAAAGATGAAGACGTAAACGATGGAAACATTTGAAGGCGCAAAACCTTGGACAAGGACATTAAAATCAAGTTCATTCTGCAATTCAGTCTCAATGAATCAATAAACCCTTTGCAAACCTGGAAATGATGAAAAGCACAAAGTTGAACTCTAATTGGAATCAACCTTTAGATTTCAGATGAAACATTGAAATTATTTTGCAGGCAAAAGAAGAGGAAATTTGCAAATTTTCCCAATCATTTTCAATCTCTTTTAACCAATTCTCTTAATGGATTGACAATGAACCACTCAGGAATTGTGAATATTATTGTTAACAGATAAATTTCCAGGGTAAGTTAACATTTTTATAAATCATCGGCAAATAATGTTGAACAATGTTAAACAATGGAAAAGGTCAAAGTTACCTTTTTACATGGATTTTGAACAGGGGATGATGAACAGAAATTACCTTTCATTATATCATCTTCTCTTCACCATTGAATAATTCCCAGTCCAGAATTATGATAAGAACAGATTCCCTGAGAGTGAGTTTTCAATTCCCTGGATAAAGCTGGGAAAAAAGATAAAGAAAAGGGAGAAAACAACAAAAATCCAACAAGTGAATCCAATTAGAATGGGAATCAAGGAAAGAGCCTTTAAATTGTTGATTTATTTTCATAATCAGCTATTTATTAATAATTAATATCGAGGTAAACAAATTAAACTGCGATTAAAATGAAACTTTTCACCAGACTCAGCATGATGCTCACATGTTTATCAATTTCATTTTGACAATCTTAAGGTTCCTGGTTATAACCTTTATCAAAGTTGCGTTGGCGTGCAAATCAGGTAGACATTAGACATTTAATTTGCTGTTCAACCGTACAATGTTGATCCTGTATAATTTCAACAAAAAGGTAAACATGTTGATTGAAACATTCAATTTTTCAGTTTCAACTTTAACATTTTAATGGCAAACATCAATAATTATTGAAGTAATAGGATGGAAACAATGGAAATGTCAATCCAATTGATGCAACTTTCTTTTCGTAAAATGTTCAATCTCTTGTTGCGATAAAGGAACAGCTCACTTTGTCGATAATTCATTTAATTATTACATTGTTTAATATTGACTTTCCGGTGTTTAATTGCTGAAAGGCAAAGGTGTGCTTATTGGTAATGCTTTGGTGATTAGGTGATTTACTTGATCGTGAAGATGATTAACAGTCAAATGCCTTTTCCTTTGTTCTTAACCATTCTTGATCATTATTGTATCCGGTCAGAGGTTAGTTTCATTGGGTCACGATCATCATCTTCCTCCTTCTATTGATGTTCACATTGATGAAGGTGGTACTCATCCTCATAATCATCGTCTTGACGCTATTTTCCCACAAAAAAAACAGTTTAAAATTAATCTGATTCGTCTTGTTATTGTTTAATCGTGTTGCTTTGTTTCTCGCTGTTCATTTATTCATTTTCCGGTTGAAATAATCAGTTGACTTTGATTTAATAACCAAATAAATCAAAATTGATTACGTTTTGTTTCGATTTGAAAAATGAATGTTTATTACAATTTAAAGTCCAATTTGTTGTCCAATTTATTCTCGTCTCTTACTGTTTATAAAGCTGTTAAATCGATGCATTTATTGAGTTACAGTATTTTGTTATTAATAAACGTATGAAACTCATACTGATTCGATTTTTGATCAACATTTAAGTTTCAATTGTTTCATTTAATCTGAATGAACCAGAGTCATTGACAGATCTTAATTTCTAGCTCACTTTGTTTTGCTGTAAAGGGGAAAGCCTTAATTCTGGCTTTGAAAGTAGATCTGCTTCTCTTAATAGTTTCAAATTTGTTTTTAAATTGACTGTAAAATGTGAATTACTTTTCATTATTATTGCAAATTTTTGAAAATAAAACATTGATTTAACATTTTTTACATTAATTACTAATGACTTTATGAAATCACATTGATTAAAAAATATATTGTTATTCGATTCTTAACTACAACTGTTCACTCTTTGATGGGCATTTCATTGACCCGAATGTTAAGCACAAAAGTGGCATTTTAAGTGAATCCAAGTAAATTTTATGGCTTTTAGGAATGAAGTTTTGGGTTTAAAGTGGTTATTTTTGTATTATTATAACATCAAAGAGCAACAGAAATATCAAAGGTTAAAGTAATTGATTTCTTTGATGATTCAAATTGATTTAATTGCAATAAACTATTTTCATATTTTACTGAAAGTTGGACAAAAATGAAAATTTATTGTCATGCAAACAAAGCCAATCATTTGTGACCTGTGAACCTATTTGATTACCCAATTGACCTGCAATGTTTAAATGGACAATTTACAGTGGAATGACTAACCTATTACCGTTAACACAATGACCTTGGTTACCTTTTAACCGGCAAACCTAAAAGATGACAAATAATGACCTAACCTTGTTTTCCTCATTGGATACAATTGATATCCATTAACATATTACTTCAAGACTCCGAAAATTCAGGTTACTTTTAAAGTCTATTAAAATGGAAGCGCATAATAAATATCATTGTAATTTCATCGATTCAAGGTGCGTCCCTGTTGGACCAAAAAGTTTCCGAATAAAATACCTTTGCAACAAATGGACTTACAAAGCCTAGGTGACACACCAAAGACTTACCATCAACTTAACGGTTAAAGCGACACCAACAACAACAAGCAAACAAATTCCCCTGTAAGTCAAAGATAAGCCAACCTAAGACATTAACTTGACCTGGAAGATGTGCTTTAAAGGTTGACTCTGGCTTATAGCAACAGGTCGGTAGTCAGAGACATTTGTATAAGGTGTGTCTCCAAGATGATCATCGCTATTAGAGGGACGCTTTGGGGGTGAAGATGGTGAAGATGAATGAGAGGGGGAGAGGGAGGGAAGAGGGTGAATTGTTGGAGAAGATGAAGAAGAAGAAGAAGAAAGAAATCAAGTTTATTCTTATTGTTAAAGATAAATGTAAATCACACCTTTTTTTGGCCGTTGCACCATTTAAGAGTAAAAATAGTGAGTTTCGTTTTTTCTTATTTTTCTCTTTCTTCTTCTTTTTCTTCTTCTTTGGGAACAAAAATAAGACACAAAAAGACTCTTTCATCTTCACTCTCACTCTTCACATCTTATGTTATTTCCTTTCATATACTTGGGTTGGGCTCAGGTCTTTACCTGAACCAGGCCCTTCTTTGTGCTCACCTCAGTATCGTGCAAGGTGAATATGCTACTGTTTACTTGTTAACGGAACATTATCATCCATCTTAAGACTATTCAAATTTCACATCACCCTCTCCCTCCCTCCCTTTATCTTCTCCTTCTCATCTTCCCTTTCCTCTGATCATCATTATTATAACATTTTATTTACCGTTCCACTATCGTTACAACATCAGGTCTAACAATTGACGGAAACATGGCTCTACTAACACAGAATCAACTCCATTATCGGAATGCAAGACATTTGACCAGAAAAACTTTTGAATGCTTTTTCAAACAAAATAACAGAATGGTCGAAGCAATCATGAAGTACATATTTACTTTCAATCAACAAAATTATGGAATTACGTGTTTCATTGTTTCATATCATTCCAATCAGTAACTACTTGGAGGAATAAGAAAATCCCACAATTTTTTGCAGTATTTCATTTGATTGATCGTTCACAAAAATTCTGGTAACTTTTATTTCAATTGCATTTTGAATGCAATTCATTTTGCAAACTCATCGAGGTAGTTTCTTTGCAAAGTTTAAAAGTCATTCATAACCCAAAGAGTCCACTTCGTGAAGACTTAAATTCATGATGAAAAAGCTTCGATATTGAAAAAGATGTACGGTAGATATAAGGTGTAAGAATAAAGCTTTTGCTTGATGAATAATAAGAATCTTATGAACAAAAATAATCTAAACCATTGTGAAGGGAAACCAAAACTTTCGAGTTAAGAGTTGCGACCTGATGTACTTTCATGGTGATAAGAACTGGAGCCATTTGTGCAATTAAAAAATGTCTCTTAATGATTGCATTTTGTTCAGTTGTTGAAGCAGGTTTTATTTTATTTTTTAGTTTTTCTCATTTAGATGATGGTTTTCATTAGGAATTTGGCAAGAAATATGCGATCAGTCATGATCACAGCAGCTCTTAGTAGCATTAAAATTAAATGAATAAATGCAATTTTGACAAATAGCTGATTCGAAATAAGGTGTGTATATCCATTGTCACATCACTTGATTAACGGCAAACCTAAAATTTTACCGTTTGTGACCGACTAACCCACCTAAGATTACGGCGTAATGTTAAGGAAAGGACCGGGGGGCGAAAAGAAAGGTTCAAGAAAATTGTCTTGCATTTAAAAAGAGAATAAAAAAATTGATTTAAAAGCAAGTTGGACAATAAAGAGACACAGAACGAAAGGAAATTTCACATCTGAAGGCGAGAGAAATATTTGGCCTACATTGAAATTAAACGGTAACGATGATTAAAATGAAGGTGACCTGGCAAAGGTTACTTTTCTGATGGTGACCTGTTGAAGGTGAACAGTTAAGGTTTGTCCATTGTCTATCAATCTAGGTGAGGTTAACAGGATCAGTTGTGGATGCACTCATGGTGCTGTGTAAGGTGAACTAAAAGGACAATGAAAATGTGAAAAAAGTACACAAAAACGGCGAACAATTGACGGTGGCGAAAAAAAGGTTAAAAATAAAAGTGAAAACCATAAACCACCTTCTCGATGAACCCACCGACTCGTTGTTAGACAATGTAAATCACCATTGTTTTCAACTTCCCTTCACTTTCACTCTTCAAAGGTAAACTTATCATTCCCAGGTAAGAGGAGGTGGAAAGGTGAACAAAGTAATGGAAAGCGAAGGAAAAAAAGTGAAAGTAATATCACAAAATAAATCTTTTGTTGTGCTTTCTTGAAAAGGAAAGGAAAGACGAGAAATTTTCTCAACAAAACGCTGCTCCACAAAAACGCCCCTCAAACAAACTCCCTCTTCATCTTATCACCATCTTCATTCCCATCTTCACCTTCAATCTCATCTTCATCCCCGTCTTTTCTCACTGTTGACCCTCTACCCTGAATATCTATGTTTATTTATGGATGTTATATATTTTTAAAGGCATTCATCGCAGTGTTTTGTGTCCTGTTAACTATAACGATACAGAGTTTACCTTTTTTGAGTGCATTTCTTATGGCGTGGGAGAATCGATAAATTGTAAAGATTCGCTTTTCTGCTCTCAATTGTAATCGCAAGATTAAAATTTTTATTGTTATCATATTCAATAGTTATGTATTTGCACATTTTTTTGTCATTTTTGCGTCAACTATCTCATTCCTTCACTATTGATTACTCTTGTTCATTACAGATTTCAATATTTTTTACTTTTACTTTTCACCTTTTTTTACTTATCAAATAGGTGAAAATATTTCTCACGATTTATATTGTTAATCAAAAATTTATTGGTTTAAAATCTTCGCATTTACATTAACCGCATCTCTTGCTCTTAACAAATTTTGGCATTACGGTCAGATTGAAAGCGGCCAAATGAAATGATTCCAGTTGAGAATCCAAGTCTAAATAAAATATAATCAAATAACAGTCATGGTTAAGAGGAATATAATTTAGTAGATAAATAAACACTGTTGAAGAACTTAACTGAAAATAATTAAATGGCGATTGTTTCAATCAAGTTGACCTTTGCTTTTTCAATATTTGATTGATTGCAATGATTCCATCATCTTCAAGTGTTCACAGCCTTTTCAATTATTTACTAGAATTTGATTTTATTAAAAGTTACAATAAATACAATCTACGAATTTACTGGGCAATTTGTTGAATAACAATATGAAAATTAATTCTGGTCTAATTTCAATCTTATATTCACCATGCTCGATGCATATGATTGTTTCTTTCATTATAAATCTGTGCTTTTTCAATATGAGTTGATAGTAATTAGAAAGATTTCGATAGCGTTTACAATTCACTCAGTAAATTATTTATGAATATAATTCTTCCCTCAAATTGTCGATGAACGGCATTCATTTTTTCCGATAAAGAGATTGAGATCCAATATAAGGATAATTTGCATCGTAAGTTAACATTGGTTTCAATGGAAAAACTAAAAAATCGATAAACAACAAGCGCGGAAAGATCGATGATGATCATCGCTATCGATAATATCGCCCATCCACACCTCAATGCTTCTTCTCGTTTATAGTTTGATTGGATCAATAAATGTTTACTGATTGTTGGTTAATACTTGGGTGTTGATTGATTGGATTCACGGAAGCTCTGTATGTTTTTTATGTGTCAGTGATCACTTGGATGATGAAGAAGATGCTTTGTGTGGAGACAATTTTCAAGGTATGGACCAGGAAGAAGGTGACAATGAGTATACCGTTTTGCATCTAATTGGTTTAGAGGTCTTTGAAGATGGCGGGTACTTCTACATGTAACGTATTTAAATTATGCTGCTGATGCTGTGATGATCAAAGGAAATGGTTTATCAAATTTAACACATACAATGATGCAATGATAAAGACGCTATGTAAGAAAAGGCCTCACCTAGAATCTTTATGAATCTTATTTGGTACATTCACTTCTTGTGCTTAATGTTATGCTTTTTCATAACACTCTTGTATAATATTTTTGAAGGCAACTTTCAAAGTTGGATATAAAAAACTCCTCAGTTGCATACAGTTTTAAATACATAAATAGGCAACTGTACTTGAACGGAATTGTCTAAGCAATGAGACTTAACTGTGTCTCTCTGTGGGTGAGGCCTTTTCAAGACGATGAAGGTGAAGGATGAAAAGAAATAAGGAGGATTCCCTTTTCAATAAAGATGATGAAGAGGAGGCCAAGAAGACAGAAGAAGGTTAACCTAACGGAGATTTGGGAGGTTAAATGATGAAAGGCACCAACTAAATAAGAAATGTAAGTTCACTTTCATTTTGATACACATAAAAAGTGGGTTGACTATTCTCGGCCATGCTTTTCACTGCTTCGCTTTCCTTTCTCTCATTTTTTGCTTTCTCGTTTACCTTTCTTTTCATCTAAGATTGGACAACATTTCAGGCCAACTTCCGTCCAAGACATTTCATATTACGGCATATGTCATCCTAAACGTTACCTGTTGATGGTTCTAAAGAAGGAAGATCAAAAAAAGAAAGAGAGAAAGAGAAGACCAAACCCGCTATGATGATAATAATGGTAACAGGATCATTGTCTATGCTTTGATATTTAGTGCAGTTTTTTTCTCCGCTTACTGTTGTTGACAATTTATGCCTTTATACCCTCAATGGCCTTTTACCCTTCCCTTTGGGCTTCTCTAAATTTATCGCTTATTTGGTAATAAATTAACACTTTGACCTTGCCTTCCTGTTGTTCACAGATATATTGACCAGTTCTTATTCAATTCTTTATTAACACTTGGAGGAAAAGGATTTACAACAATGATATACAACATTTAATAGAATTAATTCATGTAAATGTTATTATATTGAGTTGCTCATTCCTTTATTATTAAACCTATTAGGTTTAAATGTCGCTGGAAATTGAATTTACCTCATAATTGTATTTCTTGTTGAGTGTTAATGGCTTCCTAATGAAATTCATTTTAATACGCTGAACGAAAAGTTAAAAGCTTAAAATGGGAAAAGAATTAAAAAAGATTATATTCATCGGAAAGGTTAAATTTTCAATCGATGAGTTGATTCCTTGTGTCCTTTTATCATTGCCTGTAATCCTAAGTTGTTTAAAGATCGTCTAATTGTCAAAATATCACAACAAAAAGTTCGCCCTATTTTAACAGCAGTAATAAGCAAGGTTTAACTTTGGTGAGTGTCAAAGGCTTGGTCAGTGAATTGCATGCAAAGGTGTATTAATAAACTTCATCTATCCATGTCCTCTGGATGAGTTGATGAGTAGATGAAGGTAAAAGTGTATATTTTTCAGTGTGATGACAAGATTGTCAAGAGTTAAAAGTAGCAACAATAAAAAAAAGAAAGAGTAAACTCACCAGTAAGAATGTATAATAAAAAAAGTGAACAGGTAAGTTAAATGTATTTTGTTTGAATGAAAAGTCAGCAGGAGTCAACTGTCATCGTGCCGATGGACTCAGTAAGGGTTCCAATCTATTTGACAAGATGATGTTAACACTGAATAAAAAAGTAAAGGCTTTCACTTTGGATTTTTTAGACTTAAAATTAATTCTCTTTATGTTATCTCTTTGTTCTGGTGTGCACATCAAATCAATAGACAGGTCATAATAATTTTCTTTGTTTTGTTTTCAAACATTTTTCTCCTCTTCATAAACACTCGATAAATGAAAGCTAAATCTCTCCAGGTAAGCGTAGAGATTGTGATAACTTTCAATGGTGAATTGTTTAGTCAATTTGATGAGACAACGGCCTTTCCTATTAGTATCAATTGTGACCGAGAACTGTCTCTGACCCAAAATCAGACATGCATCATCGTAATCTTCAAGATCACTCTCTGAGGGGTTATCTTGATATCTTTCACTATTTTGATATCTTTTCGTCTTTTCTCGCTTGTCAACATTCAAAGAAATTCATATTAAGTCAGTTGATATTGTTGATTATCATTGAAACTCTTTGAACCTTGAGTCAATACAATTGTTTAGAAATAACTTTGTCGAGCAAAAATTCATTATAAAAAACTGAAAAGTCTGATGTTGACTGTCACTTATTGTGTTCAATACTGGACATGCGAAAATTAAAATGGTCAAATTTTGTCCAATAACTAAATATTAGCTACTCAAATAATAGGGTTTGATAAAATACCAAGTATATGTAACTTCTTTAAAGTATCACTATTCATAAGTAAATGAATTAAATGAAATAAGTATTATAATTTTCAAGATTTCTGTCATATCTTCTAAAATATCAAACATGATTCGCCCGATGTCGATGTCGATCCATTCATCATTTATATTATTTGGTGTTTTGTGGTTCTTAATTTAATTGATAATGTTGTAGCTACCAGTAAACCAAGAGATGATGAGAATTTACACGAGATGAATTCTTGAACTCCAAAGAACTCGAATATTGGTTAACAATCCAAACTGATAAATACGATAACGATGAAGCAGCTCGACTTGCGGAATCATCAGATCAAAATAAAGACCAAGTATTATCAGTTGATGAAATCAAGGAAGGTTATAACAAATTTTCACCCGATTTTGGAATAAATACTACCCAGAAGAACAATTATACGGATCAAGTGCAAGTGGATCTCATAATGAACTTTAAAAATCTGAATCTCAAAACTTCAACCTTTGTACTCTTTTGTTCACTCCAAGTATTTCAAGAAAATAAACCGTCCGGCTAATCATAATTTAAACTCAATTAAGAGTGTGTAAAAAAATATCCAAAAACTACAGAGTTCTTACCATATTTTGGAACTTATAAAAAAATTTATTTGAGACAAGAATATGAACTTTTATTGAGACAATCAAAATTCAACTTTCGTTAATCATCTTAGAAAAAATTCAAACTGTTTTCCATTTACTCGAAAGATGTTATTGATGTATTATAATATTAACGCTTTTAGTTAAGTCATCGATGCATTTTAGACAAAATTTTTAGTGAGCAATCTAATTTAATGAATTTTGTCTAATTTACAATAACTTGAGTCTTTTTCCGTGTCTTAGCATTAATAATAGTCGACTCAATATACGTTACACGACTTTCTAGGCCAATTCATATCATAATTATACTAAATTTACACCTAGCGCAATAGTACCTGTACATGGTCGTGAAAACGCCTGTAATATCATCAATATAAGGACAAATAATCTCTAATTGATTATTTTTGTAAGGCTCGCAATCTAAGTAATATGCAAAAGAAAAGCTTACAATATTAAGAATTAAAAAAGTTATTAAGGGCTTAATACATTCCAAAAATATTGATAATTCTGATTATCTTATTGTCAGAAGTGGGATTCGAACCCACGCCAGGTAAACCTGACTGCGACCTGAACGCAGCGCCTTAGACCACTCGGCCATCCTGACTTCGATTTTAATCATTTCATCATTGTTTTCAAAATTCTAGACTTTTTGAAAATAACAAATGTTCTATAATACTCAAGTTTTAAAAACATAACTCGACAAAAATTATTAAAATTTGAGGGCTTTAAAATGGACATTTTTTGTTCGTCAGAACACTTTATTCGCCAATGAATAACAAAAATGATCATAATCAAACATCCATTTGAAATTCAAAATAAGATTGGTCGAAGTTTTGGACTCGAACGTAACCATCTTCTCCGCCACTGGCGTAGCTTTTTCCGTCTGGATGGAAGGCTAATGAATTGATAGGACCGAAATGACCTTTAACTCGAGCAAACTCTTCTTCGAATATTAAATGGAAGAATCTAGCCTCAAATTTACCAGCTCGGGCAGCAGTTGTTGTGACATCCATAGCTTCTTGACCACCACCTACTACAACATGGTCTCGAATAGGGGAAATGGCGGCTGAATTGACTGGTCTCTCAGTTCGGTAAGTTTTTAAGTGTTCTAAAGTTTCAGTATCAAAGATCTAAATAAGAATAGTAGTTGAAATTAGACAGAATCTTATTTAGCAATAATCGTGATTTGAAGTGAACTTACCTTAGCCGTGGTATCTTTACTTGCAGTAATAAGCATAGTTTCATCGTTATTGTATTGCATATCATTGATTTGTCCACGATGAGCTTCTGGGATTTCTTGAAGTGATGATTTAGTTGTTCTAAGATCCCATTTAATTAAGGTACCATTTTCATGTCCGGTAATGATACTTTCATCAAGTGAGCCCCATAAAGCTGCTGTAGGCTTTGAGACACCCATATCAGCGATAGAGAAAACATATGAATTACCTTTGAATTGGTCTGGATCGTTAATATCAATAATTCGCAATTGTGAAGGAAGGTTCATGGTTTTGTCAGTAGTGAAAAAAATTTGCTTTCCTGAGTTAGAAAAACCAACAACTCGAATACCGTTTTTAGAAGCAAATTTATTTAAAACTTTTCCATATTCTAAATCCCAAAGGTTTAAACTGTTGTCTCCACTACCAGTAACAACTTTAGTTGAGTCCCAATTACAATCAATAGTCCAGACGACACCTGTAAGAAGAAATGAAAATAATAAATAAAGAGTCAAAATGTATTGATAAAAACAATGATAGCTGAACCCTGTGATCAAATACAAACCAGCATGTCCATCTAATGTACCAAGTCGTTCACCATTGACAGAATACCATACATTAGGATTAGCATCTTTAGCACAACTGAAAAGTAGATCCCCGTCGTGGTTATACTTGATTTGAGTAATAGCTCTTTCATGCCCTTGTAACGCTAAAGGTTTCTGAAAAATAAAAATTAAAAATAACACAAATTTGAGAAAAAAATCAAGTCAAAGGTTTAAACAGACAAGCCATATGGAGACACATGGGTGAGTGATAAGTAGGAGGCATAAAATCTTACCATCTTGATAAATTAATAATTAAGATAAGAATGAAATAGAGATGAGCCAAATATTGAAGATTAATTAAGAAAATACTGATAATTTAATTATTTTTTATTTCAAACACAATAAATCAGAATCGTGTTGGCAAAAAAATAAACACCGGTGTTTGATTTATGATTTTTCTGATAGATGACAGTACATGACGAAGCTCTATCGATATATCGATATACAACGTAATTGAATAAAACGAAAATTGAAGAATCCAATATTAATTTGGTCGGATAGAAACAGTTACTTATCCGGATTTTAGATCCAAAGTGGTTCCAATTAAAATTGTTAAATCAATCGCATTTCTTGTTGAAACTAGTCAATGACTTTAAAGAATTTGAGTACTGTTATTTAGCTTCAATGACGGTTTGAAAATCAATGAAATTGATGCATTTTACTGAACGAACATTAAATCTCACAAGATTTTATTGCAATCTGTTTAGATTCGGATCTGACTTAGCTTGAATGAATATTCGGATCTGTAGCCAACTCTTCTGTTAAAGTGTCCAATTAAAATGACAATACCTGTCAACAAAAATCTATGTTCTTAATTTATCATCATTTATTGATTATTAATGTGTTTCTCATGATTTAGTGTAGAAGTATTAACAGTTAATCACCTCTAAAACCTTAACATCAAGTTAACCTGTAAACCAGTTGATTATGAAAAGAAACGAAGGTCTTGTACAGAGAAGAGTTACCCAAGGGTGTAATTCAAACACAAATAAGGCTATTAATGAATTAAAGGATGGTAACGATGGTGATGTCGGGAAACAGTCTAAATGTGAAGATGACAATGATGTTGATTCAAAGGATACTAGGTTAACTTTGATGGAGGAAGTATTACTTCTTGGATTGAAAGATAAGGAGGTGAGAATTTGTATTCATTTGAAAACGGAATCAAGATTCACCCATACATCATTGGAAATGCTATAGATTATCTCACATGATTGCGGTCTATCTCTTGTTCTATATCCTTAATATTGAGTAATTCTAGTTCCATTTATACTTTGCATCTATTCCTCATCTCGATATTATCTTTAATGCATTGTGTATTACTATTCATTACTCAGGCGTCTTGCTTGGTATTTTACACGTTTACAATGTCACTTGTTTAATGCACCATGGCTTTGATATGATTTTCTATTCTTTTCTCATCTTGATTCAATCATACAATTTCAGGGTTATACGTCATTTTGGAACGACTGTATATCAACTGGTTTGAGAGGATGTATTCTTGTTGAATTAGCTCTCAGAGGTCGAATTGAACTCGAAAAGGCTGGTATGAGACGACGAGGGTTGCTTTCAAGAAAATTAATTGTTAAAAATCCGAATGCAACGGGTGATGTATTGTTAGACGAGGCTTTGAAACACATCAAAGATACACAACCAGAAACGTTACAGAGCTGGATTGACTATTTAAGTGGTAAGTTGATTATTTCGTTACTCCATTGTATAAATTCCATTGATCTCTGACAAAGTTGTACAATATGCTTTTAAAGAAGTTTTTTTTTTAGATTTTTATTCATCATTAAAATAATATTGCTATCTGCTTAATTTACAAATTGTATTGGATATTCATGAAAATATAAAAAAATTATATAATTATTAAGTTTAACCTTTAGTTGACCAGTTCACTTCCAAACTTTCATTTATCAGCTGTGATTCATCAATTCACTGATTGAATTATGCATGACTACAATTCTTCCCTAAATGCTGCTTTCTATTCTGCAGCTTGATCGGATCAATTATTGTTTACTGATTGTTCCATTTTTTCTCCCAACTAGGTGAAACCTGGAATCCGTTAAGGTTAAAATATCAATTAAAAAATGTTAGAGAACGTATAGCAAAAAACTTAGTTGAGAAGGGAGTTTTAACTACCGAAAAACAAAATTTCCTGTTATTCGATATGACCACTCATCCATTGGTTGATTCCGGAACGAAATCCAAGTTAATAAAAAAAGTTCAAGATGCCGTCCTGAGTAAATGGGTAAACGATCCTCATAGAATGGATAAAAGACTTTTAGCCCTTATCATATTGGCACATGCATCCGACGTTTTAGAGAATGCTTTTGTTTCTTTATCTGATGATGATTATGAAATTGCTATGAGAAGGGTTCGTGAGCTCTTAGACCTGGATATGGAAAGTGAATCAATGAAATCTGGCTCTAATGAGACTATGTGGGCTATATTTGCTACATTTGTTAAATAATTTGCAATTTCCAGCTTGCCAACCGTAATTATTCAACACGTGAGAATTTATAACGTTAATTTTGAAGAAGAATAAGCAGATAATGGGGGAAAACAGAGGATAAGAAATTCGATTGGATATGAGAATTTCCGATTCTCCTCAATTAATACCAACAAGCACAAGCAGCCTTCAATTATCTCTTTCTCTCTATCTTTATCCATTGCCCTTTTCATTCATTATTTTTCCTCTCCTTTCCACTCCCTTTATTCATCCTAAAACTCTTCGAGATATCAAAGCTCATCCTTCGATCCCACGATTTTCACAAACTCAAGTACATATATAAATATATAATGCTGCGATCGAGAGCTCAAATTCATCATTCTTCAAGATTTTATATTAAGCTTGTATATTGAAAGTTCCATGCTAATCAAACAAAATGATCCAATATTGTTGACTCCTGGAAGAATCAAAATCGTCAAGAATGATAAAGAAATATTGTAAGCAAAATGTATCTATTACTATTCTATAGTTAACCAAAATTTATTCAAGTTGTTAAGACGATGAATAATGTATGTTAACGCCAAACAAAAAGGATCCTCCAAAATTAAGAGAAAATTTCCTTTTATCGATTTTAACAATTTGCAAAACGCTAAACAAACAACTCACCACCACCAAATTCATCAGAGAGCCATACACAACATTCAGAGTGATTATTAAATTGACTGATTAAAAGTAAAAAATTATAAGTTGCCCACCTTTTCGTTATCATTTCCACCTCACATTTCTAATCACTCTAAGTCGTGTCACTTTATCATCATCTATTTCACCAAAAAAGCAAGAAACGTTGGCTTGATCATCAAACTTGTACAAGCATGTTTTGAACCTTTTGTACTCACTCAAAGCAACGATATTATTGTATCTTTGCTTGGAACAGATGAAAGTTAGTTAGGGATAGTTAGTTTCTTAGGGATTCTGTTGGATGAAATTATTAGTTGGCCTGTTGAACAAATCACTATGAAATTGATTTAAAACAAACGATTTTTATTCAATTTCTTTAATTAACTACTGTAATCGTATATTTAATATTTCACTTAATTACAGGAATAATGAATACCGCTCTACCAAACGGTTACTCTCGATAAATGGAAAGTAACCCGAAAAAAATTGTAAAAATCGTAAAATTACATTTTTAATATTTCGGTGAAAAGAAATTTACAACTCAAAACCCAATTCCAATAAAAGAAAGAAAAAATAATTAAATAACTAAGTAAAGTAAATGAATTGAATTAAATGTCTGGTAATTTAGTAATTGAATTGTATTTAGATAATTATTGCTCGATTAAGTTTAAATGGCCAACAAGCTGAATAGTATGAAAGAAATCAATAATATTAATAGTGATTGGTATTTTTTAATTCAGTAAGGTTTTAATTGTGGTATTTTTTAACATTAGTCAATTGAGTTTTGTGTAAGGTCGACTAGCCAAAAATCCGTTTTCAATCACACTTTCGATATTCTAAAATAGAACATTGAAAGCCACATAACATTTACTTACCTTGATTGTTTTAACACAAGAAAGGAAAATCAGACTAATTTATAAAATCACTAGGTGCACTGAGTATTTAAAACAATTCAAAACACAAATAATAAAGAAAGCAACTAAATTGAATTACATTGTAAGTTAAAAAACAGCATTAAAAATGCAAGTTTAAACAAAGTAAGCCAGCAATTATGATGCCGCTTGTACCCATATTCATCTACATGTTATCTTTATTTTCACCAGCTGCAGGGAAAAGGAAAAAGTGACAAGTTAATTTAAAAATGCCTTTTATTGACAGTTTACTTCCAAAATTGGAGAATCTATGGTTAAGTTAAATCATCTATAATTACCTTTAAATTCTTTGTGTTCAGTATTTTAATCAATGTTAGCTAGGATTATCCCATTTCAATCAAAATTATGGGTGATTGCATACTCGATAGCAATTTGTTCAGCGCCTTCAGCTGAAATTTTTACAAATATGCTCAGACATACTGACCATTAACGTAAAAGATGAATGTACAATAAATTTGAGAAGTTTTTACAAGTTTATTAGTCTGTTTTTCATTAATTTCTATTGATTCATAGAAGATAAAATGTACATTGTTCTTGGACTTTTGTATTTCATTTTAGCTATTATAATTGATCATTTAGAGATAATCATGATGAATTAAAATTGATTGATTCCTTTGGTTTATCATAAAAGGAAAGGAAAATCAAAGTTATTGTAAATGGAAAAATAGCAAGAGAAAAAACTTGCTTTTGTTGATAGTGGCATCTAACACAGCCATGTATTTAGCCCGTTAATAGAGTTGATGGAGGCAATGAAAAAAAAATTATTTAAATTTTAGCCAAATAATTACAATTATTGTATTGTAGAGTTTTGTGAGTTGGTTATAGTTGAGATGAATGAACAAGTCTTTGTTTTTTCTTTGGCTTCCAATTGGTTTCAAGAAGATGGTAACAGTTGACCAATGTCGCATTTTTTTGAATCTTTGAAATAATTTGAGATCGCTTTCATCGACTTCAGCTTTAAATAGTATTGAATAAATTAATATCGAGAAAATGAAGTTTTTAAAACAATTATTAACACATAAATAAGTCCCCTAAAGGATTTTCTGGTTAGATTCAACTAAATCACTTAGATCATATTTAGAAAGATCGTCGTCATTGTCTTCTTCATTTTCATTACGCAAATTTAAATAATCTGATGAATCATCTGATGAATCATCGTCATCTCCTTGATTGGTACTATCCCTTTCATTGATAAACTTTCGATTCTTTTGATCTCTTCGACTTGAAGGACGATGATCAATATAATCATCTGACGTATCCATTTTGTTCACGGTTTTTTTAGATGATTTACAATCATCATTTTGAGGCTTCTTATCATGAGAATTATCCTCATCATCTCTTCCATCGGAACTCCTTCTATTTTCTCTGCCATCTCGATTCAGTCCTGAAGATCGTATGTTCCTGTCTCCATCACGGTTCGATTTATTGTTACTTGTAGATAATCTGGAGGATCTCTCGTTACTTCGGTTTCTGGATTGGTGAAATTGGATTGATAAAATTTCCCATTGGATTTCATTTTTACAGAATAAGATAACTATTTTTTGTTCAGATTTATAACAGATCAAGGCGAAAAACTTAAAGGATAAAGGAAGAAGGAACAAAAAGTTGACTCAGCTAAAACTAATTGTAAGTAGAGTTGGTTACCAAAAATAAAAACACTCAAGTATTGGTAGCCATCCTGATTAGAAGGCTTGAAAAAATTGTTACCAGATGATTAAATTGACTCTCCCTTAAAAAATTACCTTGAAGTTTAACTCGACCTCGAACCGAATTCAACTGGGAGATACAAAGAGAAAAATATTTAACCAACCTTTCTCGATACCTTGTCGATAGCTTTTCTTTGTGACGATCTGATGATGCATCTTTATCAATTGATCGACCAAGTTTTTCAACCGAGCGTGAACTATATTGCCTATCGTTTGATTTCTCCAGTGATCTCTCACGAGACTTGCTTCGATTTTTTTCATTTATTTGGAGAGGTGATCGATCTCTTGTTCTTTCTCTGTTTTTATCACTTGATCTATCTTTTAACCGATCTCTGGATCGCTCTCTAGATCTTGATTTGGTTCTATCTCGCCCTCTGTCTCCACGTGAGCTAAAAAACAAGAGATAAAAAATAATTGCGTTATATAGATATTTAGCTAAATAAATACTAAAGATTGACGTTAAAAGCATAATATTAAGCATTATCTCCATCATTAAAAGAACAATGAAGAGTATAGAAACATGATCAATAAAGTATTCTAAAAGTAACCTGAAAATTTACACAGCTAAACTAAATGCCTCTCTAAATAAATAATCAACCTCTCTAAAGCCCAATTCAAGTATATGCTGTTGTAAACAATATCCCGTTTAACTAATTCATGGAAAGTTGAGTTTGATTAGTTGGATTTCTACCTCCAATTCATTAATAGAATAATAAGATAAGCAAAAATAGCGACCGAAAAATTCCACACCACAACTAACAGACTTGAGATGTGTTTAATTACCTATTAGACTTCCTGTGAGAATCGTGAGACAGGAATTTCTTTTTTTTGCGTCCAAAGTCATCATATTCAGAATCAGAATCGTCACTGCAATAGTAAAAAAAAAACAATGAGAAATAGGTAACAAACAAATAATATGCGATAAAATATCGTACCGGCGAATATATTCAACTTGACCACGATCATTGTAACCACCACCGAGACCAGTTCTTTCTTCATTCTCATTAAATTTAGGTCCATTACACATATTACATTGTGTTCTACGAGCCCAATTGACATTTCCACAACGACCACATTGCCAATCATCAGCGGAAAACAGACCGCGTGATTTCTCAGCAGCCATTTTGCCAATCTCATGGCCAAGTATTTTCTTACTATTGCTACTGCTACTCCTCTCTCGACTCTGATGAGATAAAGACGATGGTGAATGATGATGTTCGCGATCTCGAGCTCTTTCTCTATCCTTGGAACGGTCTCTAGTTAGGTCACGTTCACGGTCACGTTCACGATGGTGCGAAGAATATGGATTGGAAGAAGGATTAGATGAAGAATGTTGTGACAAGGATGATTTATCACCCTTCGATGAATAATATCTATCTCGGCCACATAGATTACAAGCTAGTCGTCTAGCAAAGTTAACATTGTTACAAGAAGAATCGGGACAGATCCAATCACCTTCGGCAATATTGTTACGACCACCAGAACCATAATGAGATCTAGGTTTTCGAGCAACCTGATCTCTTCTGGTATCTCGATACCCCTCAGTCCGTGAAGCAGCCAATTTAAAGCCGTTAATTATCAACCTAAGCGAGAAAAGAAACAGATAAAAAGAATCACAAATTCATAAAAATTATAGTACAGCAAAACCTCTTAATGCCTGGTGAGCCAGCAAACAGAATACATTGTATTCAATACAACATCTTACTTTGCTCTTTGAGTTTAAACACGTTTAGAGCGCCATCTGATTTTTTTTAAGATAACTTAACACTTCTTTTTTGGGTGTAAAGTCACACAATGCGATGCGCACAATCATTTTAGGAAACCATTTTGTCTAGATTTTTTATTTGAAATTCAAGTAATATCTTTTTTTCTAAACAATTGTTTAAATACCTGATTTCAATTTATGTGATTGATTGGTTTTATCTATTGAACACACAGCTCAGATCGCGGTGGATCAATTGTGGTCAATTGTAATAGTGACAATAACGGCCATTCTCTAAATCAAGTTGTGAACCCCTGATGGAGGAGAGCAAAGAAATCTCCAAAGGACCTGGAAACGCTAAGGCTAAAGGAGATACACTTCAAACTAAGAAGATGAAATCAAATGATGAAGTTGACATTCGGCTAATGAGCGGCCGAAAGGTATGTACAATTCGATCTAATTGTCAATGGTGTTATTTAAATGTTCTTAAAGACCGGTTTTCAACTCTCTTTCTGTTCCTTTCTCCCTCTCTTTCTGTTTTTCTCTTTCTCTCTCTTTCTATTGGAAGAGTTGGAGATTATGTGATGTATGCATCATATAGGAATGAGAACTTAGTACATTTACCCTATGTTGCATTTTTATTTATATTATCTTTTTTCCCTCCTAGGAATCAAAGAAAGATAAAGGCATTGCAGGAAGTCGTAACAGTAAAAGAAAAAGATCACCTTCGCCACTTGTAGACAAAAAACGTAACCGTGCAAGGCAAACAAAGACTAGAAGTTCAACACCATCATCTCACTCTAGTGCTAAAAAGAAGCCTCTCAGAGGAGGAGAAGGCGATTCAGATGAATCATTTGAGGACACTGATGCCTGGTCTCCCGAGCAAACGGGTCAAGAAACTCAAGCCTCTAAATCAGCAAATTCAAGAAATTCATTGGCTAATAACGCCTCAAACTCCACAGAGGCAAGCTTATTAGCAGACGTTGACATTGCTGATCGGGAAGAGAAAAGCGTTACTCCTAGTGAAAATAAAGTGAATAATACTAGTACCGATAAAACAAAAGTTGGTACCATTTCTCCTAACAATAATTGTGACAAAGTTGTTAAAGAAGAAGATGATGACAATGTTACCGATCAAACTAATTATATTATTGTTCCAAGTTATTCTGCATGGTTCGACTATAATTCAATCCACGCTGTGGAACGAAAGGCTCTTCCTGAATTCTTCAACGGAGCCAATGAATCAAAGACTCCAGAAGTTTACCTTGCCTACCGTAATTTTATGCTTGACACCTATCGTCTTAACCCAACTGAATATTTAACTGTTACTGCTTGTCGTCGTAATTTGGCAGGAGATGTATGTGCGATTATGAGAGTTCATGCTTTTCTTGAACAGTGGGGGCTCATAAATTACCAAGTTGATGCTGAATTACGACCGACTCCTATGGGTCCTCCTTCAACGAGTCATTTCAATGTTTGTTTCGATACACCTTCAAATCTTCAACCTTCTAATCCTTTACGGGCTCGCCAAGATACTCCGGTCAGTAATTCCTCGTCACAATCTGCAAGTTCACAAGAAAACAAAGAAAACAAAGAGAACGAAGAGCATAGCACCAAACCAGAATTGAATGGAAATTTTGGTTTGAGAACTGATCAGTATGAAAAGAAGAATGCTTATTTCAAGAACAAGGGTGCAACAAAGATAACTAGAGAATGGGAAGATCAAGAAATACTTTTACTTCTAGAAGCAATTGAAATGTACAAAGATGATTGGAACAAAGTCTGTGAACACGTTAGCAGTCGAACTCAAGAAGAATGCATCCTTAAATTCTTGCGTTTACCCATAGAGGATCCATACTTAGATGAATCAGACGGAGTATTAGGACCCTTAGCTTACCAACCCATTCCATTCTCTAAATCAGGTAACCCAGTTATGTCAACTGTTGCCTTTTTGGCATCAATGGTAGATCCTCGTGTTGCCGCAGCGGCTGCCAAAGCTGCTATGGAGGAGTTTGAAAAGCTCAAGGATGAAGTGCCTTCTGCTTTGCTTAACGCTCATATCAAGAATGTTGAGAATAACGCTTCAAAAGGCCTTCTTCCAGATTTAGACTTATTCGATTTATCTATGAGCGGCATTGCAGGTACAGACGAAAAAGAAAATCCTGCCAGTAGTGTAACAGAAGAAGAAAAATCGCGTTCTGATGTGGCAAAAAGATCTAGAAGTGATTCAAAAGATGGAAGTAAATCCGGCGGAGATCTTAAAAATGAAAAAGTCAACGGTGTCAGCCATCCCAGTACTGAACAAGGTAAAGAAATCGAAGAAAAATCTAAAGATCTAACTACTGAAGAAAAGGAATCAACCCAAGATAGCACTAAAGATGTCGAAATGAAAGAAGTTAGTAAAGAAGAAGAAGCAAAGGAAGCGAATGAACCAAGTGAACCCAGTGAAAATGCCTCCTCAAGTGATTTGGCTAAAGAAAAGTCGAACGAAAAGAGCAACATTGAAGAACCTGAGGATAAAGATGCAACTAAAAGTGACATTACCAATAAAGACAAGGAATCTCCTGTCGAAGAAAGTTCTGCCAGAGATGATCAAACTGCTTCCGAAAATAAAGATAAAGAAAAACCAACGACTGAAACGATGGAAGAAGGTACTGATGATAAATCAAATGAAAAAATCTCATCTATCGAAAACAAGAGTTCATCAAAAGATAAGAGCTTAGAGAGGACTAAAACCAAAAATGAAGATAATCAAGAAATTATGAAAGAAAAAGTTGTTAAAGAAGTTCAACTATCAACCGCAGCAGCCGCTGCTCTAAGTGCTGCCGCTGTTAAAGCCAAGCATCTAGCCGCAGTTGAAGAAAGAAAAATTAAATCATTGGTGGCTCTCCTAGTAGAAACTCAAATGAAAAAGTTAGAAATTAAATTAAGGCATTTTGAAGAGTTGGAAACCATTATGGATCGAGAGCGTGAAAATGTAAGTTTACTTTTCTTTTTACAGCCAATCTTTCAAAGTTAGACTTCTTGAGGATAGCCAATGGTATATTTTGCGGGCAATTACGCTATTTTAGCCAAATATCAATCTACTGGATAAAACAGAGTTCTAAACCTATGACAGCTATCATATTTGAAATATATAATTAATATGGTAAAATTTATTTAATTGTTACATTCAATAATTAATCGATATTAGCTCTTCATTTTCACTTCATCTCATAATACCAAAATATTGATTAAGATACTCAAATTTTGGCTTAATTAGATAATTTTTTGTAACTTTTAATCAAATTGTAATTGATCAACAATCAAGATTGAAAAAAATCATCATTCGAGAGCTAGAAGTTCATATAATCACTGTTTATAATTTAAAATTCTAATCATTATTACTATTTAATTGTAACATTTCAATTGATCGTTTGAAATATAATTACGGTCAAAGGTTCAAAACTTTCTGAAAATTTAAAGTTTAAAAATTACATATTATTATATTAGCTTGCACTATTGCCTAGAAACGTCTAACTTTGAGAGAGTTGACTGTATTTCAAATTTTATCTTTCTGTCACTGTTACTACCAAAGATCACTTTTCTATTCTTTCAATTCTGATGTGTTAATGTGATTTCATTTTTTCCCATCAGTTGGAATACCAAAGACAACAATTAATACAAGAACGTCAACAATTCCACTTGGAGCAGTTAAAAGCAGCTGAATATCATGCTAGACATAAGGCACAGTCAATGCTTTTGGCGCAACAAGGAAATACATCAGTAACTGAAGAGCCTCCTATTAGTCAGCCAAAACAAGCACCATTTTTCCCACCACAACCACCACCACCACCACCTACAACACCTATTCAACAGCCTCCCCATTCTCAGACGGCAATGACGGCTCAACCAGAGCCTCAGCAACCACACATCCCTCCGCAACCTCACAATCCTCCACCACCTCATTCTGCACCGCAACCGCATAATGCACCTCAACCACATAATGCACCTCAACCCTACAATCCACCACAACCATACAACACTCCACAACCCCACAATCATCCACAAACTTACAATCCACAGCAACCCCACAATCCTCCTCAACCCTATAACCCACCTCAGTCTCACAATCCTCCTCCTCAACCTTACAATCCTCCTTTGCCACACAACGCACCTCCACCTCACAATCCTCCTCCGCAACCTTACAATCCTTCACAGCCCCTCAATCCTTCTCAACCCCATAACCCTCCGCAGCCGTACAACACTCCTCAACAACCCTACAATCCTCCACAACCTCACAACGCTCCATTGCCACATAATGCCCCACCACCGCACAATCCTCCTCCACAACCTTACAATCCTTCTCAACCTCTCAATCCCTCTCAGCCTCATAACCCTCCACAGCCCTATAATGCTCCTCAACCTTACAATCCTACTCAACCTCACAATCCTCCCCAATCTTATAACCAACCTCAACCTTACAATCCTCCTCAACCCCATCCTCACCCTCCTGCTCCATCAGTGACTCCCGATTGTCCACCTAGACCTCAAACTCATCTTCATTAGACTCACAGAAGGAAATAGCAAAAATATTTCTATCTGAATCCAAAAACTAAATTTATTACAAAATCTACAAAAATTGCGAAGGTGTATCGAAAAAATCCAGAAGGAACCTATATAGGGTTTGACCATTAATGATATTTTGTCGACAATTGTACGGACACAAAATGATTAACTTTTAATTCTGATTTGCCTGATTTTGACAAATCAAGTGTAGGTATGAATAAAGTCAAAAATCAATATCGCAAAAATTGAGCAAACAACTTATTTTTTTGTGTAATATATCATCCACACTTTTCAATCATTTCACTTTCTATAGTAATAATTTGCAATTGATATTTATAGACACTAAAATATTAAATTTGGTCTTATGAAAGTGACTTTAGTCAATAATATAGTAAAACTGTCAAACTGTTTTAACAACAACCAACCAAAACATCAACAATCAAAAATAAAAACAAGAAATAAAACGCGACTTAACAGCTTCAAACTACGGCAACAGGGTAAGGGCAGTTTGAGCAATAAAAAACTTATTTTTCCATGGATCAATTACAAGTGATTAAATTGTCAAAAGCATTCTTATTTTTCAGCTGTAGGTAGATGATTATGTTTACCACTATTGATCCCAAGCGGTGTTATTGTCAATGATTGATTAAAGGAACATCGTCACTTTTTTCAAATATCCATGTGTTTATATTTCCCATGTATTATCATTATTATGATTATAACTTTTACTTCTCATTCGGTTTAAATTAAGTAGAATCAACTTGAAATTGATGTGTAACAGTTAATTAATCATAACTTAAAGGCAGACAAAGAAGCTTATCTAGAAGTCAAAAGTTAAACTTATTTTCACCCATTGTGTTCGTGTGTACTTCAAATGATTTGAGTTGTTTTTTCATATCATAACTAATATTATTAATAATAATTAAGTACATTGAGTAATCAAATCAAGGTATTATGATTATTATTAGACAAAGTATGTATGTATGTGTATATATAAGATTATTTTTTCAATTCCTCGTGAGAGTAAAATATATTAGGTTTGTGACAGAATGAACGCAAAAAACGGTTCATTTTGATTAGGTTGTAAGCTTCACCAATTACCAGTTGAATATTGCTCTGACTGTTATTAATATCAATTATTATTAACATCAGTTCACAGATTTGATCACAAACTTGCTCAGTTTGTAAATTGTCTAACCACTAAAATGGATTTTAACCATCATTCACTTGAGACTCTGAGCCAGTCAAGTTAACTTGAATTTTATTCAAATTCCGAATAACAAGTCTGTTGAATTTAATACAAGTTCAAGTTAACCGTTGTGATATTGAAATTGAGGTAGGACAAAATATAAGAATCATAAACCATCATTGATAAGCAAATCAAATAATCCATATATATTTTTGTTAATTTCAAAAATATTTTTTGACTTTCAATTTTGTGCTCTTTGTTGTAAAATTAGTCGCTTTGACAAATAACAATAACCAGAGATGATTCAATTGGCTCGTTGTTTTTCAATTGTTTCAATAACAATTTGTATCTTTTTGGGAATCATTTTCCCTGGTATTTCGTCTCTTCCTCAACGTTCTGGTTCTGAATTTATCCATCAACGTATCCTGAGGTCACAAAGAATCCAAAAATGTGGACGCAGTTTGATGAACATTCATCAGCTTGTTTGCTCTGGTGCAGCTCCAAGTAAGCGTAACCTCAATGAAGAAGCATGGCTTCTACAAGGTAAGTTATCATCTCTTTTCATTTATCTCAGATATTTAATTGTTCAATGATTTCGTGAAGTTGTTTAAACACATTGAAAGTCAGAGTAGATTTGGTAAAAGGAATTATACTTAATTCGATTTGAATCATAGTTGTTTATTCTGAGTAGTAAATTATGAAAATGGCTTATCCATGAATATTTCAAACAAAATTTACGTAACTGATTCTTTTCAATATTTAGTGATATAATCGATTAATTAAACTATTGAACATGAGTTTACTTAATTAATGAATCGCATTTCCTTGAAGATTAACTAACAAATTTATCTAACCTTCAGTTTAATTTTTTAGAGGAGATTGTTTTTAAATGTGATTTTTGTGATTCATTAAAATGAATTGTTCACAATAGTTCTATTTGTTTAATTTGTCCATCAAGCAGATTTAGGATCTTGGCCAAAGGCTTTATTACTTGATAAACCTGACCAGGACGAAAATGAATTGGATTCAAATGATTTCTTGGACACAAAAACAGCCCTGGCTCTATTTGGTACAAGCAGAGGAGCAGGTCGAGTAGAAGATGGTCAGCTATTCTTAAGAAGCACCCGCCAAAAGAGTCAATTGGTCGATGAATGTTGTCATAAATCGTGTTCAGTGGACGAACTCAAAGCATATTGTCATCCTTCGGGTAGATGATTACAATTACCTGCTCGAAGGAGTGCCTATTTCTTAAAACCAATCAAATTGTTATTTGTTTCTCTATTTTTGTCTTGTTGCTTCAACTTCTCCTTATCCTCCGTCATTGTCTTGCAAATGCCTTCATCTAACTTTAATTTACTTTCTTAATCCATCGCCTTTTGGGTTAACTTTTTGTCCATAAACCAAATAACTATAGGTTAAAAATGGAGCGAAGCACATAAAAAAATCGTAAACAATCATTTTGATCAATCTCCTTCTCAAACCATCAAAAATAAGACTTCTTTTTGTGATAATTAAACCTAGAAAATAAAAGAAAATTAAATTTAATGAGTTTAGTTTCGAGGTTAATTCAATTTAACTATTCTGTAAAAAATATTTCAAAGACTAACATGAAATTAATTTTGAAATATCAAAAATCTTAGACAATATCTAATGGGAGGAAATTGCCTGTAAATCAAGTAAAGTCAATTTGAAATGTAAATTACACATAATAAATTTCAATTAAAATAAGAGACATTGAGATTGAAGTTGTATTGATAAAAAATAAATTGCTAAAAACTTAGGATATATTATAATGAAAATAAAGTTTCTTCCAATAATCTTTCTAGTCTTGAAATAAAGTATATGGTCTCACTTGTCAGTTGACTAATTTCTTTTGACAATCGATTTTACAGCAAAATAACATGAAAATTGAAGTCTTTTTCCCAGAGTGTCGGATAACAATTTGATCATCGATCCTTTGGTCACATCTATTAAGGATGCATTCGAAGTACATAAAGTATAGGCTCGTGAAGAAATAACCTAATTATAACAGTCAGAAGCATTGTACGGATCTATTCTTTTTCCTTGATCGTTAGTTTCTTCATTGATTCAGCAAATTTGGTGAGATCTTTTTCTTTTATGTATGGAGATGCGACAAATGTGCTTTTTAATCGAGTTTCTTGTTTCTTTCTGGGTAAATTCTCTGACAAATCGTCTTCTCCAGTCCCGGTAAACGTTTCATGGCCATTCTCTGCTTTATTTTCATGGTCATCATCAGTTTCAACTCGAGGAACCATGAGAACCTCTGCTCCTCGAGCTCCTTTGGTGTCATGATAAATTTTAACGCTTACAGGAGAAACTGAAGTATTACTTCTCATCCAAAATGGTTCCTCGTCTAATTGTTCTTTCAAGAAACATGACGCCTTGTAACATAAATTGGAACAGAATAGCTTCCTTTCAGATAAATCATATACTTTGTGTTCAGCTAGCGAGATATGGTAGCGTTGTTTACATGGTTTAGGTAGATTTGCGAAACAAAGTGGATAGCCACAAATATTGACCAAACTTCTCTCCACATTTACATCTTCATAGTCTTGTTTACACAGGAATTTGCAATTTTCAATTAAACTTTCTTCATCTATTTTTTTATCAACAATTTCCTCTACAATTGAAACAATTTTACGTTTTCCTTCTTTTATCTTTTCAACCTTTCTCCTAGCTTCTTCTCGAGCGGCTCGTCGAATTAGTTCTTTCCTTAGTTTCTCTTCTTTAGCTAAATTTATCTCCTTTTTTGGATTTTCATTTCTTTTAGATTCATTCACTGTAAAAAATAAAAACATTAGCATAGAATAAACGCAAAAAGTAAAGGAGATAGAAAAAAATCTGTGTATAAATTGAACCAAGTTGTTTAAGAGTAAACAAATTAGAACAAGAAGATCATAAATACTCACTCTTTAATAAGTCATAAGACCTAAGCAATCATGAGTCAAATTGTCACAAAGACAGAATCACTGATTAAATCAAAAATAAGAACCAATCCAGTAGCAACAACTTGATTAACAGTTGAAAAAACAGCTGTTGAACGCCAAATAGGTGAATCGATTAAGGCGCACAATTTAAATGCAGATAATTAACAGTTAAGGTTATTAGTAGACTTAGGTAGTAAAATTGGTATAACAAGCAGCAAGAGAATATGACGCTGATAATTCAAGACTGAATGCATGTGAATCATTGAAACAAAAGTTTGAGTATCAAATCAACTTGTTAGGAATTAACGTCATTAGTCAACAAAGCTGCAAGCCTAATTAAATTTGACATTTGATTGGAGTGAGAGAGCTTAGAGTCAGCAGTAAATTGAGGACTACTCATTTAGATGCTTTTACATAATCGAGTTAATCACAATAAAAAATGTTTATGACGATTTCAAAGATAAAATAACCTTAGATGTATCGTAAGAGACGTTAGCAACGCATTGATATGCGGTTGATGGGATTTCACCACTTTTTATTATCACTGTTACTACACGAATTCGATAACCATCAATTCTCTGAACTAGTTTCATGCAATTTTCCCTAGGATAGGTTAAATTGAAAGAGCAAACAGGTTATTTGAAAACAAAATGCAACAGATATCAAGACATGAAATGATAACAAGATAGGTTTATGCATTGATTTGAAAAGAGAGGGAGCGAAAGAGAGAGATAGAGAGATTAATTTCAAGATAGCGATAATAAGATAGTTAATATGATCAAAGAAGAGTAATAATCATTCCTTCAGTTGTCTTTCATTCCTCATGATAAATTTCATTTTATTGTAGAAGTTTACTCATGATACCTTACCTCATTTTAGCTTACATTTACGATTTTGACTTTGAAGATTTTCTTGATCTCTTTGATTGAAACCTTCGACGTTGAATTAAATTGAAATTTTCCTCTGAAAATGGCTTCCGGAGAAAAGGTTGCAATTATCGGGAGGTAAGTGGAAACAATTCAATTAACACAATAACAATTGTTCATCTTCACCGCTAATAACAAATAAACTTTATTCTTTCTCAAAAATGTAGTGGTCTGATTGGACAAAGCTGGGCAATGATTTTCGTCTCTGCTGGCTATCGCGTTCAAATGTATGATAATCAACCGGAGAAAGTCATCACTGCCATTAAATCAATCGTTGATCAACTAAATAACTTGGAATCAAAGAAACTTCTCCGCGGTAATTTATCAGCCTCAGATCAAGCTGCATTGATTAGTGGAGCAACTACAATGTCTGAGGTCTTGCAAGACGCTTTTTGGGTTCAAGTAAGTATCAAATTTTATCTTTATGAATTGATCTAAATATTAAAACCTAGTTATAAAGCTTGAAAAGCTCCGATTGAGGGTTGAAATCAAGCTCGAAATTTAAATGGTGATTAATATATTGAAGAAATATAGTTAGAAAAATATTCTCAACATAACTGTTTGTCTAATATCTTACTTTCAAATGCTATTGTAAATCAAGTCTATTTAGATGGTGTCTTTTTCATTCTCTTTTTACAGGAATGTGTTTTTGAAGATGTTAGTCTGAAACAAAAAGTGTTTAAACATATCGATAGTATGCTCAAAAATGACCCCATCCTGTGCAGCTCAACCAGTTTCATACCTCCATCTCAGTTTATGGGACATATTAGACATCGATCATCTGCTCTTGTTAATCACCCTGTCAATCCACCTTATTTCGCCCCATTGACTGAATTGGTTCCCTCACCATGGACTAAACCAGAAATAGTCGCTAGAGCCAAGGCTATTTTAACTGAAGTTGGCCAAAAACCGATCGTGGTTAAAAAAGAGGTTCCTGGATTTATTATTAACCGTTTACAAGATGCCATTTTTGCTGAGGCTTATCGGTTAATTGAAGATGATGTGGTTAGTGTCGAAGATTTGGATGCTGTTATGTCTGAAGGACTCGGAATGAGATATGCTTTCACAGGCCCATGGGAAACTGCTCATTTGAATGCCAACGGGATGGCTGAGTATTTTGATAAATACGCTCAAGGAATTTTCGATGTTCAATCTACATTCAAACCAGTCAAGAAAATGGAAGGGCCAACAGCTCAAAAAATCATCGAGGCGATGAATTTAAAAGTGCCTTTGGAACACTTGAATGATCGACGAAAATGGCGTGATGAAATGATGATTAAATTGTCTCAAATAAAAAAGTCTTCTCAATAATCGGTTGATTACTGAAATCGGCACTGAAAATATTTCGATTTTTGGATTTCAACTATTAAGTAATAATTTTATATCACTTATGATGTAACTAAATCACAGCCACTTGCGTTTTCATAACTAAAACTGTTAAAGAGTCGAATAGTTTAATTGCCTGTAATGAGATTTTAAATTAAGCTTTGTTAAATCTTAATCTATGTTTCATTGAATGTCAATACTGTTGAAAAACAATCTGCAAAAAGTAGATTTTTTATATTTTTGATGGTTGTCAGTAAAAAAAATTGAAAATCGAGATTTTATAACTTAAAATAAGATTTAATTCAAAATCTTTACTCAATCAAGTTAGTGATTCTCCTTGATTCGCTCTTGTTTGAACAGCTTTTTAAATTGCTAAATTAAATTTAGGGTAAGCCAAATTCTTTTCCTTGCTAATCGAAACTGTTACCGAATCTTTGGTCAATACTTCTTGTGGAGGGACATCAAAGGTTAAAGTTCTCAGGTCAACTTTGGTATAATTTTCAATGCAAGGCAAAATGATAAATAAGCCTTAAATCAAAAGTAAGAAAGATTTAAGATCAATAAAAGTATCTAATATTAAAGCTCGAGAAAGATTAATCCTCTATAAAAATTTAATGTTAAGTTATTTTTCAATTTAAGCATGATAAGTCATGATATTAAAAGCAAAAAATATTTGATAAATAAGGTTACTTTGATTTGTTTGTCTTTCAATTTAATAACGAATTTCAGCTAAAATATTAACTCAGAAGACATTAAGCCAAAATATCTTTCTTCAATGAAATATTCTCGAGCAAAGTAGCCATTAGAGATTCAAATCATTGCCCAGTTTTGTCCAATCATGCCAAAACACGAAACCAGCCTCAACAGTCAACTTGTCTTTCCAATTCATTTTGATGATTTAATGTCGGACAATACACTTGATTTTGTCACATTTGTACTCGTTACTCTTGATTTGCTAATTGATTTGAGAGACAAATTGTGTGACTTTTTTGTATCTAATGTTTTGGATGAATCGGTTTTCGAGCTCGATAATTCAATTTGGGTTTTCGAAGATGGTTTTTCTGGTTTCAATTTTGCTTTATTTATTTGGATTGTTTCCAACTTTGACTTTACTTTAGACTTGGGGGCATTCAATTCTAATTTAGATTCTCCAGCTATAATCGAGATGACTGAGGCTCGCGATTCATAGGTATTTAATTTCCTAGAGTATACAAAGATGTATAAACTTGACATCATGATAATGAAAAGAATAATCAAGGCCGAGATAACTAGAATAAAGTAGCGATAAGTAGCATTTTCAATTGGTTTGCAGTTCGTGTCACATTGAGAACCGCATTCTGATAGAACCAAGCAATCACAGCCTTCAGTATCTTCAACAATTCCATTGCCACAAACTGGAATCAGAACATATTCTGGAACTTTTTTGGTACACAAATTTCCCTTCTCTTGAACATTTTTGTCTAAACACTTGAGCAAATCATCAGGAAGGGATTTAGCAGGAGTTTCATCGAAATTTTCACAGTCAATCGTTTTTCCAGACTCCGAACAGACCTTATCACAGCCACCAAGAAATCTCACGATCCCTTGCCATAGATAATCATCTCCATTGATATTAGGATGTTTATCGTTGTAACGCCAATACACTGTAGGTATTTGTATATCTTGACACAGACTAATCTTAACCTCTTCTAATCTTGACAGCCTCTGAAAAAACACAAAAATCACTACGATGGCATCAAAATGTCGATCCTTTAAAATATCAGTTAATTTATCACGAGTTCCTATTGAAAAGCTTTCCGTCCTAACATTTGCCAGACTGGTTGGTAAAGGAGGGACATGAGCGACACCAGCAATGAAGGACAGAGTCTGCACTTTGCTTAAAAAACGGTTAAGAATACGAACATGATGATGAAGAAATTTGATTCCTGCTGAAATATTAGTAGGTTTCTCGATGATAAAATAAAGTCCAATGTAGTTACTTATTCTAGAATCTGATACTCTAACCACTGGAGTGGTTATATTTGATGTAAGAACATCAATCTGGTTGATCCAGTTGCCTACTTGGACATTCTCGCTGTTAGGCCGTTGTAACAGTTGATCTGGTAACATATTATCGACCAAATCGTTAAATGAATCATCTGATGTTTCTAAAGTATTTACGATACCTATGAGTATGGAATAGTAAAGTAAAAAACAGGTTAACTCATAAATTATCACCATTAATCAAAAATTATGTGAAAACATTAGCCGATTTTATCTATTACATTGGATTATATATTGGATATAATATTGGATTCTGCAAAATCTGGTAGTAAAGTGTCTACTCGTCCAATGGGAAAAGATTTCTTTTTGGCTGGAAACCCTGTATCAACTAAATTGATTGTATTCTTGATTCTCATTATATAAAATATTCATTGAATAATTAAAAGATTTGAACGATTAAAAAATCAATGAAACCTGTCAAAAGATGAATTATTAAATTATGATTAACTTTCATTGATCCCAGTCTTATGAATGATTGTTTAGGTTTGACCTTTAGGAAACAAAATGAAAATTACTAATTGTCATTGAATTTAAAGTTGAAAAGTAATAAATTGCTTTTATTTATTTCCAATATTGTGATCAATATTACCTGTTGTTATTAAAAGAATCGCCGTTATGGTAACCATCAATTGAGTGAGATTCAAGAAAAGATGATTGGAACATTAACGAGAAGGAAAAAGTTGATAAAAGTAATGTTCAAAGTGTCTCGTCAATAATCAATTGACCACGTAAATGGCTTTGCAAAGATTTGAAATACAAGAAACGGGTGAGTAAAATTAAAGTGTAACTCTAATTCATTAACTGTTGATGAACAATGTTTGCTTCAGGCTCAATAGGCAATGACGGCGAAGAAACTCATGATATCTGTGCCAACCTATTGACCATTGTTTCAGTTGTATTTGCTGTCCTCACCTTACCTTTATCGTTATTTTTCTGTGTTAAAGTGGTTCAAGAATATGAAAGAGCTGTTATTTTCAGATTAGGACGTTTACTGGATGGTGGAGCTAAAGGACCAGGTAAGCACTGGTAATATTTAGGCGTCAATTTTAGATCATTCTTGACTTTAGGATTTCACATTGATTACTGCTGATAAATATTGATAATTCAAGCTTTGGATTTATAAATTCCATGTAAAATTTATTTAACTACCAAATGTTATTATTGGCATCGATAACTGTTACCGGATCAAAATTTTTCAAAAGATTTGTGATTTAGCCATTTTCAAAGTAGCTTTAGTTTCAAAGAGGCTAGAAATTAAGTAACATAATTTTAACTTCAGTCAAGTCGATGTTTACTGAATGTTTTTCATTTTTATTATATAATCTCGCTCATAATATTCTGGATTAAAAGCAGAAAAGATCGGCCAATGAATCTCGATAGAAGTTGCTTCTCACAGTTTTTACTCAAAAATGTTGAGAGAGAATCACAGAATCATAAAGAATTAATTCCCATAGAAAATTTTAATGTTAAAGGTTAATGTTTAGTGTGTTTCCAGATGGACAATATTTCCAGTATAAGATGACAACCTAAAGCGTTACAGGATAAGCTACTGATCCCAAAATGCGCTCGACTATCTAATTTCATAATATTTTCGGTTTAAGTTTTGATTCCTAGCTGTCTGTAGTGCATGTAATCCAAGTCTCTTTGACTGTATTGTCTGGATCGGTCGATTTCAGGTTTACCTGGATTTTAGGAAAAGAAGGAATAATAAATGACAAGTTACAAATGAAAATAAATGAGATTTATTGATGTTAATTTCATCTGACTATTCTGATAGTATTAAAAATCTGTATTACACAAAGTTAAATTGAAACTTGTCTCGAACAGGATCAATAATATCTAACTAACAAATCAATATATCGAATCGTTAATCTTGCATTTTGAATTTAAAAAATTTACACTTTTTACAAATTAACATAATTTTTAAACAATTATTGATTTTTTTCTCGAAATTTCTTCAATTTTAGATGAGTTTTAAACTGAAAATTAACGCGATCATTGCTTTAGATTGATTTCATTTTTCTATTGAAGAAAGAGTTTCGTTTTAAAGAGTCAACTAAACTCAATCAACTTTTTTTAACTGAAAGTTTTTTTTTGCTGAAATTCATTACTGAGAAACGATCAAATCAATGTTGCTTGCTTAACTTATTTTAGCAAATATTTTTTGCCATTTAATTATTAAAATTTAGTATCATTTCTTATTTCATTATGAAATTTTCATAGCCTGCTTGAATTGAGAAAAGACTTAACATTAAATTTCCATAGAGGATTAATCTTTCTCGAGCTTCAATATCAGATACTTTTATTGATCTTAATTTATTTTTACTTTTGATTAAAGGTTTATTTATCATTTTGCCTTGCATTGAAAATTATACCAAAGTTGACTTGAGAACTTTAACCTTTGATGTTCCTCCACAAGAAGTATTGACCAAAGATTCGGTAACAGTTTCGGTTGATGCTGTTGTTTATTACCGCGTTTTCAATGCAACAGTGTCAATTTCCAATGTTGAAAATGCCCATCATTCAACTCGACTTCTTGCTCAAACAACACTTCGTAACATCCTTGGCACTTTCAATCTCCAAGAGGTTCTCATAAGCCGTGAGTCGATTTCATCTTCAATGCAGGTAAGCAAATTACTTGCGTAACGAAAAGAAGTGCGTTTAATGTAAAATTCGAATAGAAGATGAAATATTAGGATAAACTTCATTATAACACAATAAGTAGATGGATCAAGGGAAAAAAATCTCAAAATACAATAAAAAAATCCAAAAGTACTAAATTAAAAGATTAATCGACAGTTAAGGGACGAAATATGCTAAATAATATTTTAATTTTTCAAGCAACTTGTTTTTAAACTGAAATGTTACAATTTAAACTTCATGCAGGCTGAAAAATTCTTTGTGTGGAATTGATTTATTGATCAACACTAAGCTTCGATCGTAGGATTTTTTGCCTTTTCATGTTTAATTTTAACTGTTAGTAACAATTTGAAAAGCTAAAAACAACTTGAAAAAATGTTGAAAGCATTTAACAGCAATAAAGTGATCCCCAGTACTTTATGCTTTTTCATAATTTAGTTTATTATAATTTGTGTATTTGACTTTATCAAAGATTCAAGTTAATTATTTTATTAAATGTATGTTGAACTGATTTTACTTTTGGACATTAAGACTTTAAGATCTGAAGAAACCAAATTCATTCGTTAAAATTTTTCTCAATTTCAGGTTGTTTTAGACGAGGCTACTGAACGATGGGGAATCAAAGTTGAGCGAACTGAAATGTAAGTAATTTTTTGTCTTAAAACTACTGATGAAACTAATTGCTGTATCATTAATAGTACGGATGTGCGTTTACCTGTACAATTACAACGGGCAATGGCAGCCGAGGCAGAAGCAGCCCGAGAAGCTCGAGCAAAAGTGAGTTTTTTCTTAGTCGACCTTTCAAATTGCAAATTTTACTTCGCAAGTGTTTGCTTTACAAATTGATTTATTTATAAATTGTTATTTTAACAGGTAATTGCTGCTGAAGGGGAACAGAAAGCCTCTAGAGCCTTGAAGGAAGCTGCTGAAGTGATCTCTCAATCCCCAGCCGCAATTCAATTACGTTATCTTCAAACATTGAACACAATTTCGGCAGAAAAAAACGCATCAATCATATTTCCATTACCAATCGATTTACTAGCAAAATTTATCAAACAATGAAATAATCATATAATCTGAATGACAAAGTCAAACACAATGATTAATTAAATTGATCGAAAAAAAAAGCTTGGGTTAGAAATTGATTTTTTTGTTCGGCCTCTAACAGTTACTCAATAAATTATTTACTATTCATTATTAATTATCACATATAACTAACAAACATACAGTAAGTAAGTTGCACCAAAGCATCTAAGTTTTAGACTAATTTGACTTTTTTATTCCCATGTAAATAAGGTAGTGCAACTAAAAATTGACACATAATTTTAATTGTTAATTACAGAAGAACCTGTTAAGATTTTTGATTAATTTTTTTTAATTTCCATCTATTGGCTACTAATAATACAGCATGCTCGCTGCTTTTGCTATTTTACCTCTATCATGGGCCCAAAGTCGGACGAAGTAATCTTGATCATATTTTTCGGATTTCCATATTTAACATTATTTTGGTTCTGTACCTTTTTAGCTAAAACATTTTGAGCTAAGCTCATTCAAGCTAAGGCATATGAGCTAAAGACAATATAGCTAAAATCAACTATCAACTGCGCATACGTCAAAAATTTTGTCTGTCAATAGATGGCACTTATATTAAAATTATTCTGAATAATTCAGCCTCTGCTCTGAATCAAGAATAAGACAATTGTTTTCTATTGAAAATGATTATTCAAAAACAATTTAACAAAGGCTAAATAGCAGTGCGCATACAAAAATTAAGTAATTATCTATTGCGCATAGAATCATGCATTTATTAGTTCAGAATGTTGGCATTGTCAAAAATCAATTAAGATCAGAAAGTTTCGTATAAAATTTTAGTTTATCAAGACATTCAAATGCTGATATAAGATTATGATCATAATCTGACGTGATAACCATGATTCTTTTGTTGATTTCATTATAAATTCTTGTACCAGAAGTTGGCCGTGCTCCATAATTAGCCATGATAATATTGATTTCATATGCATTTTGCTGTTTAACTAGATTCTCGATGAATATCCACAAATTAGCGTGATTGCGACCAACAGCGCGGTTAAAACCAGAATGCCATCCCTCAACGTGGTTGTTTGTCCTTGCGTCATTATCGTTGAAATGATTCCAAATGGTCAAGGGAAATCTAGATTCATCATTCAGATAAGTTCTGGAGAAATAGTTCAAAAAAGATTGCATGTTATCATCTGAAGGCGCTTCAATGACAATTAATTGATAAAAATTATGTATATCTTCGACTTTGAGAAAAGGCAAGGCTGAAAGTCTTTTGATAGTATTTTTTACACCGTCCGAATCCAATTTGTAACGTTCAATCAATCCATGTTTACCGACATTGCGCCATAAACTTTGGCTATAATGAAATAGACAGCATTTCATTTCGCATGATGGAAATGTAATCTGCACCGCTCTTATGACTGCGGCTTCGAAATCAGTCGTAAACTTCTTAGGGTTCCATATCAGATTACATTCCGAGCACAGATCTTGAATTGAGCGAAAAAGTTTTAAATATGTTGATAAAGTTGAGTCAGGTAACAAAGCATAAACGATAGGAACCATAATTCCATTTTTCAGGATATGGAGTGAATAGAGAGATTGAAATAGTCGAGGGACACTTCGAAACGTTCCATCAGCATAAACATGATCTGCAGCACATAAATATGTAAGGAATTCATTTGTCGCGAAAATTAGCATTTTGTTAACGTTTAAACGATAAAATTCACCATTTGCACTTGATGATAATGAATCAGGTACATTGATATCTTCAATAGACTTTGGTAATGTTGGAAAACGCTTAGATCGAGCTCGATTGATTGTATTCCTCAATTGGTCATAAGTTTTGAGCGATGCCATAACTTCCTCTTTGGGTGTTCACTGGCACTGATTGTTTCCAAAGTTGCTCTATTGTACGTATCTTTAACTCGGCAGAAATTTTCACTTGTAGCGATTTGTTTAGCATTATTACGTTGCGTGGCTTGAATAAGTTTCACAGTGTCCGGTTCATGATTATGTTCAACTTTTTTGCTAATATTGTCACTTATCAAAATCAATCTACCAGAGCAATTGACATTCACACACCGCCAATAACTTGTATTACCAACGGTTCGATATTTTCTATGCTCATAATTGTCTAGTACTAAATGATTAAACCCTTTTTTTGACTTAATGAAAGTTAAATTATCACTCATTTTAGGTTGAAAATTTGTTGGTCAAACTGAAACTGTTTGATGTTATAAGAAGAAAATCAATGATAAAATTATCCCAAAAATTTGCTTCATTTAATTCTTTATTTAAGCTTATTAAACATAATTTAAACATCTTAAAAAATTTTAGCCTTAATAGGTTTATCCGAAGTGAAATTATCTGAATTGCCCTTATCTGTTCAGAATTAGCTCAAAAGAGCCTTTACCCATTATTTTCTATGAGATTTTTTCACAACTATGTTGTTTTATCTTCAAAATGCTGTTTTCTTTTGGCCTCTTGATGATTTAAAATGAAGGCATAATCAAACAATGTTCACACAATCGACCTCAAATTTCGTAAGTAGGTGAAGTAAGGTTGCTGGCTCGAAACCTGAAAAAATGGCGCCTTTAAGTCTAGTCAGAGTTGAGACAGAAGTCTCAAATTTGATTTGAATGAATGTGTCAATTTCTAGTTGCACTACCTTAGCTTCTAAAGCTGTACGATTTTTGCAAGGTCTTAGTCGTTTTCTTCGCAATTAATAGAAACTATTTTTGGTAGTTAAATCTTTATTAATGGACAAAAAATTTACTATTTACAATACAATTTGTTCAAAAAAATTGAGCAGTAATAATGATAGGAAAATTTGTAAACATTTCGTTCTCTCTTTCAATGTTCACATCAAAAAGATTTGATCAGTTTTTTTGATCAATTTTGTGAGTGTACAAATACATCTAGTGAAAACTTATCCAAAAAACAACTGATACTCAATGCAAAAAAAATTTGATCCTTGAAATTGGCTATGAAAATGATTCTAGGTAGATTTGACGGAAAAGTTGCATCACATGAAAGATTTTGAGTTTTTTCACTTAAAAATGAGTAAAGGCATTCATGCAATAGAAGTTTCCTATGATGGTGAGATGAACATGAAAATTAGCAGCTTTGAAATTTGTATGTCTGAATTTTCATTGTTGATAATGAAAAATTTTATGGTCACGATGAAATTACTAAGGCAAGAGATTGAGAAATGTAAAGTGAGTAATTAAATATGGCGATATGTTTGTAGAAAAGAGCAGAAATATAGTTTAAGAGCATTTTGAACACGTTAAAAAGGTCCAGAAAATAACAAATTTTCTTGCATAGTGAGCGTCAATTTTGAAAACTCGTTGTCATAACAGTTTTGTACTCTTTTTTAGAGGGTCGAGCATGTCGGAATGGCTTGGATGGTCTTGAACTCCTTGAAACGAGTTCATTTATCTAAAGCAAGAAAAGGAAAAAGATAAATAAAAAGATAAATTAGTAAAGCAAGTGTATATAAATATTGAAAAACACTCACAGTATTCATTTTGATGATACAAATTAATGTAGCAACGAGTAAAGCAACTGCAATAGCAACTTGAGCAAATGTTGCAACAATAATTATATTAGGAACATGTTTTTGGAGTAAAATTAATTGGCTCAGAAGATCGTCACCAATAGTAGCTGACTAGAAAGAGAAAAAAAAATTTAGTAAAGAACACATGATAAGCATATGGAATCTTACAGTTTCCCTCCAAAAAATGGGCAAGTTAACAGAAGCTTTGAGATTTGTAGTGAAGTCAACGTTTTCATCTTTTTCAAGCATCATATTAACTTGAATCCGTGCCTTTGTCTCAACAGGTATTCCAAGATTCTAAGAATACAGAAGAAATTAATATCTATAATGTTGGAGATTCATTAAAATAAAGTTGCTTTCGATGAAAATAACATACAGGTTCGAGGTCCATGTAAAATATATGCTTCTCTGGGTCCGGGTGAAGACCTTGAATATTATCGGTGTAAACTGGATCAGCAAACAGGTAATGGGGAAACGAGATTGATGCAGGTGAACCATGAGTACAAATTGATGTATTAAAAATACCATTGGGTGGGCAACTGATTAAATTGAAAGGATATAAAGAAAAAATAGAAAAAAGATACATTAATTGGACTGGTTTAGATGGTTAGATACATGGGTCGGTAAAATAAAAAAGAAAGATTAACAAAAATTGTTTCTTTCAAAATCATATTGAAACCATTTTTATGAAAAGTGATCCCTGATTTTAAAGAAATTAATTCACAAGGTTTTAGATCTGATTGCATTCAAATGATACTTGTAAATAATTTCATTGAAAATAAACATTTTATGCCAATTTCAGGGGTAATTAACATTATTTTTGTTATTGTTTTTGTGGTGGCATAATAGGTTTATCAGGGAAACTTTTTAATAATTACCTCGAGTCAAGACAATAGCATTTATTTCTTTCTAATGAATAGTCGAAGAGACTCGGACTTGCCCAAAATCTAATTGTTTCGACTCCTTTGGTTGATTTACGTGTGAGGTAGCTAAGGCTTAATGACCTAAATGGAAATAAAAAAAATCGATTAGCTTCAAGTGTTTACTTAGATAAATTTGCTATTCAATTGTGATCAACAATGTATGAACAAGAAAAATATGATCAAACTAATTGTTAATTACTGATTGAGATGCAATGATGAGTGAATTTCTAATGTTGTATTCCTTATGGGGTGAGAAACTAGTCATTCTAAGACAGCTAATATTTACTTAATGACTGTTTTTATTCAATTTATTTACAATTCTCAAGGTTTCAGGAATAAATATTAAATTCCGATCAAGACTCAAATGATGATGATGATGACGATGCCTTAGCTTGGAGACAAGACTTTAGTTTGGTCATTTTTCCAATCATCTTGACATACTAGTTGTTGCTTGTTACAAAATAAATGAAGATTTTTCTTTAACAATCTAACCGCATTTTACAAAAACTGCATTATGATAAACAAATAATAGTATATCTGATAAATTGAATGCAAAAATATAATTAAATTTTATCAATTCAGCAATAACTTAGGCTAATGAAAGATAGAGTAGATTAAATTGCTAATTAATGCCTGCCAAAAGATCTCCTAAGATTAACCAAATTACAAGCATCTAATCACAAGTTAACTTTATGAAAAACAAACAAACAAGTTGAACTGTATGAAAAATGTGATGAAATGAAACTGAAACTGAAACTAATCATCATTATCGATTGAATATTTGCATGATGACGATAGAATCAAAGATTTTTCAAGGTTATAATCACTAATTACTAATGCTTAGAGTATCTTGACAATTTAGCGAAACTATTTAATAATAGCTTTCTGCAATGAGAATCACCTAGATCAAAATCATCAAAGCATCTCAAGTTGAAATTTCAAAGAAACAACAGATTTCTGTACCTGCAAAGATCAGGTGCAAAGAGTTTGATTTCTTGCAGATCATTGGATGCATAAGGTGGCCTGAGATCACCAGGCCAAGAGGATTCGAAGGAATTACACTTTGAATCATTCCAAATGTCCAATTTTCTTTCATTATTCCAAGAATGAAGTAGACCGAACTTATCAAGAGTACCCTTTTCCCCTGAATAAATGGTGAAATGCCCATCTGTATTGGTGCCATTCCGATTTCCAAAAAAGCTGAAAGGACTGACACTTACAGGAGAAAGACCAACGCTTTCAACAAAATCAAGAAGATCATCATGATATCCTTTGAAAAGTAATTCACCAACAGTGTGCTTAAGAAACAAATCATCGCCATTTCCAACGGCAACTTGTTCAATAAAACCATAAACTAGTTCATCGCCTTTCCTTTTGGCTCGACTTAACATACTCTAAAGAAGAGAAGCCAAGAAAAACAAAATAGGTAAGATTAGATGATATAAATCAATATAAATGCTCAATTAATATGAACTTACAGCTAATGGTACATTCAAATGAAATATACTATCATTAAGACTGCCAACGCTCATTTCCGGAATCGGATGATATCGAGCAAGTTGTTGGTATGAAACTAGACCATCTTCATGATTCCATGTTACATTGATTTTTTCACGAACCTCTAAAAAAGTGTATGGACCTAAATTGAATTGAGAAAAAGAAAATTAATGATTGTCTAAATAATAAGTAGATATATAAAGTAAAAGCATACAAATTATAGATAATTCTCAACAACTTTTAACCATATTATCCTTGTTATCCTCAACATGATTGATATGATGCTTTTAAGCCTCACAAAAAGTCTAATCAAGACTATTAAATTCAAATTGCTTTTAAGCTTTAATGTATAATTTAATCAAATTGAATGAACCGCTTACCCTCAAAGAGGGTTAAAAACTGCAATACTTTGTGTATTTAAATGCAAGTCTATTACAACTGATTATTGAGAATCAGCTTGAATTTTAATCAAAATAAATTCAAGTTGTGATTGAGGAAAAAAGAAAAGTTCTAACCTCGCAAAACTTGTAGCAACCTTGAAAGTGTCAATTTAACATAAGTAGTAGTTAAAGCTTGACAATTGACAATAGTTAAAGATGATAAATTTTCTAATATGTTTAGCAAAAGATTAATAAATTGTTAACAATTTCTGATATTACTGATAAATTAAAGATAATTTGATTATTAAGCAAATGAGAAGTGAAGGAAAAAATGGAGAAAATGCCTCTTTTGTATCAAATGATAATGAGAAAGCTAACTACTTGTAGAAACATCGCGATTGATATTTACAATGAAGTGACAATATAATGTTGGAAGCCAATATCAAATTGTATAATAAATTGTAACACTAGATTGTAAAGCTTAGTGCAAAAGTATTGGAAATTGAATAATCACAAATTTTAGCTTCGAAATGAAAAGATCACTCGATGATCATAATTTAATTGCATAGTTTATTCACAGAAGATTAATTAGTCATGGCTTCAATTTTTATCTTGTTCCCACTATTCATAATTAAGTCAATGAAAACCTGATCTTCATTTATGACTATTTTTCAATGTTGAATGACTAAAAATATTGCAATTAACTGATTAATAATGAAATCTTAATTTAGAAATTTCTATTCAAATTAAAGTGTCAAAATCAGTTGTCAGTGTATTTGTACTCAAAACCCTAATACAATAATATTATCTTAATTCATAATTAAAGTGAATTTTCCCAATACTTTTGCACTAAGCTTTATATTATGTAACTTATTGATAAAATAACACTTATGGAAGGTTTTGGTAACAATTGTATTTTCTGGCCATTGAAGAGTCAATAGGTATTTTATCTCAAGTAAAAATGGGATTGTTAATTTAATAAGATATCGTTAATTTGTATCAAATTGCTCAAATGTGTACAATTTTTAAACAATCCAACTCAATGATTGGTTCCTTTATTAAGAAAAGGCGATTCTTACCCAATTCTTGAAGGATTGGTTCACTGGTTCCAGCAACTATCGCTGAAGGATTAGTAACATTAAAAAAGTAAAATTTAACATAAATCGGAATTGGTGCTGATTGCCAACCAGAGTATACATCAGAACTTGTTGAGGAAAGAATCAGCCTCTGAAATTAAATGAAATTACATTAAAAGGTTGAATGACCAGGATATTTGGTAGTTTAAAGGAAATGACAGACTTAAAGATTTGATAAGTAGTTTAACATCAAACAAGAGAGAGTAGAAATGTAGGTTAAACAACTGAAGATAGAGTATTCATGTTTAAGATTCGAGGTCCAAAAGGGACCAACAGGCTAATAATGAATACTCTCCCTTTTAGTTATTTAACAAACTTATACCAGTTTTAAAGAAGGCCCAACACAATTAAGAGTAGTGCATTGATAAAACAAAAAGTGTTATTAAACAAATGACATACAGCCCCTCAAACAATGGCTTCTCTATAAAAAGTGGTATAGATACAGTAGTAGTCAGAGTTAAGTTAACAAAACCGACTATGGAAACACTGAAATTAATCCAAGTCTGACTCTTTTGTTAACTTACTTTTGTTAAGTTTGTCAACTCTGACTACTTCTGAAATGGAAAATGTATAAAGATTTTGATAAATACCTGTGATACTATGTACTTTACAAGATATGGAGATAAAAGGTAAGTGAGAATGGCACTTAGTGAGAGTATTAATCCACCTCCGATGAATCCACTGATGAGACAATTACGTTTATTGTAGGTCATTTTGGTATTGACAATTAGAGGTGAGATGGTTAGTGTTTAAAATGGTTTATAAAACCAGTAACCACCAAATTCCACCTCCATGGTTATACTAAACAAATAAAAGATGTTACTCAGGCAGCTCAGCGCCATCTAATGATCAATAGGTTAACTTTATAAAAAAACATCAGATTATTAAGAGATCATTAATTTTCTGTTGTGTTAGTTAATAATTAAAATAAAATTGTAAATTGTTTTAAATTTTATTTATTTATTATGTGTTGATTTATTAATACAATCGAGTAGCTCTTAATGTCTGCATAAAGTTTAAGGTGCAAATTGAAACTCTAATTTTCTATCAAACTTTAATTGTTGGTTAAGGCTGCTACAAATTTTCAGATTGCTTTCGTACTCAAAGCATAGTTTTCAGTTGAATTTAATCAAGAGAATCAAAAACTAACTTATTTTTTTAATTAAAATCGAAGGTTATTTCAATTGATAAGAGATGGGGAGACCATCGAATGGACAATTTGTAAATTGTACAGCCATTTTGTAAAAGAAAATTCAATGTAATTTAATCATATTTATTGTACCAGTGTATTGTATCATAACTTGTATTCTTGTAATTCCCCCTCCAACGGTAGCATTCGCCGTTTTTAGCGATGCACATTAGAGTGTATTCGCTTGGTTGCTATCCACTTAACGAGAGTAACCGTTTGGGAGAGCGGTATCCCTATTCCCGTAATTGGGTGAAACAATAAAGATTCAGCTACTCGAATGCATTTAAACACTTTTTATACTCATGAGTATCAGCATTAGTCCAGTTTTTATTGTTTAATTGGGTTTAAAATTGAATTTTTGAGTCAGAAGATATTACATGTCTCCACAAAAGATGGACTTACAAGCCTTTCTGATTCATAAATATGTTTTGTACTTAATCAAATTTAATTTAACAAAATATACAAACTGATCAAAATGATTTATCCAGCATTACCCTCTCAATGTATTTCCGTAAAAAATGTACTAATAAATGAAATATGAACAGATTGGTCGCATAAAATCAGCTGAATAAACTTTCAAAAATGTTTAATTTGATCACATCGATCATTGGGTTGACCGAGGCCTAGTGATGAACTTTTTGGTGATTTTGTTGGTGTTATGAACGATCTTCAGTCTCGCATTTGTAATGCTTGATGTTAAGACGAACCAAACTGAGCTAAATTATCTGAATTCGCTATTAATACTTTTAACCAATGCAATATTAACTGTTTAACTATACTTCTGGACAAATGCTGGCTCTCCAGCATAGTAATACAATGTAACTTTAGTCTGATAGAGTCTCGTGCTGCTCAGCATGTTTTATCAGGCAGCTTAGAATAATTTCAATGTATTTTTTCATTGTTTCAGTCAAAAAATTAGTCAAATTTTTAGAATACAATAGTGATTGTATCTTGTTTCAATTATATTCTGTTTATGGGACATGCACCATTTGTGTAGTAATCGTGAACTCATAGAAACCATTGTTTCTATCAATTTGGTCTTTCATCTACTTGACTTTTGATATTAACGTCGATGGCTAACATACTGTGGAAGTTAATAAAAAATATTTGGTTAGTTTGACTAAACGTTTTGGTTAACCAGAAACACTTTTAACGATAAGGTAAGAAACATTTTTTGCTATTTCTGATCATACAATCATCATTCGTTCTTTTTTAAATTACAGAAATTCCATGGCATGGCTAAAGTTACCCAGGAGTAGATGTAGATGAAGCACAATTCATCGACGCCAACGAGTGGAGAAATTATCAGTGCAATTAATGATTTTACCAGATTGGTGTGAGATTTTTGGTCCCTTTTTAGCCTAATGAAATCGACTTTTTTGAGTTTCATCATGTCATGGGAACAGCATCTGACCACAAATAGTTACATTGAGGACAAAGATGTTGAGATTTGGCATAACGAAACATAATACTTTGAAGGATTTAAGCAAAAGGAGCTACACTGATCCCAGCGACAATAAGGACTGCATATTCAGTTTTGAAAAATGCTTGCATCAAATATTCATTTGATTGCATAAGTATAATTATCCAGTTTATTTGATCTTATTTTACAAGCTGTTAATTGTTTTGTTACAATGTGAATTTACCGCAACAAATTTTAGTGTTTGCTCTCTGATCTATTAATATGTTGATTCAAGTCACAATCACCCTCCAGAAACTGCATCAATATGGAAACAGCTTATTCTTACTATTCGTCGAGTAGCTCAATTTCTGGGTTTTCAATATTTTTTAATAGACCATGTTCCTATCATACTTTCATTTCAAACTGCTTTCATTAGTTTTTGATTGATATTTCACGAACAAAGACTAAAATTGTGACAAGTTGAAATTAAATTTGATAAAATCGTATTTTCTTCAAGTCCTCCTCAAAATGGTCTATTGAAAAAACGATGTGCACTTTCTGGTCAGTTTCTGGAGGGTGACTGTAACGACTCATCTACTTTCATTCTGGACTTTATCATCAACAATTTACGGACTTTATTGTACATTTTTATTATTTATAAATGTAAGGGCTACATTTATTAATGATATGTATCACTGGAGAGGGACTAAAACTGGAAAGTTACTTTGAAGGTTCAACTGATTTGAAAACAATCTGATTTCAATTTGGGCCAATTGACATAAAATCCTGCTGTTTCTAATTGTCTTTCCAGAATTAAGGCTTTTGCCAAAAATGAACCCTAAATTTGGGCTTCACGGAGTCTCATCATCATCATTCATTGTTGTTCATCTTCTCACTCAATTGTTTAAAATTTAGGTTTATATTTACTATTGTGCTTAATGTTAACATGCATATAGCATCATTGAACTCATCATCATCACCATCAACACCATCATTATACTAATTGCAAATGATGATCATTTTCTTGGCTGATTAACATTTAACGATAACATAATACAATTTACTGAAGAGAAAGAAAAGAGTCAAAAAAGTCTCAAATGATTAGGCTTTTTTTATGCGTTGATTCACCTTGTTGTTGAAATACCAATGAACAAACTTATTGACAAACTGGATCCATTAATTTCACGGCGAATCAGTTTTAATTTAACCTTAACTTTTAAATCACTTTCATTTCAATCGAAATAGTCATCAATCTCCAATCATTATCCATTATAGTTATTGGTATCATTCATACTATCATCATTACCATCAAGTTAATACACTAACCTGTAATTTATTAATCATCAACAATTTGCCTTATTTTTAAACACATTCAACTTTAATATTAACATACATTTGTGTGTATAAGCAAAGTAAAACAAACAAACTGATTTAAATTGCCAATCAATTTGACGAAAGACGCTTTTTTGTTATTTAAATAAAGCTTAAATAATATAAATGCATAAGCTATAATAGTTATGATAAAGACTGGACTTGATTGAATATTCTGATTTAATTCGCTGATCTTTCAGTTATTTTGTTTTGCTGTTTATTTTTTTCAGTTAGCAAAAAAAGATTTGATAATTGTCAAAAGTTAACTTGTTTACAATCAATCAATTACAGGAAAGCTGAGATACAATTGAAAATGATTGGAAAATTACAAAAAATTTATTGTTTTTTGCATCAAAGTGTATTACAATTGATTGATGAGTATTTGCAAGATGATTTAAAGATTATTACGAATGATTGAAATGAATGATCAAAATCAACGATTAAAAATTGGATAAAAAAATGTGTGCATGTTTAAGGGTAAAATGGATGGAAGGAAAAAGTGTATAAAAAGTGAAAAAAGTTGAAACATCAAAAAGTTTCTATAGATACTATTGTTTTGAAAAAAACAAACAATTGTAACTATGTTAAAACAGGCTCGTCTGGTTATTTAAGAGAATAGCTGTGGTTGCATTTGCTTTGAATCGATATATTTTTTCCTTGATTCTGGTCCGCTGGATAAAGTTATTCAACGCATCTTCCAATTAGGTTTAAGCTCAAACATATGATGATCAAATCGATAAACAGATCATCTGAATACTTGTAACTCAAATAATCCAAAAAGGCCAAAAAGCGACAATTTTTGCCAAAAATGAGTTAATCCTAAGCCGTACTGGTATGAGAAACGTACTTGATGATATTGGTGTGAGAATGATGATAATGAATTGAATATTTAAAATTGATGGTGATGATGGTGGGGTGATGATAGAGATTAAGATACAAATGATTATGTACTGTAGCTGAATTGCTCGCTGACGGAGATTTGATCGAGATATTTGCCCAACAGGTAAGCTAAAAGTGAATAAATTAGTGAACCAATTATGACGGTAATCAGATCTTCGGCAACTTGATGTTTTTCCAATTTTTCACCGCCAACAAGAACAAGGATTCCTGCCAGTGAGGCAATAATACAAATTATTACAATAACAATGATTATTGTACGAAAAACTCGTAAAACGGTTTTCCATTGCATGAAGATTGCACTCAAAAGGGTTCCATCAATGCAGACACTTATCACAGTGATCAGGATGGCTTCAACATATCCATTGACAATGGCTAAGACAAATTCAATGAGACTCAAAGTAAACTGAATTCCAATCAGGATCAACAAAAATAACTTTGTTTTACTAGTGACTTTGGATAAATCAGAAGCATTTCCACCGTTAGAAGATAACATCATTACAATCAACAAATGGACAAAGATGAGTTAGAAAAATAAAGGGAAAAGTACAAAATGATATAAAAAAGTAATATATAAACACACAGAGAAATGAAAACAGGGAAACAGATTAAACCAGGGAACAGTTGGTTTAATCAAAATAAGCTATTCAAGTATTGTCTTCAAAAAATTATCTATTTTGACTGAATTTCTTATTCTCTCTCCTTGAGAATGAAATTCAATTGTATAAGATGGTTGATGTTGTTTATCAAGCAAAACTGGTAATCAAAGTAAATCTTTCGAAGTTGGATGACAATTGATGATGATGATGAGAAGTGTAGTGTATCGAAACAGACAGTAATTTTCACTGAAAAGAAGGTGGAGAGAGGGAAAGAGGAGAGTGTGTGTAATGGGAAGAAAGAAAGAAGGAGAAAAAGATGATGAAAGTAGAAAGAGAGGTTGGCAAGAAGGAAGAGTAAATTGATAAACCAAAATTGAGGTGCATGGAAGAATAATTTAAGGAAGAGAAAGTGGTAGCTGAATAGAAAGAGAAAATAACAAGTACGAGGATACCTGGCACTTAATGACACTGCCAGATTAGAACGCATTCATTTTCGAGATCATATAATCTTTAAAGTTGCCTGTGTTTTGGTTAATCAACAATTCACTGAATTCAAGTTTCAAAAACACATTGCAAGTCTAGCCCGTTGTTTACGCTTTTAGCGATGATTTTGCTCGATGATTAGGTATCGATGTTATCATCGATATTATCATCGATAATTTCTGAAAAGTGACTTAAAAAAAGAAAGCTAAATTCACAGATGCTTCATGTTAATTGTTGGTAAAACTTAGAAATTCTAAGTTAGATTAAAAAAGCTTGGTTAAACGTTGATCAAGAAAAGTTGATTTCTCAGAAAACTTAAGATCTAAATGATAGTTGAAAACTAGTTCAAGTTAGCCTCATGTTTGTGAGAAACTGAGTCTTTGTTCTTGTACGTGTTGGGCGCTAACACTTTTTATTTTTTGGTGCGTGTTTCTCGTTTTTTTTTTAAAAATAACACTTAATTGACTTTTCAATTGAACCGGAATCAGCTTTCAAAAAGAGTTACTCTCATCCCATTTCTTCGTCTTCTCTCTTCACTAACCAATCAATTCCTTTACTTATTAATTTTATCCGGAAATGAGTTTTATTTTATTCTGTTCTCCTCACTCTCCCTCTTTTTCCCTCTTTTTCTCTCTATTATATTAAATCATTTTTTTCATCCTTTCATTACAGTTCAATATTGAAATAGTGCGATAACAATTCGCGATTAAACTTAGCTTTTCTTGTCCAGCCTTCCATTGGATTGTGGCTGGTCATCTTTGGATAAAACTCATGGATATCTTTTCAATTACTGTAGTTATTGAGGTTATCATCTGGAAAATTTACTAAAATTTTGGTTCCTTATTTTTTATCTTTAGGCATTAGTGCTTGATTTTGATATGATCACCTTTAACCTCTAATGATGACCTCAATTTTACCTCTCGCTAAATTTTGGTTATCATGTGTTGCACCTTTAACAACAACTCTTCACACATCTCGAGATGCCTTTATTTATGCCTTAAACATGTATAACTTTAAGTTTAATTTAGTGCAGTTGGTTTGACAATTTTAGATTTTGGTCTTTTCGCAGGTTAACTGGTTATTTGTCATAGTTTATTAAAATTAAACTATAGTAAATAAGATTAAGATGTATTACAAGTATAATACAAATATGATACACACAAGATATATTATTAAGGTAAAATTGATTGTTTGAATAACTTTCTCTCTTCCTTAATATTATTTAAGCAAATATCATCTTTCAATTTTTATTGAGTCCAATGTTAAACTAAATTGTTGACCTGTTTTGGCTCTTCAACCTAACAAAACGTTTCCTCGTTAACAACAACCAAAATCCAGATTTAGGTTAGCCTGGTGTAAAGTGTCCATCAGCATTATGCATAAAGGCAAGGAAACAAGATAAATGATCATCATTATCACCAACTTTATCTTCAACTTAAGATGATAATGTCTTTTTTTGTTTCTCCTTTTTTATTTAAATCCTTTCTTTTAATACGGACCATACAAATAGTTTATTTTCATAATCAACTTAAACCTTTCAATTGTCATTAACAAACCGTTTGAAGATGCAACCAGTTCTTAACCAACCTTTATGCACAACCTAATTGGATAGTCATGTAATGAAAGGGTAAACTATCAACTAACCATTGGCTAATCATCTTTGGCAAATAATCGCGAAGAGTAGCACAATTAAGAAAAGCCGAATACAATACAATGGGCTTATATTAATAAAATAAAAAAAGTTAGCTATGAAGATGTAAACAAACGCTGATTATAATCAAAATTAACGATAAAAAGATGAAAATTTTGATGATTTAACACATTTATATTAATATATTGAATTTAATGGGTAATTAACCATTAAGAACCACCATTTGACCAGAATATTGAATAAAACATAAGTCTATGAAAATTGGGTTAATTCAAAACTGCAAATAAAAACCTATGCTGGTTGTCATTTACAAAGATCAATCTTCTTTGAAATACAATCATTTACTGATCACTGATCATCGAGTAAACGTTCAACATGAAGTTTAATTTACTAATTGGATTAATTGTTTTATGTGTTGGAGTTGGAGTCGCTGTTGGGCAAAAATACGCTAAAAAAGAGTTGTTACCATTCAATGAAGCTTTTGGATATGACGTTCCTTCACGAGAGAGGACTCTTGGTGGCGCAGTTCGTGCTGCTAACAGAGCTTACCGACAAATGATTTATTATTACTTGTATTACCATGGAGGGTGAGTAAATTTATATAAATAATTGAATCTATTTAAACTAATTTACACTTAACATATTTGTATTACCATTTTTTACAATATTATAGGTAATTTATTACATTGTTTTGGATGATTAACCTTATTGGTTAGTAACGGATAATTTACAATGGATTTTCAAAAATTTGGATATTTATAAATTTGTTGAATATTGAGTTGATTTAGTATGATTAAAAAGATTGTTGTTGAATACAAAGAAAAAAAATTTCTCTCATCTGAACAAAATTTTAATTTTCGAATAGCCATTAAAACGAAATTGTGAGTATTATTATTCAATATTCAGATTCAAAATTATTTTCATTATGAGATTTTTTCACCCATTTAAGGCAATTGATTTTGCCTGAAAAAAGAAAAAGAAAAATTATTTGTACAATTTAGAAGTTTAGATTTACATAAGAAAAAATTTTCTTTGCAAAAGTGTTTTCATGTCTTCGCAGTGACCATTTGATCATTTGAATAAGAATCTTTACTAATTGTAGATATTGATGAGGAAGAATTAATTGTAACGGCTGAGTTATTGTTATTCTTGTTATTAACTGAAAGAGAGGGTCCCAAGTTGGTATTTAAAGGTTTTCTCGGTAATCCACAATTGGTAACACTAAAAACAAATTGTATGCAACCAAATTTAATCAAGGAACCGTGATGAAGAATAGCAGGTCCCTCCCAACCAGCACCATTGGATGATAATAGAGACGAACAGCTTGATCGACAAGAACATGACTCCCAAGTTAATTTATCTTTGGAGGCCATAAATTGTAGGTGAGCAAGTCCATCGGCAGAGGATGATAGGGATGATGATGGTTTATTATTTGTGGTATTGTTGATGCTATTGGTGTCATTTAAATAATTATTATCGGACGTTGAATCGTCTTTAAAACAATGCTTTGAACGGCTGGGGGACGAACACTGGGAATGTGAGTTTTCTTCGTCATCATGAACAGGTTTTGTATGATCAGTGTTGGCCTCGGCCTTTCTCTTGCGAGCTTTCTTCAAGATTTGCTTAACTGAAGCCACAGTGGGTGAATCTTTACTTTGATCCGTTGACTGTTGTTTGGAAATTTGTTTTTCCGTAAAATCACAGCAATACAAAACACTGTCCACCGTTGTACCATGCTCACTATAATTTAGTAACTCATATTTCTTTGAATCCTGGATCAAGATGAAGAATGCGAGAAACAAAGAAAAAAGAAAGAGAGCAAAGAAACAGAAAAGTAAATAAAATGTTAAAACCGGTAAAATTCAAGGTTGCAAAGGAAAAAGTATGAATTTCTTTACCTCATCGTAAAATATGCAAGCATGGTTTGGTGAAATATAATTACAATGACCATATTTAGTTAGAGAAACATCATTATTCGCTCCAGTACCAATTGTCAAAGTTCGATATGGCATTGGAACGATTGATCGATTAGGAAGCTGCCTATCGGAGAAACCATTTTTTGGTTTGATATAAATAGGACATAACACTGCTCGAGCTCGTAACTCAAGAGACATTTTTTTACTAAAATCAGACCCATTAGTTAGCTTATTTCCATTAATGTTTCGTGTTTGTTCATTACCATTAGGAACTTCTGGAGTTTTAGAACCACCATTACTTGTATGTAAAACGTTGGCAGGATTATCACTGTTATTTGTTATGCTGGTAACATTACTATTAATGTGGTTATAGCTATAATTTCCTAATGTTTTTTCCAATTGATGATTATTTTTGACCGATTTAACTGACGAAATCTCTTGAAGTTTTTGAAAAGCCAGAAATTTGATCAATTTATCATCCAGCTTGTTCAGCTCTTCATAGGTTAAATTTTCGAAGTTTATATTGTCCAGTTCAGTAGTAAATCCATTAGTTGAAAGCATTGATTTTTGTTGAGTTTGATCTGTTTTCGACTGGCTTTTATCGAAATTATCACATTCAACGTCATTAGATGCTTTATTTTTATCATTACCGTTGCTTTCCATTTCTCCATCGTGATGGTTAAGCTTACCGTTTATATGAGTATCTCTAGTTTCTGCTGATTTATCATCATTCGTTTTCTCTGCTTTATTAGCATTAGTTGTAACTTTATCACCGTTGACCATTGGTTTATGAATTATTTCATTAGTATAATCTCTACTTTCTGGTTGAATATTAACTGGCAGTTGAGAAGAATTTGGCCCTGAGGAATGAAGAGCAATCATACTCACTAAAGCTTCTTGCTCTTTTTGACACATTTGAGATATTTTTGTCTCATAATTGGCAAGGTCGGCCATACATTCTTTGAAATTTTCGTATGGGTCTATGAAAGATGGACTTTTTTTAGGATGAATGGCTATAGGATTTTCATACATTTCTTTGATAGCTTTGGGAACTTTAACACAGTTCTTTGGTCCTTCTTTGAGGTTACACCGGTAATATGGATCAGTCCTATGAATTTTTCTGAGAAAATCTAATTTAACTACTTTATCTGCGACCCGTGTACGACATTTTTCCCATAATTTTATTCTATCTGACAGGCTTGAAGAAACTAACAATTTATCTTCTAAGATATGCTCTACGTGATTAGGGCACATCCATCTGGTAGTTGGAAGAGTTGTTAAAGGTGGATCTAAACAGTCAGCATGATACAGGAGAGGACAATAATCACATTGAATCAATGGTGCCTTACGACAGCTTCGAACACACTTAAAGCACACTTTAACGGGAAGAGGAACTAAACCGTTGTCCAATTCATGAGGCTGTTTTTTCGATCTTGAGTTTCCACTATTTGTATTTGGCTGAGATTTTTTACTCGACCCAGGGAATGATATACATGGATTATACTCTGTCGGTAGTTGAAATTGAATAGGATTAACTAGTTTGGCAGCTTTGATTAACAATGAAAGAAGATTTTTCGGTGAACGTACAGTCGATACATCATCAATGACATCATTCTGGATATTCGTTATTTTGTTCACTGTTTTACACTGTTGAGAGCTTGAACTTGTTTGTTGTTTTACCGATTGACTTTTCACTTTTTCATCATGACAAGCCTGCTTATCAAAGCTATCAATTTCTTCATCAAGACTGTCTGAATTTATATTTGAAGGTTCAGTCTTTTTCTTTCTACCAGCAGACTGCTCTTTTATGGTATCCATAGTTAAAGAGGCACTAATATCAGAGAAACCATTAACATTTGTACTATTAGAAGAGCCGTTCATCACTTGACCAACTGATTTCCCTTCCAGGATACGACACCGTTTACAAAGCCAGTCACCGGGAGGAATATCATCTTCATCAAGGGGTGGATCACTAAAACAAAAAAGAAAAATCGAAAAGTAAGAAAAATGTAAGTCAAGGAGCTTGTGGAAAAAGAAGTCAAGTCTTAACAAAAGAATTAGAATAAGCATGGACTCACATAGTTTAATCTTTTGTTATTCAACTAGCATAGAGAAAAAAATAATTTAGGCTTTTTATTATCTAAACATGGTAAAATTGTAAAACTGAATAAATTTATAATAAATAGATTGCTTTGATATTAAATTTTTTAGGCTTCATAAGAAAATTTAACAGTAATAAAATGACTTGACTTTCTCCTTCACTAGGTTGAGCTTTGAAGGTAAACTTGAAAGGTAGATTATTTACTTGCAGGTCAGATGAAATGCTGCTGGACATTTATCACAACAAAGAAGATCACCACCTTCTTTACAGTAATTACAATATTCATTATTGTTACTTTTACCAGAACCATTTTTTAAATCGTGTTTTTTTCCATTTTTCCTTGGTTTTTTGCTCTTCTTCTCCTCTTCTGATGTTGGTGGAGCAATCAACGCTTGAATTTCCTACATAAAAATAAAAGAAAAATTTTAGAAAAAATTTATGAATGATAATTTTTTCATTGTGTAAAAGACAAAATTACTATTGTCAATTGACTGTAAAGTCAAAATACAAATATTAAATAGTAAACACACAAAGAAAAAATTAATAACCATTTATGGGAATAAAATAGCCAAGTAAACATACCTTCATCAGGCTACCCGAATTAACTAAATCATAAGAAACTTCGCTCATGATTGATTTATAAACACAATCAAGATACAAATTTAAAATAGTCCATTAAATCCAGAAACATGTAATCCGTAGATTTATTTGTCTGTACACTTTGTGCGCTCTTACCATTATGAGAAAGTATTCATTCATAACTTATTCCAAGATCAGGACTCGTTAAGATTAGAATCCATACAGGTATCTAAATCGCTTATCTAACTTTTCGTTTCACTTGAAATGTAGTTTTCAACTGTAATCTACCTAATCTAGCTTATTCATCGAACAATGGATATAAGCTCTAATTTTCTACCTCTGATTATCTTTGAACCAGTTTTATCAAGTATCTTTTAACTCAATCTAGAAGGTGAGTCAACATGCAACTTTAGCCATGAATCTTAAAATTTACAAAATTACAATTTCTCATTCTAATTTCTAATTTTTGTGATCTCATGACCATTCTAGCCTAATCCGGTAAGTTACAAAAATTGACGAATTTTGGGAAAATGTGGAATACAATAGATTTTTAAAATACCAATTGATCTGGATTCAAGCAATTAAGCCATTTTGACCAGTCCGAACATTAAATTGTTAAAATATTAATACTTGGAAAATTTTGAGATCACAAATTACAGTTAAAATTGATTTCTATAAATATGACTCCCATAAAGGAATCGGTGCGAGAAATCTTTCATAACAATTTCAAGAAAATCTCCTAACTATCAAATTTCCATATCATATTCCATATGATCTGAAGAACTGTTATGATGACTCAGGTGAGTGAACTTTATTTATCATTATCCTCAATTAGATATTTGTCTATTAAATGAGCTGGAATGATCATGATTTCAATAAAAATGGTAAAAAATTGAAATTATTGATATCAGTTTGTCCTTAAACCGCTCTTACTGTTAGTCATTACCAAATCAAGATATGCTACTAGCACTAAATTAACTACTGTTTTATTCTCATGAGGCGTATACAAACCTTTAATTTAATTTTCATGTTTAGATGCTCATTTAGGTCTATTTGAATTCTATAATTTTGTAATTATTTCTCTCCTAATAATTCAAATTAGTGTAAACTAGAATATGAATAGCTAACTCAAATTAATATTATTACTTTTGTAGCTTTCAAGTACTTTCACAAAAAATCACAATCGCCCTTAAAATGAAAATTTTAGTGTTACTTTTGATATTGTGTTCATCTTTCAATAGATTAAATTGTACAGGTAATTTGTTTTAATGTACAATTACGAACTTTAACCTTCTTTTACATTCTTTCTTCAGCTTCTCTTATAAATCTGCCTTTACGAGTCTCAGATGAAAATGTGATTCTTCATGCAACTCTGGTTGATAAGGTAAGTTTTAGTTACAAAATTATTGGTTCAAATGAAGTATAAAAATGCCATCAATATTGCCTGATTTTTTGTAGGTATCCAGTAAATCATGGTTCATCAAAGAGTATTTATCAGCTTCCTACTCAATACATGGAAAGATCGCTATCGATTCCGATGATTTCTCATACAACATTTTCTACAACAAGAAACACGACAATAAACGATTAGTTATTCATGGTGAGTTTAACATTTATCTTCATTAATTCAGAGATTACTTCAAAGAAAAAGTTAACTATAAAATTTTTGACTTACAATTTTTAGTATTACATGCTCACTTGTAATTATAGTTTTTCAATACAAATTCCGGCATTAAAACGATATTTTCTTTTGCTTTTTTAGACTCCGAATGTGAAGAGTACACATATGATGGTTATGAACATTGGGATAAAATGTTACCTGGAGTTACCAGCTCTTTGACAAATATGATTTTGCTCCTTGGACCTTCAATTTTGTATCGACTTCCAAGTGATGTTCATAGCTACGTGAGTCAAGATTCCGTGAGAATATAAAGCATTTGTTAACTTTCATTTTATAGATAAAAGGCCCAACAATGAAAATCAGGGGAGTTGATATGGAAAGCCTTTCAAGGGAAATTTCACCTAAGCTAAAAATCACTATCTATCATAAATGTAAGAAAATTAACATGACTGAATATCAATTTGTAATAGCATGTAATATGTGTAAATTATTTTTCATCTCAATAATAACAGCAAATCGAGAATCTGAAGAAGGCTTACTTGAACCTAGCCGGATTGAATTCAATGGTTACAACCTGTATTTAGATATGCTCTTACAAACCATTTCAAATGATAACCATCATATAAAAACTCAGGTATTCAAATATTCTCACATCATTAATTATCAATCATCTCGGCTCAATAAATATTTTACTATATTTATTACCTTTTGATTTCAGATAACTCCAGGTATTGGATGTCCATTTTACATGGAGGTGAATAAGTCTTTCCCCAAATTGAATACACATCGAATGCACATGATAATCAATGAGAGAGTTACAGAATCAACTAATTCAACAGTAACAAATTCAGAGGTTAGGCCATTTCCTAAAAAAATGAATTGATATTTAACTTATTCATGTTTAATGCAGATTTACGTTGATGGCTTGGCAAAGATTATCAGAATGACTAAAAATGACGGTCAAAATTATATTAAACTTCTCTATGATTACAATATCGGTATATCATACAGTTCAACAAACTCTAAAACCTGTCGATTGAAAGAGATTGATATAGATGCTCCTGGATTGAACAATAGAAATCAACTTGATCTACTTCAAATTTTCGATATGAACAAACCAGTTCGATATCTTGGAGAACTGGACTATGTTAGTAAATTATAACAATCGTTGTTTACGTGAATTTGAACTCATGTTTTTTTATCTAATTTTTAACAGAATTTGCAATCAGGACGTTTAGCTAGTGCATGGGAATCAGTTGAATATAATATTACGTACCGAAATAATCATTACGATAAACTAGTAATAACAATTTACATGGGAAAATCGGTTAGTGCAAAAATTACTCAAAGAATAATATTTTGATGATTAACTGGTTCTTTTTCATATTTAATAGTTTAACTTTACAGGATTTGTGCTTGATGATCAAAATTATATACCATTAGCAGTAGCAGTGAAAGGATATCTGAAAGATTCAAAGGTAAGGAGTAACATCAACTTATAATCATTAACTTAAACTGGATCGATTGATACTGACTAATTTTGCATTTTCACAGAATCTCTTCAATCTGGAAACTAGCATTAACCGAGAAATTCACGTTTATCAAAATGATTTCGTGGAAACTGATGCTCGTCAAATTTTACAATTAAAGGAATGTTATTCAGCGGAAACATTAGATCTTACTTTTCAGCTTATCAGTATTGGTATGCATATAATGATTCTAAAATCTTATATTGAGTAAATCCCATAACTCCGTTAAATTTTGTTTTTGGGTAGATGTCAAAGGATTCCAGATCGTGGAAGATTATTTTGAAGAGATAAAAGACCATTTGTTGTATTTAATTACGAAAAATGGCAATATATCACCACTTCGTATTGAAAATGTTGATTTCGAGGCTAAGTTGGATCATATTTTGGTAACGGTTACATTTTCTGAAGCACCTAAAGTTGATGGTATAGCAGTTAACTCACAATACTAAAATCTACTAATTTATTGTCCTTCTATTAATTTTAGTGATCATTATATTTCACAGATATTTTTGGAATCAAAATTAGACGATTGGATATCAGTAAAATTACCGCTACAGCTGTTACAGTTGCAACTTTAAAAGAATGTGTACAAATTCAATCGCTGGTTAACGAAAATATCAGGTAGTTAAATTATCAATATTCAAATATCCCAACTAATTTTTGTAAATTAATCATCATTTATAGAACGATTGTTTATTGTGATCACAAAAAAGATATATTATGTGAAAGCTATTCGGATGCTGACCATTTAATTGATGATTATCAATCTGGAGCTTTGTGTCTCACAATAGAATCACGGATGGGAAAATTGCTTCAATTAGGACAACAAATAAGTTTAGATTCAATCCACGATTATTTATTACATTCGACAGTGGGTTCAATTCTAACAATTCCCTGTGAAAACTGTTACCATGAAAAATATTCACACTTTAAGGTCAATGATATTGTCGATTCTACATCCTCATTGAAAGCTTCTTATAAAAGTGAGACGCAGTTCAAAGGTCCATATTTGAATAGAATATTATCAATCGATAACGATAATACATTGGTAGCTGGAAATGTTAAAAATTTTGGAGATTGCTATCGATCCTGTACTTCGGAATACAATTCACAATGCTCTTCATTTTCATATTGCCAAACTGCTAATCAAGTAAAATGTATTTTATCCAGTGGAGGATACTCAGAATCTAGATTTGCTTCAGAGGCATCCTGTAGTACGTATTATGCCAAATATGATACCAAATATCATCAAATTAAATCAAAAAGATTCAAAAATATAAAAAGTCATCCAATTTCTTCGACCAACAATGATGATTGTGCTAAATCTTGCATTGAAAATGGATTGGAATGCTATTCTTACCAATTCTGTGAGGCCAAAGGATTGTGTTATTTTTCGGGTTATTACTCCCAACAATTGACTGAAAGCTCAAACGAATGTGACATTTATATTCGTAAGTTGAAATAAATAAGATTTTACGTTTAACCTAATTTCAAAATTTATTTTATCTTTCAACAGCGAAAAAAATACATAATTATCAACTTAGTGGACCAACTATAATAATGAATACAAATCACATTGAGCTAGACTTGAACATTGATCAGTGTGCATCATTATGCTCAGGACGAGAAGATAATAGCAATGAAAGATGTAAATCGTTCAATTTTTGCCCTAAATCAAAGTCATCAGTCTCTTCATGCTTTTTATCAGCATACACTGTTCATGATGAAAACGTACAAACCACCAATTCCAGTGATTGTCGAAATTATAAATTGATATCTGAACAATCAATTAATAGCGAGTTTCATACAAATTTCAGAAAAAATGATAACAGTAGTGTCGGAATCGTGAGTTTAGCGTTTATCTTGTCATTTGTTGGACTTATGACCGGTTTTGTCGTGCCATTAATTGTTGGCGAATTAAAGTCATTTAAAAATCTGAATAAAAAACGAGATTTTTCCTGGGAACGTCAAGTCGACGAGTTTGATGGGACAAACGAGACTACCATCTGATTATGAAAATTTAATTAATTTATTTATAATTTGTAGTTCTCTAAATTAAATTCCTATCTAATGTGAAAATCAAACGAATTTCAAAATAAGCTTATATTTATGTTTGCACTTTTTAAGGTAACACTTTTATACACACAATTAGATTGTTCAGATGTCAAAAGTTTTGAACCTGATTGAGGTAAATTGTATAATCATTAACTTATGTTCTTGAAACATATTATGTCGATTTAATAAATGGTTATCCAATGGTTATAAAATAACCAACTGATGACAAAATAAAATCACTTACAAAGCAACTATTTAATATAATTTAATTTAGATTATGTCATATTGAATAACAATCTTAGGTCGATCAAATGGGTAATATTAATACATTTTTTAAAACCATTTATTACTTGAGAACTCTATTATCCTATTACCTTTTCACATGACATCCATTTGATGAACATGATGTTTCTTATACTGGTTTATCAATGTTTTTATTATTATCAATTAGTATAGTCAATTATTTCGTATCAAGTTTCACTCGGTATTCATTCAAGTAGACACTTTTTAATCTCTTCAACTAGACAAATAATTAAATTCATTATTGTTGTTTTCAGTGTTTACCATGAAAGTTATCCTTTTTCATTAATTATTTTCATTTTCATTTTTATCACTTCACAATTTTATTATTAATTTCATTATTCTCACTTTTCAGTTTAATTTGTTCATTGTTCAACACTTTTGCTAGACAAGCTTTTATCAAAAATTTCATTCAATCACTAAAATATGGCTAATCATATGATCCAAATCTGTCCAGATTACCACGGAAAACTGAAAGAACCTTTAATTCCTTTCAGATATTTTGTGATGTTTCTTGTTTTTATGGCTACTGCCATTGAATTTAGTTCGCGATGTGTACTTAATGTTGCCATACTTGCTATGGTAGGTACTAGAGATGAGGCAAATAATAATCTCACTAATTATTTAGATCAGCAGTCTACTAAGGTAAGTTTCAATAAATCAGCAACCATTCAAAGTTCCATTTCTAACAACTTCCAACATCGAATCGTATTTATTTTGATATTTTCAAATAAACTGAGCAATTATGAAGCTATTAATAAGCTGAACCAACCTTGAAGATTTAGCTCAATAATAATTAAGAACAATCAAGATAATTTTGGATAATTTACATCGTTCTAATACATTAAAAAAGTTTAGTCTCAAGTGTCTTTCACAATAGCCATCTACAATACATATACAAGGTTTATTAATATAGCCACTTGAATCGAAGTTATGCTGATTATAACTGATTGAACTAATTCTATTGATTGAATTAGTACAATAATAAATAATATATTAAAAGCAATGTTTGTATATATTCAGAAAGAGGTTATGAAAGTCTATGTTAGCGTTTTATTTACCAAATTTTTTGATTGTGATTTCTGGTTTTGGGTTTGCCATTGTTTCCTCAGATTAATTTCAATTGGGACCAGAATGATCAAGGAATAGCTCTTGGTGCTTATTATTATACTTATGCTGCTGTTCAAATTATTGCTGGTTCATTGACTGATAAATTCAACAATGTTCGTCTTTTGGCCTTTTCTCAGTTTCTTGCCAGTTTGTGTACCTTCATCACTCCATTGGCAGCTAAAACCAGTCTAACGTGTTTGGTTATCGTCCGAATGGTTCTTGGATTGATTCATGGAACTACTTTTCCAACCTTGTATAGCCTGGTTGATCGATGGTTTTCAACAACTGAACTCTCGTGGGCTCAAGGTTTACTTGAAACTGGATGTGACTTTGGCACAGGTCTATCAATGTCTTTCACTGCTTGGATAAGTAAACGTAACCTATGGGGCGGTTGGCCTGCAGCTTTTTACATAATGGGAATTCTCAATTTGATGTTTACCATTGTTTGGATAATCTCGGTTACTCCCGAACCCCAATCTAATCGTTTTGTTTCTGATTTTGAAAAAAAGCAACTTGCTGTAATTGTGGTCAATAAACTAGAGCCAACAAAAGTTAAGGTATGAAAAATGAAGACATATTCAAAACAAATCTATATCTTATAATTTGATTATCATCTACTGACAGAAATCAACACCTTGGTTGAAAATATTAACCTCATTACCACTTTGGTCAGTTGTTATAAGCAAAGGTATCAATAATTTGGCTTATAATGCTATCAACACTAAAGTCCCGGTTTACCTCGAATCAGTTCTCCATTTTAAGCTTGAAAGCAATGGACTGATTAATGCAAGCTTTTATCTTGCTGTTATATCTTCTGAATTAACGAGTGGACCATTAGCTAAATTAATGATTACAAAAGGCTGGTTATCGAGAACGACAACAAGAAAACTTTTTGAATCCGTTGGTAAGTCTGGATTTAAATTTCAAGAAGAGTAATTCGTTGAATTATTAAAACTTCATACAACTAGCAACTTTATTTTTTTCATTTTTCAGGCCTTACTGGAATTGGTCTAAGTTTATTGACAATCAGTTATTTAGGTGACCAACCCAATCTTATTGTGATCTGCTTGATACTTTCCATGTTTTCTTTTGGCTTATGTGTTGGAGGCAATATACCCACTATACCAGAAATGGCACCGAATTTGATCGGAACCACATTTGGTTTTGCTAATACTTTAGCTTGTGCTTCTGGATTCTTAGCGCCAGCAATTATTGGAGTTATCCTTGGAGACGAAGTAAGTATCACTAGATGAATAATGTAGATGCATTGACACTAATCTAATACTTCATCGTGTATCTTACACTTGCAGCCTGGCTCTCATAGCAAATGGACTTTTGCATTCAAATTAATGGCTGGTTTTCAAGTCATTGCATTAATATTTTTTAATTTATTTGCTACAACCGATCCTCAACCATGGGGTGATCATGAGAAAGATGATCCCGTAAAAGATGGAGAACTGATAGAATCTCAATCAATCAGTACAATTTCTAAAAATTTAGACTAAAAATCATTTTAACTCATATAGTCTAGTCCAATATGGTTATTGACAATGTACCTTATTCAGTTAAATTTGTTACAGATTGTACAGCACACAAATGAATTTAAAGTTAGACTCTATTCTAAATGTAAGTTTTAGATCGATAAATTATTTTTAAATTTTATGCAAATTCCTTATTTCCATCAGCATTTTCCAAAATAACCTTTATCATTCCATTGTTTTGTACAAATTATGTAATTCATAATGATCTATAATCTAATTTAGTTTATCTGTTATGTTGAATGTTCAATATTATATTAAAAGTTTATTTAATCTTCAAAATAATCAAATAAAACAACAGCCTTAAGAAATTTGATGATCCTTTTTCTAGAGGCCGCAAAGTGCAAGACCTTAGAAGCTCTTTCAGTTCGGTTCAAATAGAGCAATAAAGGAACAGGAATCCATAACACAAGCATAATTACAGTACCGTATTCATAGCCTTGATCACATTGGATTTTCATTTCATGGCCTCGACATCATTTTAACATTCATTAAAAGGTGAAAACAAAACTCGTAAAGTTGATCCTTGTGCATCATTCCAGATTTAGCGCCAGTAAAATCATTCAAGCGCTGGCAAAAGTTAAACTCATTTACTATGAAATCAAGATAAAAATTAAATTTCTTCTAAATATATTTATTCAGAAATAAAAAACAATAAATATAAAAAAAATATTACTTTATTTACAAAATTGTTTTTCTTTCGTAGAAAGGTTTTGATGTATTACAAGACGAATCAGATTTCTCATCTTTTCTCATTCTTCTTCATTTGTTAACCAAGCAAGTTGAAATTTAAGCATTTAGCAATCACTCTCAAAAGTACTCAACAGTTGCTGCTCCTAACATTAATGTTTCTTAAGAGGTGATAATAATAAAAGATGTAAGATGTCAAAGAATGGAAGAGTTAAGGATCGAAGGAGACTATCAAGTGGTACCTACAAAAGCTAAGAAAAGCTTTAATGATGAAGCAAAGGGAAAACGTTCTCTAGTCTTCATAACAATTGATAATTGTGTTGATGTTGGAGAGTTGATATTGTTTTTGTTGTCATTATTTGGCTGGTGATGTAACACGCTGTTTGTGGTGAGATAACGGAGACGTTGAACAGAATAATCCAGGTCATGGCTGGTTTAGCAAGGAAATGAGCTGAATGATGGTTTAAACTTTTCTCTCGAGAATAGAAGATAGAAGAATCAAGAAATGAGAGAAGAAATCAGAATATCTCAATTACAAGATGAAGCTCTCAACAGACTTGAAAAAAATGAATAAAACGAGCGGAATGAGGGTGTTAAGGGATATATACTATAAAAAGGTGTAAATACATGATTAACTAAATTCTCATCCAATAAGTGAGTAAAAAAAGAGAAGATTTTGGCTGATGGTGGACGAAATGATAAGAGGAATGAATCAGATGGTTGATGATAGGTGACTTTCATTCCGGTTATTTATATTAGATACTTTTCTCTTATATTTATAGTTAAAAAACGAATATATAATGATGTAGTGATGATGGATAATGTGATGATGATCATGGGTACTCCAGTAAACATTTCGCTTCATTTCTGACCCATAAAAAATTATAGATGCTTGGAATCCTTTCAAAACGATCGTAGATGGGATGGATAAGCCATTTAGGGACTGTAACTTGGCTTATAATTGCAATCAATAATACTTAATGTTGCATATATTTTGGTGGTCATTGATTAGAGAAGCAATGAAGAAGATGAACAAAATTGTTTGATTCAGGATTCCATCAAGGCTTGAGATTTTGCTTTAGATTTTTGTAGATTGTTATTTGTCAGCTTGTTAGCTGCCCATCATCCGAGGTACCCATTTTTTTGTTTACGTATGTTCATGATAACAAATTTAACAGCAAAAAAAATTAGATTGTTACTCTTTAGTCCAGCTTATTTGCGACAAATGCTTGATGGATAATCACAATAATCTGAAAAAAGAGGCATTAAATTAATTTTCAATGGATTAAAATACTTGGACAGCTGATTAAACTAATTCCCACGAATTGTAGATCACAATTTTGTAACAGTTACAGTGTAACTTAGCAACTATAAATGACCGGCAAACAATTTTACCTTCTGACATTAAGCCTTTGCTTTTGTTTTCATTATCTTTCTGTCTGACAATTAATATAATTAAATTTATTTACTAATCAAAATTACTTATTGTTTCATGGTGAAATAGACTGTTTTACATTGAGTGGGCTTTCGATAAGTATTATACAGCTCTTACCAATGATATCATCTACCTACAGAATCAACAGACCCACAGCAATTGAATCTTGTTAAAATCTGGCAATCACACCAAATCGTTTGAACAAGAATGTTTTTCAAGTGTAAGTTTTCTGAATTTTCCTTTTTAATTTTACCTTTAATGGCCTTCTAATTCTGTCAGTTTTCTAATATTCTCTTACTTTCTCTATTAACTATTTTTTGTCCATAGCCGTGCAGGATATCACGAAGACGTTTTAACCTTGTTTATACAATTATCATCTCTAACAGGAGTACAATGGTATAGCTAAAACAACAAAATCTTCATCATAAAGAATCTTCATCTTCATCTTCAAATTTACATTATATTCAAGTTCCGATTTTAATCAAATTAACCAATAGTCTGATCAACTCCAGACGTTATCATAAATTTTGAAAATTTGATTTCTGCTAGCTGTTTTAATAATTCTAATTCAGAGCAACATTTCTTTCTTTTAGCTCAATAATGGAAAACAAATCTTGGTCAGCAATTATTTCGTTGTGTACTCATTTAAATGATTTCATTCGATCAAACTCACTCAAATTACCAATTACATGTTTCAATGGAATGGGTAATCCAGTTTAAAGTTATTAAGAGTAAATCAATTGCAATCTTTTCTCTATTTTCAAGAGTTTTGAAGCAATGAATTCACTGTTTCATCAACTAATATAATGTCCCGATTTCTAAGTACGTGAATTTCTGTTTGATTTAGTTAATTACCTATCCAGTGATAATTTTGATCGACTCCTAAAGTTTATGTAAACTTGCAATATTATAACCGACGAAAATCGATTTCATTAATTTCCTAAACCTTAGTGAATGCATATTAGCTCACTGCATCCATTTATGTAAACTTTTGCTGACTTGAAATAGATGTTTACAGACTGAGAAAATAACTTGATAAAAAATTGCATTAATTCTAGTGACTCAAATGAAACTTAAATTAGTCACCACTCAATCATCACGTGAACCTGAATTTTTTTCACTTTTGTCTATCTTAGGACTCAATTTTTTCATCTTTTCTAATGGTTTCAGTTTATAATCGTGGGAAGTGAATCAAGGTGTGTTATTCATTGATTTATTGATGATACTAACCATTTCCAGAAAGACAAGGACAAGCATCAACATAAAGATCGCCCTTAATTTGGGCAAGAGTACATCGTTCACCTCGTTGGGCTCGATTCTGGCAACTTCGGATTCCTGATTCTCGGTTTAACAAGCAGCATCCAGATTCACAATCATTGCTGTATGAACAAATATCTCCCAATCCACGGTGAGTCTGATACCAAAACAATCAAAAAGAGACACAATTAACATACAAGATCTGAATTTTCATCGCTAACATCGTCATCATCATCTTCTTCTTCAATTAACCCAAATGACAATGATATATTAATAGTTTTCTGATATGAAAGCTGAGTAAAATAGTTTGATTCGAGTGAAACCGATTGAGATTAAAAAGAAGCAAAGAAAAAAGAAAATGAATGAAAGTAAAACATCATTCAGTTTCATTAAACAATATCACGGAAACAGGATTTATTTTAACTATGATTACAATTTAATAAATCATCAACAAGGAAATATCGTTCAACTATAGTCTGGTCATTAGTTGGCCATTTTGTCTTACCATCCAACACAATAGCTTTTTGGTCAGTAACTAATTTATTAAGTAGGCCACTAAATTGATGATGATGTGGTATACTTAAAATTGATACGAATTTATTGAATTGTATCACAAGCTTCACTCTAGACATTTGATTTAAAAAGGCAAAGAATGTCAATTGCATTAAATCAATTATTTCAAACTTACCTTTCTAGGTGTGTCATCCATAGGGTGTTGCATCATTTCTGGATCGGACCAATCAATGCCATCATTTGAAGGAATATAATAAGATTTTTTATATAAATATCTCAAAGGTTTCTTGTGGAAAGGATTTTTTGGTTCAGTTCGTTGAGCTCGATGGACATCCCAATAACTTTGTATCAATGGAAGAGTTACCAAAACCATGAGAAACAGAGAAAAAAGTGACGAATTCATTGTCGATTTGAACAAAAAGAGCAAATTTAAAAACTTGGGTGATATTAAGCAGTATAAAAATGAAGAGAAAGTTGTAGTTTGAACGTTGGATTGACAAAAAAAGAAACCAATTTATCTTCTATTTTGCTGCTTCGCAAATTGTTGGAAACAAAGAAGATGGACGTAAAACACTGGATAATTTTCAACTTTCACTTTCGAACTTGACACAGCTTTACAAATGATCCGGATTACTTAAACTCTTATCAACTGATTACTCTGATTAAAAGGCTTTCGTTGTTTATTTTGGTGTTTTCTGATGTTTCTCTCAATTCAACCTTGTTCAAAATAACCAATGGAGCTTAAGGAGTCAATATATTTATCCTTTTCCTTGTCTACTTCGTTACTCTCACTCAAACTCTCACTTTTTTCATTCGCTTTGCTTCTGAAACCAAATATACTGGTTTTTCAGGTTTCTTCATTTTACCATCTTATCATCTTCATCCGTCGGCTGTTTACTTCTTCGTTGCTCCATCAACATCCTTGAGTGATTGGATTTCTCCTCAAATCTCACCATGTTTCACATATGTCAGTCTCTCTCTCTTCTCTCCCATCGAGAATTTTACAATCAACGATTGAATTGTTTACATTTTCCAGGATCGTAATGATGAGTAGAAGAATAACGATTAATAATGAACATCAAAAATGAAAAGTACTGAAACAATGAAGAAATAAAGCTGGCTCGATTATCACTGTCCCTGTTACATGTCATGAAAACATAGCTATATTTCATTAATCTCCAGCTTCACTTTTAAACAAAAGCTGGTCGAAGAATGAACTTGTGATCTTCATTAAATGATGTGGTTTGACTTAAGTTATCTTGGATCGATCTGAGATTACAAGAAAAGTTGATCAAGCTTAACTTGAGGATTGGTAAACTTTTAGCTAATATTTTTAATAACTTTTGCTGATAAACTTCTTCAAAAAACTAAAACTTTTACAGTTTTCGTTCACATCATTCACCAGTTGTATCAAGTGCTAAATTGATGTTGAACTGGCAGCCATTTTCCAAGATTCGTCCTTTTCTTTGCAGAAATGATGCTTTAATAACTTACATTACATTTAATTAGGTTGTCCACTAAAATATTAATTTATCGATTTGAATGATGCACTGAATGATATTCAAGAAGCAGTATAGATGAAAGGTAAACATCGTTCGCGGTTAAATAAAAGGTAAACACTAACAATGTTAACTTAAGTGTTATTTGATTTACGGTGGCAACTTTAACAAAATCAAACTGTATATTATTATCAATCAACAAATCATTTTGACAATGAGGAGTCCAGTTTAGGCAAGTTTTTTTAACTCTCATTATTATATAAAATTTTATGACCTGACCAGGTCAAAACTTTTCCGCCAATAACTTGTTATTTACTCATTCTTTTTTTTCTGTTTTATTATTATCATTTTATTCAGAATGATGATGATATTAACGATGATGCAAATGCAAATGATTATTATTTATGCTCAACCAATAGCTGATAACCTTTAATTGATTGTTATCATTAAAATTTGGTACCAATTGAGTCGAAATCAATTCAATAAGGATTATTATATGCAACGGATAATCTGTTTTTAAACGTTATAAGATAAAATCATTGGTCATATTATTGATTCACATCAGTCTTTGCTCATCTTGATCTGAATCAAAAGAGTATTTCATTGCCTTGATTGTGGACAAATAATGTTTACTAATGACCCTTGAAAAGCAGAATTTTGCGAATCGAGAAGAAACCAAAATTGAGAAATCAAATAGTCGAATAATGATTATAATAATAAAAACGAAGGATCAAAAACTGGTTGACCTTTAATCGCATCATGATCATCTTAGATTATAATTTGGACCTGTTATTACTTATTGATGGTACTAACTTTTGCAGTTCATGTAAGTACAATTTGTTTAGCTTCTGATTCTTCTTCCTTTCTTACAACAATTAGTCTTAAATTTTTCGATTTAAACTTCTGCCAAGTTGATCTTTTACATGAAGCCTGTAATCAAATTTATTGTGAATTGCTTCCAGCAAACCTTGCTAACTTTTAGCACAAATATATTAAACGAGATTGATTATGATTTACAGTCGAAAGTCAAGCGATTACCTTTTTTAAGATGGTTAACTTAATCTAATGGTAATATCAATGTCAATAATCAAATTAAACATATTAGCCATATACTTGTTGAGTGAAAAATAAATTTCCAGAAAAAGTTAGATTACCGGTCAATCATCATTTTTTTCATTCAACCTCTATCCTTGATATTGAAATTCAATGACCAGATAAATTGACGATTAACTATTTTCTATTCTTTTATCCAATCATATCTCATTTACTTCTATTTTTAATTTCAGAAACTCGAGGTCAAACCTTTCTCGATTGTTATTGTTCTTGGATGTGATTAATATCATCGCTGTTATGTCAAAATTTTGCATAAATAGCAGGTATAATTTGTTTGCGATTTTCATCTGCTCGAAGGCCAGTTTATTTGGTGAGTGTTTACGAAAGCGTTGCCATTGCTGGTGATAATGCGGAATTGGTGTTAAATATTGCAATAATGAGAAACCAAGTAATTTGGCTTAAACAATTGATTTCATTCTAAATCAACTATCCTATTGGTCTCAACGAATGTCCACTGATCATTGTTTTATTGGTTAAGGAAAAGTTTAACTCGAAACAATTAGTATTCATTTCACCTCGAATGGAAGTTTAAGTATTGCTTTACAAATTACCAGACACCTGATTCATGTTTACAAGGTTGTGGTCAGATGACTTTCAAATTGTATTGGATGACATCGACAATTATGTCCCCGAATAACCCTGGAGTTACTGTAATTTTAATCCTGATTTATCCCAATAAGTTTACTATCAATGATTGATTGTAAATTATCAGGGCAGCTGTTTAATTGCCAGAATTGTAACCTTTACCTTAAGTCTGATCAAGACAGCAATAAGTTGTTCTTACTACCATTGGATTAAGTTACCAAAGGAGTGTCAAAAGTGTTATTTTTGTTAATCCTGAATCCATCATGCAAATTCTGGCGTGATATTATCAGATTTCAATCATCATAATGTTCAACTGCAAACCAACATTCTAAACGTCGGATCAAAATATAATTGACAGTCGTGGCTTGATATTTATTTGGTTAAAGAGTTTATTTTAACTAACATCAACTGACAAGAATCAATTTATTTTTTGCTTCGTAATTAATTTGAAAGATTCAAGGATTTTTGGTTACTTGATTTAACTCGTATGCCCGCTCGATTGACAATTAAACATCCCATTCAGCTGAAGATGAACACCAGGACAAGAGATATCTTTATTTACATATGCAATGCATGTTAACTAATTGTATTACTACAAGGACAATGTATTATTGACAATCAAGTGACGCTGTTATCAAAAATTAAATCAAATGTAACCAGATGATAATGCATCAACATTTACAATTAACAATTGTAAAAGGTTAAGGTTCTTAAAGTCAGCGCCATGTTGATCGAATCAAGTTTTCATCATCATTATTATCTACTTAAGGGTCACTAAACTGTTGATTTTCAATAGCAACAGCAACAATTCATTCAAACAATATCTTGATTAAAAACATCTGAATATATAAAATTATTTTGGCTCAAAAAGGAGGGCTTGTTTAACATAATAATAGTCAATATTTTGTACGATGACCTGAGTAACTTAATTTCAACTCTTTCAATCAAACAACAATATGAATGCTTAACCATCCAATGAAATGCAAAAAGGTTAACTGAATAAATAGACAGAATTGAACAATCAAAGGGTGTTGATAGTACAAGTATTATATCAGGTTTATAAAGCCACTCTCACTCAATCTGAAACTGAACATTATCCGAACTAAGAAAACCTGATTATGATTATAAATTGTGAACGGTTCTCTCTGTAAAATTGTTATTGAAACAAGTTATCAAAGCTGTGTATTTAACTGAATACATGGAATGAACTATTAAAATATACCGAAAAATTAAAAGATAATAGGTTGTTATTAAAGCAGGCAAAACTTGATTTTCTCATAAGGTAACAATGACCTTAAACTATTAGCTTGATATTTTCAAAACAACTTTCTCCTTTACAACAATCATTAACTTTCTATTATTCTTAATTTAGCAAACCAACCATAATCATTAAACAGTTTGATGGGATCAATGGTCGCCAGTGATAATCTTGTAATTCACACAGATTAACAGTCACGAAAAGAGAGCTTCATCCTTTAAAATTAATATCCATACCTTGTTTGCTGGGTTCGGATAAGAAGGGGTAACTGATTTATATAACCTGTTGATCGCTGTAAGCTAACTTTAAGTTTTTTATTTCTTTATAGGAATTTTATTCAACATTTTGCAAGTCATAATTAAATTTAATTTAATCATGATATTTATTGAAAGCTTAATGTTGTGTCCACTGAATTGGCTTTATGTCATCAATAATTGTGGTGATACAAATTTCAATGGAAGTTATCTTTATTATTCGATCGAAGACATATTTAAATTAGATAACAGGACCAGTAGTTCTATCGAAGGCATTTATGGAGGCAGTCAAGCGTACAAACTGGATGATTTTGTTCAATCATTCCCTAGGTGGTCATACTATGCTTGAACGTTGCAGATACATTGATATTAATTAATAACTAGTATTGGCTGTAAATTATGTGCGCTAAAAGACTTGAAATAACTCAGAAAATTTGAATAATGAAGGGAACGAAGAGATAGTTAAAAGTGATCGGACTATTGATGACTTGCTCCTTGGGATTTCCATCTAAGCATGAAGATGGTGTCTCGAATCCAGTCATACTTTTAATACCCAGCTTATTAATTCTGTCGTGCTCAAAAAGGCCAAACTCAATTGCTGAATGTGATCCTTTAGTAATTACATCATTCACTGATTTGGATTAAACTTATTGATTGCAATACTCAGCAAATTTTTGTAGACGGGCATTTCAGATAAAATAAGTGGCTTTTTATCTTCTTCATCTTTCGCATATAAACATCCATAAGTTTTCATAGAAGCATAAGCTGCATCATACATAATAGTAACATATCTGTTCTGTTTGAGCATCTCAAATATACCATCCACACCTTGGCTATTCAAATCCGCCCAAATAGCCTTATCCATAAATGTGCGAACATATGTATCTTTCGAATTATTTAGTGAATTATCACAGACTGATGGTACAATGAGATATGGTGTGAAATTGTGATTAATAACATCTGTAAATGATTCCAATCTAAGATAATCAGATTGATGAATCATTTCTGTTTTTATTGAAGCTGACAATAATTTACTGGCAATCAGCTGAGCAACTATGAAGGCAAGAAAAAATAATTTTCTTTGAATCTGTTCACTCGCGACGAAATTTTGAAGCAAAAGGTAATCAAATTGAGACCAGAATATATGGATGCAACTAAAATGATGCTTATATTTAAGAACGAAAGAGTTCATTAAAATGAAAATACCGAAAAGAGCTGAGAATAAGATCCAAAATGTGAAATTAAATGAAAAAATGAAGTCGAAAAAAGATGAATCTGCTGCATAAGTTTCCAGTTTACTCGAATATGTTAAGTGACAATTTTTTCCACCCGTTCAGACTAATTATTCCAATAAAATCTGTTTCTCCACGTTGCATATAAGATAGACCACCATTGCATGTACCTTGATCAGCACAAAAATTTATTGGTGACCCGAACAGTGAATGGAATGTTACATTCGTTTTTTCAATAATAAAATAAAAAAATTCAGAAAATAAGGAGCAAGAATACCATCTAATGTTGAATTTTTAGTGACGAATAACATTGGCGGGAATTCAACGACTCCGTATCGAATCGGACGCATAATTTTCCTTAAATTCAACTTTAACAAACTCTAATGAACGATCAAGCGTATTAGTTTTACTTAACAATTAAGATCGATAAATGATTGGTAAATAATATTTCTTTGGAAAGCTCACTAACAGTGAATCTCACGGATTGAACAAATGTAGAATCTCGTGAAATATTGAACTCTCTGATGTATTAATATTTCAATACGATTGAAGATATTTGTAGGAAAATCTGTAACCAATTCAATAAAAATGGATCGATTTCAAATTCAAATGTCATTTCCATAGTTATAATATCATTTTCATATTGACCTACAGTTTTTCCAATACATGACTTTTAAAATCTGAAATATCAATAATGTTATTATACTTTATAATAATAAACAATACAAGATCCTTGGGATTGGTCACCGGACCCTCGAAGGATCCACAGCCTGGGTCGTGCCGTAAAACCAAATCTCCAAGTTTCTACTTTGAACTCGATTTTATCGAAAACTTCTGATCATAAAATCTTTAATTTGAAAAATGGACTCAGTTTTAAAACCCACTCTAAGTCTTTACTCTCAACTTGAAAGTTGCCAAATATACCAAATACTCGCGGGTTGACTGTATTTTGTTCATGAAAACGCTAAAAAGTAATGTACTGTTCGATAAAGTAACTGTCTTCTAATGAACTAACATACTGTATATTATGTTTTAATCCATCCATTACCCGGCAACCGGGACGACATTCCGAAACAAAATTTATGGAAAAATGATTTTTTATCACAAAAAGGTCAAAAAAGAGGAGAAGAAGGACACTTTTTCGTTGAAAAGTTGTAAGACAAAAAATATAGATAGTTATCGATAAAATTGAGAACAAACTATATCGATTTAAGGTATCTGAGTTAGATTGCCATCACAGGTAACAGCAGCTCTTTCATCGATTGAATCAAGAGTTAAAAACCTTGAGATGAATTAGTTGTCACTATGTTTAAAAACAAAAAAAAATCAAGTAATGAATTGAAAAATGAAACAATATTACAAACAAGAAGCCGAGAAGGGAAGATGTGGCCATAAGAGGCTTACTTAATGTTTCGCAGATATTTTCTTTTGAGTAAAAGTATCGATCCTCTGCCTATCGATAATAATCGATACTTTAATTTGAGGTCTGAATTTGATGAAATTATCAGGCAAATGGTAGAATTGAGAAAAAATTTTAATAAAAGTAAATGATTAAAATTTTCAAATTTTGTGATTCTTTTGACTTCAAGCTCGATTGATGTTAACTATTTCCAATTATTGATTTTTGATAATTCACAATCAACATTTTAGTTTGATAGTGAAAAGTTGTGATTTAGGTTATCCAAATTTTATATAAATCTATTAAGAAATTAGGCCCAAACTGAGGAGTAAATATTGATTAAATTTTAGGGCAACTATAATTTAAAATTGAATAAGTCTTACCATCTTACACGTTGAAATATTATAAAAGTACAATCAGAGGTTTAAGACTTTCTAGTTTACCCAATATTCACAATAATAGCTCAGCTCTAACAATAATTATTATTATAATTAAATGTATTAATAGCTGTTAAAGTGGTTGTTGTTAAGGTTAAGGTTTTTAACACTGAATTTCAGTTAACTTAGCTCAAACAGTAATAAATGTATTCCCATGTGATTTCTGTTCAATTTTTACCTTCAATTTGAGGATGAGTCTAATGATGATTATGATTATGATGATGATGATGATGAGTGGATGAACCAATGAAGTAAATAGCCTCAGGCCTTAGGCCATTTACCGCGAAATAGAAAAAAAAGAAAAGAAAAATTAGAAAGTTATATAACCTGTTGATCGCTTCAAGCTAACTTCAAGCTTCTTGTAAGTGTTTCACTTGTTTTTTGTTTCTTTTCAATCCATTTATCTTTGAAATCATTTAAACCTTGAAATGAACTTTCTTGAGCCTTCTCACTTTTTCTCATGATTACAAAATATTATCAAATGATATTCCTTTGTTTTTTATTTTACTTTCATCTTTTTTTCATTTAGTGATAATTATATAAAATTATGAAGACCTCCTGAGGCAAATTAATGTATAGTTGATATTTTATCAATGCCAATTTTTTTCAATCAAATCAACTTGTCAATTTGTAGCGATTCAACTTTTGGTGATATTGATTAAAAAAGTCGACTTGATAAGTTTACAGATATTTCCATTTGGCTTTAGCGTTTTGTTAAGGAGTAAATATAAGAATAAGTTTTCGTTGATAGTCAAAGGCTTAACTGGTATTTAGAACCAATTTGCTTGCTGAGACAATTGAAGTTGCAAATAATGTTGAACCAATAATACTCCATCATCGTTACTAATGAATCATTAGTAATGATGCATTAGATTATTAAGATGGTGATGAAGAAATGGAAAAGAGAAAGTTAGGACAAGATAAAAAGGTCACTAGACTTAGCAAGCATAACCAAAAATAGAAACTGATCATGTTCGTCTTAAAAATCATTTCAAGTTTCAAGCTTTACATCTAAGAGTCAACATTTGTTAAATCTAGAACCAGTTTCGTAGTTTAATCAATGTATCATAATAAGGTTGTCACATATTGATGGCGCAACATTTAATAAGGTAGATCCAAAGAATTGACTGAATTTATTATTTAAGTTCTGTAACATGCTTTGATACATTTATTTAAATTTCTTTAAATGACGAGATAATACTAATAGGGCGATGGTAAATTAACTTATCCGTTTTGTTCACTAGTTCGGACGTAATTAGTATTTCTTTACAAATATTCTATAGATATCAACTTATTAAAGCTCAAATTAGGATTGTATGCACTGAAAGCTTAATGTTGTGTCCACTGAATTGACTTTATGTCAATTCCGTCTTGCACCATTTCCCATAAAGGACTCATATCTCGTAATCTTTTAACATGATGAATACACTTTTCAACAGTAAAATCTATTTCGGCTTCAGTAGTGAATCGACCAATACCAAAGCGAATGGATGAATGAGCCAAATCTTCTTCTGCTCCGATAGCTCGTAAAACATAAGAAGGCTCTAATGATGCTGATGTACAAGCTGAGCCTGAAGATAGAGAAATTTCTTTTAGGGCTACTAATAGACTTTCGCCTTCAACACAAGAAAAGGACATATTCACACAACCGGGATAACTATGTTCACGATCTCCATTTACAATTACATCTGGGATATTTTCCGTTATCTTGTTGACCAATCTTTCTGAAAGTTTGCTGATGTACTGATGATCATAATCAAGTTCTTGGGCAGCAATTTTACAAGCAGTTCCTAGACCAACAGCTAATAAAGTTGGTACTGTTCCACTGCGCAATCCTCTTTCTTGACCACCACCACTTTGCAATGCCTCAACTCGAACTCTCGGTCTACGACGAACATAAAGAGCTCCGATTCCCTTAGGACCATATAATTTATGCCCACTTATTGACATCAAGTCAATATTCATACTTTCAACATTTAATGGAATTTTGCCAACTGCTTGTGCTGCATCTGTGTGGAAAAAGACTTTGTTTTTACGACAAATAGCTCCAATTTCATTGATTGGTTGTATCACACCAATTTCATTGTTAACGGTCATTATAGAAACTAAAAGAGTATCCTTATTTATGGATTCCTCCAAATCTTTTATATCTATTAAACCAGATTGCTGAACTGGTAAATATGTAACTCGGAATCCATTATTTTCCAAATAACGACATGAATCCAAAACGCATTTGTGTTCAATTTGAGTTGTAATAATGTGACGTTTTTTCTCTTTATAGAAATTTGAAACTCCTTTAATTGCGAGATTATTTGACTCAGTTGCTCCTGATGTGAATACTATTTCCTTTGGATCTGCACCAATCAAGGAAGCAATATGGGTTCGAGACTCTTCAACTGCTTTTTCACTCTCCCAACCATAAGCATGAGTCCTCGAATGAGGATTCCCATAATATGATGTCATGTATGGTAACATGGCGTCCAAAACTCGAGGATCAATTGGTGATGTTGCTTGAACATCAAGATATAAAGGTCTCAATTGAGGAGTTTTCTTAGATGATCCTAAAAAAATAAATAAAATGGTTAATCAACACTATCTCTACTGAAATAGATTTGACTGAATGTTTTGCACTTACCATCGCTACTCGAAGCACTTGCGTCGCGTTTGAAATTGTTATTCAGTCCATATAAATGTGGTGATAAGAACTTCGATGTTAATGATCTTGGTAGTTTGTTCAAAGACATATTTAAATTTATCTTTCAAAGATTTAAAAATGCGTCATACACCTGTGAAACTGAAACTTAAAATTTAAACCAATGAGTCCATTGACGACAAAATAAATCACCAAATCTGAAAATTATACGATCATTTAGTTTAAATGATCAAACGGAGGAAAAATAAATAAATTCATAATAATTCAATGTAAGAAGTGAAAGATGGATCAGGAAATAAAAAACAGAAATTACTTACGAATTTGACAGCAAGAATGAAAAATAACAGTAAACACTATGTTTTTAATATAAGCAGCAAATCCTTTCACCAAACAATAATACAATCAACAATTAAGTAAATTAGATTATCGATTAAGACCACTAAAAATTTTGTCACCGATGATTATATTCTTGAAAGCAAAATAGAACGTAAATAAATTGCATCATGAACATGTGATATTAGCTAGACCGATAGATCGATAGTTTCATTCGATTATTTCACTTGCTAGTCTGAACGAAGCAAACTTGTAGTGAATCGTTAGAACTCTTGCGAACTCTCAACGAATATGCTTCTACTCAGCAGCGAATACGATAATTAGGTGCAATCATGTATCAACTGTTTGTTCTGATATTTCCATTTCAAAGATGGCGGTTTGCAGATAGTTCTCTGAATTGGGCATGTGTAAAAGCATGGCTCATCCTGAAGAGGAGAGTTTTCATTAAATTTTTTGTCTTCAGTAAAGTAACTTAATTCCAATTTTTTCCTTTTTGATATTATATTGATTTACTTTTTGATTGTTGTTTATTTTGTGGCAACAATTTGCTACATTTATTTTTCCAATGTAGTCTAAAATCTAGTTATCTATTACTGTTTACCAGTATTGTCCTACATCAAGGTCAACAATTATCATCATTTCGTTTTGTTTTTGTTTGTTTTGATTTTGTTTTTTTTTGTTATATTATATTATTGTTCTTGTTGTTTTTGTATTCTTTTATATCTATCACTTCTCCATTTCTTCAAAAATATTTTTCGTCTCTCCATTTTTTGCAAGTCTACAGTAATACCTGGTTACAACCTGAAAGGTCACAAATTAATTTATGCAAAAATAGGAAAGGTTCACTGTTTTACTTGTGCAATCTTATATTATTATCAGCTTAGTGAACAAACGAGAAATGGAGCCAACCAGTCCATCATCATTATACCACAATCAACATTACCAACAAGTTCCCTATCATGGTTTTTCTCACGTCCAACAAAGTTCTCATCAAACTCAACACCATCATCCTTTCTCATCAAATTCATCTTCACCACAATCAGCTAATTCTTCTCAAATTCAAACCACCATTGGTGACTCTCCTGTGCGTATTGGTGACACCATTGCTCTGTTTGTGGCTCAAGGTAAAGTTCAAGGTTTTTTAACTACTCTTGATTCTGTCGATGAAAGAGCTGCTGTTACCTGTGATGGTAATCTGAGTGAGACACCTTCCAAGATGAGGGATTATCTCTATCGTATTTGTATTGCTGGTAAACATGAGGCTCAACAAGATTATCAAGAGGCTCGACTACGTGATTCTAGTAATGAAAATAAGCTAAATACATTGAAAGTCTATGCAACAGATGAAAAACGTGCAAATGAGGAAGAAAATCGAGCTCGCAAAGGAGAAATTTTACATTATGGTGATGTTATACAATTGTTAAACATTAAAAACAACAAATATGTTACTGCATTTACAAAAATTCCTGCTCAATTAGACCCTTCTGCTTGGAGAGTTTCTCTGGATCGTGATGGGAATGACAATTCACATTTCCGTGTTACAGATTGTCTCAAATTTCGAGGTAACGGTGAGCAGGTAACTTATGGAGATGAAATTTTTCTTGTTTCTGTGTCAGCAGGTCAACGTCTTCATGCTTCTAACAGAGAACATACCGATCACAAGGGTTGCTTTGAGGTCAACATTCACAATGCCTTAACAAGTTGGAAAATTCTTCTTTACTTAGATTACAGAGAAAATTTAGAAGGCTATCTGAAAGCCGGAGATGTTTTCCGTCTGTTTCACTCTGAATCAGCTCGATATTTGACTCTAGACGATCTAGAAGAAACAGGAAATAACGGTAAAAAGGTTGTATCACAAAAAGTGTTCCTTAGATATACTGCAAGAACGGAAGCAACGTCCGCAACTAGCTCTAAAGCTCTGTGGGAAGTTGAAATCCGTCAGGGTGAAGTGCCTCGAGGTGGATTAGCTCATTGGGATTCAACGATCCGATTCAAACATTTATCGACTGGTAAATATCTTGGATTAGCTCTTGATCCTACTGCTGAACCCGGATCAAATCAATGGTATCTTGTTCCATCGTCAACATATGACGATAAAATTGAATTTCGCCTTCATCCAACTCGGGAAGTTAATATTGGTGATTGTGTTCCACATAAGTCCTTTGTTAGAATCCATAACCAACCAACCCGTACTTGGTTACATCATACAAATGACTTCTTCGATGCAAATCAAAAGAAAGAGAAAGATCAAGTTGTTTTATACATGTCTAAAGTAATTGCATTACAGAAAAATGGAAATAAAGAAGTTTTCCAGATAATTCCAGTTTCATTCTCAGAAGTTCGTGATCTTGATTTTGTCAACGATGCTCATCGTTTCCTCAAAACAGCTGTAGAAAAATTGAAAGACCATTCCTTGTCTGCTGCCGAAAGAAAAGTTCTTAAATCACTGCTTTTTGATTTAATGTTTTTTATCATTAACCAACCCAAAGATGAGTCAAAACCACAGCCACCAAGCACCTCATCAGTTATACCTGATCGAGATAGACAAAAGCTAGTGCGAGAACAGAAGCTTTTGCAAATTATTTTTGAGCTTTTAGCTGCTCCGTTTGTTAAAAAAGATTCGATTCCTGACGACCCGGAGTACAATCGATATTTAGTTGAAATACTTCGCTATGCATATCGTATTCTTCAATTAAGTCAAAAAGATTATCGTAAAAATCAGGTGGAAATAAGTAAAAAATTTAGTTTCATAATTGGTCAAGTGGAGCATAAACAGACAGAAGAATCAGCTTTGGAAACCATAACAGTGTTGATCCAGGGTAATACTCAGTTTATGGAAGGTTTTGTTGGTGAAAATGAAATTAAATTATTTATATCACTTCTTAAAACACCCAAAGAAACCAAAAAAGAGAGTAAATCAAATATATTAGATTTACTGAAAAACTTATGTGTATGTGATGGTGAATCTGTTAAAACCCAAGAAAGTTTTTGTAAATGTTTGCTCTTTGAAAATCAAGATGCTTTGATCCACACTAAAATGGAGAATAATGAAGTCTATCTATATCCAGACTCATCTCGCCCTGAATCAAAAATATCTCTCAAACAGTTAGTTTCCGATGCAAGGAGATCAAATCATGGAGAATCTAATGCTGAACAAATGCTTAAATACTATTGCAATCAATTGGATTTGTTTTGTGCCATGTGTTTTAAAAGACAGTATGACGCCATCGGATATTTAAAAGATACAGAAAAACTCAGCATTGAATTGATTCATCAATGTATGGTTGACGAAGATTTACCGATAGAGTTGAGGGCAGTTTTTTGCCGTCTAATGCTTCATCTTCATGTCGATTGTAAGCCCAATGTAATGATACAACCAATTGAGTATGCTCGTGTTTGGGCTGATATACCGACACCTCAAGAGTTTGACAGTTACGATATTGTTGAAGCTAAATTAAAGGTTGGAGCTGATGGGGCTCGTAAAGAGACTCAAAATGCATTGGCAAACACTATTAACTTTGTTGAAAATTATCTTAAAATGGTCGGACAAGGAAATAAAGATTACATTAACAATTTAACCCTTGAAGTAATGAAATTGGTACGAAATTTAATGCTTTTTGGATTTTTTAATTTCAAAAAGTTGATTAATTTAAACAAAACTATATTGGACATTTTGAAAAAATCAGAGAAACTTGATGAACCAGACGAAAAGAATGAAAAAGTGCCGAAAGCGTTAAGTGCAGTTGTTGAGAAAAAGATGGCAGAGCATAAACAAGCGCAAAACATATCAAAGCCACCTTTAGGATCATTAGGGTTAGGACCATCCATGGACATAAGGTTAAATATCATAGAGATACTAAATTTTATTTATGACATAAGACTGGACTATCGAATAACCTATATTTTGGTCCATTTTAAGGATCAAAGCCAAAATTTGTCTACACCGTTAAAAATATCCTCCGAAGATGTTGAAGCTATATTTGAAGATTCAAAGACTAACCTTGATGGATCAATGGGTTTTATATCAGTTAAAATATTGCTAAGCTTCATTATTAATTCAATGGCTTACTCATTAGTGTCTGGAGCAATGAAATTGTTGATAAGAGAATTTAAACAAAGAAAGGAATTTCTAAATGCTTTGCGGCAAGTGCAATTGTTGATTAAAAAAGAGGATGTTCAAATTTATGAATATTTTCGTAAAGCTTTGGAAATTTTGAAGGAATACGTTGAAGAATCGGAAACTTGGGTTTATACCAAATCAAAAAGAGACGATGAAGATAAAATAAAGTCTGGTTTGCGTGATGAAGATCGCGATTTACCGTCACCTCCTTCCGGAATACCCAATTATCCTTTACTCATTGGTGCAAGCAAATCAAATTCACTTCTCCAAATTGATATAAAAGACGAACAGATAAAAAGGTATAATCGGGTTGACATTATTCTGCGAACTCTATCTTACTGTTGCCGTGATAGATCAACCAATAAAGCCAAGAAATTAGAGCAAAGTCTACTCCAATCAAGAGGATTGGTAAAGATTCTAGTCGATTTGTTGTCAATTAATTATGACGAGGTAATTAGAGAATAAAAAGAGAGGAAAGAAAAGAGCTATTTACTAGAATTTTCTCTCTCTCTCTGATTCCATCATAATTTTTCCACTACTACCACCACTATCATCACCACTATTATCATAATATGTATTAATTATTACATATTTGATGACATAACTTTTCCTTTCCCTTAACTTTATCCATTTTTCAATCTAATTTGTTTTTTGTTTCCTTTTCTCTTTTCTGTCAACCCTTAAACAGAATGATCATTACATAAAGAAAATCTTTGAACGAACTCATGAACTCTTACAAGACTTTTGTTTCAATAATCCAACCAATCAAGAGGAGCTTTATGAACATTATGAAAGATTTCTCAAACCAGAGGTAATCAATTTAACTCGTTGATGAGAATAAATTTTGTTTCCTTTAATCTTCACCATATCATGTTTATATAATTGTTCAATCCTGTTTCTCTACTTTTTCTTTCCTTCCTGAAATTTTTCTTTTACAAAATAATACCCTTTTTCTTACCTTGTTTTTTGCCTCCACAGAAACTTGAGATGCAAACTTTAATGAGCATTTTCGTTAACAATGAGAAACTGTGCAATGAAATTAACGAAGAGGCAATTAGAAAATGTGTCAATTTTATTATTTCTCAAGGCAAAAAAACATATTTCCTTGATTTCCTGTTAACCATTGTTAAATCTGAAGGAAAAGCTTTGCCTAATGTGCAAGCCAAAATTTTGAATGAACTCAAGTTTCATAAGGAGGATATCTTTGACTGGGATGGAGGTGAAAAAATTAGAGAATTAATGAGATCGATGATGTCTACGAAAGCGGACAAAGAAGGTGAATTATGGTTTCACATTAAACTAATAGACTTATTGGCTGCCTGTACAGAAGGTAAAAACAAAAACAATGAGAAAGATTGTGCTGGATTATGTCCATTTGATTATATTGCCCACATCATTGAGGACAACAACTGTACACCGCGAGTTAAAGAAGCTTATTGTCGACTGTTGACCAACTCGTATATTGAAACAGAAATTCACCAAGAAGAGATTAGCCGTTCATCTAAAATGTCCAAATTGATTGGTAATTTGATTGATGATATCAGGAAAACATTGACCGAAGTAACTGAACCCAAATTATCGTTGGATCATGAGTGGACTTCTTACTTTTCTCGTGGATTTGTTTATATGATTAGAGCTTTTATAACTTCATCAAATGCTACAAGTGTAAGTTAATGCGCACAATATAAGGCAAAGTTTGTTATTAAGATTAATCTTTCACATTTATGGAAAATAATGTCTTTTCATTTCCTTTTATACTTTTTCACAGTCAGCAGAAACCATCAAAAACTTGGAAGAATTAGTTAATCAAAGATTCGTGGTACCGGAAAATACAGAGCAAAAGTTGAAAAAAGAAATTCGTGAAATCATAGAAATATCTAAATTAGGAGATAGAAGCGCATCTACAAATGTAGATGTTGGTAAATTTGCATCTGCTTGGCGTGAAAAAAGAGCAGGCAAGTCTTTGATATTAATAACCATTTTTGACTAAAACTTCAATGTTACATGACTGTTATAAAGATTAATCGTTTTCTTGCCTCCTTCTTTAGCTCGAGAAACATCTCGTCCCGAGTCTGATCAACAACGAGCTAATTTACCAAAAGAACCACCAAAGGTTCAAATAATTTCAGCACCTAATGAAAAAAACAATCAATCGATATCAACTAATGATGAAACCAAAACTCCACCTACACCTCCAGCTCGTAAAAGACCGCCTCGTCTTCAATTAAATGGAACTGAATCATCAACATCTTCATCAAGTGATTTACCATTATTTTCCCAGCAACATTATCAACATAAACAGGAAACTAGTGATCAATTCAATCTACCTTTATCTTCATCTTCTCTGAAAGATGACATTGTTCAATCTAATTGGAAAAATTTAATAGATGAACAAAGAACTGAGTTAGAACCGAAAATTAAAGCTGAATTATCCGTATTGATTGATGTCTTCTATCAACCTGCGGCTCTGTTTCCTATTGATACTCAAATGCATCATAAACTTTTCTCAGGACTTTTCATTAGTCATCTTATTCAACATATTTTAGCTCTTGTTATGTATGGAACCAAAGAACAAATTAAAACTGACGAAAAAGTTATCATACAGACTTTACAAATTTTGACAGAGCTTGTTATTGATGATAAAACAAATCAGGTAAATATTGTTACTTATTCATTTGTCTTTTATCTTTTTAATCACTTGCTAAAATCATCCCTTTAATTGCCACAATATCTTAATATTTCACTGATGACAAGTAATTAAATCAACTTACCATTTTACTTGATTTTCCTTCTACTTTAACTAATAATGCTGACCAATTTTTTCAAGGAGCTTCCTGAGCCTACTGAATATGAGCTCAGCCTTGAAGCCAAGGTAAATCTTGTTAATACAATACTGATTAGTTTTGAAAAAAATTGTCTCGTTAACGAAAAAATTGCATGATAAACTTCAATTTTCATTTACTTTTGTTTCTTATTTTATCTTAAACTTTAATTTGAAAAAAAAGACTTTTAATGGTTCATTTTATTATCTGAAATATTTTATTTATTTATAAGTACAATTCGTTTATCATTTATCATACTTTGTATCAAAACATTATTTTATATTTACTCTATTTTTTCCCACCTGATTTCAGGCTGAAAGTTTGAGACTGCAACTTAAAGAGCGCTACTTTGGACCAGCTAACAACAATGCAACATCAAATTGCAATCAAGATAAACAACCATATCCAACATCATCATCATCATTACCATTTCAAAATTCACGAAGCTCTAAAGACTTACGTTGTATACAAAATGAATTGAATGCTTTGGGCGCTCCTAAAATTGTTGTTGAAATTATAATGAAAAATCCAAATGAAAACATCTTTATATATGCCATTAAGTTTGGTAAAGCACTTCTTAATGATGGCAATGAAAATATCCAGAAAAGTTTCTACAAGGAAATACAAAAAGGATCTGAAAAGTTCATAAAAAATTTTTACGATCGCATGGTCATAGCTCAAAAGGCATACAAAACTGGCTTCAAAAGTCAAGTTTATGCCAAAAGCCCTTCAACACCGAGCAAAACTCTACTTGAGCGAGACTCTACTCCTGTAACTGAATTTCCAATGCCGCCTCCTCTTCCTTCTGTTTCGTCTTCCTCTCGAGCTGTTTCAAACATTTTGAATTCGGGCAAAGTTACAGAGGACAAAGAGAATCAGTTAAACAGTGCAATTACTGCTACAGAATCAGGATATATAGCTTTATCCAACAAACCTTTAGGAACTTTCGTGGAATCCAGTTTTCAAGATGAAGACTTTCTTAACTTGCGAACTGAGTCTCATGGAAGTGGGAGCATTACTCCAAATACATTAGCAGCTATGATAAGCCACCAATTGGTTCCTTGTAAAAAATCTAAACTTCCTCCTGAAGTAACCATTATGGAAGAGATTCTTGAATTTCTCAGGCTTTTATGTGAAAATCACTATAGAGAAATGCAAGATTTACTTCGAAATGATAAAAAGAAGGATCAAAATCTGGTTGCAGAAACATTTAAGTTCCTAATCAAACTATGTGGCTCTCACAAGACTAAAACAATTGATGGTAATTATCTAAATGAAGAAAATGTTGGATTGTTCAATCAAACGGTCAAAACGTTAATTGAATACTGTCAAGGTCCATGTCATGAGAATCAAAACTGCATAGCTAAATGTGAAAGCAACGGAATTGAATTTATCATTGAGTTGATAAAAAATCGAGCTGAACTCGATAGCAAATACATGGAAGATGTTCGCTCACTCAAGATTAACGCTTCAAAATTGCTCTTGGCTATTATCGAGTCCAGGTCAGATATTGATTTTGCCGAGATTGTGACCAAAATTGTTAACGCAAATCTCATTCATCACTCTTGTGAGATTTATCAAAAATATAAAAAGTTTATGGAGACGGAAGCACATCGTGGTAATCCATCTGCTCTCAAAGACGGTGAAGAATCTGAAGAGGTTAAAGAAATTGAAGTTGGTCACAATATTTATATTTTATGCCATCAATGCCAAAGATATTCTGTTGAGTTAAATGAGCAAATCAACCATGAGCAACAACAGGAAGATTGCCGCGATGCTATTGCTTTCTTTCAAAAGAAAACTGCTCAAGTTGAAGTTGTTCGTCGTGATAGTCCAGAGCAGCGTGTTGAATTCATTGTTTTCGCAGTCCCGGAACAATGTCATTTCCTAACTGAAGAGACAAAGAAAAAGGTTCTTCATCGCACAGAAATGGATGAAAAGGCACGTTCAAAAGTCCCCGACTTTTTCCGCCAAGTTGATAATCTTCAAGCAGAAATGGAATGGCAACGTGACTTACAGTCTAAAAAACGTCTTTCTCATGCTATATCACGGTACATGTCAAAATGGGGTTCTCTTTCATTCCAATTGGCCGTTTTATTGAACATGATAGTTATCTGTTACTATCCTTTTGGTGAAACTCCAACTGAACTTGAATATCGTTCCTATTTAGCTTGTCTTGTCATCGGTCTCTGGTTGTATCTTTTTGGTACTCATAAACGATCCCTTGATTTAGTATTCGATGGAACATTTCGGTTAACAGTTGTCCTCACTACATGGCTTTTAATACACACCACCGGACCTCAATCTGTGATTTACATTTGTGGCATATTAGACATCGTTATCACTGTTATCTATCTATTCAGTTTCATCATCAATCGTGGCTATCGACGTGGTTGGCGTATGATATTAATGGACTATGAGATGATTTATCATTGTGTTTACCTTGCATTTTGTACTCTCGGCTTATTTCATCCACTCTTTTATTCTGCTCTCTTACTGCATGTTATTTACCAAGAGGAGACACTTCGTAATGTTATACGTTCTGTAACACGAAATTCAAAGTCACTTCTTCTCACCTGTCTTTTAGCTCTCATCTTGATACACATTGCAGCGGTTTTTGGTTATCTTTATTTCAATCTTGATTTCCGTCGGGAATATGTTCCTCAAGATACATCTGAAGAAACTTCAGCAACTGAATACTCATGTAAAACTCTATTCCAATGTCTCATCACCACAATAAACTATGGTTTACGTTCAGGTGGCGGAATTGGAGATGTTTTACGGTCTGCTTCTTCAGAAGAGAAATTATATTATGGACGAGTTATCTATGAACTATTCTTCTATTTCTTTATCAATGTTATCGTTCTTAACCTGTTCTTTGGTATTATCATTGATACTTTTGCAGATCTCAGACAAGAGAAGCAAAAGAAGGAAGACATTTTGAGAAATACTTGTTTCATTTGTGGCCTTCCTCGAGCTGATTTTGATAATCGAGCCGGTGTCTCGTTTGAAAGTCACATTGCTCGAGAACATCATATGTGGCATTATCTGTATTTTATGATACTCTTGCGAACCAAGCCTAAAACTGAATTTACTGGACCTGAAACTTATGTCTATAAGCTGATGGAGAAAAATGATTGGACTTGGTTCCCAATTCGGAAGGCAATGTCACTCGAAGGATCTGATTCAGAAATGCAGCTTGAATTTTTCCGAGCTCCAGAAAGATTTGCCTATTCCCGTGAACTTGACTCTCACGGTTTACCCAATTCAAGAGATCCCATGACTCTTCTTACTCCCTGTTGAAGGAATTAACGACAAGAAGAAAAATTAATCATAATTAACAAATTAACGTATTATTGATACATTCTATTTGAAAATTTAATTTTCCAAAATGATTTCCTGATGGAATTTTCAAGGCACACAAGGTGTAAATGATACACAAAAAAAATAATTGAATCAACTATTGTTGACGAATGGAACTGCACAATATAGTTATTACTGATATTATTAATACCAGACTATTATCGTTATTAACTAGCTCAATGATAATATCTGTGTATTTTTCAAAGTGTAATAATTTTTATTCATAATCAATTGTTAACAATGAATGTATTCCATTGAATCATTGCTGACTAGAACACTTAGTTTAAATCAAGCAGACAAAAAAGAGAAACGAAAATATTCATTTATAAATATATTCTCATGTGTAAAAATGAAAGTGCAAGTCTAATATATCAAATTGTTTCAATGGATTGATTCATTGTGAGAGAAACTAAATGCATTATATTCAACTGTTAAACATTTTTTGTTACCAATTCCTAAACTATCATTCCAATTTATCCTGTTTTCCCATTTTGAAATCTTTGGTCACAGATATAAGTCATCCTCATTTCCCTACAATTAATAGACAAAGAAAAACCCAATTGTTGAATTGAGTTTAATTTGCAATTGACTGTAAACCAAAAAACAAATTATTTGTTGAGCTTATTTTATTAAAACAAACCTAAATAATCACAGAGTTTAAATTAAAATATGCTCAAAAACAAAATTAGATTTATGTAATTTCTGATGAAAAAACAACACATGAACTTAATTACAATAAAGCAGAGTGATTTGTTTGCCATTAAAATTATTTAATTAGAGACTATTTTTGATTTTTACAATGAAAAGAGAAAAAATACGAATGACAATTCGAGATATAAAACCATCAACAATCTAACAAGTCGAATGAGTGTTGGAATCTGAATAAAAAGATTAATCTTGATAACCTGAATTTATTGAGTTAATCCGTTTAGAAATGATTAATTATTACTGATTGAAAGTCAACAATAGATTTACATGAAATATTGAAAATGTATTCTATCTGTGAGTCTACCTTTTAAATCTCAATCAACCTACACATTCACTTTACCAATGTTTCTATGTGGCCATTAATCTAATCTTTTAAATGAACAACAGCGTTAATTAATCTGGAATCTCAAGAAACTAATTGTGATGTAAAAGGTAATAAAAAATAACTAAAAAATGATCAGACAAGCCAATAATCACAGTGAAACCAAAGTTGACTCAAGTTAGTGAAGCATTGAAAACAATGGATTAACATAATCATAATATTATTGTAAGTATGACTTATAACAATTAAAAATCAATAAAATGAATCGAAAATTTTTAACTTGCAAAACGTCGATTACAATGCTTTATTGTTATTGTTTAAAGAAGTCACCTTGAGACTAAATGGAACAAAGTGAATAACAATCAATCTAATCAACACTGAGACATTAAGATGGACTCAAATCAATTCTAAAAGGCAGTTCCAACTCTGATGGTGATTAAAAGATGTTTAGTTGTTTGTCAAGAGTTTACCTGACATTTTACTGTTACTTTTGTTTCTTCCTTCTTATGATAACCGGATGATCTTAAGGGTAACGTAAAGTCTACAATTAAGTTGACAATTAAAATGCATCTAATTACGCGCAAAACATTAAAAACAATCAAAAAACGAAATGCAAAAGAAATATAAATACATTTATGAAAGAAGTCTTGTAATGCCGAGTAACACAAGTGTAACACAATGAAATGAAACAAAAAAGTGTAAAAAGAGGTTGAAATACAGTTGAATTTGAGAGGCTACCATATTAAATAATTATGAGTTAATGATAAACAAAACAGCAACAAATGCTAACACCAATAAAATTAAAAAACCAACAGTTTAGTTAACCAAATTATTAACCGTTTGACAAAGTAAACACACATTATGTCCAATCTGAGACTTGGAACACACTTAAATCTGTTGAAAATGAGCTTAAGATTACAATTAAAAAGAGGATAAAGCATATCATTAAACAATAAGCATAATTATTGACTTGTAACCATCCAAAGCCACTTTTACTCTTCACCCTTTCAATGATTACTCTCTGTTTTGATTAACTTTTGAGTTAAATTAGTGAGGCCATTTTTGCAAACATTGGTAATGATATTTTTCGTCGTTGATTGCCATACAATTAGTGGATAACTTAAAGTGAGATTTAAAATGCTGCTCCAATATGTATAAACTAAAAGTAATGGATATAAAGTGATGATTACAGTTGATCAATTTGTTTCACTGGTTAACATTGCCTGTTGATTGCTTGATTGGGTAGGTGTGAATTGAATTGCATTGGTACATTTACCTTGCCTGTTCCATAACTGCGAACCGATCAACAGGTTAAGCATCTCATTATGAGTTAAACTGGTTTAGGAAGAAGCAGCAAGAGCAAGGAAAAAATGTAAACCGATGAAATGGTTATGGTGTTTTTTTCACCAAGAAATGACGATTGAATCGATTAAACTCATGTTGAGTTTGGTGAGGGTGAAACAGTTTGCCTGATGATGATGGTTATAATGATGATCAGGATGGTGATGATAGTGATGCGTCAAATTTCCAATCAAATGTTATTCCTTAATTTCAATTGTAACAGTTTATTTAATGTTTTCACTTGATTTTACTTCCATTTTCCTTTTGATTACGATTTCTTTACCATCCAGGAAATATTGATTATTATATCATTATCATCGAATCTGCAAATGGTTAATATTGACTCTGAACTTTGATTAATCTGTTTTAGATGAAAAATGAGTGAAGAAGAAAATTTGAAATTACTTTTAAATATCGATTACAATTCAACGTTGATTGGATCAAATTGAACTTACCTTTAATTGAAAATTAAATTTTCTTATTTCAAATATGTTAAGTGATTTATGATAAACCAATCTATACAAATCATTGATCAGTTATTTGTCCAAAATGAAATGTTGATTATAAGGTCAATTGAAAAGTTAATCATTTCAATTTATAACTCAATAACTATTGTTGCTCTTTAAACTCTATTAATTCAACTATATGGTTGATTACAATTCAATTTGAAAACATGAAAAGATTATTTTTTCCAATGAAAATTTCATTTCTTCTAATTTGAATTTATTACAATAAATAATTTAAAATTTGAGTCAATAGTGAAAATTGATCAAAAAATAAATATCAATTAACAGTTGTTGTAACAAATAAATGAGTATTTGTTACACAAAAAGAGTCGTAAATTGAAAGATAATTTGATTGAGACAATTTTATGCTTCATTGTCATCATATTTTTTCATATTAATAGTCATTTAAGCAACTATTATCATTTCCTATTCAATTTCCAACATAATTATTAGCATGTTATGCTTATTATTATATGTAATGACATTATATTAATAGTATGATTAACGCTATTAAGGAAGTCTGGTTAAGATGTAAAGAGTTAATCAAATTTTGCTTTACTCTTCATCAAACTATTACATTGTCTGATACCTAAAACAAGTTGATAAAACATTCAATTAATTCATTACCAAGCTGTGATACGATTGAATAATTGTTGAATGAATCAACACTTAGAGTTAACTCGTTAAAGCACTCAAATCGTTTCATTTTTGCACAGGCTTTACAGGTAAAAACAAAATTGATTGGATTAAACTTGAATGACAGTCAACTGAAAATTTTGAATTGGACTTGAATTTTATAATTCATATTGTCCTGGCAACAATTAAAGTCTGTAAAAGAGTAAAATACAATATTAGAAATGAAATGAAAGGAAAACCTGAAAATTAAATGTATTGTCATTTTAAAGCTTTTTTATTAATTCTCACCTGTACTTGACCACGAATTGATTCAATCAATTCAGCTTATTCCTGCTGTGTTACTATTGTCAACAATTAACTTTCAATTGTCCAACAACAACATAGACTTGAGTGTTTAAAATAATGGAACGAGTAAAGAAAATATTATCCAAATTGATTGGTAATTGTTTTGGATTGGAAGCAACTTAAAGAACCAAATTGGACACAGGTCAACTAACCATTATCAATTGATAACCCCCAAAATAATGATCATTAATAGTCGATAAATTGTGAAGTTTTTCAATTAAATCTAGAAATTGATGAAAAGAAAAGAGAAAAAAGTAAAAGTTGTTTAAATGTCAAAATATTGATTGAAATTGAAGTTGCCCTTCATTTGAATGGAAAAATGAAGTGTTAAAATGAAATTAACCGAATTTCATTGGAAAACCAAGATAATCTAATACTTTCACTCACACGTGACCTCATTCTGACCTTTTCACTTTCTTCATCTGTTTCATCATCATAATCAAAATATTCAGCATATCTCGAGTCTCCTCCTTTGCTCGGCTTAAAATGCTTTCTTATAATCGCAATTCAACTTTCATCCAAAAACTTTTCCCTCTGCTGTGTTGTTTTTTTTTCATCATCATGACTCTGGAGGAGTCCTCGCCAGGAAAGGAGGTTTCCTTCATCATGCAATGTCCATCACTATATAAGCACCACTTTCAACTGACTGGACAGTTGTCGATCAGTTTCGTTTTATCACGTAGTATTACTTCCTTCTTGCTTCCGTTACCATTTTGCTGTTTTAACAACCATCATCAACACTGAATCTCATTGGTCATCAAGACAGTAGCCAACGAGTATTCCTAGTTTACGTTAACACCATTGTGATCCTTCGAATTAATCTATTTTTCTGTATTGTGTCTCATTCATCACCGATCATCAAACTATTATCATCATGCTCAAGGTAATATTGAAAATAATGACCATAAGTTTCAACGACTTTACCAAGCTATCTTCTTGATGACTTACAGTGATTAGTTTTAGTTTCTTCAATTTGCCCTGTAACAGCGCAGCTTCTACCATAAGAAACATCTTGGATTAATTTGATATTTTATTCTTTTCCGTTTAATTCCAACAGGAACTCATTGGAATTACCTTGATAACTATAGTAACAGCTTCACCAGCTTATTATGGCTATACTCCTGCACCTAAGTATTCACCAACTCCAAAGGATTCTTATGCTATCCCTGCTCCATCATACACTCATCATAAGCAATCTTATTCCGAGCCAATCTATGTGAGTAAAAAGATAAACTAATCAGTAAACTAAATGAATAAATCACAATTTTACTTACATTTGGTATTTTTGTTTCATAATAAACATGTTTAATTGATTGTTTGTCAAGCATCGCCATCTTACGAAGAAAAAAGGATTAATCAGATAAGAAAGGTTTAGTCTCTTTGTTTTTAAATGAAGAAGGGATATTAACCTCGTAAAACCGTTTCATTGTAAAAACCATTTAACCTAGTTCTTTTACCCATGATATTCATTTTTTGACAATGTGAAAGCTTATGTTAACAAATAATAATAACCTGTTGTTAGTGTTAAATCATCCATGATAAATGATTATGACGACAATTGTCTTTCTTTTCTTTTCTCGCTAATACAACAACTATGAACTTAATGTGATCTCTTTTGTCTAAACTTTTTGTTTTACTTTTGTTACGCTTAAAACCAGGAAAACAAGGGTTATCCTTACAGTTTTGGCTATGATATTGATGATGGTTATGGAAACAATAATCACCGTATGGAAGAAGGTAAGAATTGAAAAAATATTCTTGGTTGATTCTTAAATGATTGTTTTTTTCTGTTTCAGGTGATGAACATGGTAATAAGCGAGGCTCCTATGGTTACACTGATGCTTATGGAGTTTACCGTAAAGTAGATTATATTGCCGATGATTATGGGTATAGAGCAACCGTAACCACAAATGAACCAGGAACAGCCAACTCAGATCCTGCTGATGTTAAAATGTACTCAAAGGAACCACCAGCAACAAGTTCTCCCTCACCAGCGCCAGTCTATGCCGCACCAGCATACCTGACACCTTCTTATGCTCCAAGTTATGGATATAAGCCATATTCATCTTATTCATCTAAACCCAGTTATTACGAGGAATACAAACGACCCTATGAATATCATCATTATTAGAATTAATCAATCATCATTTCAATTGTTTTCATAGGATAAATGAGAAAGTAACATTATTTGACAATCAAACATTTTTTACTTTTCTTTTCCTCTCTGTATCATTATTATTAATCTATTTTAATAACATTATTTATCAATAAGAAAATGAAACAAGTGATTAGTTTCTTTCAAACGATTTACTTTTCAATTTTCAATAGTGAACAATCAATTTTCCATCAACTTTAACAATTTTCTCCATCATCACACCATCATCATTGGAAATTTATTGATGATCGCTCAATCAAATGTAATTATCAAATATTTCGAAGTATTACTAATGATTTAAGGTATCCCAACATGACAGCCTCACAACCGACAATAATCAAAACATGAGCCAAGATAATTTTTCGTCTTTCACCACAAATCAATCTATTTTCAATTATGATTAGAGTCATTAGCTTACCATTATAACCGTCATTTAAATTTAAATTTTAATAGTATCTGTTTAAACCAAGGATTACTTGAAATATAACAACAATATCTAACCGCTCAATCAGAATCAGAATAGATTATTCAACTTTAAAATTTTTCCTCTCAAGATAATCGTTCGATCAGTCCAAAATCAGTCCATTATCGACTTTATTCAAATTGTAATCAAAAAGTTTGCTAAGATTCAGATTGATTTACTGAATCAATTGACACAAAGTATTTGAAAAGTGAAATCGTTCTTCGTTCAACCTTATAGTTTATTAATAATTATATTCTTGCAAAGTGTTAAATAATGTCTTTTAAATTGTTCAATTAATAGTTAATGATAGTCAATGTTTGTTGAAATGAAATTAACTCAACCATTAGACGCAACTGTATTACAAACCTTAAGTCTACAAATTTCAGTTAGCATAAATAATCGTACAAACCTTTTCAAATGTTAACACTATTACCATTATTACGTCTTTGATTATCGTTATTATAGTTATTATAGTTTAGATCAACTTATGTTATCATAATAATTTTGTTTACTCTTACCATTTTAAGCAATCAACAGTTTTGCAAGACTATAATGTCAAAGGATGTAACTGTTTGGTTCCATTGGATGATAATGATTAGCATGATTGTCATCCACTTGATTGTTGTATTACAATATTAACGGTGTAACATTACAACGAATAGTGCATTTGACTTTTACTTTTCATCTTCATCATCAAAAGCACCTTAACTAACCAAAAATTTCGTCTAAATTTGATGGTCTTTTTAGCCACAATCTGTGTTAACACTGTTTTTGTTTGAAACAGCCATTAAACTATGAGCAATCAATTTACAACAATAAATTTTAATCATATTTTCCAATTTCTCATCTTTTTGGCTTTAACTCTTCATTCTAACTTGTATTGTGAATCAATTGTTTTAGAATCGAATCACCTTCAATTCTTTGAGACTTCGACTGGTAATAATAAAGGTATAAAGGATGATTATAATTGTCACTGTCTTCTTCCTCCCCATAAAAATAAAAAAGCGCTAATTCAATTTTAACTGTTCATACACAAAAATGTAATAAACAACAAATTAACCTGATCATTGACAATGAACTGAAAGCAAAACAAAAAAGGTCCTTTAAGAGTCACCAACAGTTTGAAGCATTGTATTTCTGTGTAATAAACCATAGTACCTCGAAATGAAAAAGGAAATGAAAAATTGACTGATTATTGATCCTCACTCTTGACTAATAATCATTTTTAAAGTCAAAATTTGAATAACAAATGAATGTTAAATTAAGGAAGACTTGGTTTAACCTATCAACAAGGTTACAAGTACTTGAGCTTAGCAAAGCCAAGTCACCAAAAAAGCATTTAACCATCAAGTTAATTACCAACAAAGCACACAAAACTCATTCATAAATGGCAGGTAGACAAATACTGTTATTGGCACTTGTTAGACAAGCAATAAGCGAAATGCAAATACACAAATAAAGAGACACCAAAAGAAGAAGACAAAGAAAAAAAACGGCAACCAAAATAAAAGAAAGGTTATAGTAACTGTCTCAACAGATGCACGCAACCATAATATCAACAGGATAGATACGATAAAGATGATGAACCTGACAACCTTGAAAATCACCCAAAAAACACCGATGCATAACTCAAATTGATAACCTGTACTGTTGAACAGGTAAAATATAGCAAGCAAAAAAAGTAGAAACACTAAAAAAAGCTAAAACAGAAAAAAATGAAGCAAGATTTAGCTTTTTTGGGGGTTGACCCCATGATAACCTTGCACGAAGGTGAACCAAGGTGAGACGAGAGAGCAAACGAAAGCATCAAAATTAAAATAATGAAATTAATGAAGACGATTTTGACGATAATAATGATGTTCAAAAGGTCGAAACGAAATTTTTATTTCAATCTCTGTTTATACAGATGCTGTTTGAAAGGAGCTGCCAGGTAACCATTTCTTGGTTACCCTCTCAAGGGCTTTGCCGCCCTGTTGAAGGTTTACAGTAATTCATTGGGATATTTAGTTGTTTTTTTCATTTAGATTTGATTGGGTTTATCTTGCGATAAGTAGATTTTTTAAGTTTTAGTGTTGGGATGCACGTGGCTTTGGGGTTTAGACTGTTTATGTTTATTTGACTTACTTTTTTGTCTCTTTCTCTGTTGATGTTGTATCGACTTTATTTCATTTGTTAATCTAATAAAATATTACAATGATTAAGCAAATTATCTCAAAAAACTATTGCTTGTTTAAATTTTGAGTAACCTTAACAACCAGATGGATGCATTATTAGCCATTAAGCGTCGAGGTAAAAGAAGCGCAAAAAACAAACGCTTTTCATCAACAGTTCAATAAACTTCAGAAGCTGGCTTTTATGCCCCAATCATTATTACCGCAAATTATTGTCATTACTATTATTATTATATATTGTGATGATTATAATGTAATCATTTATCGAGCCAAAAACGATTAAGCCTTTAAATTTCAAGGTTAACCTTAGCTAAACATTATTGATCCAAGATTAAAGATTAAAACAATTTTTTATCCGGAAAACCGTAAAAAAAGTTGCTTCCTAACAATTTGCTTTCAAAAATCAACTCTCTAATTATCATTATTTAATCACATTATTGGTTTATTTTTAACTCAAGTGGAACCAACAAATTGGTTTAAATCACGTTCCAGAAGCGATGTTTAGTTGAAATAAAAACCAAAAAAGCTGTTAAAGCATCATAATCAGTGCTTACAAGTCGAGATGAGCTCTGTTTGGTTCGAGTTTGGTTTCCCTCAACACACAAAATGTAACAATTTCAAAATCAAACCGCTTTTTACATAAAAAATCAATAACAATTAACAGACAAACAAAACAGATTTAATAATAATAGCAATTTATAAATCATACTTCTAATTGATATCAAATTATTTGTTAAATTGAATGTACAAGATGAAGCTTCTTTGGTTTACTTTTACGGCAAAATGTCTTTAATCCATTGAATCGATATCATTGTTAAGTCGAGTAAACCATTTGAATAGGAAATTGAATTGTAAAGGAACAGTGGAAAGCATGAAATGTTAATCTATCGAATGAAGATGACAATAAATGATGTATGATTGGTGATTGTGATTAGAATTAGTTGAATGTTATGTGCCTTTTGGATCGCATTTCGGACACTTAACCAAACCAGTTGCATTACATTGAGAACAGCGTAACGTTATCGAATCCGAAGTGAAATGATGAATCAACGATTTCTTGGATCCATTACAGGTGTTACACGGAATGAAGCGAGCATTGCCACAACAAGGACAAACTTGAAAGTATCGAGCCGAAGCTGAGGCCGGAATCTTGTAGCTTTCCAAAATTCCCAACAGTTTACCAGATTCGTTGAGCTTCTCAACCAGTTCAACACCCTGAAAGACAATCAATGGAAAGGAAATGTATTATTAATTGGTAAAAGCAGCAATAATAAACAGCAATTAAAAAGCAATGCAATATTAGAATCAAAGATTTGTAAATGTAAATCATTACTTAATTGTTAGTCTTGACCCATCAACAAGAAATTATCATTACTTTGTTGTTAACTCATTCCAATTGAAACAGGATCTTTTTAATGTTATAATGTAAGCTCACAATTTATTGCCGGATAAATGTTTTTTACTGATACATCAATTAAAACAGGACTCGGCTTATTATTTAAAGTTAATTTAACGTTGATAGAGTTCGATATTAATCAAGTTTAGTCATTAAGTAATCAGTTGATTTGATCAAGATTCAGCTGTTGTGAGTCAAAATAAAGCACAGTTTTCAAGTTTTTACCTCACAATTTATTATTATAACTGTATTTGTGCAAGCTTTTTTCAACTCATTTCCAGTTTATTTTAAGTCATTATATTTGTATAATAATAATAAATAATAATATTATTATTAAGGCTTTTAAAAAAAGAAGCAAAAGTTGCCCATTTTTAGGTCACTTTGCTTTACATGAAGACAACGTTGAAGCTAAATTAGCGTCCATTTGGCTCAATTGATTTAATCTTTGATTAATCAATGTTAATAAAAATATGAATTTAAATTTCGGGTGAAATGGAAATTAAGTTTATTAACATTTCTTGAATGGTCAACTCATTAAGACTAAAGATGGTTGAGGTGAAACAATTTCAAGGTGATTTGGTTCAATTTGGACTTCAATTTAAAATAAAAATCTCATTGTAGCAATTAAAACGAAGGTAAACTTGATTGTGATATGAGTTTGACTGTTTTCAAAGGTTCCATTTTGTTCACTAGAAAATTTCTGATAGAAAACTTGTTTATACTCTTTCATGAAATTGTGTTAATAGAGGTTAGATGAGCAAATTGAATGGGTTTACTTGAGCAAAATTGTTCAGCACTTAATTGATTTACAGGTGATTAGAGATGAAAAAGTTGAAAGACAACAAAAAATAAATGAAAAGCAGAAAAAATGTTGATTATTATGATGATCGATTGAAGATGAAAACGCACTAAAAATAAGCTTCATTGTATGTAACATTTGATGGGTAAAAGTGCCTTGCTTAGGTTAAAAAATTGAGTCTTTGGCCAAACAAGACTTACTTGACTTTGAAATCGACAATTTAAATAATGAAATTAAGATAAAGATGAATCTTAAAATGAAGAAAAATTTTCACGTGAAAAAGGATCTCATTGTCTTCAACTTGATCCGGCAAGAGTCGCTTGTTTAGGTTGAAGGATTGAAGTTGCTTGGCCTAACAAGATTTACTTAAGTGATGAAAAGTGATGAACATGAGTGCAACTTGATGAAATAAAAAGAGCAAAAAGATGATAAAGTTCAAGATAAAAGGATGAAGAAAAAATGAAATTGTAATCAATGGTGCTTTTTTTGGACTCTAATACAAGCTGTCAGTTCTAATCAATCTTTCAGGTCAGTTTATTGATGAGTCAATTTCAAGTCATATATATCATCAATTTGTTAGCCTTTGCAGTTCATTATGTACAAAGTAATCATCATCAACATCAACATCATCAACAACAAAAAAATTGATATAATCATCAACATGAAGTTAACATTTGTTACCTGTGTGACCTCAATTAACTGTAACGGCATCAAGGGCACACAATCAACTTCTCACTTTGATACCTTAAAATACTCATTATCGTCTTACTTATCCTCATCAACCTTATCATCACCTTAATTTACTTTATTGTTCTATTCCATAAATATTACCTGAGAATAAAGTTGAAAAGTGGAAAGATGCGAATAAAGTTAAAATTATTAGACTAATTATGAGGTGAAGAAACAAAAGGTTGTAATAAATGGAAAAGGGTTAAATCGTTTCTTCCCTTTAAAGGGAACAAAAGATTTGCCCAAATAGTTGTAATCAACTTTCATTATCAATTTGGACAAACGAAATGGTGAGTTTTATTTAAGTGAAAGGCTGTGAATCACATGCAATTACAAGAGTAATTATTCAAATATGAACATTATGAGCAAAGCAAATAAGATCAAGTCAACATTGATAAAAGTGTTTTTTTGATACACAAATGATGCCAACGATATGATGCTCATGATAGTTAATAATAAAGTTGGAAATTGCAAGTTTAATCCATTTCTAGAACTGAATGATTTTAAATGTTGAATTGCTTGCTTTTAAGAAGCGTGAAAATTGCATTGATTTGAAAAGCGAAAAATGAAGCATTTTTGACCGAAAAAGTTCGAAAAGGAATAAAATCAATGATTGAAGCGCTATTCGGTTGACGGTCACTTTTAGGTCAGTGAATCAATAGTTTTAACTTTTGACGCATTTTTGATCAGACAACGTGAAAATCTGCTTCTTCAACGTGAAAGTAGAAAAATTTAGAGTTAATTTGGTATTCATTGAGAGCAGCTACTCTTTAATGCCTCAACTTTCGTTTCACATCAGATGGTTAATTATTATTATAAATTATTCATTTTAGTGTAAATATTTTCGACAAAGTTGGGTGCAAACTTACAAAACATACAGAAAACTGTTCATTTTCAATGGAAATTCTTTCGTGCTAATGAGAAATGTGTCATCAATTCGACTATTTGTGTGTCAACAAAATGAGCTACTTTTTCATAGTTTCATGCATGCATGATTACATTCAGGGTCAAGTGTTCAACACTGTGAAGTGTTTCAGTTTCAACCCGATCCTATTTAAAGACACTTAATTCTGCCAAATTAAGGGAAAAAATCAAAGAAAACTGCCCAAAATTGAGACGAATAAATTTCACTGCGCAACTGAAAGAAAAAGTTTCAAGATAAAATGGGCAGAAAATGATTGAACAAGAAATGCTTAAAATCAATATTTTAATTTGACAACAAAAGCATATTCAATATTCAAACACAATTTTTGTACATTTTTGGAAGCTACAAGCGAGAAACAATCACCACAAACTATCGTTGAATCCTCAAATGCATCAAAATTTAACCGCTTATTGATCGGTGAAAATGTTCAAAAGCACATTTCATCTTTTCATCAAATAGCGCCATTCCATAAGCAAACGAGTTTTGATAAAAATTTCGATATTTTTACCAATAATCTTAAAAATCGAAACTTCAATCAACATCAAAATCTCAATTTTGTAAAGTTAAGGAAATGATTTTCAAAATTATCGAGCGAATCGGAAAAATTTCGAGTTCTAACACTAAGTAGATTGCATTTCCGTCTAAAGTATTCAAGATTCTTGTTTTCGACTATTTTTCACCCAAATAACCCAATAACTGATTTTGAATGTCAAGTGCGCTAAAAGAATAACAAGACAAAAAACATTTTTATTGAAAAACATCACTTTGCTCAGTAAAGTTGTAATTTCCGCCGCAGTTTGTTACCTTTTTGGCCCTGCATTTTTCGGCCACAAACAATACAATTCATTCCATTGTTTTGCCGTTCAGTTTTGTTTTGTCAAAAATTTTGACCTTTTCCTATCTCATAATACTCTCATCCAAGTAAAGCACTGATTTTACAATTAATTTTACACTTTGCCACTTCCTCATCATTGTTGTTGTCGCTATAACGGTAACGGTAAAAATACATTTTCACTGGACTGTAAGCAAGTGAACAAGTGAAAAGGGAAACAATTTTTGTATTAATATTTATCAACTTTTCCAACCATTAACCATACAATTAAAACAATGGTAACAAAAGTTTATTTTTTGTTTTGACAAGTTCAATATTGGCTGTAAGTGGTCATCTTTTGTGTCTCAGCGCAAGTCTAACTTTATCATCGCCATCGATGATTGAAATTGTTCAATTTTCGATGCCATTGAAAGGCGATTCAAATCGACTGTTAATACAAAAAAATTAATGGCTTTCATTTCAATCAATAAAATCTCACATTCATTTCAATTTGCTTCATTTGCAACTAAATGTTGACCTAATTTTTTAAACTTCGACAATCGCTATTATTAAACACAAATTGATACTCTAATTACGAATAAACCTTTTGTTTTCCAAATTTACATGATAATTTAACCAAAAACTCGGAATCGAATCGAAAACTGGCAGAAAACTTAAATATAACTCTTTAACCTTTTTGTTGAAACCTCAACACTGCACAATGTGTTGTATTGATAAAGGAGTGTTTCATTTGCAATTTATTACAAAATATAATTTGTTCATTTCTTGAGGCTATCTTCAGGTTTCCATTAATTTTTTCATGCTTTTCTCATTCAATGGTTTGATCCTGATGCACATCTCAATGAGTCCATTGATTGAATGTCAAGACTCGTCCATTAAGATTCAGTGTAAAAGTCAACGAATTTTAAGAAAAGCAAAATTTAGGCTTGAACGCGATTAAGTGACGATCAACTTACCCCTAAATATTTACCTTCAACAAATAATGAAGGTATCCTAAGTTGGCCCAGTCTTTCGATAAGTTCGTCTCTAAAATCTCCGTTTATGTAAACATCACGTTCTTCGTACATGATTAAATTTTGGTACAAAATGTTGCGCATAACTCGACAATTTTCAAACGTTGACCGAACAATTCCCAATGTCGTTGAGTAAAGAACACATTTGTTTTTCTCCTCTTTTTGATAGTTGCGAGTTTTCGTTTCCTGTGTCAAAGAAAAATGGAAATATTGAAATCGAATACAAATTTTGGGTATAAAATGCCTAAAGCCACAGGCAAAAGCTTCTAGCTCTAAGGTTCTTAAAGTTTCTAGGCGGCGATAAACGGTCAAACTTTTCAAAGTAAACTCATGAATTCAATCAAAATTGAATGAGTTTCAAACTTATTCGAACGGTTTTTGCAATCAAACTTGACATTGATCAGTCTATTGATAAAACTCACCAAATTAGTGATAATCTCGTAGTAACTTTGAATACTTTGACGAACACAATGTTTTATTCCTCTAACACTTCCGGAAGGTCCTTTAATTGTTACACCGGTTAACGGATTATTTTCAGAAAAACCTTCATCTTCTGACTCTATTGTTGGTGAACTTGAAGTATTATTTGATGATGGGCCATTGATGTGGATTAGCGTAATCATTGTTGTTACACAAAAGTAAAAATATCAAGTAAAAAGATCTCAAACAGAACTCACAAAACTGAACAAAAAATGACACAGAAAAATATAAGCGTTGAAAGGTTGGAACACAATTGTAATCCAAAAACCAAATAAATTAGAAACAATTTTTAATCGACTTTACATTCAAATATTTGGTTAATGTTCAAACGCTCTCACATTATTAAAATATAAGCCAATTGAAGGTATTAACGGTAAAAATGTTGCACTTAAAAACTTAACCAACTCATGTTTGAGGAAAGCTTTGCGCAAATGAACTCAAATCTTCTTTTCAACTTACATTTCAGTGCGTTTTAAGCCTTGAATTTGATCAACTTTTGGCTCCATCTGGTGGCAAATGTGAAACACCTAAAATATTTATTTTTTAATGAGTTGCGTTTCTTTATCAAGCGCTAAATTGTAAATGGTGAGAGTCGACCCTAGTTCTGACTCTTCGTTGAATGAGATTTTGGTATGGTGGATACTGATTTATGTGTCATTTCCTTGAGAAGCTTTCAGCTTGATCGAATTATGGAATTATTCAACGCCATAATCATAAAGTTAAAAAACGCTGTTGATTGGCCCGCGTTGAAAAGATTATCCAGAATTAAAAAATAACGTCAAAATATTATAATACTTGTCGCCTAATCTTTATCCATTCACAGCTTTTCTTTCTGTCTATTTCGTAGAATGGTCGTGAAAATGAGTCAGCGTCAATAAACGAGAGACTTTGAATGGCCTTCAAAATACGAACTGGAAGTTTATCGCAAGCAAATGGTACAAATCTGAATCTAGTAACGCCAGCCATTCGTGTTTTAGCAATAGTACACATATTAAGATAAAAAACGTTAAATATAACTTGCAATTTCAATGTTTTCCTAAGATTATTCAAAAGTAACTCCGCGAGCAATGAAAGACGATACCTTGTGATGGCATGAAATATCATGCCAGAATTTTGTAAATGACTCTTGTTTTCACCAATCAATTCTAAAAACAAGATCTAAAAGAATCTATAGGAATTATCTAATTATCTAAGAGTCTAAAAATAGAATCACAAACTCGTGGTTGGACAACAAGATTGTTGGAAGATCGCATCACTCATATCACAGATACCAGCTAATTGTCAGGTGTAACATTGAAGTAATTCAAAACATGAACTTAAACAGTTTTGATCAATTGTGATGCTTTTTAATGTTCATCATTACTTAAATCAATTCAATAAAGGTCATTATATTGATTGCTGTTAACCCATCAGATGGAGCCAAAACATTACCAATGCTAAAGCAAACTGTAATGTAACACACAAAAATGTAAGATTTGAGTTGATTTGCGCAAATCTGCCAAAGACATGGTTATTCAAGTGTTCATTCACTGAGTTCAAGTTTTCAGTTCAGTATTTGGTAACAATACTGTCAATACTTTTACTTGATTCAATATTAATTTGTTAAATAAGTTTCCAATAATTCACAGTGCCTATCAATAACCATGGAACTATCAGCAACATCAACATTACCCAAATCACCAATTTCACCGTCAACATCATCAACTTCATCACCTTTATCATCTTTATCACTTTCACCATTCCCTTTATCTTCATCAACTTCATCAAACTCATCAATCTCATCAAGCTCATCTTCATCATTTTTCTCATTATACTTATTGATTTTGTTCTGAATAAGTCAAGAATAAGTGAAAGAAGCAGAAGCCCAAGAAAAAAGTTGACTGTGTGATTGAAGACCAAAGATGACTTGCTTGACCAGTAACCTGATTAAATGGATTATCCTTTTAAGTTATTTAGTGTTACACTGTTTGAGTAAAAATGTGCGAACACCGCGAACCCTTTACACGGCCGGATTTTTCCCCCTTAACTATAAAATACCAGAAGGAGCAATAGGCCGAGGTGTGATGCCAGCAGTGAACCTTGCCCTTAAACATATCAACGCCGATCCAAGCATACTCTCAGGTTACACACTTGACATTGTGCCCAAAGACACTGAGGTAAGGTGACGCCCAAAGTTCAATAGTTTTTCCAAGTGTAAATCGTCTAAAGATGAAAAGAAAAGTTTGCTTTTTTTTCTCCCAAATCACCGCCATTTGGCAGGTTACATTGAACCGTAATCATAATCATCAACATAATCTCTATCATTATCGTCTTATTTAATATGTTTTATTAGAAACTGTTGGTTCAAAGTAAATCTTGTTTGATAACATTTTCGCTGATTCAGTGTTTGATGGTGATAAAGTGACTAAGACAGGGAATGAGAAAGTATGAGAAAGCAAGAAGAAGCGCAAAATAGGCAAAACTAAGAATGTGATTGAGGGAAAATTGTATCGAGGCAGAACTGAGTGCAAATATTTTCTGTCATTTCGTACGAAAAACTGGGATTGGCTGGGAGTGAAAAAAGAAAAGAAGAAAAGCAAAAATCAATATTAGTAAAATCAGGCTTGCATATTATTGACTTATAAAGAATAAACTGATTTATCATTTTGATCGTTCAAACAAAAACACCGCCAACAACAACAAGAGCAAGGAGTGAGCAAATAAGCAAGCATTACTATGTTCAGGGAGGGAAAAGACTCCAACTACCATGAGAAGGCAACATGGAGAAAAAAAAGACGAAAAATATTGTTCTTTCAATAATGGAAATTGATGAAAAAACTTGAACGAAACGAAAAATTTCAAATGAAAAGGCAAAGAGAAGCTTCGAAAGCATTTGAAATGAGAATGAAAAACTCAGAAAACTCAGAAACTGGGAGAAATTAAAGAAATTAAAATTTGTTACTTTTTTCGTTCCAATGAATTTCTTGAAATGAAATTGATGAAAAGGAAAAAGAAAACCTTTTCTCTTCTCCAATTTCACGAGATTCTGAAATTACTGAAATCATTTCAACTTGGTGAACCATTTAATTGTTGAAAATGATGAGAGTTGATCTTCAAAGGAATATTACATTTGCTCAGTTACTTTTTACTTTTACCTCCCAATCATGATAGGAATGTATCAATTCTGGTTCATAATTTTTCCTTCACTTTTTTTTATACTCTCATTGATACGCTCTGATAATTTCACCATCAACATTGAACAAAAAAGAGGCAAAAATTGTGACCTTTTATTTCGTCCAAAGAAAATGTTGAATATGAATTGTTTTTCATGGGAAACTTTTTTTTTCTCTTCTCTTTTTCATTCAACGAATGATTGAACAGATAAATTGACTTTTGCCGAGTTTCTCATGATGAGCTTCAATTTGAATGATAAAAATTGACCGCAACAATTTGGATGAAAAAATGTAATCAATATTTTATCAATGAAATGCAACTCTTGAATAACGATGATCATGAATAAATTCATGATGGAATATTGACTAAAGAATGAAAGGCAACTTTTCTCTCTTCTTTTAACCTGCTCTCGATGACATTGGAATAGTCATGATAATTATGATGCTCATGATAGTAATGAGTTTGGATGAAATTGGTTCACTTTCAGTTTTGTATTCCTTTTGTAATCTAGACGGCGAGAGTGAAAATGAAGAGACAAAAAATGCTCGACATGGAAATTTTAATCCGATTATTGATATTCTTCATGAAAAGTTGAACATTATGTTTTTGCTTTTCAAGAAAATCATATTCTCCCTGTTTATAGATAATGAAATGTTGCAAATGAAAATGTTGATCATTTATATATGAAAGGTCATTAGTATGTTTATCAAGTTTACTTATATTATCAATCAGTATTACTCGATGATTGATTAAGGTCAACAATGCTTTGAACCCATTTGATTATGGCTGATACATCAATATTCATACGAATCAATTTACACTTAGAATTGGGTTTGTACAGTTCGATTGAAAGTGAATGCATGTTGACCATTGAACATGAATCGTGCATTAAAGTTGATTTCATCGAGTTTTGAGAAATTCAAACATTCGAAATCTTTGATGAGAATAACATTTCAAACTTCATCTTTGAAAATCAGACAAAATTTGCGTTCGAACCTGGAATTTGATTCATTTTCCTTCAACCATTTTCTCATGAGTTTTGCAAATTCCTGGTATTTCTACTTTTTAGACTTTTTGGTTCATTTTTCATTGTTTCATCATTTCACAAAAATGAGCCGTTTAATGCCAAAGTCAACATCAATCGACGAAAAACGAAATGGAACAAAAATTGTGGAAATGAGTTTGGATATAATTGTATTGATTGGAAGGGTTTTTGTTCAACATTAACGATCAACTTAAATGTTGTCTTTTAATTGAATTATTGACATTTTCCTTTTTTACCTCCAAATGTTGGTCAATAAGGAAAACTTAATGGCTCAATCAGATTAATTTGATTGATTTAATCGTGACTTTCTTTCCGATCATTCAATCTTTATTCATAACTTAATCTAATCCGATCTAACTTGTGAAACTGTTTGTTACTAAATTAAAACATCTTGAATTGACGCATTGCAAGCACTCGACCATTGTACAGTTGAAACATTTTCACCTTGAATTATCTTTCATTATCCATCAACTGATTCACTTGACACTAGTTTTTAAACTAAACCACTGTTCAGATTGAGTTGATATAACTTGAAGATGAAGATAATGGTACTTGAATTTTTGTGACTATTTTCATTCGACACTAATTCCGTTTCCTAACAAAATGAACATAATCAAAGTGGCTAAATAGTCGAAAGCACACGACAATAAAGAAGAATAATAAAGAAACTGAACTTTCTTGTGAGCTTTCATTTCTCGAGGAAAAACGAAGGAAAAAAGTTGTTGAAAGTTCATGACAAAAGGACGATTGAATATAAAGTTTTAAATGTTTCAAGAAACTTGGATCAATGAAGTAACAATAAAATATTTCCAACGGAAAGCAATTCATGATTGAAAGAGTCTTTATTCTGCCCTAAAAGTTTCAACCAAAATAATAAACTATGCTAATTGTGAATCGATCAAGTTAATGGTTGAAGAGAGCAGAGAAGTCACATAACCTCAGAAAACAAAGTAAACTGAATAACATGATAACAAGAGATAAAGAATGAGAAAGAGGGAGAAACACACAGAAACAAATCAACATTGGAAGCAGGAGAAGAAAGAAGGAAGAAAAAGGAAGGAAAAAAACTGAACGAAAACAAGACGAATGACAACAACTTGAGAAATGAAGTTTGGCAGTTTTGTTTAAATTTGGGTTTAATCAATTGATTGGAATGTCTTGCAATGAATTTGATAACAATCGAGAAGGGAAAATGTTGATCAAGATTAAGTCATGAGTAAAAGTAAAGAGGTGAATAAAGCTGAAACAAGGTTCGATGATGGTGGAAGATGATAACATTTAAAGATTACATTTACTCTACTAGTTGTTATCTGGTACAATTGGAGTAGATTTTGAATCAACTCTGAACAATCGCAAGTGAATGTTGAACAGAAGAAGAAGAAGAAGAAGGAGAAAAAAAAGAAGTAAAATAGCAGGGAATGTTTTTATCATAATAATAATAGAGAGAGGAACAAGACAGGGACAGACAGGGAAGGTTATCCGGTTAAAGTTAATAATACTGTTTATCAACTTATTCACAGCTCATGACCTGATTCTCAAGATTCTTACGTTTTTGTTATTTCACTTTTTCTGTTTACCTTTTCATTTTTATCCCAACGATTGCCATCATAAACCATGCTTTTCACTCTCATTATCCTCATCTTATTATCTTCTGCTCTCATCTACTATAATCGTCTCTTATCCGAAACTATTTTTCTTTCACATTTTTTCTTCTTCTTCTCACTGTCCATTGGCGATCAAATGTCCACTCATTAAATGTTATGAATTGGAGTTTTTTTTCACTTTTCGCGAACATCTTACACTCTCATGATAATGACAATATTAAACGATTCAATAATAATAATAATAATAGTTTTTGCAAGGTTTCTTTTACTTCTTTTACCAGTTTCTAAACCAGGTAATAACTCAACCAGACAAGGTACCAAGAAATTATATTAATCTTTCATCATTTATACAAGAAGAAGAAGAAAAAATATTATATTCAATGGATGATAATGTGCCATTATAAATGCTAGTAGATGTTTACCAACCAATAAAAGGTGCAAACAGATTTAGCTGTGAGAAGAGGAAAGTGTTCTGGCCATTTTTGTGTTCAATATCAAGAAATGAATGCATTAAATTATCACATTTCCTAATCAATTAAAGCCATTCTTGTTTTGTCTTCTCATTTAATCTCAACTGGCTGTGAATGCCATTCCCAATAATCAAATTGTCCATCAATGAGATGATCAAACAAGCGCTTCTTCATTCACAACATTATACTTTCAAATGTATTTATACAGTTGAAAGCCATTGATAAACTATGAAAGAAACAAAATGGTCAACCTGGGTTAAGCTTTGAATAACATCTTGTTTTTGTTTAACCGAATGTTGACTTATTGATGAAGATATAATTTTAAGCATATATTTTCATCACCCATTCAAGTATTTGGACTCATCTTTTTTAGAGTTGAGCAAAAGTCGTTTTTGTATGACATCTTGAATGACACAAAACCCGCTGTTCATTGATACGACTAGATGAGTAAAATGTTATTCAAAATACAGTCTAAAGAGCAACTCTTAAGTGCTGTTTAGATGATTATTGACCGTTTCTTATTAATATTCTTATTATTACTTATTACTATTAATACTAGAGCCTGCATTCATTTCGGCTGATGAACCACTGTTTTGAAAGCCGCGTTTCATCAGCTCAGTCGACTCAAAATCTGGTCGCTTTTAAATCACTGAATGACTAGAGATGGTTCATTTAAGAGCAGTTATCGAGTGTGACTTTCGTTACTAGACTTATCCTCCAAACTAGCTGAACTAGTTTATAATAATTTTGACACTTTCTAATAACCATCATCTCTGAACCATATTGTTATGCAAAACTAAACTATTGCTGAACTCAAAGCATCACAGCGAGAAAAGCCAAGAAATAGCTGAGTGGCTTATTCATGCCACCCTCTATTAACATCTAAAGCCGGATAAGCTGTTCATTCTGCTTACACTTTATTCATTAAAATTTAATTTACTATTAGATTGATGAAAGTAAAACAGTCGAAGCTTGATTTAGCCTCTATCGATTAGTCGATTTCCAGCTGACTGTCCATCTTGCCTTCAAAAAACGCTAATAAACTCCTGATCGATCGATGATAACTAAACTAATTATAATTTCTAAATCATAATGTTACACAGAATCAAAGCCAATCGTATTTAAGCTTAAATTAAATATCAGCTAACATAGTGATCGCTAACTTTTCCGCTAATCTATCGTTCATTTTCGACTGACAAATAATTGAGTTTTGAAATGAACATTTGATTACTAGTAGCTGATTAAAAATGTTTAATTGAATTTGCTAAACATTGAGCAAAAAATTGAAAAACAATCTTGTAACTGAATATTGATCAAGTGTACCATTTAATTAATAACTTGGCTCATGAAAGAGATTTGATACTTTTTGTTTCCTGGTTCACCCAATGAATGTTTCAACTAATTAAACTCATTTCTATCTTGTTTCAACTTTCCAACTTGAAATGATAATTCACCAAGCTTATTAAACTAATAATCTGATAGCTGAACAGATGAACAGTTGATGTGAAAAGAGAAGAAAAAAATTTCTCCTTTTGCCAACCTTTTCCGGTTCATTGTTGCTTCTTGTTTCATTTCCTATTTCAAGGCATCTTTTCACATTTCATCTTTTCTCCTTTCTTTGTATTCATTTTCATCTTAATTCATCTTAATCTCATTTCAACTGCCAGTTAAAACATGGCAATGAAGAGGCAAAAGTGAAGCCAAATTTTTTCCCTCGCTTCACCTTTCCTTGTTTAATATTGATTCTCAAAAGGGACTTTGAATGAAAGCGCAAAAGTGTTCAGACATGTGAAAAGAAGAAGAAGATGATGAAGCGAAGAGAAAGAAGGAAGAGAAAAAAAATGATAATCTCAATGAATCAGAATCCAGGTTGAAAGATGGATTCAATTTCATCAGGATATGAGATATTTCCAATTGAACAATCATGAACAAGTAACCACTCGAGATTGGTTAAAATAAAGAGGAAAATGATTCAAACCTGAATCAAGATGGTTCTTGTTTGATCAGTTTTGTTTTCCTTGTTCATCACTGAAAATCTTTGAAAAACTATTAGCTTCCTAATAACTGAAGCTGTTCATGTTTTAAAAATGTTCATGTTCAAACATCATCATCAGGTTTACAGAAGAGGAAGAAAAAAAATGGTTACAAAGTTTGGTTTGGAAAAAATTGACCAAATTTTGAAACATTTTTCGATTTTTTGTTTTTTCGAACAAAAAAAGAAAACATTTGAACGAAATGAACAAAAACACAACGGCAAACAACTTGACAAGAGTGAACAATAAAAGATAATACGATAAGAGAAAATTCTGTGAGTTAATAGATTTTCTGATTCAGATAATGGTTGATATGAGAGGAAAGAAAATGAACATTTTGGTGGAAAAAAATGTTGCGCTTGAAACGGCTTTTGACACACAAAAGATTATCAAATTATCTCATGTTGGAAGCAAATTTTTTGCCATTTTTTTCTTTCCTTTAATTCTTCTCTCCTTTGCTCTTTGATTCACCGAAAATGTTGATTGTTATTTGCATGATGGCAAACGAGCAGGCAAAATGAATGGCAAGAGTTGGAAAAGGAAAATTTGCTAACATGGAAAATGGAGAAAAATTTAAACATCAACTTTCACCAAATGATTCAAATTACAGATGTGATTCGTTTTTAAACATAATTGATGTAATAATCTTTCATTATTCATCATTTACTTTGAAATGAATTCAATTTCTCTCTCTGCTAATCTGCAAATGGAAACATTGAATTTTATCATCAATTTGGTTATCATTTCAAGTTGGATCAATTAGTTTGCAGGGAAAAAAGATGTTTTATGAAAAAAGTATTAGACTTTTTCATTTTCAAAACTCGCTATTTTCACTTTACACTTGATTTAACAAAACATATTTAGTGTTTATTTTGACATTGACATTAAAAAGTAATAAATTTACTTCAATTTTATCATTTACGGGCGAAAAAGAATGCGCTTTAATGACAAAACTTAGAAATTCAATTTCTTTGCTTCATCTTGGATCATCAATCAAAATTTCAACTTGCACTGTTTGAGTTTTGGCAAAAATTCAAAGCTCGATATCAAGGTCAGAATGTGCATTACGAGTAAAAAATCGATTATCTTCTTGCAACTTTTCGCTCAAGTTTCTCAATCGATTCCACCCTTTCAGAGTAAAACTCATGAAAATACCGAAGAGCTAATGTTGCATGATGAGTTAAGAGAAAAATGCGATTTTCGTTGGAAAATCAGACAACGACTCGGCTCAGCCAAAGAGGCCAATATTTCCTCAACACTTCGTGAGTGAAGGTCACTTAGAAAATCAAACTAAACTCGACTTATTTCTCAAGTTCACTCTCACCATTAGTCCATCCAGACTGAACCGCAAGGCATTCGTTCCGATAGCCTCCTAATCCTGTGACGACATTCATAAAAATTCTTTCTAAACTCAAGTTCTGCTCTCATATCCAGTAGTCGATGAATTCATTAAATTTTTGTCTACCTTAACAATCTTGTAATGGAATTAAAATGAAACTTTTTCCTTCATTTTCCGTTGTTACTTGAAAGTTGCCATGAAAATGACAGCAAAAGTGTTGAATAAAAAGAGTGAAGAAGAAGAGAAATTTAATTTAATTTTTAACTCCCTGTAAACAAGAAAAGCCTTGCAAGGTTCAACCTCTAAAACTGGTTGGATGGTTTGATGAAATAATGATAACAAATGCTGACGACAAGAGGAAAAATTGAAGATCAAGAAATGAGTTGCAATCACAATTGTAATCACATTTTTATTATTCTGTGAACATGAACGTTACCAACGAAGCAAACAAGAGAAAAGCAAAAAAGGTTGAAATTTCTTCTTTTCTCAGGTTTGCATTCTCAATATTATTACCTGAGGATAGAAAGTTTTCTCAACCATTAAAAGTGATAAGCTGAAGAAAAGAAGCGAAACAAGAAGAAAAACCTAAGTTTATTGATTCACCAGCAAAACTCGTGTAATGCCTTTTAGTAATTCTTGTAATCCATAACTGTTGTTGTTAAAACAGGCTCGAGCTTTGAACGAGAAAATTGAATAATTTTGAATCTTTTTGCATTTCGCGAAAAGGACATTTTCCTTGGAAGCAAAAGGCACCTTCAATTGGTATCAATTTAGCGATTCAATTTCACCAGATTATTAGTGAAAAGAGCTTCTTGTTTTATGCCTTTTCTGGTTGTACTTTTCAATTTACCCTGAAGCTCGGTGAGAATTTCAACTTTTTCAACATTTTCCATTTAATCATAATAATCGAGAGTTTATTTCAATGTTAGTTTTTTTTTGTTCAACTTGAAATGAAATTTAATAATTAATGAGAAAAAAAGTTAAAGTGAAATTGCCAGTGAAACAGAAAATCCAGAAAAGAAGAAAAAATTGGAAAATTGATAACTTTTTTCCCTCCCAGCATTACTCGATATTAATTGCGACTTTTTGTTTCATTTCTTCTTTCTTCACGTCGAATGAAAAGGCTGCCAAATGGGGGAAATTTTTCTCTTCTTTTTTCTCTCTATTCGTCAAAATTCCGAGTTGACGAATGAACAGGGAAAAGTTGAGACTTAACATTTTCACCCAAAATAACGTTTGTCTAATGGTTATTGTGAATAAGATGGAAACAAGAAAAGAGAAACATTTTTGCTTCTTTTTTCCTCTCTTTGCTCAGTCAGGTTACATGATGTACCATTCTGGTATCATCATGATTTCAACTGAATTGATCAAATGTTGAAAAGGAGTATCAAAAAAGGAAGTTACGAATCAAAAACCAAGAAGAATGAGTGAATGGTAAGAAAAGATGGAAAAAAGATGGAAGAAGAAAAGAAAGAGAAGAGAAAAGTATAACATGACATGATTGAATCATCAGACGATATGTTATTTTTATCAGAACCAAAATTCCAAGTTAATATACTTTTGCATGAAAAGTTGCAAGAAGAAGGAAGAAAGAAGAAAGTCGTAATCATTTGGATCACAGAGAATTTCATCTTCTCCGCCAAACTAATGGTTCATTATTTCATTTTTCAATCATTACAGATAATCTACTTTTCTCCATGTTACCTTTCGCTCTTCTGAACTTTTCCACTCTCGACAAAAGCTGAAGAAAAAAAGTTGTAAGAAGAGAAGAAAAAAAAATTTCATTTCCGATTTCAAGGTTTGCTCTTCAAATGAGATTTGACAGTAAAGAAATTTATTCAATTCCAAGACTAAATTGGTTAAGGTAAATGGTGAATGAATTGCCGATGAAAAGATGAGCAAATGTAAAGTTGAATCCATTAATTGGATTGTCGATTGAAAAGCTGTACCAATTGTGTTTGTTGATAAAGAGTTGAAAAGGGAAAAGTCGAGAATCCATTGTCTCAATTGTTTGGCTAAACTCTGGAGCGAAGAAAGAAAAAGTTTGGTAAAAGTCGTTTTATTAAATTAGATTGCAAATCAATTTAAAGTGAACTTAATTATTACCATTCAAACTGTAATCTCGAGCTTTGTACCTTTTTGATTCGCTTTCAACAATCATTTGCTCATTTAGTTTCATGAACAGTTTTGTTTTGTTTTTTGTTTTGAGTTTTTTTTTCTTCTTCTTCTTCTTCTTCTTCTCAATGCTTTTGCAAACTCGTTTCATTATTCATTTAATTTAATCGTTTTGCCATCAGCTTGAGCCGATTTAAAATTTACTAAATCAGCCATGGAAGAGAACAGAATGAAGAAGAGGCAAAAAAAGTACAAATTAGAGTTGAAAGGGTAAAGATGAAGTGGATCATGAGGATGCATGTTGATGAGAATGTCTTTTAGTTTCTCGTCTCTTCGCCTATGATTAACTTTAAATGCTTTCCATTATTGATTTGTAAATTTAAATGTCAGTCAAATTTTTTTTGCTTTTCTCAGTGTTTTTGCTCAGTGTCAGTAATACTTGTCTTTTCAATCTTTTACTTTGTCCTTTCAAGTATAAATGTCAATAAACAAGCCTAAAACACTTGAAAAGGATTGTCAATTAACCTTGTCTGGTGAAAATGAAGAGCAGGTTACGTAGTGGGCTGAAAAGGAACGCCAATGATTAATGGAATGATAATTTGTATTCTAGACTTTACCATGAACCCAGGTTTCAGGGATTATCTGTATATGCTTTCAAAGTAAATTTCAATGTAAATTGGTGAATTTACTTTTTGTTTGTTCATTCAACTTCAACATTTTACTTTGCGTTTTACAGAAAAGAAAACAAAATTTTCTATTTTCTCTAATTTAGCTTCAATTTACTTTTCGTTTTTTCACTCTTATCGATCAATTCATCGATTTGTGATAGTTTTGAAAATGTCAATATTAGCATCATTAATGATGCACTTTTCTAGAATCACGAATTTCGATTTGTCGAAAGTGAAATTTGCCGAAATTGTTCAAGAATCAAAGTTCCAAATCAAAATAACAAAAGCTTTCGATAAAAACGAAAACTTTATTTTCTTCTTTGAACCATTCACTCAATCGTGCACACTTAGATTTTCTGTTCATCTTCATGTTTCTCATTCAAAGGGTTGAATAAGGTAAAACTGAGCAAAATGATAAACTTTAATTTTAATTGCTTCACTAATCTGATCCATTTTGAGGATTGTATCCATTTTTTATCTAATGTTACGTTGCTTTCAAGTTTTACAGACTCTTGGTTCATTTAAAAGATAAACTCGAAGTCTGCATCATCTTGATTTTGATCTATTTTATAAGAGTGATCTATTAACGGGTTTTATCCTATGATTCAGCTCCATGCAGCTCACTATTAACCTTGACTAAAGCCTTCTACATCCTTCAAAAAGTGGAAAATCTTCAAACATCAGAAACGAAATTTCTCCATCTATCAATCAAAACTCGTTAAAAATGAGCCAAACTCTTATTTATATTCAAACAAGACACAGAGAGTACTTAAACAGTGTTCCCATGCGTCGAAGGTCAAGTTGACTATGCAAGAGTAACCGTCAATGAATCGATCAATTATATCACTCTTTGCATTTCTATTTCACATTATACAGGGCTGACTATTCGGTTACTAGTGCGTTATTGGACGCTAAAGACTCCAAAACCAAACATGCTATCAGCCTGAGAATCAAATACAAGGAATTTAGCTGACATTCATTTTTATGTTTCGGGAACAAAGTCGTTTCTCGGAAAAGTTCCTTATGCCCGTCAGAGGTTATTTGAAGGTCGTGACTGCATTTGGGAAAACACAAAATTAATTTGTAGCAGTTTCGAATCATTTTTAAACTTTCCAACTTTTAATTTTCTGATAATATTGAACAAACTGAAGATTCATTTCTTCTCTCGCGAAGCAGCTTTTCAGCACGAAGAGATGTGATAATTGCGAATGGCTACCAGGTTAAATTAGCTGCCGAAAGGCCAGCAAAACGTAACATCATCAAAGTTTTGACTGGGTGAAGCAAACCTGTTGTGACCCCGATCTCAAATGAAATTTGAATGCCTTTATATACAAAAACGTTGCAGCTTTAAAATTTGTCTTTGCTCAACTTGTTTGATGAAGTTTTAGCGCTTTGCAAACACCTATCTCAGCAAACGATTAAAACATTCATTTGGCCACTTTGGATCGATAATGTTCCCTGTTTCCAAATTAATCATCATGATGCTTGTGATGAAACGAAAAACATTTCTTTTTGATTTGGATGTTTTTATTAAAAGTGAAACATTTTCTCATCACTTGTCAAGAGACGACAAAATTGTCCATGATTCATGGTATATGAAATGATACAGAAAAAAGAGCGTCTTCTTTTCGTCTAATCATACGAACTGAAAACAATAATTAAATTAATGGCTTATTCCTTCTAAAATGATCTTTTGGGTGAAAACAAGAAGTTAATGAGGGTGATGATGAAAAGGCTAGATAAAGAGAAGCCTTTGAAAAGCAGCGTGATAATAAAATCTTTCAATTCGCGATAATACGAAATATTGTCAAATCATGTTCACAACATGATGATGAATAGTCTCCTCTGAATATTGATTTTTCCGTTTCACCATTTTTCCTCACCATATTCAGCTTTTCACAAACTTTACTTGCCTCAACATTTTGACTTTAACCATTCTTCATGGCTCTCAACCAATTTCTTCTTCTTCAACATTTCTTTTGGTTTTCTTTTTTTTCTCTTTTTTACCTTCTTCTTCTTCTTTCACGGAGTTTCTTTCCCTCACTCCATTATTAATAATAAACTGAATACAAAATGAACTGCTCAGTAGAATCAATTGATCTCACCAGGAGTTGATCTTTACTGACTTGTGATACAAGCAAGAAATGTTTTCAAATTTTTTCCTCTTTTTCTTCAAATTCTTTGTATTGAAACATTTCATGGTGTGAAGTTTCCATCAATTGATACGGGACGAGTCTATTCCATTCAGTTTACTGATCATGTAAACTATAATTGTTTTGTTTTCCCTTTCATTTTGAACTCGGCAAACATTTGCGCAACTTTTTGCTTCAACTTCCATCATTAAACTTTCAACCGTCAATTATCATTATGATTTTGTTATCAGGCAATTACTTTTTTTATCATCATTATCATGGGAATTTTATTGACCTTTCCAAACCATTGTAAAGAGTAGTTTTGCACACTCAACTTGCCCTGTTTTGCATTTTAGCAAAATTAAACATTTCCTTTGTTCACCTTCTAAAGTGAATTCATTAAAAATTGAAGGCCTTTTATGCACAAATTTGCATGCAAACACCTTGCGAAATACACTCAGTAATTCAATGGAATTTCTGAGTACATTTTGCAAGTGAATAAAGTTTATAGATGTGAGTGTAATGTCATTTATGATTCGCATAGGCAGAACCAAATTTTCGGTCCATTTTTGTTCGAACAGATTTGTTTCTGTAACTTTCTGGAATCGCTACCGTTTCTAGGCTAAACAGTGATTATTACAAGTCGATAGCAACTACTGAAATCGAGTTATGCTGCAAAGAAAAGTGTTAGCGCTAACATGGACAGGCAATTGATTTTGGCTTAGATGAAGTTCAAGGAATGCATGAGGTAAGTGGTTACATAAAACTGAGGATTAAGAGGGTCATTTTGAAGATTGTCTTGTATAACTGAGTTATTGAGTCTGATGCCCTTTCGCCTTTGCTTTTTGTACTCTTGTCTAATCTCAATGGTGCCACCTAAATGATCAATGATTTGGAGTTTGATTTAGCTTTTAGTGTAAGGCTTGCTTAAATAGTGGCTTTTGCTCTTTATCATCTGCTCTTCCTAAACTTACACTTATGATTATTGTTTTTGCAACCATTTGAAAATATTGACTCAAAGTTCGCGATTACATGAATTTTGCATTAGCGCATATTTTATGAAAATGACGAGCTAATCTTGCTTGGTAAGGAATGCAGTGAAATTGAATTCATCATAAGAATGATCATCAACCTTTCTTTCATAAGATTGTGAATCAAATTTTCATTGAAAACTTCATTGAGCTATTATTCCCAATCATGTGAATGAAGACAATCAGCGTTGCTTTTATTGTGTAAATCATGACCGGTGATGAATTTAATGAAAGTTATACCCTTTATGAGTGTAATTTGTTTGAAATTTTAATATAAATTCAAAACACTTGCTTCTCCTCATCGCTACGTTACTTCACATTAAAGTCTACTTTTGATGTAAAAATTATTCATCAAAATCATTCTCGTTTCTCGCTTTCAATCATTCATGAACCAAGCTTGAAATGCACCGTTTTCAAATGCAAAAGAAAGTCTTTCATTTTATTAAATTTACGAATGTTGACGCAATTCGAAAAGAAGAAATTGAATCGGAAAATTGTTTCAGTTCTTCGACTTTTCCCCCTTTCGCCTCCATTCTTGCCTGAATTTAGTCTTTGCATGTTCGACTATATAATATGATACAAGAATAAAAATATGGTTCCGATTGAGTGAAGGTTGATTCAATTCTGGGTCGATAACAATGAGAATAACGGAAAGAAGAAAAGAAATGCAATTTAATTTCTTCTCATGTTGCTGTTTGTTTCACTATTTTTACTCCAAAGAGTATTGTTGAGCTTGATATGATTTACTAGCAAAAACTCAATGAACCTGTGTTTACATCGACAACATGATAATCATGATACTAATAATATCACTAGATTATGCCAATAGCTGTGATACTTGAAAATTCAAACTTCTTTGCTTTATTATCATCAAAGTTGACAAGTTGACTTTGAATAATATAATAATAATGGAAACCGTAATGATGAAAGGTTGGATAAAAATTTACATGGAAAAGTAATTGATGACAAGAAAGATTGTACCTTTCCAACTGTTCAGTTTAATCAACTTTCCTCTTGCAATTTTACATTCAACGCTGAATCATCCAAGTAACTTGATATAATTCTGGTTTACTTTAAACTTTCACCTTTCATGTAAACCAATACATTCAATCTCGTTCATAATTACTTGCGACTAAAACTTAAGCTTTACTCTAAACCTTCCAATGTCTACCTTTACCGAAATGCTCGTTAAAATGATCGATCCATTTAGAGATCTTAGAATCGACGAATATCGTAATAATCTTTTCGCCTGGAAGAAAATTATTTTATTGAAGAAATGGCAAGAAATTTGCGAACATTTGACAGAAAATTTGGAAAACATTGAAAGGAATGGAAAGCCGAATAAACTTAAACGAGGTTCAAATCTACAAAGGCTAATAAAGCAATTTGCTGATCTGAATTTCGCTGTTACAAGAAGCCATAAAATGGTTCATCTTCAAATTTCACTTTCTTTTTCAGACCTTTGTCTGTTCTGTTAATGCTTTTATTATAAAAGACATTGCATGAGCTGTTCACCACACAATTTGCTCTCCTTTTCACGTCTTCAATATAAAATCTGGATAAACTTCTTATTTTGAACAATCTTTTTTGTCTCAATTCAAAATATTGCAACTCACATTATTCAACTCTTTTCCTCGCAAAGACCTTTTAAAAATCATTTGCTTAACCAACAAGAGTGCCATTGGAACCCGTACTTTACACGAATTTAAAATCGCAATCTTATGCTGAAATTTGGCTCGATCCAGGCTTCTCTAATGATTGTGCCTTAGAAACTGTTAGGGATAGACTATTAATAATTGTTAGTTAGGGTCAGCTCAGCTAGCTTAGTCACTTTGGCTATCTTAATCAATGGCTAGCTATCTGACGTCAGAGATAAAATTAGATATAAAAGCTAAATCAAAAGAGAACAATCATACAGTATTGCCTACTCCTCATTAATTACTTTACTTGTCATTCCGTTAGTCACCTACTCGTTACTCACTTTAATCCTCACTTATTTAAATTTATTTCAATTGTTAACATCAGTATTTAATTTTCAATTCTTTAATAAAGTTAATTTGATATAAGTTACCAGGTACCTCTGCAGAGTGAGTTTTATTTATGGTTAATGTTTTTTATGTTCTTTCCCCAACAAAACTATATAATTAAATATCGAGAAACGATGAAACCCAAAAATTTAAAATTCACTTTTTCTGGTAAATCGACCAATCATATTGAGAAAATCTTATTGAATATTCTGTGCTTCCAATAAATCGATCAAGTTGGAACGATAATCAAAAATCGATAAGAAAACACAAAACGTTTCCTATCTGAACTTTAATGTGCTTTCAATTAATCTTTGTTTAAAAGTTTCCCTGAAAACACTTTTCGCTTCAATTTACACAGAATAAGTCAAAGCAGATTTGGGGCGAAAATGAATGTCTAACAAAATTATGATAATGTCAGTAAATGAAACTTCTTGAAAAACGAAAGAAAAAGAAACATTGAAATGTCCAGCCTCTTCGAATCCTGGTCATCCTCTGACCTTTAAGCTTTTTTTACTCCAAAACATAATTAACTGCGACTTTTCCCATCGAACCAGACATTGTGACAATGCAATCAATTTCAACTGGAAATCAGGTTCAACTCGAACCTTGGTTAGCAACAATTGTCCGTGGAAGAATAAAGAAGAAGAAGAAGAAAAAGTCGAAATTGAAAAGCAAAAAGTTGCCAGTTGAATCAATTGATTCCATTTCCATTATCATTTACCATTACATGAATGCATTTTATTCATATTGATTGCCTTTTCCCATTTTTTGCCATTCGCCATTCTTCTTGCCTCTTATCACTCTTCAATATTCATTATTGATATTCATTGGATACCAATATTGATCATGGAAAATGAGAGAAACGTAATTCATCATAATTTATCAATGTTTATTAATTATATTACATTCTGTCAGTTTCAATATAAACTCATTCCATTCTTTACCTTGCAAGTAGAATACACATTTCTCTCTCTCTTTACGAATGAAAATATCTGAATCATTTTTCATTAATTGAAATGAAACTATAGACGTTTCCATTAATTTTAAGTGGAAAATGAGAAATTCCGAGGAAAAAGAAGAAAATGTTGCAAATTATTGTCGCTCTGATAAAGCATTATTAGTCGACTGAAAATTTGTGTAAACATTTTTGTTATCCTTTACATTTTAAAATGTTATCTTGTTGTTAAAAGATGTAATAATGTTTATTCATTGAGTGTTTCAGTTTTATGCTTTAATGATGAACAGTGAATCAACATGAAACAGAACGAAAACAAACAGAAGAAGAGGAAAACTCGAAACATTCAGGCCTTTTGCCTCTCACTAACCTTCATTATCATCTTCAATTTGATTTACTTTTCATGTTTTTTTCCTTTTCTCTTCACATTTTTTCTCTTCTTCTTCCCTTGTCTACCCTTTCTTTCCATCATTATCCATGATCTTCGCGAATTTCCCTTTCTTCTATTTTCGTCAAAATTTTTGCTCATCCTTTTCGTCTTGTTCACCTCTTGTTTCCTCCTGGATTATTGTCATTCTCATTGTTCATCAGTTTCAACATTCCCTTTCAGACTGTCAAATGCTCTGTTGTGTTATGTTTTTTTGAATAAACTTCTGAAATAAATGATTCTTCGAGAGAAGAAAAGTAACAACCTTGTCTTGGTCTTGCTTTCATGGAAACAATAACGCATTTCCGGGTCACTTTGTTGCCTGACAAATAGTCAGAGTAGAAAAAGAAAAATGATATTCCATTGTCTACTTCATATCAGTTCCATTATAAATGAGCTGAAAAATGAATTCCATCAATGATCAACTTTTCCATTTTTTATTCTTTTCTCTTCGCATTTCCATGCAAATTGCAATTTTATGCTGAATCGTTTACTTTATCGTTTTAATCAACAACTTATGGTTCCCTCGATTTGCTCACATTAAGAGTTTCCCCAATCATTTCGAGTTTCCTAAATTTCTCTTCTTTAATATCATTAAACTCAATGAAACCCAAAATTTTTGCATCAAATCAAACTAGAGCTTCTGGTTGAACCTTTGAAGAGCCAATTTTGTCTGATGGTATTAAAACTCGAAAAGTCGTGTTTTGGTGAAAAGCCAATGACAACGGAAAGGCAAAGCTGTTTGTTTGTCTGTGAAAATGATTAACTCAATCAAAGTTGTTCTTTATCCAACAAAAGCCTGAAGCCAGTTGTGAAGCACTAAACATTGGCTGTCAATGAGAACAGCAGAAACTATTGAATATCGAAAAAAGTTTCAATGATAAAGAACATTTAATTAACTTTATTGCAACATCTAATAATGAATAGAAAAAAGAATTTTTTCCAGAAAACCAATTTTTCGAGAAAACGAAAATTCGATAAAAATGGAAATATTGAAAAATTTAATGCTCTAATCGATCTTCACATATTAAAAGAGCTCAAAACTTGGCGAAAGTGAAGGAGAAAATATTTGCTTCCATTCCATGGCATTTCAGCTTTTCATCTGACAAGCTGAAGCAGCTTACAATGCATTTAAAGATACCTTTTACCTTTACATTAATCATTACAAGATTAAACATTTTCACCGGTAAAGCAACTCAACAAAAGGCGAGAAAAGAACAAAAGTTTGAAAAATTGGATCCAAGGAGTGCTGGGAGTGAAAAGCTATGGAATAAAATGCATTCTAAATAATAACAATAATAAGTTTTAGCAAACATTTACTTGCATTAAAGTTAATCTTTGTTCATCAATTTTCATTCCTTTCATTACTTTTCAAGTAAAATTTCAAAAGTAATAACCAAACTTGACTAATAACAGGAATCTCGTTGAATCCCAGCGAATGTCAAGAAATGCCTTTTATTTTCTTCTCGTCAAGAGCAAGGCGGCAAGAAAAAAGTATATTAACAAACCTCAGTAAAAACAGGTAACAAGAATAAACTAAATTAAGGTTAAGATGTGAGCAAGAGTCAGGATAAAAGGCACTGGAAAAGGTGATATTCAGTTATCCTTTTTTCACTTCAATCTCATTAAGCCTTTGAGCCAATTTGTGTACACTTTTAGGTAACCTCTTGTTAAACGCTTTTTCCTTACCTTTTCTTTCTTCTCAGTCCTTACTTCTTTCGACACCGGATTTATAGCCTTACTTTAGCCAATTGAGCTTACAGATTAACTTTGATTCCAAGACTATTTTATATACCTTTTTATATTTCCTCATGATATTGATGAAATGTAATTATAATAATGATAATAAATTGAACTGCTTCTCCTCTTGTCAGTTTCATTTTGTACTGTTTGACTGTTTCAAGATAAATTGTTGAAAGGTTCGTTGGACGGTCATGAAGGACGATCAGTTGGTTTTGAAAAGTTGCAAGTGAACAGCAAATGAAAATGCAATTTTTGGCTCCTTCTTTTCAAATTGTTACTCATTCAAGAATAATAATGCTTCGTTGTAAGAATTAAAAATAATGAATCAAATAAATTATCAATGATAATGACAAGCTATTAGGTATGGATGAAGCAACAAGGTAGAAATTGAAAGGAAGAAATGTGAAGGAAAACAAAAAGTTCATTCTTCATCATGATTCACTTGACTGTCAACACCAGAAGCCAGAGAAGCAAAAAAGAAGAGAAGAAAAGGAAAAAAAAGGAAAAAAGAAAAAGAAGGCGAAAAATGTAAGTTTGCCTGTTATAATTGTATTACCTATTATCATTATCATTAATGGTATTGCATTAATTAACATGGTTTGTTGTGTAGAGTAATATACTTGATAATAAGTGGAGGAAAGGTGAAAAGGGAAAATGGTAAAAAAGAGAGAAAAATAAATAAAAAGAATATATTAAATGAGAGATTTTCATGATGATGATGATGAGCAGTAACAATGCTTGGAGCATTGTATTGCAAAAGGGAAAGGTAAATGAATTAGGTTGATTAAGATAGGCTGGATAATGTTTGAAGAGCAACCAAAAGACTTTTTCTTGGTTTAATAATAATAATAATAGGCGACTACTTGAATCACAGTTTGCCAGTTAAGTGCCATTCAACTTGTAATGTTTGCTTTTTTGTGTCAATCTGATGAACGGTTTAACACAATCAACGATCATCAATTTAGCCACAGTAAACCAATTGCCGATACGGGAAGCGGCGACATCATGGACTTTAATGTTTACGCACAAAATGCTCTTAACTTTTTTCTTATTTGCTTCTAGTATTGAAATTGCAACTTCACTTTATGATTTTGGTTACTGAAAGATTTCTAAAAGTTTGTTACGCTTCATCTACTATCGAGATATTTTTCATTTCAAAATTAATCAATTAACGTGAAACCGATGAAAGCCGATGTTTTGCAAAAGTTTAATTTTGCGGAAAATTTCTTGGCTTTCATTATTTGGCAGTTGAGTGAAATTGCGATAACTTTATCGTTAACAAAGTCTACGTTTAGAACATTTGTTTTTCATTTTTTCGCATTTGCGTTTTTACCGAACCATAAATATTCTTCTGGGTTTTGAAACATTTCAAAAGTTCATGTCATAACGAAACTAAACATAAACTTATCGAGACATTATCGTTCTAACATTCATCGATTATCGTCGATTTTTTTAAAGTCAACGCAATTCTTACGGAAAATAGCGCATTGAAACGGCTTGGTAACTTTAGCTTTGTAAAGGATTTTTATGGTCTTTTGTGCCTTTCTATCGTTTGTTTCATAGTGTGCTGTCTCTAATGGCACAATGTGCTAGTTAGAAGATTCAAGGCCGCTCTTGAATATTAGTTGAAGCATTGAAATTGGTAAAGGCTTTAAATATTTGATGAAAATGTTGCGCTTCTTCTTCTTTCAGGGTTTTCGATGAATTTTCAATTTTTAAATGTTCGTTTGATGGAGAAACACAAATTGATTTTACATTTACATCAAGGTGACAAGCTTTCCTTATTCAATCTTTTTTTCATTCCAATCAAGAGTGAAAAATAATGATCTTCATGTTATACTTGAATATTTCATCCTGAACAGAGTTATAGTTGAAATTGTCAAAGTCAAGAGTAGGCAAGCAATAAACGCTAAATGGCTCCTGTTTCATCAATTTAATGTCCTCTGATGACAAGGAAAATGGTTCAAAAATTTTAACCATTTATTATCTCAGCACAAGTATATCTCAGGTAAACATTCAGGTTTGAGTGAAAAAACCAAGTATAAATTGCACTTTAACATCGCCTTAAAAGCAACTTTAGCTTTATGGCGCAACATTTATTATTCATTCATAGTGAACCATTACAAAGTTGAGCATTGAAAATTTTCCACCATGGAATTGAAGAAAAAGATAAGTTTCCAACTCCATCTGAATAATCTAGCCTGAAAGAAGTGTCTAAAAATCTGCAATTTCTCATTCCTTTGGTTTTGGGAAAAGAATGCAACTCGAGAAGCGAATTCATGGAAAAGCCAAAATCCATAATTTCCACCATGAAAGCGTAATTTCAGAAACTCATTTTAATTGAATTATGTATTTATGCTTATTTACAGTCTATTTCATTTGGATGTTTGAATTGTTCGAAAAAGATTCAGTAATGTATTTTACCAACAAATACATGAATTGAGCAGCTCATGTTGATAACAAATTGCTAATTAATGATGCAAAAAAGATTAGGAATTAGCTTGTTATGTAGTCAAGAAAATTACAGTTTGAGAAACAAATTGTTTGCCGAATCATCATTTAGCTTTAGATTATTTAAAAAGCCATATAAAATAATAGTCAACTTGATATGCTAAGACAAGGTTTTATGGGAAAATGGTTTCATCAAAAAACTTGTTTCAACAAAACTGGATCATTAAAACTGATGATCGCTTTTGAGCCAAAAGAATATCATTTCTATTCGAAAATAAATTAGATTTTTGGATTTAATGTTCAATAAAATAAAGGATTATGCCATCTTTCGTTATCGCTTCAAGTCGAGAAAAGATCAGAATGTCGAGCAATTTTCAAACTCCAAGTTTTGGCCAAATTATTCAAATTCAATTTCTACAAAATCCTTTTCCCTTGAAAGAAGAGATTAACTCAGATCAGTTTATTGAGTTAAGCTAATCTGATGGATTATTTTTTCAGAATTTATCGAGATTCTTAGACATGTTAGAGGGTTTACCGCAGAACGAACCAAATTTCATATCAAATACCTTAACGAAACGAGTACCCATGATGCCAAACTCACGTTTTCTCAAGTCTCATCTTCCAATTCTTCAACTTTCAAGTCTTTTTTATTTCGAATAAAGTTGAATCTTGTGCGAGCTTCGACTATGATCTACGGGTCAGTGCTCGTCATAACTCTTGGAACGTCTAATTGAGAGTCCGAAATGACGTAAAATTTTCTTTATTTTTGCTCGCTTTATTGCTTTAATATCGTTAAATGTGACTCTTGTTAATCTATAAATGATGATTGAGATGATGAATCAATGCTTCGTATAACAATGGCTGATCCAATCTCACGGTGATACACACTTAACGAGTAGCAGCCGAGTCTTTTAGCAATGAACGTTCAATCAAGCATTTCAATGGGATTGACTCTGAGTTAAAGTAGTTAACCTAACAAATGACTGTTTCCATGAGTTGGTTAACAGTACCATGTTAGCCTTTCATCTAATGCCATTGATTAACAGAGAAGAAGAAGAAGAAGAAGAGCTGCTAATTGAAAAAAAGTGATTTCCCATGTGAAGAGGAGAAAAAACTTGCATCTTAAGGTCTGATGAGAAATGATGAAGAGAGAAATGAACTTTTCTCTTCAAATTGTTTGAATGTAAAGAGATTCATAATCATGGCCTGATAACAATCATGACAATAATAATAAAAATAACAATCCTCACAATAATTACTATAATAATAATAAAACTCAACTGAGAATAGACAACAAGGAAAGGTTAATAATATCCGTCAATGTGATAGTTTTCATTCTTCTTCTTCTTCTTCTCATCATTATTGAGCGAGAAAAATGGTTGATATTCATCGTTACCATGAATATATTAAATTGAAATATGAATTGAGTAAAAGGCAAGAGATAAAAGGAAAGAGAAAAGGAAAATCAGTGAATAAAAGTTGAAAAAACGATTCATTGATAGCGACTCAACAATACAAAAGGAACAAGTATATTTATAGAAAAAGCAACTTCTTTTTCATCATTCATTTCAAGATGAAAATTATTATTCAATGAACATGAACCAGAAAAGAAGAATGAGAAAGAGAAACGAGACAAATTTACTTGGATTAGGTTAGCTTCCATGTTGCTTAATTTAGCTTTTGGTTAACAAAGCATTATCATGATTATCAGAAAACTTTTACATCTATATTAATCGACGAACAAGTCGTCACCGAAAAAAACGCAATTTCATCATGAAACTCACAGCATTTATTAATTTTATTCAAAAAGACTGTCTCTTTGACCTTTTCCAAGCTCTTTGTTGCTTGTATTGTTTGGAGTGAAAAAAGTTGACGAAATTGAAAGAAAAAAAAAATGTTCTCTTTGATTTTCTCGCAAAGTCAATCATTATTTATGATCGATAACATTTCATCTTTGACTATTCAATAGCAAGTGTTGAATGTAAACATGAATACACGGCGCAACGAGAAAAGTTGAAAATAATTTTCTCCATTTTTACACATTTCCATCTTACAAAAGCTTATTGTATTGAAGGGAGTTTTTTCACTCCCAGCTTCATTCAACTCTGCGATTCTTTGCTGTTAACAGTAATAACTTGTCTTCCAATGATTATTAATAGCAAGATTTTGGTGTTTTGACCAGAAAAAGTAAAATCATTAGATTTTCAGTGTTTATCGAACAGAAAAGAAAAGCTGTGAATTTTGACGATTGAACCATTTTACCTCTGGTAATGGGTAAAGTTGTTGTTTGTAGATGAAAGTAAATGGAAATGATAATAATGATTGCAACTTTGAATGAAAGTAAATAGACCAACAAGGTAATGGTCAAGATGAGCCGCAAGCCAAGTTTTCACCAACAACTTTCAATATTATTCCATTTTCATTTTGGATTACAAAATTTTTCCTCCTTCTTTGTCCCTTCAAATTTTTATTGGAAAAGGTTTAAATTGTAAAAGCTCTTGATTCAGAATATTCAATTGCAACTCATCATTTCTCTGTCTTTTCCATCCCTTCATTTCTCCGACCAATAATATTGCCTGGAATAGTGAAAATTGTTCAACTTTTCAGTCTCACTTTGGGCTTGTTTAGCTTCTCAATAAACCATCAAACATTTCTTTTTCTTCTTCTTCTCTCAACTTTTCCTTCCTAACAAATAAAATGATAACTTATGTAATATCATTTTTCGTTGGTTGGACATTAAACTCGCAATGGTATTCTGGTTATTCTCGAGCGAATTGACATTTCAAAAATCACTTGACCAAAAGTTAGTAGCTTTGCTGGGCTCATCATTCATCATTATCATTACAATGAACCATTTTTAGCTTTAATATTTACCAACGAAAAATAACAATGATAATAATGATTAACCTAATAGTTATGGCAATGATAATGTTGAAATATCGTTATTCATTTATATCAAATAATGGAGGGAAAAGGAAAGAATGAAAAGCTCAAATTTATCTGAATATATTTCAAGTTGAAGTCTTTTCTCATTCGCTTTGGTTTGACCATTTAAAATGATGAAAAACCATTCAATATGTCGCTGTACCATGAATAAATATTTATTATAGCCATTCAGTAACCAGAAAAAGTGTCCAAAAGTATTTAACTTTGCAATTCATTTTTCAAAATGCATTGATTAATAGAGCAGGAGAACTTGAAAAAGTAGAATTGACCAGAAAGCTTTAAAAGCCATTTTTCACAGATTAATTAAATCGGATCAACTAAGCTGCTCAACTTTTGGTCAGTCAAAATGTTGTCCAATTTGTGGTTAAAAATGGTTCAACTTTGGTCTTTCGATGTTTATTTATCGATTAGTTGAGCTCTTGTGCTATTTTTGAAAATAACTTTAGGTCATGAGAATAAGTACAATCAGTTCTTTTCCTTTTCAAGTTTATCAAACAAATAATATGAGCTGATTTCGATTCAATTTCGAATGGTTCTCAAGTTGAATAACGAGACAATTCAAAATCGATTCAACAGTGAAATGCTTTCACTGACTGAAATGAAATCGGCTGACAACGTTCGATCAGCTCAAATAACAGCTAGAAAAGAGACTCTTATCGCTCTTGATTGAAGGCATGGAATGCCATGAAAAAGAGTGAATCGAGTGATTCGCCAAATGTTGAGTCAAATTATCGAAACTCTAATCACGGAATAAAGAATTTCTAAAACTTCTCAGAACGACTTGATTTTTTGAACTTTAAGGCTCTGTACAACTTTTTCCGTTTTTCTTCGGTAAATTGTCGAAATGCAGTTCTATAGAAATTTGAAAAAGTAAATTTTCCTGAAACCCATAACACTTTTGCACGACCAAATTATTCGACTGCCTATTCCATTCGGCAAAAAATGAAAAACCAAAGCTTGACTTTTGTCTTCGTGCTTTCAACTGGAAAAGTTTCAAAAGCTTCATCAACATTTCATGGACTTATTTCCCAATCAGTTTTGGCAACTCTTGATTTTATCCTTCATTCTTTACCTGTTATTCACTCTTGGTGTTTAACTAGTGAAACTTGAAAATTGCATCTTGAAGTGAGTAAGAGAGTAAACGGAAAAACAGAGTTGAGCAAAAAGCAAAACAATTCACTTCAAAGTTCATCTTGTTCATTGAAACGAGTGTTTCAGATTAAGAGAATGATAAATGGCTGAGACAAAATGTAATTCTACTATTATTACTGAGCTATTACAAAATATTACCAGAATAACTTATTCGGCTTTTCCTTTTCTCCTCGAGAGACGCAACAAAAAAGCCTGACTTTTCGATTTTCAGCTTCGTTCAATCATTTGCTTATATGATTAAACTTTCAATTGAATTGGCAAATCATTGAGTCTACACTTTAGCCAAATGCTGGAAGAAAACTCAATCTGAAAGTGTTTCCGTTGAAACTTTTTATCATGCAATTTCATTTAGAAAAAAAACCTTTTTCCAAAAAACTTGAGACTCACAACTTGTCATGAAAATTTCAAACTAAAGTTTTACCGAATTAAATATCAAAACCAACATGAAATGACAGCAAAAGTAGACCAACATTGGCACTTGCAAATGCCTTCTAAACCATTCAGTAGACTTGATGAGAAGATTTAGTTGGATGGTGAATATGATGGAAAATGAAATTTTGTGGCGAAAAAGTTCAACTTGAAGGATGAATAAGATTGTCAGGAATGAGGAAGAAAAACAAGGTTATAATCAATATTCCATGACAACATTATCATTGGTAAACTTTACCTTATCTTGTAATCATCTTCATCATTCCCTGTTATTTCCCATTTCCTGAGGAATAGAAACTATTTACCATTTCCATGTCTTGACCGGATAGAAATTCTCAAGATTCTGATTCCCTGTCTGCATTTCCTGAGTTTTCCTCATCAACTTTGCCTTCCATCCCATTGACCTGGATTTTTTACTCCAAACAAAAACTATTACAATAATAATATTTGCTTTTACATTTTATTTATCCATATTTGACCATCTTTCCCCTTCTCATTGTTATTATAATGATTCAAGAATTTCTTTGGATTCCAAATGAAACCTTTTCTTGTTTCGAATACAAGAATCCAATTGATTGGAATCGACGCGAAACTTTGCGTATTTCATTATTCATTATTTCAGAAGAAGAAGAAGAAAGTTCAGAAAAGTTGTTTATTTTTCGACAAAAGGACAAATTTATTTTTAACCATCGCTATTATCAATTCAATATTTACATTTTTCTTTTTACGATAAATTTTCCTTTTCTATTGATTCAATGAATTGGCTCATGTCTGGCTTTGTCTGTCATCATTGAAGGTGAACAATGAACGAGCTAAAAACACTGGTTTCTTTTAAGGAAACGTTTTGTCATTAATTAGCTTCGACATGAAATGAACGAGGCTAATTGGGATGATTTCATCAAAGTTTAATAAGCTAAGTAATTCAATTATTCAGATAAACTGGTTTTATTCGTTTTGATGGTCAAATAATTTAATCAGTTTTACTTCAACCCATTGTGATCTTCTGTAATTTTTCCAATAAAATTTCCAATTCTTTTGAACAACTTTGTAATTACTGCTCAAAATGGTTTCACTGTTAATCTTTTGCCGTTTCGTCGAGTTTTTATTCTCACTTTAGACTTGCGAGTTTTGGTAATCAAGCAAAATTGCATCTTTGTCAGCGAAGTTTGACTCGCCAGTTTTGCACAGACGAGCTTCATTGTTACCTGAAAAGAGGCTAAAAGTGATTAGCATGAAAAGAAACCTAAAAAAGCCTGAATAATCTTTTTCATTGGTTTACAAAATTAGATGGCAAAGCAAGTACAATCAACCCATCGACCTAAATGGACAGTCTTTTTGGGTTTGCACTTTTCGAAGTTTAGGCAAATACAATCTTTGAACGGTTTTGGAAAGGATTGTTTCCAAAGGATCAACTCGTCAATGAACCTCTTCGGTTCAGTGTTTTCATGTGAAGTCATTTACCGGTGCAAAAGTGAATCAATTGATACTATTTTCGATGAATAATTTTCCAATTAACTGGAATCATTGTTATTGCGAGAATAATTGATTCTTACTTGGATTCATTTATCAAGACTTTTCTCGACCTTTGATAATCAAGTCGACGAAGTTTCTTCATGATAATGATTATAATTATATTATGTAAATGCCGTTTCACTCGTTTCCATTCTTTTATTTGCCCTTCGTATAATGTTGAACACAATTTATCGGTCAGATATTCATGAGTTGAACAGAAATGAAAAATACCAACGCTTCAATCAATATTAGACTTACATATTTTAACTCGAGATGAAGATAAGGAAAAGATGAATAAATCACAATTTCTCGGCTGTCAATGTTTCTTTTCATGTGAATAATTATTGAACTGTTTTTTCCGAAGTTGCAAGACAAAAGAAAAAAATGATTGATTCGAGTTGAGTGTTTCGACTATTATTAGTTTCAAACTGTCCCAGACTTTGAGGCACATTTATGCCGATCTCGTCATTTAAGGTCACTGTACTGTTCTAATCAGAAGAGACCAAAAACTAATTAAAAATGTTACAACTGGCTGAACATAAATCGAACTTTTCAATTTAAATTGTTCATTCCATTCCTTAACGAATGTAAAATATTAACAAGTTGAAAATAGATTGAAATCAATTTAATTGTGCAAATAATTTGCACCAAATAAAGTATTTAATTGAATAATATACGAAAGAAAGATGGAGTCGGGTAAAAGAGGGTGAAATTCACACTCAACTAAACAGTGATTTACATTTACACCAATAATTTGCTTTTCAAATAGTTTTAAATGTTGGGAGTAAAACTTTATCACTTGGAAGAAAGGTTTACCAATTGAGCAAAAATATTTTGTTCACTTCAATTGTTGATGCAATTTCGACATTGAACATTTATTCCATTTTCTCCTCTCATTTTCCTTTGCTCGCATGAGAAAGGCAAAACAAAATTCAATTTTTCCATCAAACTATTCCATGTTCATCTTGTGAATATATCATTTTTCAATCTTGAATGGGCAACTAATAAAATGATGAAAATATCAAGCCAAAGTGTGATCAGAATAGAGCCATAATAAGAATGAGTAAAAAGTATACAATATAATTTACTTGTCCATCAAAGTTTCTTGTTTTGTTTCAATCGCGACAAAATGTTATTTTTGCCCATTTTTTGATTGCTTTAGTTTGTTTTTTCAATTCATCAGTTTTTGTATTTTGTTTGCACAAATGTATATTTCATAATAACAAAGTGAAATGAAACAAAAGCAGACAAAAAGATGAGATGAGATGAGATGAAATCTTTTGTTTGTTGTTTTAAATGTTTTCATTCTCCATGAATATGTATATATCAGAGTTTCTCAACTTGTGCAATATTTTCTTTGGTGCAAACAAAATGTCAAAATATTGAGATATTACATTTTCTTGGGTTGACATGAGATGAACAGAAACTATGAGTTTCAATGAGAATGTCAACAATTTTCGCAATGAGGAAAAGAGTTGCAAGATGAGTTTGGAAAATGAAAGAGACCAAAAATTCGCTTCCTTTCCAAAACTCGTCTAAAAATTTTGATTTGATGAATGCGCAAAAACTCCAAACTCGAGAACCGGAGATTTTCAACTCGAAAAGATTAACGCTTGTAAGTAATAGTTTACGTCGTTTCGGTACTGTTTCTATGTTCCTTGGCGAATGTTGAGGTACCAAAAAAAATTCAAATTTAAGCCAAAAATAAAGCGCTCAAATAGATATCAACAAATTAAAAATGTTGAAAGTAGATTAATGACGATTCTCAACAAAATGTAGTTCGATATCAGAGCATTTCAACTGACTCTGGTCAATACAGCAAATCTTTCGTTCTTTTCATTTCCGTTTATTTCAAATCTATCAAGACACAACTAGAATGTAAATTCATGTTCATCGATTAGAAAGTTTCTCAGTTTCGATTTCAAACCACGTTTTATCATTCGATCAGAAACCAAAACCTCGGGAATTGTTAATCAATGGAAACTTCAAACTTGTAAAATTGAAATTCGACTGAAAATTAGCAAATCGAATCTAAAAAGAATCAAAATTGTTCTTCATATTGACTTTATGCATAAAGTTGAGCCACGATGCGTCAAAATGAATAGAAACCATTGAAAGATCGTTAATTTAGCTACGAATTCCTTCTTTGTTCAAATGTTCACTCGAACTGTTGAAAGGGGAAGAATCGGACTTCTCGTTTCATTCATATTAAATATTAAATTCCTTGGATTCGCATCCAAAAATGGCATTTGATTGAGATTCACCAATTTTTATTTACATTAAAAACTAAACTTTTCTTGTTCTGTTTGTCGAGCGAGTATTAAAAGTCAATGTTTACTTGTGATTATATATTGGGTAAAAAGCGGTCCTTTCATCTTTCCGAGTACAAGACCCATGAATCAACCTTTCAGTAAATAATCGCCAAATTGGCTAAATAAGTTTCTCTTCTGGCAATGCCTTTCATGATGACAACTCAAATTGGCATCATAAATTATCGCTGAAATAATAGCAATTATCTTCTGCATTTCTTTTGATTGATATTATACTTTTTTTATTAATCAATGAATATATGAATAAATGAGGAAAAATAGAGTTTCTCAATGAAAAAGTTATTAACATGTTGATTGGCGAATGAAAATGTTAATTTTATATCAATCAATGAAACGAAGCAGCGAAATATTGACCATTCACAGGTTGACAAATGAGCAACAAGTTAGTGACCAGCAATTATTTCAAATTGTATCCCTGAGTGAAAACCACAAGTTGGACAACAATTCAATTGATTTATCCCTTGGATATTCATGACAAATGGCCAACCTGAATTGATGAAACAAGTGCAGTTCAACTAAACAACTAAATGATGGGAAAACTAAATCAAGAATTGAACATTCGAATGAAACACTTTTCCTTTCTTGCCATCGTTTCGTGTTGATAAATATTGCATGAGCAGCAAAATGACGTTATTTGAATGTTTTGTCCAGTAATCAACGTTTCTGCTCAACAAATCACAGTATAATTCTGGAATTGGGAAAAAAGAAAATCTTTTCAAGTTTACTTTCATTTCGTGATCAATTTGGACAAGATTTATGTCGATTGCTGAGAATTTCAGTGAAAACCAATGCAAAATCAATCATGACTATTCAGCAACTTGAGGTAATATATTGAAATGCTGTTCATGTCAGCTTTGTAATTAATTTGGATTGAAAAGAAAACTCGAAATTGATTCAAACTCTTTCATCGTCAGGTCAAACAGCAGAAACACATTTTCTTGAACAAAACCTAAAATCGAAATTAGCGTTCTATTCTTTAGAAAACATCGATTCAATTGTTATTAGCCATGTAATTGGTTTGCATAAATTCAGTGATGAACTTTTCCTATTCAAACAAAACTCTGATAAATTGATTAAAACTCTATTTCCATGTGAATAACTAAAAAAGATCAAAGATTATCGATTTCATTCCATAAAGTTACAAATCAGCTCTTGAAATCGAAGCAAGATTGAAGATCTTTACTTGAGTTTTGGAATATTGTCTTTTCTTTTGTCAAAAGGTGCGACTATTGACCGATGTAAAGTGGACAATGGAGCTTGAATAATTTGAAAGGCAAAATGAAAACATTGCATTATCATGGAAAACGAAAAGTTGAAATTTCTGAATCGACGAAATAGCGAAATGCAAAAGAAACAAACCTTTTCAATTTACTTTGCAATACTTTTCACTTGACAAAAAGTGACCCAAAAAAGATGGAAAAGGATGAAAAATTTTCTGGAAACATTTTTATTAACTATTCTTGTAACTCAATTTCAACTTTATCCATCATTTTTTTCTTCATCTCTTGTTATTCATAAACTTTCAATTCTTAACCGCATCATGATGAGCAACTTTATGATATATGAATCCACATCTTCAGAGGAAAGAAGAAAAAAATGACAAAATTATTTCAGTTTTTTCCAATTTCTTTCAGTTCTGTCAATTGGTAAACTCTTTGAAAGGTAAACATGAATAAGATTGTTTAATAAAAGATGATGTTAACGGCGATGCTTTGGTAAAAAGGAAAAGATAAACTTCATGGAAATACACAATTCCATTGAATATCCTTTTACCATTATTTACATTACATTTCGGTTTATCTAGTTTTCCCTTCTTCCTCTTTACCTATTCTGGTCAGTCTTTATGTTCATTCTATTATTGATTACCTGAATAATCTTGCGAGTTTCATTCAGTCCAAATTGTGCTTCCTCATGCCATGCATAAATTAAACAGCTAGAAAGACGAACATAAATAATAAAATTAAAAATCTCATCTAATCTTGCATTTCTTGCTCATATTGGCCCAACTTATTGTTGTAGCAACTAATCAACTAATTAGCCAAACATGTAATGAGATCAACGGCTTTCACCAAGAAAATAAGCTGAAACCATGAAATATTCAGAATGGCTGAACAGAGAATTTATTTTTTCTAGTTTTCGTCAATAGTTGTCTTCGTATATTAGTTCACAGATGACGGCTGTTGAAGGTTAATTTTGATACTCAAAGAGTAACCATTTTATTCGGAAACACGTTCAAGCCTCAAGTTGATTCATTTTAAAGTTTATTGACCCAAAAGAAAGCATAAAGATCTGAATCTCAGAAGTCGAGTAAAAATTAAAGAGCAGGATTCTAAGAAATGACCTGCCTTACTGTGTTTATCGTCAGGATTTGAATCGCCTTGATTGCTTGTGGTATCGAAAAGCAGCTTAAAACATTTTAATTTGATTTCGTCATTTTTTGAAATCGCAAATTCCTTCTTAAAGGATTCCTCTCATGACAACAGTTATGACCCGACAGTTTGTTTCAACTCGATAAAGGGTAAAATTCATGAAATATCACCGAAAGCTTATTCTAAACATTTGTATGGGCCATTATTGAATACCATCGACTTAAGGAAAAGTTAGCCGTTCAGAAGCAATGCCTTTGACTGATGAATTTTCGAATCACATCGTTCTCTCTGGCAGTGAATTTATTCTCGTTCAACAAATATCCGAATAGCTCTGTTGAATTGCAATGCAAATGTTTAATTGCAGATATTATCCTTTCATTATTATTCGGTTCTTTCAATAATTTTTGTCAAAATATTTCCCTTTCATCATTGATGTGGCAACATGAGCTTGATTGGATAGTAGTTTCTCATACAAGCTATCATTTGTAACTGATATTATTAAATAGTGTAAAAAGCAATGGAATGAAAATTTCAACCAAAAATTTGGCCTTTTGACTTGAAAGGACAGGTTCAAGTAACAATCATTTGCTGTTTCATTTCATTCGCAAACTATCATTTAATGTAATGAATAGTCACATACGATGGTTGACTTTGATGATATTATTGAGTCGAGAAAAAGAAGAAAAGAAGAGAAAAAAAGTTGCAAAAATCACTTGATATTCTGCGATAATGATAATGATACAAATAGATGCATATGATATCAATGTTATATCATTAGGGAAAGTAATACAATGTTTGTACAAATTGAATTGAAGCTGCAAATGCAATTGTTAAGGTGAATAGAAAGTCAAGTAAAAGTCAGAGAATGAAAAGGAAATGTCAATTAATAGCATCAATCGACCTGAAAGATGAACATCCAAAAAGGTAAATATCTCGAGAGATTTACAGTGAAATGGATAATTTTTTTTTCTTTCTTGGTGTCTGTTTGAGTTTGCAAACTGAGTAAAGATAAAAAAGTCTTTATTTTGAGTCAATGGCAAAGGCTGGAAATTTGATGGTGAAAACAATGGCGAGAGAAAAGATGATGAAGATGAAACAGTTGATGGCGGTGATACTAATGATGATAAAGAAGATGAGCTGAATAATGGTGAGAAGAACAAAAGCTTTGGAATAAAATGAAAAGTAAAAAAATCTAAATGATGTTACCTTTGATGATGACTTTGATTCTTTACTGATCAACTTCAGATATGCTGCTGATTCAACTAGTCGTCAGCTTTACTTTCGATCAGATTTTTTCTCTTTTCTTTTTCCTCTTTCTTCCAACTGTTATCATGATAATTTGGTTGAATGATGGGAGAAAGGTGAAAAGACCAGAGAATAAGAAAGAAAGTCAAAAGTGTAAAGTTGATACAACTTTTAGTGTTGATAAAGAAAAGAAAGAATCGAGTAAAAAAACTCTTGGAATCCCTTTGGTGATCAAGTAAATCCTTGGTAGAGCAGAATTGATGGTTTATCGTCTTTTCCCTGAATACTTTTCCCTGCTTCTTCCATTCGTTATTGAACAGACCATTTTTTATTTTCGGCTCAACTTCAATTTCGTCGTTCATGTTTGCCTTTGAAACATTGATTCAAAAGTTTGCTCATTTCTTCACAAGACAATTGATTGTTGAAAAGTCCTTTAATCACATTACTTTTTGATCAGCTTTTAATTTTCACCATTCCTTCACCTTTCACCTTTCATTTTCGACCATTTTTCATTGGTTAAAATCGAGTTTTGCGCTGCCAAAATTGGTGCATCAATTTTCATCAAAAGCCAAAGAAACAAACACTTGATCAATATTTCGCCCAAACTTTCTCAGTTGGTCAGGAAAATCTCTAAAATCTCAGGAAAAGATTTGAGTTTTGCAAGAGAAAAGCGAGAATCATTGAAGGACTGGATGAAGTGAGAACACATTTTATGAGAAGCTCGTCAATGTACAAACTTGTTCATCGAAAGACATCATTAATTCGTTCTTTTTTGAAGCAAATGTTGACACATGCAATTGGCAGAAAATGATTGGCATAAAACATTGAACTTATAGCTTCGAATAATATTTTGCATCAGTTTTGGGTTCAGCTGAGAAAAGTAGGTTATCTTTACTCGATTAAAGTTTAACTTTCAGGTTAATAGTCAGACACCTTCATGTGTCATTATTTGCTAGTTGATTAAAACTCACGCAATGGAAATATTTTCGTCTTTCACTCGATTTGCCTATTGTTACCAAGCTGATGAAATAACGCGAATCTCAACGATCGAACCGCTATCAGAACCATAATCTAAAGCATTTCCACTCGAATAAGTTAACCAATTGCAATTGAAATCGCAACAGAACACAATCTCTTCTTTAGAAGTACAAAACTCGAGATTAATTAATTGTTCAACTTTAGTTTATCACAGCAAAAAGAGTCATCAACATTGAACAACAAAGACCTTGGCCAGATTCATTAATTGTAATAATTTGAATAAAGCCAAGAGCAAGATATGAATGAAAACAAGTGTCATGGAAAATGTTGACAGAAAAAGCAAAGAACCATAAAGAGCTGACTAAATGGATACATAAATTGAAAACAAAACAGGATAAACAAAAGATGGATGCAAGTTTGAACAAAGGTAAAGAGAAGAAAAAATGTCAACAGATAATATCAATTTACCTTGAGGTGTTGTTTTTTCAGACAAAAATATTTTTTCTTTTTTCTTTTTTCTTTCTACATTTTACTCTTGAAAATTTCTCTTCTTTTACACAATTCTTATTGGATAATCATATGAACACATCAACTTTCCCATGTTTACTCCATTTGTTTCATTGCATCAGTTTCATTCCCATTTCCATCGTCATTATATTTCTCATGTTTACCCTGAAATGGCTTTAGTAAACTTTCAATTTCCTTCGTAATCTCAATTCTGCTTTGTTCACATTTCAGCTTTCCAATGCTTTCAGTCAACAAACAAAAACAAAATGTCAACTTTCATAGTAAACTTGAGCAGAACACATTGAAACTCGATTTTGGAGAGAAATATTTTTTCTAAATGTAAATTTGAAAATTCAAGTTGAAAGCAAAATGTCGAGTAAATTAGAAATTTTGAAATAGAACAAAAAAGAGTTTTCGATGTTCCATTGTTTTTGCGCAAATTTGAATTTGCAATCAGATAGCAAGGGTTAGCCAAGGAAAAGGTTTCTTCTTGTCCGGTCGAGCAACAGGAATCAGTCTTAATCAAGGCAAAGGTGAAAAATGAGAGAAACTTGCAAGACAATTTTTTCCTCTGTTTCATCAAGTGTTAATCATGGCGAGTATGATAATAATGAAACATATAAATGTGAACAATATCATGTTTAGTAATGGAAAGCTGACACAGGCAAAGGATGCCTTTTCAACTCAATTTTCAGTGTAATTCCCTTGTCAATCTGAAAAGTGTGAAGGCTTGAAAATTTGATGCAAAATGATCATGGTTGATGGTGATAAACGTGAACAGTGAAAAGACGAAAGGAGAAAAAAGAAGAGAAGAAGAAGAGAAGAGAGAAAAAAACGAAATGAACAGGAAAAATGATGCAAAATGTAGCTTGTAACTGACCTTGTTGTGTCCACTTTACATTACCTTTGAAATGGTCAGCATTTCAAGTTGTCACAAAGCTTCAATCGTAATAACATTTGATCACTTTACAGTTGCAGACTTTATTTTTTTCCTTCCAAAAGTTAATCCTTTTCTCCAAGTAAACAACCTTTTATTTCCCAACCAAATCAACTTCGAAGTTGACTTTTCGAAAGTCAATTTTTGTTCGTTTTTTTTTCCAATGAACAGCTTTTCCATTTTCAACCTTTCATCATGCAAAACAGTCTAAAAATAGCCAACTGAGCAAAGCTGTTCTTCTATTGAAACCACAAAAACTGCAAGTCTTTCATTGGAATAGCATTTTTTAAAGTTTCCATTCGAAAAGAAAAATGTTTTTTTTTCTTCGATTTCTCTTCTCTTCTGTTGCCCAGATAAACTTTGTACAATTTATAGCTCAAAGTTGAAGTCAATGATGAAAGTCCTTCTTTATTGGCAACTGTGGAATTGAATGTAATGATAAATCTTTATCTTGATTACCTTTCCTTTTAGTGGATCAATCAATGGAATGACATTTGACGATTGAAAGGGTAATTTCAGTTGACCACAGTCAATGGTCAGGCAAAGTTGATCACTTTTTCATTTCCAACTTTTCAATGTTCATCTTCTTTGAAAGGCCTTCATTTTGGCAGCATGAGGATAATGTTGAAAAGTCTTGTTCGCCGTCAAATGTTTCATCTTGAAAACATGAACGAAAACTGTTTTTGTAAATGTAATACAATGATATAGCAATTTGTAGCAACAATAAAGTTGATCTTCAATTGTTGGCAAAAGAGGAGAAGAAAAATTTCCTCAAATTTTCTTTTCTCTTTTCATCGAGTTCTAAATGTAATGATAGATGGGCAGACAGCTTGCTTCAACCTGGCAATGTCGACTGTCAATCCTGATTACAAACCTTTAAAAGCCATTAGGTTACTCTTGAGAAGAGGTTTGCCTAGTTGAAAGGTAAAAGTTGAAAAGAGATTCTGAAAAAAATTGTTAATTCTCAGTGTTTCCATGTAATGAGTGGACATTATTCTTGATATGTGAAATGAATGTTGACAATAAACTCGTTGCTTTGAAACTTTGTCAAGGTCAATGAAGAAACAAAGGCAATCTTGTACAGCATCCGTTCAACAGTGAAAAGTCTCTGGCTTAACTTGGCTTAGCTTCAGCATAATAGCATGGCTGGCAAGGCAGGGCAAAGTAGCATTTCAAAATTGCTTGCAATATCTTTTCTCGAGTAAATCTTTTGAAATGTGATCAAATGTTTTGCTGCAAGTAAACGCATGGAAGCCGGAAAAAGTCATTAAATAAATAATGATACAGATTTAAAGTTACAGATGCAAGCAAAATGTTTCAAGCTTTTGTTTTTGATCAATCATAATTGATTCCAGTTTGCATTGAGAATGCTTTTTCCAGCAAAAAACTGTAAAAGTCAATTTTATTGAATCGTAATGAATCCATTTCAGAGATTTATTTACCTTTAAAGAGTTGAAGTTCAAAGTCATTGAGACTTTGAAAGGCACTAATGGAGTCTCAATTATGTCAAGAAATATCATGAAAAGTCAAGTTCCATTGTTTATGTTTTAAACATTCAAAGCTCAAACCTGTTATAAACTTGGGGAAAAAAAGTTGATTCAATTTTTCAATGCAAGAAGACATTTGTCGAGAGCTTCGAGGTAAAGAGTAAACTTGAAGGAATCGACTATCGAAGTGCTTTGAAAACTCAATTTCCATTGAATAATTTCTCAGTTTCCAAGCTTCACTCGAATGGAATGTTGCAACATTTTAATTGAGAAGTTGATTCAACATGAAATTATCCGAGTAAACTGGATCCAAGCTCAAGTCTGTCACTATCGAGTGCAATCAATCTTGATTGATTAATCAAGAGGATAAGATTGAGAAGCGGAGAAAAGAAGATGAAGATGAAAAGAGAGAAGAAGATGATTAAAAGAAGAAGATGGTAAAAGGAAACATCAATGTCGAGTAAAGATAACTTGAAAGAGAGAAGAGAATAATCGAAAGTGATAATAACATTATATTTATTTTTCTGTGAAATGGTGAAACAGATAATTCTTTTCAATTTCTTCTTTTCATATTATTCTTATAATTCCATTGGAATCAAATCGAAATCAAGCAGACTGAATTGATCATGATTGATGGGGCCGCTTCACTTTTGACGTTAACTTCAACATTCCTCAAGTCAACTTCAATTCATTTTGTTCTTCCTTATTCAATAACTCTCATCAACTATTAGATCAATTTTACTTCTAAAAATTTCATTCAAGTTTATCAGAAAATGAAAAGAAATTCAAAATCTTTTTTCAAAGTCTAACTTCGCATTCAAATTAAAAGTTCAATTTAATCCGCAATCAAGCAAATGAGAAAAAACTTATTTCTTTGTTAACATTGGAATTACGATTCAAAAAGATTCATTCTTTACAAGCTCGATAAGTTCAGAACCTAAATCAAACTTCATTTTGAAAGTTCATTTACTTTCAGTTGTAAAAAACAAACACGAACAACTAAATTCGAAATTGTCTCCAATTCCCATTCGAACCGGGATTTTCGTTTTTTTGTTACAAGAATTTCGTTGCTTTTGATAATTTTCAGTTCTACCTTGTTCTAGTCCGAATCAATCATCTTTCAACTATAAACGATTCTTCCGATTCTGTTGGTCATTGATCGATTCAAAACTCAACTTTATTCACTTTATTCTGTTGAATGTTGAAATGAAAAGTTTTTATAATTTATTCAATTGAATTGAAAAGAGGAAAAATTGCAAAACTTTGTGATTGCATCAACTAACTGACAGTAACTTTTCATTTGACATTTCCCTCGTGAATCATTGAATCCAAAGAATGAGCAAAAGTCCAATGGAAATGACTGTTGAACTCGAGTTGAGTTAAGCACAAAAACATGAAAAATTGAGCGACCAACTAGTTGATCGATTGAAAGGCAACAGTTGATTGCAATTATATTTATCGTCTATTGTTAATAACTCTCAGTGGGAATGTTTATCCAATGTCATGGTGTTGAAGAAGAAAGAGAGGAATAAAAGGTAAAAAATATCTCAACGAAAACGAAGAAAATTCAATCGCAAACATAAACGATGTCGAATGAATACATTTTGATTTAAACAAAGACACTAAATGAATTCATCTTTTGCACTTTTCTAAATTCGTCTTGGTTTTCATCGCAATGACAATCGACTTTCAAACATTTCGATTCAGCATTCAATCGTAATCAATGATTCTGTTGCATTACCATTTACTGAACATTTTGTTGCCTCTTTTATATCAAACTTATTAATCCAATTAATTGATTGGTTGAAACAACAGAAATGACGATTTCAAGATGAGAAAGATTATTCTTGACAGAATAATGTGAACTGAACAAAATTTTCTTTCCTTCTAACAATCAATAGCAATCTATCTTGATGAACATAAAATGTTTACTTTTTATATCGGCTGACAATGAATTGTCTTGTTTCATCAACAATTATCGAATTTTGCCTCTTTTTCTTTTTCATTGGCCGCTCAGACAATTAATAATCACTTTCATGATTAATTGAAAGCAATTCAACTTGGTTTCTCTGAAAGAGTTTGTACCTCCATGAAAGCCAGACGAAAATGAATCGTTTAATGATTAATGTTGAGAAATAATTTTCTCATTTTTACTTGCATGTCAAAGCGAAGTATAATTGGGAATATTGATCAATTGTTGCTCAAGATTATCAAACATTTTCACTCTCTTTTTACCTTTGAAACTGTTCATTCAACCTGTCAATATACTCGATGAAATGCACCTTTAACTTCCTAATCATTTCCCTCATTATCCAGTATTGATCAGTTTAATGCTGTTTAGCTCAATGTAAAACTGAAATGTTAAATGACTTTAAGTCTTTCTTTGTCATTCCTTCAAATGAAAAGGTCAAGATTGAAGAGAAAAAGTTTTTCCATAAAAATAAAATTAATCTCGTTCCATAGTCTGAAATTCGCCTTGAATTTGCATATTTATCGTTTCGTCAATGTTTATCCCAACCTCGATCTGTTGAGAAAAAGTTCATTAATCAAAAAATTAATTAATTTTATTTGCATAAAGCTTGCAAATCTAATGAAGAATAATCAGTTTTTTCTGTTTCGCTGTTCAAGTTTCATTAACTTTCAGAATAATATCTCTAACAGTCACATGATAATCATATATTCTAGACAATCTTAAGTCTATTTGGTTTAGGCAAAGGGCAGAGTTCAAACGGGATTTAACTTGTGAAACAAGGTTCTGATTACAATTCGTTTGAATTAGAATAGATTATCTGACCTTAGCTAAAGTCAGCGTTCCAGTTCCTGTTCAAGTAACGACGAATCGTAAAGCCATGAATTAAAGCTAAAGGATGAAACAAAGCATTTCTCTGATCTTCGACTTTAGTTTTGAACACTTTTTTTCTCACAACATTCTGTTGATTTGGACATTTTCATGCTTCTTTTAATAAAGAGACTGAAAGAAAAAATAAGTCGAACAAAAATCTGGATAAACTTTCCATCATGAAATGGACAAGATTCAGATCAGATGAGTGATTGTCATCTCATATAACCATTAAACTGGAAACAAGTATCATGATAAAAATCATTCAAGAGTAAAGTTACATTTTCCTGAGAAACTCACAAGTTTTTTCTCTTTTATTTTCTCATTTCTAACCTTGTTTGCCACTGTCTGTCCAGGAATAAGTTGCTTCTTGGAATCAAAATAATATTTATTATTAAGATGAGGAAAAGCTCGAAGAAAAGTGAAACCAGAAAAAATAGCTCAAAATGAATGGGAAAATGTTGAGGTAACGATGGATATTAACGAGTCCAGAAGAAGTGGCAAATGATTATTGATAGAGAGATGCAATAAGGTTGTTATAAAACGAAATCAATGCTCATTTTCATAATATCAAATGTCATTATTATTCCCATTATTTTCTTCTGAACTCTGATTAACTCTTGATTGTCGAGAATCTTGATACTCGTAATTATATCCGAATATCAAATGAATGGCAATAAATTGCGAGTCCAATGGAAAGATTCGAGAGACGATAACTTGTCGATACAAAAGGAAATCGTTTCACTCAAGGAAACTAATCAGCTTTAGCATCTTCATTAGTTGAATTTTCAGAAAAATTTTGTTTTTCAAGACTCAATAACAGAAAATTTGAAATTCTTTTTTGAGAAAATTTCCAAAATTCTGGTCGAATATTGGGGAACGGAATGACGAGCACTTTTTTCTTGTCCATTTCAGTTTTTGAGTTTGGAAAAATTTCCATGAAAACATTAGACTCAAGACTCAAGACTGCTTCGTTCTTCTTGGTGCGTCTCTGGTGGTTCTTAGTAACAATCGAATTATTGTCAAGTTCTTTTTAAGATGAAAGTGAAACGATAGGGTGAAGTTGAGGATAACAAAGAGTGCAAAGCTAAATGTTTCATTGACTTTGCCAGTGATAAAGTAATACAATAATGAATCGTTAAGAAAGAGATAATAAGAAAAGTAAATATATATTATAATAATAATGGTAATAATGGTTGGAGTTAATGAAAGCATCAAACTTGAAATGAATAAAGTCAAGAGAACTCAAGACAATTCAGAGGTTTATCATGAAATAGGATTAAGTTTTAGTTTCTGTGCAAGATTACAGAGTCGTTGTGTGTACTAATAGTGCACAGTGTCATTGGTTAAAAGATGAATAATGAACTCATGGACGATATTAAAATGAGAAAAATGTCAACGTAAAATTGACTTATGATCAACACTCGAAACGTTGAAACAGTGAAAAGATCGATAAAAATTTCGACATCGAAAGTTCAATTTAAGTCGCTTGCCCTCGAAGTGAGCAGGGCTGAAAATCGACAGCAATTGAGTTATGTTTTTCTTCCTTTTTCCATTTTTTCGTTCTCAGGATTTCGTTAAAATACTGGTTCGCTTATCTGTTTAATTAAGTTTCCTGGTAAAGTTAATTTAAGATTAAAAGAATCGTAACTTGATTACCAGTTTCATCAGCATCTTGATTGAGCTGAAAAATTGAAACGTGTCTTCAGAAGCTGAATTCATTTGTGTTCATGTGACTTTACGTGACAATTGGTCAATAGATAACTGTAATCAACTGTGATTGCATTGAAAGTTGAGTAAAGTTAACTCTTGACAAGTTCAACCCCTTACTAGTTGAGTGATTCGAATTGTGATTCGTTAATCAAACTGAAGGCATATAATTTAGTGATAAACGGTCAGTTGGAACAGTAATCGTATGACAGTTACGAGTTGACTTATAGTTGTAAATCAAAGTTTGTCATTTGAAAAACGAAAATAACTTGAAAAGTAAAACGAACAAACCATTATCATCGAAACGTCAAAAAAACAAATTTTCCCCCAATCAGGAAGTCATTGAAACATGCAAAGATCCAGACATTTTCAATGGATTAGAATAGAGAAAAAAGACAAAATTTTTTCTCAAATTTCAACAAACCGCTACAAAGTGCAAAGTCGCTAAAAATCAGCTGAAATTCTTGACATGATTGGAAATTTTTGTCTTGTAAATTTCGAGTGCCTCTGAGCCATTTATACTCAGGCAGATCATTGGATCGTTTTGAATTTATGGTCGGAATAAGCGGTTTCTTATTATCAATCGAAACCTGAATGCTTTCTCTCCATTAAAGGGCATGATAATCGTCGGTTGCACAGTAACTTTACCTGTGACCATACTAAGCACCTATCATTAATGTTGCCGTGTAATGACGGAATTCTGACTTAGAGGTATCCAGCCATAATCCCTTTAACGATAGCGTCATGTCATTGCTCGATCGGGATGATACTATTCATCCGAACCCTCGACTTCCCTCGTATTGAGCAGAATTTGTTCCCTCTGTTCCCTGTCCTCTGTTGTTTAAAATGAGTCCGTCTCATAAAGGAAAATTGAAAATTGAAAATTTCGAATTTTGAAAAAATTCCCGCTCTTTTTGTCAAAAACTCGCCAAAAGAAAAAGAGAAATTAAAATAATCGCAAACTTCACACTAACTTGAAGTTGATCAGAAATGTTGACATCGTTAATGCACACCTCAACATTTTGTTTGATTTATCCAGGAGAATCTAGGAATGGAAAGAAGCAAATTTGTTTACCTTCAATGATCAGCTGTCAAGAGCTCATTGTTTACACATTTTTATCTATTAACCTTACAATGAAAAATTTGTTCACTCCCTGTTATCCAGCATTATTCTTATTATTACTGTCAACCATTGTTATGACAATAACTAATAGTAGCACTTAGAAGCAGGGAAGCTTCAACTAAATACTCGTCTAAAGGCAGATAGACTATTAGACTGGCTGTAAAAAGATCATCAAAAAAGCAAAACTAAACCATTTCTTTGTTTCCTACTCTTCTTGTTCATACTTTTTCCTTCTCAACTTTTTCGTTGTTTTGTTTCATTTCTAACAACTTTCATCGAGCAGGGAATAAAGGCGAAGAAGAAGAAAAAACGTTTTGTTTCTTTTATGAGCTAATATCATCATCAACAAGATGAGTTCACTCTGAATCATGGCTTTATTTCATTTCTTTAGTTTTTCTACTTTTCGTCTTCTTCTCACTGGATTGTTTCTCAATGATACAAACAAACTTGAACTGTTCAACTTGAGATTATAACAGTTTAAGTCGTTGAATACCATTGAATTGAAAGACGAAACAAAATGTGATCATTTTCCTGTTCATTTCAATCCTTTTCAATTTCAAATTCAATCTTGAAAATTGCGTTTGATTAAATTAACAATTGTGAATATCATCACTTTCATTTAAACGTAATCTGTGATAATTCAATTGAAATTTTGTCTTCTTTCTCCTTTTATTGTTCATCGTCTACAAATGAGTAAATTAGTTGAGTGAACAAACTAACATTTGTCATGAAAAGAAACATTCAATCATTGAAGATGAAAGAAAATGAAGAAGACCAAGGAGAAGAGGAAAAGAAGAGAAAACCATTAACTTGATTGTGGTTCTTAAATTGAACATTTGATTGTAATAGTGAAAAGTTTACTCAAAATTGAACCAACTCGAGATGAAAATTGAGTCGAACGAAGAGAAAACCATTTTTCTCACCAAAAATTTTGTTCATTTCTTTTTGTTCCTTTTCCACTTCATTCAAACGAAGAATCAAAATTGAATTCAAAATAGTTTAAATTACTGGTTACTCGGTGAAAAGAAATGATTAAATGTTAAATGAATTGTGAAACAAAATTGATAATCAATTGTTTTACTCTTTCAATGTATTAATTTTAATGGAATCAAAACTAATTTACTCTTTAGCACATTCAATTATTGCATGGTAAATTGAATCGTTTATCCGTTCAAATTGTAATTTACAATTTGCTTGGTTTGCGCTTCAATTGTTGATAAAATGTTTAATGCTTTTCACCTAACATTTGCAACTCTTGGAATTTGTTTCAATGATTTAAATGAAATGTCTATTGGTTCATTGGCTATCACATGTTAATGAAAAATGATAGGGCAATCAATGGATCAAAGGTCCTTTTTCTATAAATTAAGTGGTTTCTTAGATTTTTGAGTTTAAAATTTGGACATTATTATTATAATGATAATTAAAAATTCATTAAAATGTGAGTTGAAGTGTAGCTCAGTGGTTAAAGGTGTAAGGGTAACTATGAAGGTTTTATGTCCAAGTCTCATTATGTTTTTTTATTTTCATATTTTTTGTGAGTGTAGAAGCCCTTACATTACAGAAATCGTAATAACGATAGCATAGGCAATGAAAAATGGAAACAGAATAAAAATTGGTTTGATAATTCGAAACTAGAGGAAAAAGTCAGAGTTAACAAGTCACTGATCAATCGTCAGCATTACTCATTTGAAGTTTGCTTGATCAACTTTTATATTGCAATATTATCCATGAGACAAATTGACGGATTATTTGTTTTCAGACAAAATTGATTACTCGTTGCTATTTGTCATGAAACTTTTGCATTCCTCAAGAAGGTTGCTGATTGTAACAAATTCCTGCACATTTTTCTGGTTAACCCTTTCGAAGAAGCCAACAATGAAACATTGAGATGAAATTATGCCACCAAAACACTGAACTTCCCCATCTATTGGTGTACAGAATGAAACCAATAAACATTGCAATATTTTCTCATCAGTTTCATTTAAATTTTGATGAAAACTATTGAATGAAGCAGAAATAATTTTTAAATTGAAATTGTTCTCATAGCTCATTGATGAAGCATAAATGCATTACATTTGGCATCTTTATTTCATTCAAAACTTTAACCTGGAAATGATGAAAGAAAAACTTGAAATGAAAATTTCTTTTCTCTTTTTAATAAGAAAGTTATTGATGCACATGCTATTCATGAAGATTCTCAATCGATCTAACTGATGATTCAGGAAAAAAAGATTTAATTAGCAAAGTTATATTCTCAATAGCACCTGTCACATTTTTGGTGTCATTTTCTACGCAAGAAATTATCTTCTGACAGAATCTAATTGTTGACCGAATCAACCACTTTATTGTCTGACGACAATCTTGAAATGCTTGTTAGAATAATATTTCGAGTCTTTTCACGCTGTTCATTAGCTAAATTGCACTTGAATCGTCTGGTTGTCAAGCAAGATCAATGGGAAAATGGTAAATTGTAAATGATAATAAATCAAATGAAAAAAAAGAAGTAAAGTTTACTCTCAAAGATATTTGATTATAATACAATTTGAAGGTACACTTGACATAAATGTAGTTGTTGTTCAGCAATTTCATCTGGTTTTTATTTGTTTCATCACTTTTCCTCATCTTATCTCGGCAAACGACATGACAAAACAATGACCATGAATAGAAATAATAATGTATTAAGAGTTGATGAAAAACAATGGCCAGACTTGCGAGATGCAGGGAGAGTGAAAAAAGATGTCAACGAAGGAGAAAAGAAATTATAGAGAAAATGGAATAAAATTTCTTTTGCAGGAAAAAAAAAGATGAAGATGGTGAAACGATAAAAGTGTTGGAGTAAAATAACAAATGATTAGGCTAATTTGATTCAACAATCCATCCATCAATGGAAATACTTTTATGTACAATCAATCAGATTCTATCACTTTGTTTCTATTACCAACATGACTAATAACCCCATTATCAATTTATTGTCAACTGTCTCAAATCAATTTAACGAGAACAAAATCAAGAGGAAAATCAACAAAAAATCGATTCTCTGATCGATACTCATAGATAATTTAAATTTCCGTTTAATGCAATCTTCAAGTCTTTTTCTGTAAAAAAGGTCAAAATGCATGTTCAAAATTTTGGCCTCTGATGGCCTCGATTGTTGTCTCAGTTCTTCAAAATGACCTGAATTAATTATATTTCAAATATAAAGCACGAAAACATAACTATTCGCGAGAAATTCCAGCGACAAAAAAAATTGAAACATGAATTGATTTATCTCTAGTGCAAGTTGAAATCTTTGCTACCCCAGTCGACCCAGGCAGAAGCGCCAGAAACACGAGCGCTGAAGGAAAGGGCCAGATTTTGCGCAAATTTTGCGTTTGATAAATTTATGCGCGTTATACGCTCATTTAGATTTCAAGTTGCAAAAATATTCCCCAACCTAGGATCGAACCCTTACCTAACAGTTTCCCTTAACCAACCCTCTAACCACTGAGCTAACAATTAATCATAAAATAATTAAAGTCAATTTGTGAATACTATTGTTGAAGCAAGTATAGCTACTTTAACTTGAATGAAAATTATTGCGTTAAACGCAAAAGAACGCAAAAAGGCAAACGATTCTGCGTATTCATTTTTTGCGCTGGCTACACGCTCTCTCTAGTTTGCCTACGCCACAAGACTTGGGTTGACTGGGACGCTCCGATTATTATTGCAACTGTGATTTTGTACTGGCTGATTGTTGCATATTTATTTTTCAGTGATAAAGCATCACATATTGACGAGATAATGTTGATTAAAACATTTAATAAATAGTTAATATTTAATATATAGTTCTACTTTCGAACAAGATTGTGGAACACTTTGAGCGCCATTTTTAGAGTAAACCTATTTTTCTGATGTTTTCCTTCTAAAAAGTAACCTTTGAAAAAAATTGACAGAGGTCGATTTTAAATGACTAAAAATCGTTTCCCTTTTGACAAGATTGTGGCCAAGCGGAACGTTTTCAGAGCCATTTTAAGTTTTGATGCCATCTTTCAAAATAGTGAAATTACAAAAATTTACACAGGTCGATTCTGGGGGAATATACTCTCTCGATAAAATTAAAGCACGAAATCATGAATCAAACTTTATTTCAAATTTTTATCATTATTTAAATGAGTTCGTTTTTTGTCGCAAAAAGAAGGAACAGCTCTTAATAGTCGAATGTATAATAGTATTAAATGTAGTTTCTTCCACTAATTTAAGTTTCTGTTTTCTTTTCTGTGAATCAATTCCAAAGTTGATAATCAGAACAATTAGATGAAGAATTTCAAAACGCATAGTTTGATTTATTAAATATAAGCGGGCTTGCGATCATGACTGATCGCAAAATTGTTTTTAATTCTGAACACATTCAATGTCATTCAAAATATATAGCCTAAAACTTTGACTTTTTAGTTAAGAGTTGGGACTTTGTGGGCTTGTAGTGGCATAAAAAAAGTCCATAAACAAAAGTAAAAAATTTTTATGATAAGTAGTTTTCAATAAAATTGAGTCCAAAGTTGAAACTTCGATCTCCTTTTTAAAGTCGAAGCACCAGTTTATTTCTTAAACACCAACTCTTAACTCTTTAATTGAAAGGCAGTTTTACATAAAATTCTAATCCAACAATAAACCTAAATATCCAAAGTTTTTCCCCTGAATACAATGCTATGAAATACGGATTTTGCATTCTTCCCCAACACTATTCAAACGTGAATTTCTCAGGAACCTGTATTCAGAGAAAGTCCTGACTATTTTGGTTAATTGTAGTTTAATCATGCTTTCATGCTATTCAAAAATTTCGTTTAGAACCCGCTCAGTTTGGACACAATCTTCCCGCAAAAATTTCATTTTTTGACTTTATACAGGGTTGTCAATATTTATTTGAACAGTTTCAAAATGTGATTATTCAAAAATTAACCAACATACAGATATAAGAAATATACCGAAATGAAGCCTGTGATCAGGAAATTATTTCAATGTATGCTCAAAATGAGATCCATTTTGCGATAAGCAAGCTTCAGCGCGTTTCTTCATGTTTACCAGAACTTTTTTCAACTCAGATGGAGAGATAGTTTTAGAAACTATGAATTTACTCAAGTCAGTAGGTAGCAACATCTTGAAAAACACGAACTAACTTGATCAATGATTGTTCAATGAAAAAATACATTTTTAGGTTCAATTTATGCTTATTTTAATCTCCTTATTTCAATCTTCAACCCGTTTAAAATTAAGCGTTTTAACAGAATATTCGGTAAGATATTCATTTCTTAAACTGTTCAAATAAATATTGACAACCCTGTATATTGCATGTATAGATATAGATTCTTTATTTACTGTATTGGAGCTTTTTCATTTTCACACGTGTGATATTGACTTCCTCGGTTTTATTACATTCCTGTATTTGACGAAGTGCTATTAAAACAGAAATACATTTCTGTTTCATCTTGTTCTCTACACTCAAGACCATCTTGACAAGGACAATTGAACACGTAGAATCGACTTTTGCTATTTACACAACGCTGGCCCTGAGCTTCATATGGACGGCATATTCCTGTTTAAAAACGGATGTATATTAGTTTAATCCATTTTCTGAGTGGGTTCAGGCTCTTGATAAAAATAGAGATAATATTAAAACTTGACCTCATCGATTTAAATTTAAACAGTCGAAACTAGATAAAAAAGTGAAAGCTTTAAGTTTTCATGAGAAACTTGATTGTGACCAATTCATGGCGACAAAAATGGTAAATCAAAAAGTTTCGTAAAAACAATTTTGATGCTGTTAATTTTCTCTCAATGATGTAGAGTCATTTCGACAATCCTTCTAAATTAGAGCAAACAAAAGACTAACTAGTACTACTAGACTACTAATCTACTCGTTAAAGATTAAAAAGGGTCAAAATTTTAACACAAAAAATTGAGAAAGTTGTACACAAATTATACAAATTGTACATACAGTAAATTGAAAACAAATTTTGGTTGAAATTTACGAGAAATTGATTTAAACTAAATGAAATTGAATTTCAATCGTTTTGTTTTTTGGTTTGGTTAGGTTTGGGTTCAAATTTTTAACCATTTCATTCAATAGATTCTGCATTTAATCATATATTTTATTTTTTTGCTTTCATTTTCAACTTACTGATATATTTTTGTGTTAAAGTTTTAACCCTTTTTAATCTTTAACTAGGGGATTAGTACCCTTTGTTTGCTCTTATTTGGAAGGATTGTCGAAATGACTCGGAACCGCTCACAACCTTATTGGGAAATTAGTTTTTAGTGCATGATGTCAGTTTATTAAATAGATGAGGTTAAGAAAAATTACTCACCATTGAAAACACAGCAAAAACCTTTTGGACAATCTGATTCGTACACACAGAATTTACATTTTACAGGTATCACCATGTATGCAGTCTGGAAATTAATTAGGTAAAAGTTATAAATGTAAAAATGCTTGTTTGATGATTGAAGAACAAAACTCTAGTTATACTCACAATTGATAGCAGAAGAAACACAAAGAAATTGTTCATTTTGAGTAAGATGTAAATTGCAATTTAACTTTGTAAAAACAATATTTGGTGGCTTAATAGTGTAGAATCCGCAAAGAATTAGTTTATATACATCCGTTTATTTGATCAGCGTCTATTTTCGATAAATTCACATCTGCAGCATCACGAAATATCTATTGAATGGAATAAATATAGAACTGGCAGAACAGAAGTGGAAATTGACACTATGTATTCTAATGCAAATTTTGTTTGTTCACCTTAATTAACTAACAATTTCTTGAAATTTCACTAATATGGTTTTTACATTAAAATCTGTGTTTACACTCCTTTTAATCGAACCATCCATCAAGCGATAATCAATCTATTTACAATTAGTTTAAACCATATTTCCCAATTTCTCATCTTTTGCTTTTATTCGCCACCCTAACTTGTTTTGTAAATCAATTGTTTTAGAATTAAATCACCTTAAATTCTTTGAGACTTGAATTGGTGGTAAAGGATGATTATAATTGTCACTTTCTTCTGCCATCGCATAAAATAATGAAAGGAAAATCAACTTTTCTAATTAAAATGTAAAAGATTTAGCTTGGTCGTCCGGTAATTTATCATCTAAGATAATTAGAACTGAACGATATTCCTTACAAGGTAAAACGAAAATCAAATAGTTTTCCTTATACCTAAAATTTCCTTATACATATTCCGGTATGTTAAAAGGACATGAATTATTTAGAACAAGCCTTCCCTACCTTAAAAAGAAAGCGGAGAGAGTTAAAAACTGAACTAGAAAAAAATCATCAGTAGTGACAGTTAAAACAAACTAGACAAAATTTTCCTGTTTGAACATCTTATGAATAGTTTCCCTTGTCCACTGGTTAACCAGCATTCCTGTTTGACCTTAAGGACATTTTCTGTTAGAGAAATTTTTTTTAACTGGCTGATTTTTGGTAGAAGTTGAAGGCTTATCCGGTTGTTAAGATAACTGATTTTAACTCAAAACCAATTAAAAGACTTAACGGTAAAACACTCATATCTTCTGAACAGAATGAGTATGAACGTGTAAAAAACATTGACCAGTTACCAAAAATTTTCTTTAGAAGAAAATTTCCTTCGCCTGTCAGTTAGAGGTCAAACAGATGAATGACCTCGAATAACCTTGAGATCGAGGGTATTGTTCTTCAATTTTCTTAACCTCAGGTCTTTAGGTCTGAAATAAAAAACGCTCATTATATAGTTCGATTTGCCACATTGAGATCTATCATTAATAGAGTTTAAGAAAAAATTGAGCTCCAGTTAGGTCAATAATAGTCTCGAAAGTTGCGCACTTTCACCTCAATGCACAAAAAAATTGAGTTCTTTACTCAAAGACTAAAAAGTGAAAGATTCTGGAGACTGATCTTATTGATTATTACTCTTGACTAATAATCTTGTTGACTTTTGCGTTTTCAGATGTGAAGGCAGATTCGCACTATTTGAGATTGCCATTTGTATTTGCTTTCTTGTAGTGTTTACGAATGGAGTTTATTAAATCACATCACGGTAAATCACATCACGGTAAATCATTTACATGGTAAATCAAATTTGATTTACAATCATTTTTATATAATTTAAGTAATACTGATAATGATTATTCAATCGATTTACTGCAATATCGATTCAGTTTCAAGAATAATCTGATTATTAAGATAAACAATTACAATAAAGGAGCAAGACCAAGCAAACCCTCAAGATATTGACTTAAACTCTGACTGAGAAAACTAAAGCTTAAAACTTGGATTTATTTGTGAGTTTGTACTAAACCGATTTCAATAGATTTTCTCATTTTCATTTAAGACCCGTATTCCCCAACTGAGATCAAGATTGATTCTGGGATCAGATTAACTGATTCGACTTTTTAGTTTCACGAATAAAAATCAATATCTTGAATCAATACAAATCGAGGATCAGTTTGATCTTAAGATCATTTTTTTTATTTCACCAAATTAAATCACTAAATTCAAGTTCAAAATGTTGATTCACCAACCAGGATCTTTATGTGTTTGGTCCGAGATTTTATTCTGATCTAGATCAAAAATTGAACTTGGTCAAATCCTCGATCATATTGCATTTTCTTGTTTGTTGTATTGAAGTGCTGTTTATTATCTGCAAGCGTAACTTGAGAACAGTCATTATCTTCGAGATTAACAACTTCCGTTTGTGAGAAAAACTGTACATCCGAATCATATGGATTGTCAACTGGTGTTATTGTATCACCCAAAACATCAATAACTTTAGAGTGGATCTGATCAATTTCACTTTTCTTTTTTCCTCCAACAGTTTTATTTGTTTTCTTCTTATCTTCAGCTTGAGCACTTTTAGCACGAGTTACCATGTTTTTGAAACAAATTTTTAGTTGGTCACCATTGAAGTTTGCATTGTCTTCGCTAGCGGAATTAAATTTCTCCGCTATTTCACATCAAAACTGTTCCTGTTTGCTGTTATAGCTTTGTTCGGATGGTCTTCGGATGGTCTTCGACAAGGGAAACAATTGGTTCTTTTCTTTTCGGGTAAAGTTGCGTCCACGTGACATTTTATAGCTAAAAACAAAACCAAGAAAATCAAAAAAGGGAAAAAGATGAAAATTACACTCAAAAAATATTTATTAATAGCCACCGTAACCGGTTGGTAAATAGTTTCCTATTTCCTCTCTTTGCTCTCTAGATCTTCTGAAGCCACGGTTCAGATGAAGAGAGGTCCACTCAAAAAGTTCATCGTCTGACATGTAGCTAAGGCGACGATGATCAACAGAAATCACATGATAATCTAATCTAAAATGTAATTGCTCTACTTGTGAGCGGCAAAGAGGACAACCATTAAGGTTTCCTTCATTTGTTATGACAACTGAGTTGCAAAACCATTTCAAAGTACAATTTGTACAAAAAAGATGATTTCAAGGAAATCTGTAACATTTCTCAGTTGTGCATGGATAGCAAATGGCACATTCGATCTCCGCTAGCGAATCTTCTTCGAAAACAATATTCACGAAGACATCACAACCATTTCCAATATCCAAAGATAAAAGTGTGATATTAGAATCCTTATGGGCTATTTCATAACCATTGTAACTAAATGTTCCTAACCTGGTTTCCATTTATCCTGAATGGTCTCTGAAAAGAAACAAAAATATTAGTTTATTAATTTAATGACCGCTAGCAAAACTCACAAGTACATTTATAATGTGCTCAGCAATTAATGGAAAAGGTGTTCGAATGTGACATAAAACATCCGAGGACCAATAAGGTTGTGGTGCACCATAGACATTTTGGATGTAGTCCTAAAAAAAGAATGAGATTTAAATTAAATTGAAGAATAAAGTTGATAAACAGTAAAAACACTTACAACCATGTTAGGACCAGGTCTGAAAGAAAATTCAATAATATTTCCGGCATCCATGTCTGTTCGAAAAACATAATGAATACAAAATTTACAGTTTGGTCGAAAACATTTTGATTGTAATTGATCCTGGCAAATATTTGGATCTCTTATAGCCAATTTCTCCTGTGTACTGAAAAAGAAAAAATATTATTACAAGTTAACGACTGCTAGCGAAACTTATCTGATCCATTCAGTCGCTAAAACCATCGGTAGTTTACCGGTCCTCTTGTATAGCCTCTCTGTCTCTTTATTTACATGCAAAACTTACATCCAAGGCCATAGCAAAAACCTTTATTTGCAAAATTCCGACAGAAAACAACACTGGTTAACAAAGAAAATGTCATTAATGAACCTATTTAATCTTGAAATAGTCAAATAAACTTACTTTTCTATGACTGGAGGCTAGACATCACGAGATGTTATAAGCAAGCTGAAATGGTCAGAAAAACTCAATAAAAAGAACCAAAAATTCCACCAAAAATGTATTCAATATTGAAAACAAAACGAAAAATAGCAAAAAATGTGAACAAACCAAGGTTTGGGGAAATTTTCTTAATTTATCTATGTTAAACCCAGCTCAAGATCAATGTTAATTGATCTTTGTTTAGCTGAGCGTTGATCAGTTAAGCAAATTTGGTGAATCAAAAAATAAATTGAATCGAAGAAGCAGTTGATTCAATGCTTAGTTGATTCTGGATCTTGATCTCAGTTGGTGAATACCGGCCTAAGTTTGTTGTCTTTATTTTGATTTTGACTCATTTTTATCAGGGCTTATCTTGTATTTATCATTGCCTTTTGAGTAAATTTTGCCCAGTTAGTTAACAGTGTTAGTTAACTATCAAGTCAACCAATTTCAAAACAGTTCCAGTTTATACATTTCAACCATTGATCAAATACTGGTTACCTTCAAGATAGTGGTTTAATCATTTTTAAAGTCAAAATTTGAATAACAAATGAATGTTAAATTAAGGAAGAACTGGTTTAATATATCAAGGTTACAAGTACTCGAGCTTAGCAAAGCCAATTCACCAAAAAGCCAGCAAAGTATTTAACCATCAGGGTAATTACTCATAAAGCACACAAAACTCATTCATAAATGGCAGGTAGACAAATATTGTTATTGGCACTTGTTAGACAAGCAATGAGCGAAATGCAAATACAAAAATAAAGAGACACCAAAAGAAGAAAAACAAAAAGAAACGTCGAAAAATACGATAAAGGTTGTATTATAAACAAAACCAATAATATAAACCAAAGACTCTTTGCCAGACGAAGTTAATGGCGCAATTTTTAAAGACTTCGGCTGAGCAGGAAAATATTCAGTTCAAATTGAGAGTCAATGATAATGTAATTATGAGATCAACTTTTCTTTCTTTATTCATTCAAAGCTTTCATGATGAAATGAATATTAGTAATGATTAATCTAAATTGTCAATTATAATGTGATAAAAGGCCAAATCACAAACACAATTTATCAAAAAATGTTGATCTTCTGTATAATCGTAAGAAGAACACTCTAATTTAAGCAGAAAAAAGTTCATTTCCAAGATTCCATTCAAAATTTCATTTCATTCGTTAGCAAATCATTTGGAGGAACGAGTAATACTCGAATCTACCTTTTCAAATGTTGCATGTTTTACAACTTTTTTCAGCTTTACTCTTGTTTAAGCCTTGATAAACATGCATTTCATTTGTATTACTGGATATTTTCAGACTATTAAAGAGACTAAAAAATAGTCAAATTGTTGAACTAATTGAATTTTACTTTTTACTTAACACTGT